>JARQOC010000012.1:10952186-11549686 GCA_033576535.1 Allobates femoralis
AGTATTCTTCTCTTCCAGTCCCCACCATTCTCCTCTTCCAGCCCCTACCATCCTCCTCTTCCAGCCCCCAGTATCCTCTTCTTCCAGCCCAAAGTATCCTCTACTTCTAGCCCCCAGTATCCTCTTCTTCCAGCCCCCAGTATTCTTCTCTTCCAGCCCCCAGTATCCTCCTCTTCCAGCCCCCACCATTCTCCTCTTCCAGCTCCCAGTATCCTCTTCTTCCAGCCCCCAGTATCCTCTTCTTCCAGCTCCCAGTATCCTCTTCTTCCAGCCCCCACCATTCTCTTCTTCTAGCCCTCAGTATCCTCCTCTTCCAGCCCCCAATATTCTCCTCTTCCAACCCCCAGTATTCTCTTCCAACCCCCAGTATTCTCTTCTTCCAGCCCCCAGTATCCTCCTCTTCCAGCCCACAGTATTCTACTCTTCTAGTCCCCACCATTCTCTTCCAGCCCCCACCATCCTCCTCTTCCAGCCTCCAGTATTCTCTTCTTCCAGCCCCCAGTATTCTCCTCCTCCAGCCCCCAGTATCCTCCTCTTCTAGTCCCCGCCATTCTCTTCCAGCCCCCACCATCCTCCTCTTCCAGCCTCCAGTATCCTCTTCTTCCAGCCCCCAGTATCCTCCTCTTCTAGTCCCCACCATTCTCTTGCAGCCCCTATTATCCTCTTCCAGCCCCCACCTTCTTCATCACACACATATACCAGCAGTCACCGGCCCCCGCTGCACCTGCAGCATTACGTCGCCTTTTCTCTTCCACAGCTGTATGCATAGATGTATGGGAGAGGCTCTGGGCCCATCATAGTGCAGCAGCCGGGCCAATCACAGTGCAACAGCCAGTAGCCAATCAGGGCCTGGCTGCTGCACCGTGATTGGCCCGACTCTTGCACTGTGATGGGCGGAGAGCTTCTCCCATACATCTATGCATACAGCCGAGACAACGTAATGCTGCAGGGGCGGGGGGCGGTGACATCACCCCAGGAGCGGGCAGCATCCACCACTCTGAGCCGCCGCAGAGCTCAGTACACTATGTGTAGTGCCGGTCTGCGGCGGCGCGGACTGGAATACAGACCCCTGCGGCCCGGTGATTGGGGACCCTTGATGAAGACCATACAAACAGGGACATTAGGGAGTCGGACCCTGTCCTCAAGGGCTCACAGTCTATGGGGGACAGGAGAGGATACAGTAGGAGGGGGTAGTGCCGAGTCATGAGACTAGGTAGTGCCTGGCATGTCGGGGAATAGAGTTCCAGAGTATAGCAGTTTGCACAGGGGAAATCCTGTATATGGTTGTGAGAGGGGGAAATGAGAGGGGAGTAGAGGAGGAGATCTTGGGAGGATCGCAGCTTGCGTGAGGGTAGGTAACGGAAAACCATGTCAGAGATGTATGGAGGGGACAGGTTATGGATGGCTTTGTATGATAGGGCTAGGATTTTGAAGCGGGATCTCTGAAGGATGTGGAGCCAATGGAGGGCTTGACAGAGGGGAGTGATCGAGGAGTAGCGGGAAGACAGGTGAATGAGTCGGGCAGCAGAGATCAGGGTAGTTTGGAGGGGTGTGAGGGAGGTAGCAGGGAGGCCGGTTAGCAGGAGATTGTGTGGCACCCCTGCTGGGGATTGCCACAGGACCCACCGGGGCAAGGAGAGACATACACCTTGGTACACACAGCACACAACACCTTCCACCCCAGACCTGGAGGGGGAGCTCTACTTGCTGCCTTAAGCAAGTACCCCTATAAGGATCCAGGCCTGAGGGGAGGAGTCAGTTAGTCTGCTCTGAGCAGTGAAGCAGTTAGTTCCAGTCAGACAGCCTAAGGGAAAGGTACTGGAATGAGCAGGTTGCTGGGACCAAGCCAGGCCCAGGACCAGGGATCACTGGCCCAGCTGTGCTGCACCATAGGGAGAGGGTCGGAGGCTAGTGGAGGAAGTAAAGGGAGAGAAGAAGGGAACAGACCTGGTTTCCCTTTAGCCCAACTGGACACCGGAGTCCGATTCTGCTAATAATCCAAGTGCAGCAGAGAAAGACCGGACAGACCAGGAGGATCTAATCCCCCTGAGGGAAAGAAGACACTCAAACCTGACCAAGTACAAAACCATATCTAAAAAATGAGAATGCGCATAGGGTCTTATCCTTAATATAAAACGAATCCCATACAGTATGAAAACAGCTCACCTGATACGGTTGTGAAGCCTACAACCAGCTTGATCGCTCAAACACAGCAGCCGCAGCCGGGACCCGCACTTCCACAATCGTGGGGTTGAAACTCTATCCGGGACCAAGTGTATTTCGGTCCGCACCGCTGCTCCAATAAGTATTAGAAACACTGGCCCAGTGTTTCTAATATTTATTGGAGCAGCGGCGCGGACCGAAAGACACTTGGTCCCGGATCAAGTACAAAACCAGGGACCTAAGCAGAGAATAGGGATCCCACAGAAAGGTCCTCATTGTCGGTTATGAAGTAGTACCCTGAGAGGGAGAAGGAGTGGCAAGTAGGGATGAGCGAGTATACTCGCTCCTATTTGGTATTCGGGCTACTCGCTACTCTCGGATTACTTATTTGTACTCGGGAGTAGCGAGTAGTCCTAATACTTTCGCAGTGTATCTATAGATTCACTGCGAAAGTAGCCTAAAAGTGAGTAAAAGTTGTTAAAAAACAATAAACTTACATACTCACCTTCCGACACCTGCACTGGGACCAGAAAACTATGTCATCGCTAGCGGCCACCTGATTGGCCAGTTTGCAAGGTCCTGATAGTACATCTAGGACCTTGCAAATTGGCCAATCAGGTGGCCGCTAGCGATCACGTGGTGTGACGTGGCGTCATCTGATTGGCCAGATCGCTACCGGCCATCTGATTGGCTGGTAGTGAAAGGTCCTTGTCCGGCGATCGGAGGTGAAGTTTTCCGGTCCCGGTGCAGGCGTCGGACAGGTGAGTATGTAAGTTTATTGTTTTCTAACATCTTTTACTCACTTTTAGGCTACTTTCGCAGTGTATCTATAGATACACTGCAAAAGTATTCGTAATCGCTATACTCGCAATGAGTAGCGAGTACCGGTATCTACTTGTTGCGAGTATAGCGAGCACGAATAATAAGGTACTCGCTCATCCCTAGTGGCAAGTTCAGTTTCAGGCAGGACTTACCCCAATCACTGCACACACTAACAGAGGAGGCCTCACAACTCTCCATGGTGAACATCGCAAATTGCACCGAGAACCTGGTTACCCTCCTGGACTGTACCTGTTACCAGACATCAGTAAAAAGGTACCGAAACAGAGACTATTGTGTGTGTCAGCGCCTGCTTCAATGCCGCTACCCGCAGTGTTCACTGCAGAGACGCTACAACTTCCCTCATCTACCCCCGCTGCCCTGAGGTATAGCTGCACCTGTGGGGAGTTGTACTACTCTGAGCTGCACCTCCATCACCTCAGCGGCCGGCCGCAGCGCTGGTATCCACGTTACCACGTACCACAGGTGGTGTCACAATACCGTTCCCCCATCCATCATCATCCCCCCCACCATCCCCGCCATTGAGGGTCCAGGACACGGAACCAGGAACCGACCAGCCGTGATCCCCCATCAAAGTGACCATCTGTCCCGGTATCCGATTACCCCTTATCCTGTCGACTGACTCAATTGCAGTAGTCAAGGCGGGAAATCATGAGAGCATGGGTAAGTGTTTTTGACATGTCGTGATCAAGGAAGGAGTGGATCCGGGAAATGATTTTGAGCTAGAGTCGACAGTAGGTGGCGAGGGCTTGGACATGAGGTTTGAAGGAGAGGAAGGAGTCGAGGATAACCCCGAGACACTTGTTATGGGGGACTGGGGAGAGTGAGCAGTCATTGACTTTGATGGATATGTCTGGTAGCGGGGAAGAGCGATTTGGGGGGAAGACGATGAGCTCGGTTTTGTCCATATTCAGTTTGAGGAAGCGAGTAAAGAAGAAGGATGAGATGGCGGACAGGCATTGCGGAATTATGGATAAAAGAGAGGTGATGTAAGGTCCAGATAGGTAGATCTGGGTGTCGCTGGCATAGAGATGGTATTGGATGCCATGGGATTCGATGAGTTGGCCAAGGCCGAGGGTGTAAATGGAGAAAAGGAGGGGTCCCAGGACCGAGCCTTGGGGGACACTGACAGATAGAGGATGGGGCAAAGAGGAGGTTTGGGAGTGGGTGACGGTGAAGGTCCGGTCAGTTAGATAAGAGGAGATCCAGGAGAGGGCGAGATCAGTGATGCCGAGGGATTCCAGAATCTGGAGTAAGAGGGAGTGGTCAACGGTGTCGAAGGCGGCGGATAGGTCGAGGCGGAGGAGGACGGAGTAGTGGCGTTTGCTCTTGGCGGTCAGGAGGTCAGTGGTGACTTTAGTTAGGGCTGTTTCAGTGGAGTGCTGGGGACGGAAGCCGGATTGTAGGCGGTCAAAGAGGAAGCACGAGGAGAGGTGGGAGGAGAACTCAGAGTTGTACCCCCTTTACATGTGGGATTAGGAGCACAGCTGCTGGGCAAGGCTACTGTGAACTACACTGTAGCCCAGCTGCTGAGTAACCTTGCCCTTGCAACAGACACAATGGCGCAATAGATAATTCCTGCAGTCCTATGTAAATCTGAACATGGTATTGTCATGACGGGGGAGCAAATAACAACCTCATTTTTGCTACATTCCATGGAATCCTGCTTGACCCTGTATCTGAGAGTGACGTGTATAGGCCATAATGATAAAGAGAGATTTGTTTAAAGGGAACATACTTAAAGGGATGGATTTAATACAAGTCAGCAGAAGGATGGAGGGATGTACCGATATATATTTTCCAGACCCGATGACGGATTATATTTGAGTCTGTGTTCCAAGCAGGCCAATTACGTGACAGTCCGCCATCCCTCCGCCCCGCCGCGCGCTGCACTCGGTACTTTATCATCCTATAAATAAAGGCGCAATTTCTGGATGGGAAGAAATGCAATAAAGGGAGAAGTGAATTACGGAGTCATCCGGCTGAAGTCTCTCGTCTTATTTGCCGCAGAAGCTATTGAAGAACACTAAATTCACAGTGGGACGAGCGTCCTGGGAATCAAAGCCGCGCGGTAATGGCGGCATCTGATATTACGCTTTTGAGATACGGCCGTAATGATTCATCCGGACAGACTATTCCGCAACGTGAAGCAAAAGAGACGATCGAGGAGGAAGAGCGTCCCGATTCAAGCCCTATGGAACCGGTCGAGGACTCGTCATGTCTAGAGGCGGCTCGTCAATGGCACTGATGGACCGCCGATGTTGGGTGGGCGGCATAACGGATGACGACCAGGCTTCCCCTCATACATATATTTAGTTACAAAGTAGCACATCTTAGCTATATTCCGGAATAATATGTAAGCTTTCCTCCACAAACAGTGCCACCCCTGTATATAGGTGGGTCTGCTATTACAGCTCAGGTTTATAGAAGTAAATGCTGACTCTGCTGCAATACCAGACGCGGCCTGCACACAGGGTGGCGCTATTTTTGTTAAAGAAAAGGAAAAGTGATTTTTTTCTAATTTAAAACCACTAATGTCTTATTAGTGTATGTAGCACAACAGTGGTCCTGAGCTAGGGACCCCCAACACCCTCTCCCATATTAGCCAGAAGGGCTCCTGCTAATGGATAGTGTAAATCCCCATTTATGACTGCTGTATCTTTAATGATTGGACCGGCTGCCGGTGGGCACAATAAACCCTCTAAAGAGACACCCTGCAGCATCCGGACAACCCCCATACCCCACTCTCCTTCCCTCCATGAGTCTGTCTCATCCCCCAGACACTGGATACATGACAGAACTCAACATTTCTGGTTTCCGAAAGATTATGAAGGGTTTTCAGCCTGACAAGGGAAATCTTCTAACTTGTACAGAAGATGGCACCTTATTCTAGGAGTCGCGTCCCCAAAATTGTCAATCAAGGGAGCTTAAATGAACATGGTGCACCACATGATCCCTCTTGGCCAATCATTTTTTCTTATAAAGAATCATGTGATCCATCCTGTGCCTCCTGTTTGTTGATGTAGGTCACATGATCCAGCCTGTGCCTCCTGTTTTTTGATGTAGGTCACATGATCCAGCCTGTGCCTCCTGTTTTTTGATGTAGGTCACATGATCCAGCCTGTGCCTCCTGTTTTTTGATGTAGGTCATGTGATCCAGCCTGTCCTTCCTTTTTTTATGTAGGTCATGCGATCCAGCCTGTGCCCCTGTTTTTTGATGCAGGTCATGTAATCCAGTCTGTGCCTTCTTTTTTTTATGTCGGTCATGTGATCCAGCCTTTGCCTCCTGTTTTGTGATGTAGGTCATGTGATCCAGCCTGTGCCTCCTGTTTTTTGATGTTGGTCATGTGATCCAGCCTGTGCCTCCTGTTTTTTTTATGTAGGTCATGTGATCCAGCCTGTGCCTCCTGTTATTTTTATGTAGGTCAAGGTCATGTGATCAAGTCTGTGCCTCCTGTTTTTTGATGTAGGTCATGTGATCCAGCCTGTGCCTCCTGTTTTTTTTATGTAGGTCATGTGATCCAGCCTAGGCCTCCTGTTTTTTGATGTAGGTCATGTGATCCAGCCTGTGCCTCCTGTTTTTTTTATGTAGGTCACGTGATCCAGCCGGTGCTCCCTGTTTTTTTTTATATAGGTCATGTGATCCAGCCTGTGCCTCCTGTTTTTTGATGTAGGTCATGTGATCCAGCCTGTGCCTCCTGTTTTTTTATGTAGGTCATGTGATCCAGCCTGTGCCCCCTGTTTTTTTATGTAGGTCATGTGATCCAGCCTGTGCCTCCTGTTTTTTTTCATGTAGGTCATGTGATCCAGCCTGTGCCTCTTTTTTTTTTTTTTATGTAGGTCACATTATCTAGGGTATGCCTCCGTTTTTGTGTTGGTCAAGTTGATCCAGCCTGTGCCTCCTTTTTTATGTTGGTCAAGTGATCCAGCCTGTGCCTCCTGTTTTTTGATGATACTTTTTAGAGCTGCTGATTGACTGAAAAAGATTCATGTGAAACATTATATCAATTCCCAGAACTGATTGTTTTTTTTATTTCCACTTTTTGAAGCTTTTTTATATATTAAATGACATTTATAGGTAACATTTTAATATGAAGAGCTTAATTGAAGAGGTCTATCGTAGGGAGAGGACCCCCATAAGGGAGAATTCTGAGACTTTTTTTACATATGATCTTGAGCCGATTGAAGTAGTGTAATAGTAATGGCAAAATTAGTGCATGTGTCAAGAGTTTTAGTGACGCCACCCAGGGCCATGGGATATTCGGAACTGGGCTACAGTTCTGCTGGAGAGTCACGGGGGTCGAGACCCGGCTCCGAGACCCTGGGCGTCACAGAATAGTTCGGGGATTGTGGTTTTGGGGATTAATGTCGTGACGCCATCTACTGTGCTCTGCCAGGGATGGCTGATGCTGCAGTTCAGGCCTCCGGGGCAGATGACGGTGCAGCCAGATGCTGTCGCTCCCATGTCAATGTGTAGATGGTAATAAAGATGTAGTGCAGGGCAGGAGATGCCAGAATAATTCATGGACACAGCTGGTGCAGTTCCACACTTTTACTCATTGTTCTTAGGTGGTAGCATCCAGCCGGGTGCTGTGTCCTGCGAGCCAGGGATCTAGCCACTCCCAGGTAGATTGGAAACACTTAGCCAGCACCCTGTTCTGTGTACCTTGTGCAGGTTGTCTTCCTCTTGCGCTGGCTCGCTCCCTCCTGTCCTGCACCTCACATTCAGTGTCCCGCACCAGTGGCATCAAACCCTACCGAGCATCCCCTTTGGCCCTATCCGGCCACCTTTGCAGCAAATGACGTGGATTCGGCTGCTGCTCCTGGAGAAGCAGCAGCCTTCGGCTCACTAGCTGAGGCTTTAAGTCTCCTCTACTAGTCTTGGCCCGGTGACCCTCTGCGGCCCTGCACCACACTAGCTTGTAGAGTCACTGAGTGCCAGACTATCAGATAAAGTCTGGCGTTGTGCCAGATTAGCAGAATTTGACGGATCCTTCAGTCCAGTGATCATCTCCTGTAACTTGCTGCCCTATAATGTCTATGGCAAGTGGCGGTGCACTTCGTCAGCCATGACGGTTGCCGATAGAGGCGGTAGAGGAAGGACACAAGGCGACGAACACGGCTGGCTCGCCGGTGCCACCGCTGTAGTATTAAAGCTCTTTCCAGAAAGCATATTAAATGATTAAAGTGTTTGCGATCGTTATATTTATGAGTTCATTCCCGCATTGACGGCTTTTTATTAAGAGGCCTGAAAGACCGCCGCAATATCTGAACATTCCGAGGGCGGCGATCAGACGCAACGACATCACTTTATTATGGAGGAAGGGAAATGAAGGATAGAAAAAGCCTCAAGAGAGAAAAATAATGATGTGTTATTAATATAATCTACACAATGTGGGAAAACCAACACTATGGAGTCATAACTATCCCTGACTCCTGAGAGGTCGCCATATTGGGTGTCAGAGTTTCTCCACTTCTACACGGCGGGAGGTTGTTCCAAACATCTTGGAGAACTGACCTCACGCATTTCGCCCATGGAAGGTAAAGTGCAAGTGGAGGATAAAGCCATACAGCGGACAAGGTGCATCTGTGCATGAGGCTCCTCATCAACCAGCCGGGACTTTCCAGGTCTCTTACAGTTGGGTAAAGTAACTCCAGCTCTCTGGCCAAGTCCTAATCTTGATTGTACAGTCATTCCTCCAAAAAAGTCTAAAGGCGCCACATTAACGAAATAATGTTACCCCCGTCCACTGCAGACTAATCCCACCTGTCCCAGGTCCGGGCTCTACTCTCTTTGCCCCATTCTACTGAACGTTCTTAAACTCAATATCGGGCTTTGTAAGTAGCCCTGTGTGCCCCTGTGTGATGAACTTCTCAGGCCTATATAAGACTTACCAAGACGCACACCTATGTGTTGGTATTAAGACTCTTAGTTTGTCTGTGCGCTTCAACCTGCTCAATTCCTGCCTGTAGTTTCCAGTATCTCAGCTACCTGGCTATGTTCTCCAGAACATCTACTGCCTGCAGTTTCCAGCATCTCAGCTACCTGTCTGTAGTCTCCAGGTAACTGACTCCTGACTGTGGTTTCCAGTATCTCAGCTACCTGTCTGTAGTCTCCAGGTATATGACTCCTGCCTGTGGTTTCCAGTATCTCAGCTACTTGTCTCTAGTCTCCAGGTATCTGACTGCTGCCTGTGGTTTCCAGTATCTCAGCTACCTGTCTGTAGTCTCCAGGTATCTGACTCCTGCCTGTGGTTTCCAGTATCTCAGCTACCTGTCTGCAGTCTCCAGGATGACTCCTGCCTGCAGTTTCTAGTATCTCAGCCACCAGTCTGTAGTCTCCAGGTATCTGACTCCTGCCTGTGGTTTCACATATCTCAGCTACCTGTCTGCAGTCTCCAGGATGTCTCCTGCCTGTGGTTTCCAGTATCTCAGCTACCTGTCTGTAGTCTCAAGTATCTGACTCCTACCGGTGGTTTCAAGTATCTTAACTACCCATCTGCAGTCTCCAGGATGTCTCCTGCCTGCCTGCAGTTTCCAGTATCTCAACTTCCTGTCTGTAGTCTCCAGCCTGCAGTTTTCAGTATCTCAACTACCTGCCTGCAGTCTCCAGGATGTCTCCTGCCTGCCTGCAGTTTCCAGTATCTCAGCTACCTGTCTGTGGTCTACAGGTATTTGACTCCTGCTTGTGGATTCAAGTATCTCAACTACCCATCTGCAGTCTCCAGGATGTCTCCTGCCTGCAGTTTCCAATATCTTAACTACCTGTCTACAGTCTCCAGGATGGCTCCTACCTGCCTAAGATTTCAAGTGTCTCAGCTACCTGTCTGTAGTCTTCAGGATGTCTACTGCCTGTGGTTTCTTATATCCCAGCTACCTTTCTGTGGTCTCCAGGATGGCTTCTACCTGCCTGTGATTTCCAGTATATCAGCTACTTGTCTCGATGACTCACACCAGTGGTTTCTTGTCTTAGCTACCTGTCTGCAGTCTCCAGGATGTCTCTTACCAGAATATCAGCTATCTCTGTTCAATCTCCAGATTGTCTCCAGCATGCCTGTGGGTTCAAGTATCTCAGCTACCCGTCTGCGGTCTCCAGGATGCAGTGAGCATGCATACTGTATGTAGTCAGTGCATATAATGTATATAGTGAGCGTGCGTATCGTTTGTAATGAGTGTGCACATATGTTGAGATGAATTTATAGATATGAGCTCTGGAGTTATTTTATTATCCCATATTATATTATACCATATCTTCTTGAGATACTTTATGACAAATCTTTCCATGAATGATGAAGTCTCAGGATTTGTCACTTTCCCCTGCTGTGAAGACTCAGTAAAGCTCCGACTTTGATTTCATCTATTTCTTTTCTCTATGCTGAAAATGATAAAGTTCTTCAATAAAACGTTGATGAACTTGTCGGACTTGTGCCCTTGAGACCTTTTATGGCCCATTACCGAGGCAAACAAAAACAAACCCGAGCACCCTGTGTACTGCCTTACCTGACATCAGACCTGCCGGATAACTCTTGTCTTCTGCTGAGATTCTGCAGCAGCAATAAAGTAGGAAAGAACAGAAAACCTCACAATAGAACATGATACAATCTATTCCAGAACCAGGACAACATGGTCCCGGGATCCCCAGCATCTCGTCAAGGTTGGCAATCATTGGTAAATGGCAGATTCAGGGTTGTCCCTCTGGTACGACAATGGCATTGGATGGGTTAATGACGCCAATCAGAAAATTACAGCTCTGCCTAAATATTAGTGAAATAATCTCAACATAATGATATGTGAAGGTTCACTGAATACCTCAGGGGAAGGTGAGACTGAAAAACCTCAGGGGAGGAGCAGAGAACCAAATACCTAAGGAGAGGGGTGAGATTGAAATACCTCAGGGGAGGGGCCAGAGAAGCAAATACCTCAGGGGAGGGACAGAAAACAAATATATAGGGAGAGGGGTGAGATTGAAATACCTCAAGGGAGGGGCAGAGAACCAAATACCTCAGGGGAGGGTGAGATTGAAATACCTCAGGGGAGGTTGAGACTGAAAATCTTCAGGAGAGGGATAAAGAACCAAATACCTAAGAAGAAGAGTGAGATTGAAAAACCTCAAAGGAGGGGAAAGGAACCAAATACCTCAGGAGAGGGTGAGACTTAAAAACCTCATGGGAGGGACAGAAAACCAAATACCTAAGGAGAGGCATGAGTTTAAAATACCTCAGGGGAGGGGCAAAGAACCAAATATCTCAGGGGAGGGGTGATATTGAAATACCTCAGGAGAGGGGCAGAGAACCAAATACCTCAGGGGAGGGTGAGACTTAAAAACTTCATGGGTGGGACAGAAAGCCAAACCCCTAAAGAGGGGGGTGAGATTGAAATACCTCAGGGGAGGAGCAGAGAATCAAATACCTAAGAAGCGATGTGAGATTGAAATACCTCAGGGGAGGAGCAAAGAACCAAATACCCAAGAAGAGGCATGAGATTGAAATATCTCAGGGCAGAGGGAAAGAACCAAATACCTCAGAGGCACAGAAAACCAAATACCTAAGGAGAGGCAAGAGTTTTAAATACCTCAGGGGAGGGGCAAAGAACCAAATACCTCAGGGGAGGGGTGATATTGAAATACCTCAGGAGAGGGGCAGAGAACCAAACACCTCAGGGGAGGGGTGATATTGAAATACCTCAGGGGAGGGGCAAAGAACCAAATACCTCAGGGGAAGGGTGATATTGAAATACCTCAGGAGAGGGGCAGAGAACCAAATACCTCAGTGGAGGGGTGATATTCAAATACCTCAGGGGAGGGGCAAAGAACCAAATACCTCAGGGGAGGGGCGATATTGAAATACCTCAGGAGAGGGGCAGAGAACCAAATACCTCAGGGGAGGGGTGATATTGAAATACCTCAGGGGAGGGGCAAAGAACCAAATACCTCAGGGGAAGGGTGATATTGAAATACCTCAGGAGAGGGGCAGAGAACCAAATACCTCAGTGGAGGGGTGATATTTAAATACCTCAGGGGAGGAGCAAAGAACCAAATACCTCAGGGGAGGGTGAGACTTAAAAACTTCAGGGGAGGGACAGAAAACCAAATCCCTAAGGAGAGGGGTGAGATTGCAATACCCCAGGGGAGGGCTAGAGAATCAAATACCTAAAGAGGGGGTGAGATTAAAATCCCTCATAGGAGGGGCAGGGAACCAAATATATGAGGGGAGAGAAAGATAACAAAATAGGGGGGTGGAGCCGTAGGACCTAATCTTTAGGTTTGATGGGAACTAAATACTTAGGGGAGGCATAGAGAAACAAACACCTCAGGAAAGGGGCAAAGAACCAAACAATTTTGGAGAGGTGTAGAGCAAATTCCTCAGGGGATAGGTAGAAAATTAAAAAACCCTAGGGGAAAGGGATAATCAAGCAGTACCAAATATCTTAAATGAGGGGCCATGTATTAAATATCTATAGAGAGGGATGGAGAATCAACCAACTTAGCAGAGGAGCAAATCAAGCAATCCCTCAAAGATGGGACTGAGCACCAAATTCCTTAAAAATCGAATACTTTAGTGGAGGGATGGAGCAGCAAATGCATCAGGTTTGGGTTTGGAGAATCATATTTCCTTGCAAGTGGAACCGAGCACCAAACATCTGAGTAGGACAGGTCTCCTGGAGCCCAATAGAAAGGTTTCACAATACAATCCTTCACAAGTTACCTTCATCTCACAGGCCCTCCGGTTGTCAGTGCAGGGTCAGTCCTTACCTTTAATAGGGTCCACTACCTCCTAGCTCCATCTCTCATCTTCATCTTTCACCCAAGTCCCTTCCTGAAGATCCAATCACACGCCAGCTCTACATTCCAGACTGTGCTACAATGTAGCAACGACAATGCTGGTTGCCATGGGAAACACAACACTTGTCTCTTGTAGTCGCTTCCATAATTGTCTCGGGTGCAGGTATATAGACGACTTCACAAAGCTGAACTTTGATTTTTTTTCCAAATCTCCGGAGAACTTTCCAAAGTCAAAGTTCCCATTTTATGTTGGCGGAGAAATCTCTTTCTAATTTACCTTTTCCCAGCCAGGTCTTTGTAACGGTCATTGCGACTGACGGTCATGAAAAGAACAAGCTGATGGAGGAAGGAGGCGATATATGAAAGTGGTATTGTGTGTTTGATGTCTCAGCCGGTGACTGCACGCTGTGTCATATTAAATCATGTGCAAAAAAAAAAAAAAAATATTACATTTGAAGCTTTTTGCACATTTATTCCTCGGGATTGTATTTAAAAAAGGCCCAAAAGGAACATTTATAGATGTCACCGGCAGCCTTCCCCTCGGGGATAAGTAACAACATTCTGTTCTCACCCGATGTGCTACAACCATTCAAGAAAAGCAAATTATCGATCAAAGGCGTCTTGTATTCGCCGTGTGATGGAGCTCAATGGGTGGAATATTTTGACTTTTGCTATTAAAGGCGGATTTTAATGGATTTTCACACTCTGCTGCCCCCCGATCTGATAGGAACTGTTGTTCTGTTGCTTGTTGGATGAGGAGTTACATAAATAGGTTGGTTTTATGGTCCTATTGGAACAAACTAGCAAGCGGGGGTAATGCTCTATGTGTTTCTACAATACTTAGATGAGGATTAAAGGGTTTTTCAGGTTTTAAAAAAAAGCTATTTGTGTGTCTCCTATAGGGGTATATGGAGGCAAATTGGGGGAGGGGAGGCTACTTGCGCGTAAATCATCATTTACTAGCCAAAGTGGAGAATGGAGGACTGGAAGATTGTAATTCTTTCTTTCTCCTGTGGTGGAGCTGCTGGGAACTTGGGCACTTGCTACTCACATCTCTAGGCGATCACTGGTGGCCATGTGTCATAAGGAGACTTGTGACACCTTTGGAGTCTCTGTGTCACGAGGGGTAATAACGGTCAAGGGGATAAGGTAGAGGATAGCAGTCACGGGCAAATGGTGGCAGGGGAACTAGTGTGACTCTCAGTCTGTAGGTTGCTAGTTGACCATGTTCCCGAAGTTTCTTCTAAAGGTGAGTATGTCTGAATGCCACCCTTGCCCTGCTCCTGACCAACTCTAGGCTATAACCCCCTTACCTCCATCAAGGGACTGGGATAAGCACAGCAGCTCCAGATAGATGGCAATCTCCATGTAGCTACAAGCAAGGATTCAGCAGAACAGCTCACTGCGTCAGCACAGCTCATGGTCATTGCAGAGAATGAACTCTATCAGCGACTCCAGCTGATGATTCATGGGACTACTTAAAGGCTGGGGGAGTGGTGAAACCACATCAGCTGATTCACTCAGCAACTACAACTAGTACTGCAGAGCCACAGAGGTTAAACCTTAATAGACTAAAGGAAATTAACTCCATTTAACTACTGCAGAGCAGTCTATACAAGACACTTTGGGACTCTGGATTTTAAATGTGATTGCTTTCTTTTGGATGTGCTAGGGTTAATGTTATTTTCCATCCTCGTAGCTCCTGTTAAGTTATTCTCAGCTGCTGAGAGTTTGTGACCACTCCCCTTCATTTTAAATAGTCACATGATCCATCACTTGATGCTGTAATAGATTCATTATGGCGAGAGGAAGTCTCTAGCTGATGCTGTAGATCTGTTGTTGAAGATGTGTCGTCTGCAGTCCTGGAGTTCAGCTGCAGCTATCAAGTTTGTTGTGTATCCTTTATAGTCTTTGTTCCTCTGTCTATCTTCATTTCCTGTAGAGGTGAAGTCTAGTGTACTCACTGCTCTTCACATTAGCCAGGGTGAGTAGAAGGACAGCTCAGGAATTAGGCATGTGACAGCGGTGGTGGGAAGGATCTGCTTAGGAATGTTAGGGAAGCTCAAGGACTAGGCATGTGACAGTGGTGGTGGGAAGAACCCGCTTAGAGATGTTAGGGAAGCTCAGGGACTAGGCATGGGACAGCAGTGGTGGAAAAGACCAGCATAGGGATGTTAGGAAAGCTCAGGGACTAGGCATGTGACAGCGGTGGTGGAAAAGACCAGCATAGGGATGTTAGGAAAGCTCAAGGACTAGGCATGTGACAGCGGTGGTGAGAAGGACCTACTTAGGGACATTAGAGGGCTCAGGGGCCAGACACAGGTTAGTGTCAGGGGGTGTTCCATCCCTTCCTCTGTCTTTCCATCTCAATGTACTGCTGTGTTGTGCCGTGCGCCGGACATCACAGCAAAGGAACTGCAATTTTTACAAGTTACTAGACACATCACTAGTGACCCTACGGTCAGTTCACATACAAGTAGGGTTAAAAATTGTATAATCCGGCTACAGGAAGAGCGCTCTAGCGCTTAGACCTCCATCAATCAGAAAGTGATCACCTATCCTGTGTAGAGCTAATCATTTTCAATGTTGGGAATAACCATTAAAGATATGTTCATTGATTTTATGGGTCTGGAAGCTTAACTGTAGCTAGTAAAGGTGACCATTACGGTTAAAGGGATTGTACAATGTTACAAAAACATAGCTGCTCGTAAAACAGCGCCACCCCTGTCCACAGATTATGTCTCACATCCATAGAGCTGAGATGCAGTACCACACTCAACCTGTAGACAGTGGTGGCGCTGATTTTTTTTGCTGATGACAGTCGCGGTTTTCTAATTTTGTACAACCTCATAGAAAGGTCACTTGTCTTCTTATATAGCTCTTCTCCTTTACCTTGAGTGTGTAGGGAAATGGTACAAGCTTTCCTAATACCCAAAGGTCCACTACTACCCAATTCCGGGGTATTTCCTGCTATTCTCGGCCCCTAATTTTTGCCTAGTACCCTTTTTTTCTCACCAAACCCCTTCTTATTTATAACATATACTGCCTATTAGAATAAATTAAAGTTAGAGTTCTACACTGTGTGCAGAATTATTAGGCAGATGAGTATTGTGATCACATGATACTTTTTATCCATGTTGTCCTCCTCCGAGCTGTATAGGCTGAGAGCCAACTATCAATGAAGTAAATCAGGTGATGGCATCTCTGTAATGAGGAGGGGTGTGGTGTAATGTCATCAACACCCTATATAAGGTGTGCTTAATTATTAGGCAAATGCCTTTCCTTAGGCAAAATGGGTCAGAAGAGAGATGTGACGGCTCTGAAGAGTCCACAATTGTGAGATGTCTTGCAGATGGATGGAGCAGTCTGGAAATTGCCAAACTTTTGAAGCGTGATCACCGAACAATCAAGTGTTTCATGGCAAATAGCCAACAGGGTCGCAAGAAGCGTGAGGGCAAAAAAGGGGCAAAATAACTGCCCATGAATTGAGGAAAATCAAGCGTGAAGCTGCCAAGATGCCATTTGCCACCAGTTTTGCCATATTTCAGAGCTGCAACATTACTGGAGTATCAAAAAGCACAAGGTGTGCTATACTCAGGGACATGGCCAAGGTAAGGAAGGCTGAAAACCACCACCTCTGAGCAAGAAACATAAGATAAAACGTCAAGACTGGGCCAAGAAATATCCGAAGACTGATTTATCAAAGGTTTTATGGACTGATGAAATGAGAGTGACTCTTGATGCGCCAGATGGATGGGCCAGAGGCTGGATCAGTAAAGGGCAGAGAGCTGCTCTCCGATCGTTCAAGAAAAACATGATTTTCATGCAGCACAATGCTCCATCACATGCATCCAACTACTCCACAGCGTGGCTGGCCAGTAAAGGTCTAAAAGAAGAACAAATAATGACATGGCCCCCTTGTTCACCTGATCTGAACCCCATGGAGAACCTGTGGTTCCTCCTAAAATGTGAGATCTACAGGGAGGGAAAACAGCACACCTCTGGGAACAGTGTCTGGGAGGGAAAACAGTACACCTCTGGGGACAGTGTCTGGGAGGGAAAACAGTACACCTCTGGGAGCAGTGTCTGGGAGGCTGTGGTGGCTGCTGCATGCAATGTGGATCGTAAACAGATCAAGCAGCTGACACAATCTATGGATGGAGGCTGCTGAGTGTCATCATAAAGAAAGGGGGCGATATTGGGCACTCATATTTGGGGTTTTGTTTTTGCATGTCAGAGATGTTTATTTCTACATTTTGTGCAGTTATATTGGTTTACCTGGTGAAAATAAACAAGTGAGATGGGAATAGATTTGGTTTTTATTAAGTTGCCTAATAATTCTGCACAGTAATGGTTACCTGCACACACAGATACCCTCCTAAGAGCCAAATCTAAAAACCCTCCAACTTCCAAAAATATTAAGCTTTGACTTTTATGAGTCTTTTGGGTGATTGAGAACATAGTTGTTGATCAATAATAAAAATAATCCTCTAAAATACAACGTGCCTAATAATTCTGCACACAGTGTATATTCATAATGCTAATTTGCAGCCCTAGAAAGCGGCCTGTACTGCCGTCTTCTTAGATTGACACCTTAGGCAGATGCCTGTATTGCCTACCTCTAAAATTGATGCCCTATATACTAACTACTTCTAAGCTTGATGCCCTATGTACTGCCTACCTCTAACATTGGCACCCTAGACAGCTGCCTGTACTACCTACCTCTAAGCTTGACACCCTAGACCACTGCCTGTACTACCTACCTCTAAGCTTGACACCCTAGACAACTGCCTGTACTACCTACCTCTAACATTGGCACCCTAGACAGCTGCCTGTACTACCTATCTCTAAGCTTGACACGTTAGATCATTGCCTGTACTACCTACCTCTAAGCTTGACACCCTAAACCACTACCTGTACTACCTACCTATAAGTTTGAAACCCTAGACCACTGCCTGTACTACCTACCTCTAAGTTTGAAACCCTAGACAGCTGCCTGTACTACCTACCTCTAAGCTTGACACCCTAGACCGCTGCCTGTACTACCTACCTCTAAGCTTGACACCCTAGACCGCTGCCTGTACTACCTACCTCTAAACTTGGCACCCGAGACCGTTGCCTGTACTACCTACCTCTAAGCTTGACACCCTAGACCACTGCCTGTACTACCTACCTCTAACATTGGCACCCTAGACAGCTGCCTGTACTACCTACGTCTAAGCTTGACACCTTAGATCATTGCCTGTACTACCTACCTCTAAGCTTGACACCCTAGACCACTGCCTGTACTACCTACCTCTAAGCTTGACACCCTAGACCGCTGCCTGTACTACCCACCTCTAAGCTTGACACCCTAGACCGCTGCCTGTACTACCTACCTCTAAACATGGCACCCTAGACCGCTGCCTGTACTGCCTAACTCTAAGCTTGACACCCTAGACCGCTGCCTGTACTACCTACCTTTAAGGTTGGCACCCTAGACCGCTGCCTGTACTACCCACCTCTAAGATTGACACCCTAGACCGCTGCCTGTACTACCTACCTCTAAACTTGGCACCCGAGACCGTTGCCTGTACTACCTACCTCTAAGCTTGACACCCTAGACCACTGCCTGTACTACCTACCTCTAACATTGGCACCCTAGACAGCTGCCTGTACTACCTACGTCTAAGCTTGACACCTTAGATCATTGCCTGTACTACCTACCTCTAAGCTTGACACCCTAGACCACTGCCTGTACTACCTACCTCTAAGCTTGACACCCTAGACCGCTGCCTGTACTACCCACCTCTAAGCTTGACACCCTAGACAGCTGCCTGTACTACTTACCTCTAAGGTTGGCACCCTAGACAGCTGCCTGTACTACCTACCTCTAACGTTGGCACCCTAGACCGCTGCATGTACTACCTACCTCTAACGTTGGCACCCTAGACCACTGCCTGTACTACCTACCTCTAAGCTTGACACCCTAGACCACTGCCTGTACTACCTACCTCTAAGCTTGGCACCCTAGACCACTGCCTGTACTACCTACCTCTAAGCTTGGCGCTGTGTCTGATTTTTCCTTTCCTGTAGTCACGTTTGAAACTTGCTACTTTATCGACGTGAAAAGCAAAATGAGGAAAACTTAGATACTTCACAGCCTTATTAGACTCTTCTTTTCAAGCGTATAAGTACGACCTATGTGATCCTGAGTCTGCCGGCATAGGGGCCCCTCAACACCGTCCATATTCTTTACCGATGGAACAACCCTCTAAATGTTTCATTCTTGCCTGCAGGTGCACTTTAATTCCTGTAATGTGTGTATACGGCTGTGTGCATGCCTGCAATCATTGATCGCCGCCCGCTCACTCACTGGATGTGTCGTGTCGCTAAAACCCATCAATGATCGCGGGGAAAATTCAGTTTTATTAGAAAACTTAAGAGGCGACGTAATGACATTCTGTGGAGGTGACGCCGTGCGGAGGTGACCCCCGGAGACGTTCTGTGATTAATCAGCTCAGCGCCTCTTTGATTTGACAATGTAGAAAGCTGGGTGGCCGACCTCAATCCCCCGAGGAGCCGAGACGAGGGCTCGTCTTTACATTTCATTACACAGACAGGTACGCTCTCATTCCATCTGTACATTGCATTAAATTAATATATTCTGTATCAATTGTAATAGAAAAGATAATACAAGCGGCAAAATAAGGCGGAATGATGTGGAAATCGTTACAGTGTCTGCCAATAGTTGGTGCTTTATTAACATTACAGGGGGCAGAGGCCATAGGGGCAATGAGGTCGTGGTGGCAAAAGGGACCTATCTGCCCCCTGACACTAAACAACACAGAAAACACCAGCAATTCTAATGACACGTGGTGAGTGAGGGCCCTAGTGCATCAGGGGCCACCAGTCCTCCTTATCCTCTAGATACCTTGTCCCCTCTAGACTCATATCTCCTACAAAACTTCTCTGTCTCCTTCCACAATCCTTTACCCATCAAGACTCCTCTGTCCCTCAGTTAGTTCACCTAACCTCCCTCTCTCTCCCCCCAGACTCCTCTGTCCACCTGTAGTTAACTCTGTCTCCTATAGACTCCTCTGTCCGGTCCAGAAATCTCTGTCACTTGAAGACTCCTCTCTCCTCTTCCAAATTCCTCTGTCCTTCACCAGACTCCTATCTTCCCTCCACACTCCTCTGTCTACTCCCAGAACCCTCTGTTCCCTTCAGACTCCACCAGAATCTTCTATCCACTTATAAAACGCCTATGTCCCCCTCCATAGAGCTTTTTGAAGTGCTTCATCCTATCTCTGTCACCTTCCTCCAGGCTCCTCTGTCATCCTTCAGACTCCTCTCTCTTCCTCCAGACTCTTCTGTCTCTTCCTTTAGACTCCTCTGTTCTCCTCCAATCTCCTCTGTCCCCTCCAGACTCCTCTGTCCTCCTCCAGATTCCTTTGTCCTTTTCCAAACTCCTCTGTCTCGCTCCAAATTTTTCTCTCCTCCCCAAAACTCCTCTGTTCCTCTCCAGACCATTCTGTCCCCCTTCTGACTCCTCTATCCCTTCCTCCAGACTCCTCTGTCCCCTTCCAGATTCTTCTGTCTTTCTCCAGGCTCCTCCATTCTCCTCCAGACTCCTCTGTCCTCTCTAGACTCCTCTGCCCTCTTCAGAAACCTCTATCCCCTCCAGACTCCTATGTTCCCTTCCAGGCTCTTCTGTCCTCCTCTAGACTTCTCTGGTCTCCTTCAGACTCCTCTGTCCTCTCGAGACTCCTCTGTCCTTCAGACTCCCCTGTCCTACTTCAGACTCCTCTGTCCCCTTCCAGACTCTTCTGTTCTCCTCCAGACTTCACTATTCTCCTTCAAACTCCTGTCCCCCTCCAGACTCTTCTGTCACCTTCCCCCAGACTCCTCTGTCCCACTCCAGACTCTTCTGTCACCTTCCCCCAGACTCCTCTGTCCCACTCCAGACTCTTCTGTCACCTTCCCCCAGACTCCTCTGTCCCACTCCAGACTCTTCTGTCACCTTCCCCCAGACTCCTCTGTCCCACTCCAGACTCTTCTGTCACCTTCCCCCAGACTCCTCTGTCCCACTCCAGACTCCTTTATCCCCACCAGACTCCTCTGTCCTTTTCTCTAGACTCCTCTGTCCCCCTCCAGACTCTTCTGTCCCCCTCCAGACTCTTCTGTCCCCATACAGACATACCTTTCCCCTTCAGTCTCCTCTGTTCACTGTTTGGGGTTGGTGGACATCCAGGACTAGATGATAGGTCAATAAAGAAGTTGAGTGGCCACAATGACCTCTAATAGATCAATAAATCTGATGTGATCCCTGGTCTTCTTAGGCCGTGTCTCATACTCATTCAGGGGCTCTGGTCATTACTGACAGATTATCTTTTGAGCACTTTCATGACTTAAACGGGACTTTCCACCACTTCAAAAATGGTCAGTGTTTTCCCTTGTTTTGTTCCCCTAAGTATTCAGATTTTTTGCTTTAAAAGAAATCCATCATCTAGAGATATAGGCATTTTGTTTAGTGCTAACTTTTAGGTTTTTTTCATGGGGGAGTGATTTACAGGATTCCTCATGGGTGTGGTTCATGAGATTCCTCATGGGTGTGGTATACAGGATTCCTCAGGGGTATGGTTCACCGGATTCCTCATGGGTGTGGTTCATGAGATTCCTCATGGGTGTGGTATACAGGATTCCTCAGGGGTATGGTTCACCGGATTCCTCATGGGTGTGGTTCATGAGATTCCTCAGAGGCGTGGTATACAGGATTCCTCAGGGGTATGGTTCACAGGATTCCTCATAGGTGTGGTTCATGAGATTCCTCAGAGGCGTGGTATACAAGATTCCTCAGTTGTGTGGTTCACAGGATTCCTCAGTTGTGTGGTTGACAGAATTCCTCAGTTGTGTGGTTCACAGGATTCCTCAAGTGTGTGGTTCGCAGGATTCCTCAGGTACGTGGTTCACAGGATTCCTCAGGATCAGGGTTTACATAATTCCTTAAGAGTGTGGTTCAAAGGATTCCTTGGTGGTGTGGTTCACATGATTCCTCAGGGGTGTGTTTCACATGATTCCTCAGGGGTGTGGTTCACAGGAATCCTCAGGGGTGTGTGGTTCACAGGAATCCTCAGGGAGTGTGGTTCACAGGACTCCTCAGAGGCGTGGTTCAGAGGATTCATCAAGGGTGTTTCATTGGGCTACTCTGTATTATTACCTTGTGAGTTATGCCTCTTTGGTAATGGCCATAAAAATGAGTAATAAGTCAATCAAGGGGGCTCTCAGCCTGGACTCCCTATATTAGCAGTGAAAACTCATCACTGTCCTCTCATTGATATCCATAGTTAGTCCTTATAATGGAGACAGTTATGTAAGGGGGAGCTGATCTTCGTTCTTAGGGTCCTAAGTGCGGCGGCCCCCCATCATCCATCTGTAGACCGTAATCGGACCTGACTGGAGCTGATAGCTCTCCTCTACTTCATTTCACTATTGCACCCTTCATATTCGGAAACCGGTGTCATCGTGATGAATAAGGATATTCTAATTCTCTGTCTTGGTTTTTGCTTCTTTCCACTTTCATCAGTGCATCAGTCATCCCCAGACAATGAGATAGACGGGTGCTGTCCACAGTTTAATTATCCGACTTGGCATTGACCTCTAGTAAAAGTTGATGCACATATTAAGTGATTTAATTGTATTTTTCCATTGCCTACAGTTCATTTATGTCAAAGGAAATCGGGAGCGTGTTGGGAGTTTCGCCTCCTTCCGCCGAGCGCCTTCCTCCCAGCTCTTTCTGCATACAATCACATAATATTACAGTTAAATCACTGACAGGAGGATTAATCTAATGCCGGGATGGTGTCCGAACCCCCCGAGCTTTGGAGAGCACAAAGTATGTGGCCCCTCAGGAGAATCAGCGTTAGTTTAACTTGTTACAATGTAACTTTTCTGTTCTGAGACACTGAGTCACGTTGCAACTTTGTGTGCTTCAAGAGGCATAAAAATGGCCAACAAGGTGACTTCATAACATGAAATCCTATTGATGAAGGATTCATTCATTAGAGATGTGTAGGGTCAACGGTCAAGTACCCCCCATTGATGACTCTTACTATAAACCATGGGCCATGATTCTTTTCTGCACAGTTTGCTTGAGACAGAGCGGTGGCTTCTGAAAGGGACTAACGTAGGTAAAGTGGGCTCATCAGGGCCTTCCCTAGCAGCTAGCCAGGGCTGCCACTAGGAATTCCAGGGCCCCATAATGCCAATAATAGAGACTGCTGCTGGCTGTATATACAATAGAGACTGCTGTGGGCTGTGTACACAATAGAGACTGCTGTGGGTTATATACACAATAAAGACTGCTGTGGGATGTGTGTACAATAGAGAATGCTGCGGGCTGTATACATAATAGAGACTGCTGCGGGCTTTATACACAATAGAGACCGCTGCAGGCTATATACACAATAGGGACTGCTGCAGGCTGTAAACACAATAGAAACTGCTGCAGGCTCTATACAGAATAGAGAATGCTATGGGCTCTATACAGAATATAGACTGCTGCAGGCTCTATACAGAGTAGAGACTGCTGCTGGCTGTATACACAATAGAGGCTGCTATGGGCTGTATACAGAATAAAATAGATACTGCTGGCTGTATATAAATAGAGACTGCTGTGAGCTGTATATACAATAAAGAAGGCAAGGTGTATATAGAATAGAGACTGAGGGCAGTATACATTCCCATTGGCTTCTATGGCTATAACCCTGCATGTACGGATGGAATTTACAATTGTTTTTGAGTGGCTGTTGCCTTCTTATCTCTCTCCTCCCCACACCATACTCTACTGTATATACTCTATACTGTATCTAAAAGATATAAATCCATGCGCAATAGAGCTCATCAACTCAACCCTAATCTGAGTCTGGGGGTGGCAGAAGGTGACACATGGACCCCCTCCTTGGTATTCTTGGGTCTTCACCTCTGGGTCTCATTAGGCATTGCACGTTGTATCAGTTTTTACATAATTGGATACATTGTATCTATGTGTTGTATTACGCATTGCATCAGTTTTGTAGTATTTATAAACATTGTATTGATATATTTAATGACACATTGTATCAGTGAGTGTTATGCAAATTAAAAGCTGCTTTTTCCAGCTCCAGCAAAAGCTCTGAGATGTCAGAAATCTCCTGCACACGATTGCTTTTATTTGTATTTTACTAGATGGAGGCCTGATGCTGTCTCATCGGGAGGGCAATGACGTCACAATGGGGCGGGGGCAGTGATGCTGGGGGTGGGTGTCTCTCCCCCACCGTCCCATCCCTGGTGTTTCATTTGCTTACCCATTTAAGTACTCCATTGGGCATAGATGGCTGTAGGGACACGTTTCCCTCAGAGCTTCCTCAGGGGGCATGCTCTCAAATCCGCCTCGAGCCCTTTATATCCCCAACCTGGTGGTCTGTGTGCCCGCACCTATGCCTCACGTGCGCGGCCGCACGTGCCCATCACCGGCAGTTTCCGGCATTCTCAGACCGGAAATGCGTCATCTGACGCAACTTCCGGACGTCTCAGAAGCCTTCCACCGCCGATGAGAGGCGCGCGACCACGCATGCACAGACCATCTTGAAACAGGGCAAAATTGCCCATATCTCAGCAATGGCAGTCTGCCCCAATTATTCCTTCACTACTACGATTATCTATACTAGAGAGGATTCCAATAATACTCATCCTCCTCCTCCTCCTCCAATCATACTGTTTTATAATAGATATCAATCGGGACCAAGGACAAGACCAAAAAGTGGAGAAACTAAAAAAACAGTTAAAACCAAATGTATGAAAACCATGATAGGGCACCCTCAGGGATCTCCATAAGGGTGCCATAGAGCTGTGTGTGTAGAGCGTTGGAGGCGCGCAGTTCAGTGAGTAGAGCGCTCGCTCGCTTCGTCTTGACTGGAACCTTTATGTATATTTCACCTGACACATTAGCGCGGCGAGCGGAGCACTTCTCGCTGTCACTCCGCGTAGCTCTATGTGAAAGGTTATATAACCAGAAAAGTGGATGTGCTCGCGAGCAGAGATTTGATTCAGTAGCACAGAAATAGAGAGTGAAAGACAGATTTGCAGCTCGGCTAATGAAAGTGACAAATATGTCAACATGGATAGAAAGCAAAAAAGAGACGCTCTTATAATGCAAAGCGCGGTGCGAGGGAGGGAGCGGAGCCGGCTGCTCTGCCGCGTACACCCATAACAATGAATAGAGCAATGCACAATCACAACAACACATGATAAATATTGATATTTCACAGCTGGAATCAGACGAGTTCTTGACTTCTCTTAGAATGGGGCCAATGGTGGTTTCTTAGGCCGAGTCTATGCTACCGCTCAGAAAGTATACGCCCCCTAGTGGCCACTGTAGGAATGAATTTATGTTTTCTTTTCTTGGGAGGAAGGGTGAAGAATACACCAGAGAGTGATTTTCCAAGTGGTTTTTAGGTCTACAAGAAAATAGGGTAGAGCACATTGTCCACCTATCAGACATTATAGAGCTGCATTCACATCTACTCTGCTGAGTGCTGCTGTATCATGTCCTCCAGGCTGCTGCTTTCTATTCAATGATATTGTCATGGTAGAGTTGGATGCACATCTACACTGCTCTGTAGTGCTTTATTGTGTCTTAGGGAGCGCACATAGAATTAATACTTGGTACTATGTGGAGTAGACTCACCTTATTTAGTTGTATGAGTCTCAACCAGCTGAAAGAGCATATAAGAAAATTGCCGCTGCGTGTCCAAGAAATCCAATAAAAGCAATAAGAAACCAGGCTTCTTCATCACCTTATGGCCCTGATGAAGTAGCAGATGCTATGAAACGCGTCGGAATAAATAAACAAATTATAAGTATCCAGATTGTCTCCTAGATTGGCGCGGTACCATATTTGGTGTCTTATTGGTTTTATTGGATTCCTTTTTTCTTCTCACACCAGTGCTAACTTCACAGTTACCCTGCTTAGTACAGCTATACAATGTCCTCCATATTGCTGATGCTTTCTAGTGAGTGTTTAATAATAATAATAATAATAATAATAATAATAATAATCTTTATTTATATAGCACCAACATATTCTGCAGCGCATCACAGTACAGTGATTCATATACAAATGGTCATAGGTAGCAATAAAAAAAAAATATATATATATATATACACTGTATTTTTCGGATTATAAAATGCACTTTTGTTCCTCCAAATTTTGGGGGAAAGTGGGGTGTGTGTCTTATAATCCGAATATGTATTGTACACTGCAGGGGAGGCCGGGGGCAACTCTGGAGCATGTCCGGGGCTGGAGCAGGCTGGCTGCGGGGCTGCAGAGAGAGCGGGGAGATCTCCGGCTCCTACTCATTTAATATGCACTGCCGCTGTCCACCTCTCAGTGCTGAAGTTGCACTGAGAGATGGACGGGGGAAGCCTGAACTCACCCCCTGCTCTTCTCAGACCACCTACATATGCCCCCCATGTCCTCCATGTGGCCCCCCACGTAATATACCCACCGCCTCCATATGCTGCCGCCACGTAACACACCCACCCCCTCCATATGCTGCCGCCACATAATATACCCACCCCCTCCATTAAGAAGATGTCTCCTCGCCCTGCACTCCCCCCATCACTTATATGCCTCCATGCTGGCCAGCAGCAGATACAATTAAAAAAGGCTTCTTACTTACCCTCCGGCGATCTGTGTTCACAGCGTCACCGCAGACTGTCGGCTTCTTCCTCTCATTTGATCGGGCGATGAGTTTAACATTGAATAGTTGGCTGCACAGCTACACTGCTCAGTACTGCTTTATAGTGTCTACCTTCTACTGTTTTCAAGTTAGTGTTTCTTCTCACCTCTGTGCTGAATTCACACTTCCACTTCTCTGTACTCCTGCATAACATCCTCTATACCGCTGCTGATTTTTAGTAAGTGTTTATCTCACATCAGTGCTGAATTCAAAGCTACAATGCTCAGTACTCCTGTACAATGTGCTTCATGCTGCAGCTCTCTAGTAACTGTTCACATCCACACCATAAGTGCTGCTGCAAAAACATCCTCCATACTGCTGCTTTCTAGTAAATGTTAATCTCATGGTAGAGCTGAATTCACAGTTACAGCTCTCAGTACTGCTGTATAATATCTTCCATCCTGCTGCTTACTAGTAAATGGTAATCTCACAGTACAGCTGAATTCACAGCTATAGCTCTCCGTATGGCTTTATAATGTGTTTTTCAAGTTTGTTTTTTATCTTACTGTCGTGCCTTAGAAATACGTGCATTTAGTTTGCTTGAGAAAATATATTGTTTGCTTGTACAGTGATGACTTATCCCATAGCGCCATCTGTTGACAATGTTCCCACATTACATTATGTTTAATGCATAGTCTAATTTTGGTCCCTCCATGCCTATGTAATCCCATGAGGCCGTGCTCTAGACTCTGCCCCTTCTCCTCCAGAAGCCATTACAGCCTCATACAAGCTGACATCCTGGTGTGCTGACCCTTCTCTCCCTGGATTTCAGCTTATCTGCATGTTTCCCTCAACATAGCACAGTCGGTGAGTTTAATATGTTACTGCCCACCTAAATGTACAATGTAGCTACTGTTGTTTATCATCTTATCGTTCTTCTGCCATTGTACATATTGTGTATTCGCCGTATCGTGCAATCACATTGTGTGACCTGTAACAATGTAATGTTTTGCACTTCGTATATGCTTATGTTGTACTGAGAATTTCTATTTGTTTTTTCTAGTTTTACACTTAACCTATTAATAAAAGTTGAAAAGGACCCCAGCGTCCATGTCAATGCATTGATGGGAAAGAGTTAACCTGTCTGTCAACTCGTTCTTCAGGAGTACAGAGCGAGGGTGCCAGAACACTTACCCCACTGCTGGATTCACATCTACTCTGTTAAGCCTTGCTATATAGTGTCTCCATGCTGCTGTTTTCAAGTTGGTGTTTTTATTACCCCACTGTTGAATTCACAGCTACATGGCTCAGTACTACTGTACAATGTCCTCCAAACTGCTGTTTTTTATTAAATGTTAATCTGACGGCAGAGCTGGATTCACAGCTACAATGCTCAGTACTGGTTTATAGTGTGTTCCTATCTGCTGTTTCCAAGTTGGTGTTTCAGCTCACTGCAGTGCTGGATTCACAGCTACACTGCTCAGCACTGCTATATACTGTCTCAATGCTGCTATTTTCTAGTGAGTGTTGTTTATTGTCATCCCATTGTTGAATTCATAGGTACATGGCTCAGTACTGCTGTATAATGTCTTCCATACTGCTGCTTTCTAGTAAATGTTAATCTCATGGTAGATCTGGATTCACAGGTACACTGTTCAGTATTGTTGTATAATGTCCTCCATACTGCTGCTTTCTAGTAAATGTTAATATCATGGTAGATCTGGATTCACAGTTACACTGTTCAGTACTGCTGTATAATGTCCTCCATACTGCTGCTTTCTAGTAAATGTTAATCTCATGGTAGATCAGGATTCACAGTTACACTGTTCAGTACTGCTGTATAATGTCCTCCATACTGCTGCTTTCTAGTAAATGTTAATCTCATGGTAGATCTGGATTCACAGTTACACTTTTCAGTACTGCTGTATAATGTTCTCCATGCGCATATGTGTGACATAGAGACAGGAGAGCATGTCTGTGTATAGGAGACATCATAGTAGCTAGTCTACACCCACCAGCTCAGAGACAACTGAAAGTATGAGATAGAGGCTCGAGATTGAGGGGAAAGGGGTAAAAACTTCAGAATACAAGTCACATATGGCCTGAGATAGTGTACACACAGGGCAGCTGATTGTGAAGGGTCACTTGAATCGCAGGTGCGCTGTAGCCGTGCCTTTCATTCCTCCCGTCACGTATCTGGACGGTGTCGCGCACAATGGGATCGTCGCTGCTTCTCTTGTATTCTTTAATTTCCCCTTGTGTAACAGTCGCTTATAGGATGAGATTGCTCAGAGAGCAGCGGAGCGCGGCCCTCCCCTGGATATTAGCATGGCAGTCATAGTGACGAGAAGTATCAGCTTGTATGGATTCTTATCCAGCCTAAAGACCTTTAATCATAGAGAGGTCACGTAATAAAGCAGGAGCGTTACAGAAGGTAATAAAAGAAACTGCAGTGCGCACGGAGGAATGAAAAATGCTGCAGGCAGAAATGTGACACTTTTAGGTCAGCGCCAGTCCCAGAATGATATCCTCGTCAGCACGGAACGTGTCTGAACACGAGCCAAGAATGAGGCCCGGAGTGCAAACAGTTAATGCCACAATGCAATGGGGTCCGACCAGGTGACCTTTAAGTGGGGACTCTTAAAGGGAAGGTTCTTCTTTAATGACTGGTGATTCCCCCAGTGCACTGTCACATCGTCATTAATGAAAAGATTTTGTATTGTCATAAGAAGTGGGGACATACAGCATTATATATATAATGTTAGGTGTATGGTCAGGTCACTGCCTCCTGCAAGGTCATCACACTCTGCTCCTGAAACACTCTGTGCTGCTGGTGGACAATGCCTATTAATGTCTGGCACCATGGCACTGCCCCTGTCATGCATCAATATACAGTGCCTACAAGTAGTCTTCAACCCCCTGCAGATTAAGGTGGTTTGATAAGATGCCAATAAGTTAGAGCCTTCAAACTGCAAACGAGAGTAGGATTTATTAACAGAAGCATAAATCTTACAAACCAAAAAGTTATGTTGCTCAGTTGAATTTTAATAAATTTTAAACATAAAAGTGTGGGTCAATTATTATTCAACCCCTAGGTTTAATATTTTGTGGAATAACCCTTGTTTGCAATTACAGCTAATAATGGTCTTTTATAAGACCTGATCAGGCCGGCACAGGTCTCTGGAGTTATCTTGGCCCACTCCTCCATGCAGATCTTCTCCAAGTTATCTAGGTTCTTTGGGTGTCTCATGTGGACTTTAATCTTGAGCTCCTTCCACAAGTTTTCAATTGGGTTAAGGTCAGGAGACTGACTAGGCCACTCCATCACCTTGATTTTTTCCCTCTTGAACCAGGCCTTGGTTTTCTTGGCTGTGTGCTTTGGGTCGTTGTCTTGTTGGAAGATGAAATTACGACCCATATTAAGATCCTTGATGGAGGAGCGGAGGTTCTTGGCCAAAATCTCCAGGTAGGCCGTGCTATCCATCTTCCCATGGATGCGGACCAGATGGCCAGGCCCCTTGGCTGAGAAACAGCCCCACAGCATGATGCTGCCACCACCATGCTTGACTGTAGGGATGGTATTCTTGGGGTCGTATGCAGTGCCATCCAGTCTCCAAACGTCACGTGTGTGGTTGGCACCAAAGATCTCGATCTTGGTCTCATCAGACCATAGAACCTTGAACCAGTCTGTCTCAGACTCCTCCAAGTGATCATGAGCAAACTGTAGACAAGCCTTGACATGACGCTTTGAAAGTAAAGGAACCTTACGGGCTCGTCTGGAACGGAGACCATTGCGGTGGAGTACGTTACTTATGGTATTGACTGAAACCAATGTCCCCACTGCCATGAGATCTTCCCGGAGCTCCTTCCTTGTTGTCCTTGGCTTAGCCTTGACTCTTCGGACAAGCCTGGCCTCGGCACGGGAGGAAACTTTCAAAGGCTGTCCAGGCCGTGGAAGGCTAACAGTAGTGCCATAAGCCTTCCACTTCCGGATGATGCTCCCAACAGTGGAGACAGGTAGGCCCAACTCCTTGGAAAGGGTTTTGTACCCCTTGCCAGCCTTGTGACCCTCCACGATCTTGTCTCTGATGGCCTTGGAATGCTCCTTTGTCTTTCCCATGTTGACCATGTATGAGTGCTGTTCACAAGTTTGGGGAGGGTCTTAAATAGTCAGAAAAGGCTGGCAAAAGAGATAATTAATCCACACATGTGAAGCTCATTGTTCTTTGTGCCTGAACTACTTCTTAATACTTTAGGGGGACCAAACAGAATGCTGGTGGTTTGAGGGGTTGAATAATAAATGACCCTCTGAATTCACTTTTAAGGCTTAAAAAAAAAAAAAAAAAAAAATCTTTTTGGCTGCAGAGCATTTCCCACTTCCAGGCTGATCTACAGTCCAAATGTCACAATGCCAAGTTAATTCCGCATGTGTCAACCAGCTAAATCTGCAGGGGGTTGAAGACTACTTGTAGGCACTGTATATATATATCTGTATAATGTTAGGCGGCCGTCACACGCTTCCATATCTTTAGCGATATTGTAAGCGATCACGTGCACGCGCAATCGCTTACAATATCGCTCACATCGCTGGTGAGCTGTCACACAGACAGACTCACCAGCGATGTGGAGCCGCGATCTCGCTCGTTACTATGGTACACATCGGGTAACTAGGCGCCGCGCGTCGCTTAGTTACCCGACGTGTACCATAGTTACCATCTCCCAGCATAGGCGCGGTCGCTGGGAGATCGTTCATCGTGGTGTTATACACCACGATGATGCAGATCGTTGCATCGTTCATCGCTAGATCTGAGAACCGAACCTCAGATCAGCGATGTCACGATCAAGCGATTTACCATCGTAAATCGCTTGATTACATGCAGCGATATCTTGCCCGATATCGCTTAAGCGATCAAAAAGGAGATCGCTTAAACGATATCGGGCAAGATATCGTTCCGTGTGACGGCCCCCTTAGGTGTATGGTCAGGTCACTGCCACCTGCAAGGTTATCACACTCTGCTCCTGAAACACTCTGTGCTGCTGCTGGACAATGCTTATTCTTAGTCTGACCCCATGGCACTGCCCCTGTTATGCTCCTTAAATACATATATACTAGCTAGCTAATATCTATATACTGGGTGTAGAGCCAGGTGTTGCCCAGTGACTGTTTTTAGTTATAGGCTGAGTGTACGTCTGTGTGTGTATGTCCACTATACGCATATGTACATATATGGTCGTAATGCTCATATGTGGTAATGTATGTATGCGTATATATGTATCATAGTCCCGCCCCCATATATAGTTCTGCCCCTTCATAGCTCCACCCCTCCACATAGTCCAGCAGGGGCAGGGCTATGTGGAGGAGGCGGGGATATGTGGAGATGCAGACTGTAACATGGGCCTGGTTATGTGGAGTGGGTGTGGCTAAGTGGTGTGGGTGTGGCTAAGCAGTGTGGGCAGGGCTATGTGGAGTGGGCGGGGCTAATGCCACATACACACATACATACACTCAACGTTATATATTAGATATATATAATAGTAGGTGTATGGGCAGGCCACTGCCTCCTGTAAGGTCATCATACTCTGCTCCTGAAACACTCTGTGCTGCTGAGAACCCTTCACCCTCCACTAAAGTTCTAACTTTCTTTCCCGCCCTACCTTGCCTCCTGTCACTAATACTCTATGCATGAACAGGTCGTAACACAAGGTTAGCACCGTCCTTTCCTGAAATACTCTGTGCTGCTGTCTTTAAAAAAAAGTTGTAAAATATTTGAAATTCATGATGCCGTCCTTTAAAAACAGCGCCACCTCCGCCCGTAGATTGTGTCTGGTATTGCAGTGCAGCCTGATTCACTTCAATGGAGGTGAGATGCAATTCCAGACACAGCCTGTGGATCAGGGTGGCGCTGTGTTACAGGAATGCGGCCGTGTTTTTTTAATCGAGGTCATCCCCTCTAATAGGGGTTAACAAAAATCTCCCCCACTCTTTTATGGCAAAGTCACAGCTCAAAAAAATAGTCGCAGACAAAAGTCGCACGAGCCCTGGAACCTCCTGAGCCTGAAGAAAGATGAGAAAGAATAAACTCCGACTTTCTCGAAACTTTCCCCGATGACCTCGACAATGTCAGAGCGCCAATGTGAGAGAGAAATAATGGAATTATGAGGAGGAATCTCCGAAATGTGTCTCATTGAACAGATTGAGTGAGGAGTGCGGAGAGACGAGCGCAGGCGGCTGTCAACGACCCAGCGACAAATGAGCGATGGCTTCATGGGGAAGAACAATGGATGACAGAAACAATAGACAGAGGATGAACCACTCCCCACTGTGTCTACAGTAATGATACATTGTAATTGAGGAAAGTGATAGAATAACAACCAATCAATAACGAGGAAGGGAGCTCCACCCAGAATGGGGCTCCACTATCACACAGACTATCAGCACTCTCCTCTCCTGAAATACTCTGTGCTGCTGAGAACCCTATTACTTTCATTATGTGATCCTCACAGGCTCAGCACACTCCTCTCCTGACATACTCTGTGCTGCTGTGCACCCTGTTACTTTCTCCTTTTTATGTTCTAATTAAAACTGAGCAATAAATAAAAGACGTCTTCTGTGTCTCAGGGGTTCAGTCTTTTCCCGCCTCTTGTGTGTGGCTGTAGGACAACTGTCTGCAGCAGGAGCCTCTCCCTCTGCAAACAAACAAAGATCAATGTTCCCACCCCTAAGTAGGCGGGACTTAATCTGGAGATTAACCCTGTGTTTTCTGCTTGATTTCCAGAAGAATGCAGCCTGGAGGTCAGGTGAGGCCGGTGACATTTCCTATTTAATTAAGTTTATTTTTCAGTTTACTTCTCCTTTAAAGAGGGCCTGTCACCCTCCCTGGTGCTTTCCAATGTGAAACACCACTGAATGCTGCATTCAGTGGTGTTTCACATTGGAAAGCACCAGGGAGGGTGACAGGCCCTCTTTAAAGGAGAAGTAAACTGAAAAATAAACTTAATTAAATAGGAAATGTCACCGGCCTCACCTGACCTCCAGGCTGCATTCTTCTGGAAATCAGAAGGGGTCTCCCATGCTTCTACTCCCCCCCCCCCCCTTTTCCCCTGTATAACCTGAAAAAAACACTTTTGAAAGTTTTAAGATTAGAGGTCTGGAGGAATTTACTAATTTCTCATTCCTCAAAGCTCACGCGGTCCTCCCGCCCCCTGCCTCTCTGTGCCACCTCCTGCCTCTCTGTGCCACCTCCTGCCTCTCTGTGCCGCCCCCTGCCTCTCTGTGCCACCCCCTGCCTCTCTGTGCCGCCTCCTGCCTCTCTGTGCCGCCCCCTGCCTCTCTGTGCCGCCCCCTGCCTCTCTGTGCCGCCTTCTGCCTCTCTGTGCCGCCTCCTGCCTCTCTGTGCCGCCTCCTGCCTCCCTGTGCCGCCTCCTGCCAGTGTGTGTCTCCCCTCTTTGTTTGTGCCTCCTCATTTAATTTCGCCTGGTGCGGGTCCCGGCAGCTGGAATGGTGCATGCGTGGGAACGTCTGCGCTAGATTGTGCTCTGATAAAGATTATGCTGTATGCACACAGCAGGGTGGGCTCTGGTGCTAACATTCCCACGCATGCGCCGTTCCAGCAGCCAGGACCCGCTCCTACCAATTCCTGGCTGTGTGCCTGCGTGAATTCAGATGATGAGGCGCAGGCGAGAAGGGGAGACACACACAGACAGGAGGTGACACAGAGAGGCAGGAGGCAGCACAGAGAGGCAGGAGGCAGAGAGGACGCCCAGGAACAGCGAGGACTGCATATTCAGTAAGTCCCTCCGGACTCCTTATCTTAAAACTATCAAAAGTGATTTTTACATCTTACGGGGAGGAAGGGGGGGTACACACAAGGGAGACCCCTTCCCTGAATGCAGCAGACACGCTGCATTCAGTGCTGCATTCAGTTAGCACAGCACCAGGGGGATGACAGGTCCTCTTTAATAGTTGTCTTCAACATTATATACCCAGAACCTTCTACTTAACAATGGAGGAAATACAATCGGGGAAACTCCTGATACAATGTGGCTTGTGGTTTGGGAGTTTTGTCTTCTGTGAATGAGTCACATGTGATAATTACACAGGTTTCAGGCTTCGCTAAGTCTCTGTCAGCTAATTAATTAATGATACATCTGCCGGGATTCTGCAGAACACGACGCCTCCTTATTAGATGATGGAGCTTGCACCGTGCGTGCTATATGTTAATAAACACATCACTTTCCAGGCACGCGCAGGGTCAGTAAGACGCAGTTCACATGAGCAGTAACATCGGATCCAGCACAATCCGTTCTCCAAACACAACTTGTATGTCCATGATTTCTGCAGGATCCGTTTCTTTAACATTGGAGTCTATGGAGAACGGATCCAGTAACTGATCTGTTTTTCTATCATTTGCCTTCAAACAGAAGATGAACAGTGATCAGTTACCGGATCAGTTCTCCATAGGCTCCAATGTTAAAGAAACGGATCCTGCAGAAATCATGGACATGAAAGTTGTGTTTGCAGAACGGATTGTGCTGGATCCGATCTAACGATGATCACTGGAGGTGTGAACTGTCCATTATCTAGGTCCAATTTTCATATCCACACGGTAGCTAATGCCTTGCTGATCGCTGAGGGTCTGACTGCTGCACGCCTCATTGGAGTGGATGAGGGACTATCGGATCTGACAGCAGCATAATGTAGGCAAAGAGACCCTGAATCCAATGATGTATCACATAGACTACTGGCTGCAGCTGTTCTCACACAATCAAAGAGTTTAGTTTTAACAACGCAGCAAAACAGACAGCTGCCCGCGCTCACACCAGGCTCTGTATGTACAATGTCTATAGTAGACAGAGAGCTGCCCCCGCCCACACCAGGCTCTGTATGTACAATGTCTACAGTAGACAGAGAGCTGCCCCCGCCCACACCAGGCTCTGTGTGTACAATGTCTATAGACAGAGAGCTGCCCCCGCTTACACCAGGCTCTGTATGTACAATGTCTACAGTAGACAGAGAGCTGCCCCCGCTCACACCAGACTCTGTATGTACAATGTCTACAGTAGACAGACAGCTGCCCCAGCCCACACCAGGCTCTGTATGTACAATGTCTATAGACAGAGAGCTGCCCCCGCCCACACCAGGCTCTGTATGTACAATGTCTATACACAGAAGCTGCCCCCGCCCACACCAGGCTCTGTATATACAATGTCTATAGACAGAGAGCTGCTCCCAACCACACTAGGCTCTGCATGTACAATGTGTATAGAAAGAGAGCTACCCCCGCCCACACCAGGCTCTGTATGTACAATGTCTACAGTAGACAGAGAGCTGCCCCCGCCCAACCAGGCTCTGTGTGTACAATGTCTATAGACAGAGAGCTGCCCCGCTTACACCAGGCTCTGTATGTACAATGTCTACAGTAGACAGAGAGCTGCCCCCGCTCACACCAGACTCTGTATGTACAATGTCTACAGTAGACAGACAGCTGCCCCAGCCCACACCAGGCTCTGTAAATACAATGTCTATAGACAGAGAGCTGCCCCCGCCCACTCCAGGCTCTGTATATACAATGTCTATAGACAGAGAGCTGCCCCCGCCCACACCAGGCTCTGTATATACAATGTCTATAGACAGAGAGCTGCCCCACCCACACCAGGCTCTGTATATACAATGTCTATAGTCAGGGCCGGCCTTATGTTGAATGGTGCCCTGTGCGAATTTGCCTTATGGCGCCCCCACGCCATTACTTACTCAGAACACGAGCATACATGTTTGTACATGATCTATTCATGGTCTTCAAGGAGAGCAGGGAGGGGCATTGCTATGCTAGGGTCAGAAAAAATCAGGAACCCAAGACCTATATCCTCTCCACTGTCATTACCAACCCTCCCATATATAGAGGTGTTACCTGTCATCTTACAGGAGGAGGAGGTGAGCTGTGATATCACCTATTGTGAATGGTGGATCCTGTGTTATCTACTGTATATAGAGGTGTTATCAGTCATTGTACAGGAGGAGGAGGTGAGCTGTGACATCACCTATTGTGAATGGTGGATCCTGTGTTATCTACTTATATAGAGGTGTTATCAGTTATTGTGCAGGAGGAGGTGAGCTGTGATATCACCTATTGTGAATGGTGGATCCTGTGTTATCTACTGTATATAGAGGTGTTATCAGTCATTGTACAGTGACGTGTATATCTATGTGAATGGTGATCTGTTATTCTGTAATGAGGTGTATAGCTTGTAAGAGAGGTGAATGTGGATCACTATGTGATGGTGATCCTGTTTATGTATTATATCAGTTGTACGAGATTGACAGGAGATCACTATTGTGAAGTGACCTGTTTATGTGCTGTATATGTATCATATTGTACAGATGTGAGGTGAAATGTGAATGTGGATCCTATGTGTGTATCCTGTTCATATGTTATATTGTACAGGAGGAGTGAGGTGATATACCTATTGTGAATGGTGGATCCTGTGTTATTACTGTATAAGGTGTTATCAGTCTTGTACAGGAGGAGGAGGAGGAGGTGAGCTGTGATATCATCTATTGTGAATGGTGGATCCTGTGTTATGTGCTGTATATAGAGGTGTTATCAGTCATTGTACAGGAGGAGGTGAGCTGTGATATCATCTATTGTGAATGGTGGATCCTGTGTTATCTACTGTATATAGAGGTGTTATCAGTCATTGTACAGGAGGAGGAGGTGAGCTGTGATATCACCTATTGTGAATGGTGGATCCTGTGTTATCTACTTATATAGAGGTGTTATCAGTCATTGTACAGGAGGAGGAGGTGAGCTGTGACATCACCTATTGTGAATGGTGGATCCTGTGTTATCTACTTATATAGAGGTGTTATCAGTCATTGTACAGGAGGAGATGAGCTGTGACATCACCTATTGTGAATGGTGGATCCTGTGTTATCTACTGTATATAGAGGTGTTATCAGTCATTGTACAGGAGGAGGTGAGCTGTGATTTCACCTATTGTGAATGGTGGATCCTGTGTTATCTACTGTATACAGAGGTGTTATCAGTCATTGTACAGGAGGAGGTGAGCTGTGATATCACCTATTGTGAATGGTGGATCCTGTGTTATCTACTGTATAAGAGGTGTTATCAGTCATTGTACAGGAGGAGGTGAGCTGTGATATCACCTATTGTGAATGGTGGATCCTGTGTTATCTACTGTATATAGAGGTGTTATCAGTCATTGTACAGGAGGAGGTGAGCTGTGATATCATCTATTGTGAATGGTGGATCCTGTGTTATCTACTGTATATAGAGGTGTTATCAGTCATTGTACAGGAGGAGGTGAGCTGTGATATCACCTATTGTGAATGGTGGATCCTGTGTTATCTACTGTATATAGAGGTGTTATCAGTCATTGTACAGGAGGAGGTGAGCTGTGATATCATCTATTGTGAATGGTGGATCCTGTGTTATCTACTGTATATAGAGGTGTTATCAGTCATTGTACAGGAGGAGGAGGTGAGCTGTGATATCACCTATTGTGAATGGTGGATCCTGTGTTATCTACTGTATATAGAGGTGTTATCAGTCATTGTACAGGAGGAGGTCAGCAGTGATATCACCTATTGTGAATGGTGGATCCTGTGTTATCTACTGTATACAGAGGTGTTATCAGTCATTGTACAGGAGGAGGTGAGCTGTGATATCACCTATTGTGAATGGTGGATCCTGTGTTATCTACTGTATATAGAGGTGTTATCAGTCATTGTACAGGAGGAGGTGAGCTGTGATATCACCTATTGTGAATGGTGGATCCTGTGTTATCTACTGTATACAGAGGTGTTATCAGTCATTGTACAGGAGGAGGAGGTGAGCTGTGATATCACCTATTGTGAATGGTGGATCCTGTGTTATCTACTGTATATAGAGGTGTTATCAGTTATTGTACAGGAGGAGGAGTGAGCTGTGATATCACCTATTGTGAATGGTGGATCCTGTGTTATCTACTGTATATAGAGGTGTTATCAGTCATTGTACAGGAGGAGGTGAGCTGTGATATCATCTATTGTGAATGGTGATCCTGTGTTATCTACTGTATATAGAGGTGTTATCAGTCATTGTACAGGAGGAGGAGGTGAGCTGTGATATCATCTATTGTGAATGGTGGATCGGTGTTATCTACTGTATATAGAGGTGTTATCAGTCATTGTACAGGAGGAGAGGTGAGCTGTGATATCACCTATTGTGAATGGTGGATCCTGTGTTATCTACTGTATATAGAGGTGTTATCAGTCATTGTACAGGAGGAGGAGGTGAGCTGTGACATCATCTATTGTGAATGGTGGATCCTGTTTTATCTGCTGTATATAGAAGTGTTGACTCTTAAATAATGCAGCATTTTAAATAAGAACATACTCCAAAAGCTTCTGGGGACCGAGACAGATAGGAGAGTAGCAAGAAAAGCTAATCCCTGGTGAATTCACCCCATTTGCGTGTATACGGAGAGACCGGTCACTCAAGGCAGTCAGCAGGGAGAAGCCTTCAGGGAACAGACTTTCTGACTAGTCTCCAGCAAGATTTGATCCCTGACAGAACCCCCCTCCCATAGTATTCCACATAGTATATTGCACCCCCAAATTCCTCCATATATTATGCACCCCAATAGACCTCCATATAATATAATGCACCCCCATAGTCCTCAATATAGAATAATGCACCACCACAGTCCTACATATAGTATACTAGATGGCGGCCCGATTCTAAAGAATCGGGTAGTCTAGAATCCATATATAGTTTATTTACTAATAGTTACGGGAGTGCGGTGAAATGAATTGTGTGTTTACAGGTGGCTCAGTGGGTAGCACAGTATACGGTTGCTCAGTGGTTAGCACTGCGCGGTGGCTCAGTGGTTAGCACTGCGCGGTGGCTCAGTGGTTAGCACTGCGCGGTGGCTCAGTGGTTAGCACTGCGCGGTGGCTCAGTGGGTAGCACTGCGCGGTGGCTCAGTGGTTAGCACTGGGTGGTGGCTCAGTGGTTAGCACTGCGCGGTGGCTGAGTGGTTAGCAGTGAGTGCGGTGGCTCAGTGGTTAGCAGTGAGTGCGTGGGCAGAGTGGTCAGCGCAGCGCCGTGGGCAGAGTGGTCAGCACAGCGCCGTGGGCAGAGTGGTCAGCACAGCGCCGTGGGCAGAGTGGGCAGCGCAGTGCCGTGGGCAGGGTGGTCAGCGCAGCACCGTGGGTAAGGTGGTCAGCGGTGGGGGGGACGGACACACACACACACACACACAGACACACACTCCGATATATTTACCACCGTCCCTGCTTCTTCCCTGCCACCTGCGTCTTCCTGAGTCCTCTGTTCTGCCGTCATGTCGCCGCACCCAGGACTGGATCCAATATGGCGTCCGGGAACTCTCGGTGGCCCAATTCTAACGCATCGGGTATTTTAGAATATAGAAATAGAGATTGCATGGGGAAGGCGGTGAGGGCTGAATTGGGAGGAACTTTGAAGAAGGAGCGGCCGGTGAAGAACGGCGTGGCAGGGGGGAGGAGGGAGGACAGAACAGCAGGGGGGAGGAGGATGGAGGACAGAGGAGGTAGCGGCGGGGTGTGGGAGGATGTAGCAGCACAGGCAGGGGAAGGAAGGAACGGCAGGGGGAGGATGGAGCACAGAGCGGCAGGGGGAGGAGGACAGAGGATGAAGTGGCGGGGTGGGGGAGGATGGAGCAGCACAGGCAGGGGGAGGACAGAGGATGGAGTGGCAGAGGGGAGGAGGTCAAAACGAAGGAGGAAGCGTTGCGGTGGGGGAGGATGGAGCGGCACAGGCAGGGGGAGGATGGAGCGGCAGGGGGAGGATGAAGCACAGAGCGGCGGGGGAGGTGCAGGACAGGATGATGCGGCGGGGTGGGAGAGAACGGAGCAGCATAGGCAGGGGGAGGACGGAGGATAGAGTGGCGGAGGTGAGGAAGGCAAAGGAAGGAGGAGGAAGCGGTGGGGTGGGGGAGGATGGAGTGGCACAGGCAGGGGGAGGACGAAGCGGCATGGGGAGGACGAAGCACAGAGTGGCGGGAGGGAGGAGGGTGTAGGATGAAGCAGCGAGGTGGGGGAGGACGAAGCAGCACGGGCAGGGGGAGGACGGGGGATGGAGTGGCGGAGGTGAAGAGGACAAAGGAAGGAGGAGGAAGCGGTGGGGGAGGATGGAGCGGCACAGGCAGGGGGAGGACGGAACGACAGTGGTTAGCACTGCGCGGTGGCTCATTGGTTAGCACTGCGCGGTGGCTCAGTGGTTAGCACTGCGCGGTGGCTCAGTGGTTAGCACTGCGCGGTGGCTCAGTGGTTAGCACTGGGCTGTGGCTCAGTGGTTAGCACTGCGCGGTGGCTCAGTGGTTAGCAGCGAGTGCGGTGGGCAGAGTGGTCAGCGCAGCGGCGCTGTGTGGGCAGGGTGGTCAGTGCAGCGGCGCTGTGTGGGCAGGGTGGGCAGCGCAGCGGCGCTGTGTGGGCAGGGTGGTCAGCGCAGCGGCGCTGTATGGGCAGGGTGGTAAGCGCAGCGGCGCTGTGTGGGCAGGGTGGTCAGCGCAGCAGCGCGGTGGGCAGGGTGGTCAGCACAGCAGCGCGGTGGGCAGGGTGGTCAGCACAGCAGCGCGGTGGGCAGGGTGGTCAGCACAGCAGCGCGGTGGGCAGGGTGGTCAGCACAGCAGCGCGGTGGGCAGGGTGGTCAGCACAGCAGCGCGGTGGGCAGGTTTGTAAGCGCAGCAGCGCGGTGGGCAGGGTGGTCAGCGCAGCAGCGCGGTGGGCAGGGTGGTGAGCGCAGCGGCGCTGTGTGGGCAGGGTGGTCAGCGCAGCGGCGCTGTGTGTGGCAGAGTGGTCAGTGCAGGGCAGAGTGGTCAGCGGTGGGCAGAGTGGTCAGCGGTGGGGCGGACAGACACACACTCCGATATACTTACCACCGTCCCTGCTTCTTCCCTGGCGCCTGCGTCTTCCTGAGTCCCGACATGTCGCTGCACCCAGGACTGGATCCAATATGGCGGCCGGGAACTCTCGCGTGACTTCCCGGACGCCATCTTGGAGAAAGTATGTCGCCACCCCTGGAGCCATGGATCCAATATCGCGTCCGGGAAGTCTCGCGAGACTTCCCAGACGCAGTATTGGATCCAGTTCTCCAGGGGCGGCGACATGTCGGCGGTGGAGAAGACGGAGGAGAGGTGGTAAGTATAGGCGACTGTGTGTGTGTGTGTTGTGTGTGTGGTGTGTGTGGTGTGTGTGTGGTGTGTATGTGTTAGGGGCTGCCATAAGCGTAGCGGGCTCTATGAGTCCCGGCTCCCGCTTACGGCCGCCATCTTGGCTCACCCTGAGCGGGTGTAGCTCTGCCGGACGTTGGGACAAAGTGACGGATGTGAGGTCACAAATCCTTCCGACTTTTATATACAAGATTGCACACCCACAGACCTCCATATAGAATAATGCACCCCCACATTTCTCCATATAGAATAATGCACCCACACAGTTCTCTATCTAGAATGCACACCCAAAGTCCTCCATTTAGTATGATGCACGCCACAGTCCTCCGTATAGTATATTGCACACTTAAAGCATGACATATAGTACAATACACCCCCACATTCCTCCATATAGTATAATGCTCCGCTCCGTACACCTCGTACACACACGGCTCTGCTTGGTACACCTCGTACACACTTGGCTCCACTCCATACACCTCGTACACATTCGGCTCCGCTCCGTACACTTCGTACACACGCGGCTCTGCTCCATACACCTCGTACACACTCTGCTCCACTCCATACACGTCGTACACACTTGGCTCCACTCCATACACGTCGTACACACTCGGCTCCACTCCATACACCTCGTACACATTCGGCTCCGCTCCATACACCTCGTACACATTCGGCTCCGCTCCATACACCTCGTACACACACGGCTCCGCTCCGTACACCTCGTACACACGTGGCTCCGCTCCATACACCTCGTACCAACTCGGCTCCACTCTGGAAACACACGGCTCCACACACCTCGTACATGTGGCTCAGCTCCGTACACACGTTACTCTGCTCAGTACACCTCATACACACTCAGCTCCGCTCCGTACACACGCGGCTCCGCTCTGTACACCTCGTGCACACTTGGCTCCGCTCCGTACTCCTCGTGCACACTCGGCTCCGCTCCGTACACCTCGTACACACTCGGCTCTGCTCCGTACACCTCGTACACACTCGGCTCTGCTCCGTACACCTCGTACACACTCGGCTCCTCTCCGTACACCTCGTACACACGTGGCTCTGCTCCGTACACCTCGTACACACTCGGCTCTGCTCCGTACACCTCGTACACACCCGGCTCCGCCCCGTACACCTCGTACACACTCGGCTCCGCTCTGGAAACACACGGTTCCGCACATAACATACACGTGGCTCAGCTCCGTACACACGTTACTCTGCTCAGTACACCTCATACACACTCAGCTCCACTCTGTACACACGCGGCTCCGCTCTGTACACCTCGTACAGATACAGCTCCGCTCCATACACCTCGTACACATGCGGCTCCACTCCGTACACCTCCTACACACACGGCACTGCTCCATACACCTCGTACACACTCGGCTCCACTCCGTACACCTCCTACACGCACGGCACTGCTCCATACACCTCGTACACACGCGGCATTGCTCCGTACACCTCGTGCACATGCAGCATTGCTCGTACACACTCGGCTCTGCTCCATACACCTAGTACACACTGGGCTCCGCTCTCTACACCTCGTACACACGTCTCCGCTCCGTACACCTCATACACACGCGGCTCTGCTCCGTACACCACGTACACACGCGGCTCCGCTCCGTACACCACGTACACACTCGGCTCAGCTCCGTACACCTCGTACACACTCGGCTCAGCTCCGTACACCTCGTACACACTCGGCTCAGCTCCGTACACCTCGTACACACTCGGCTCAGCTCCGTACACCTCGTACACACTCGGCTCAGCTCCGTACACCTCGTACACACTCGGCTCAGCTCCGTACACCTAGTACACACTCGGCTCAGCTCCGTACACCTAGTACACACTGGGCTCAGCTCCGTACACCTAGTACACACTGGGCTCAGCTCCGTACACCTAGTACACACTGGGCTCAGCTCCGTACACCTAGTACACACTGGGCTCAGCTCCGTACACCTAGTACACACTGGGCTCAGCTCCGTACACCTAGTACACACTGGGCTCAGCTCCGTACACCTAGTACACACTGGGCTCCGCTCTGTACACCTCGTACACACGTCTCCGCTCCGTACACCACGTACACACGCGGCTCTGCTCCGTACACACGCGGCTCCACTCCGTACACCACGTACACACACGTCTCCGCTCCGTACACCTCATACACACTCGGCTCCGCTCCGTACACCTCATACACACACGGCTCTGATCAGTACACCTCGTACACACTCGGCTCCGCTCCGTACACCTCATACACACTCGGCTCCGCTCCGTACACCTCATACACACTCGGCTCTGCTCCGTACACCTCATACACACTCGGCTCCGCTCCGTACACCTCGTGCACACGCGACTCCGCTTCATACACCTCATACACACTCAGCTCTGCTCCGTACACCTCATACACACTCAGCTCCATACACCTTGTACACACTCGGCTCCACTCCTTACACCTCATACACACGCAGCTCCATACACCTTGTACACACTCGGCTCCACTCCTTACACCTCATACACACGCAGCTCTGCTACATTCACACTATACATCCCTCTTGATCCCACACAAACTCACCTCATCCATTTCTTCACCTCTTCACTTCCTGCTTGGTGGAAGCTGCCCTGCATACTCGGAGATGCTGATCATGTGATCCCTGACTCCTCCCCTCCATTGACATCATCACAGGTCCTGTAAGCACAGGCCTGTGCAGCTCCACAGGTGGGCTCACACTGCAGGGTGGGGGGGATAACGCGGCGGCAGCGGCCAGGACTATAGTAGAGAGAGTGGCATCAGCAGGGAGCCCGCGCTACCACCGGGCGCCCCTGCGGATACCGTCCTCTGTCTAATAGCAGCCGCACAGATCTAGCAAAGCCCCTGGGAGCGGGAGCAGAGCAGCAAATAACAATGACAGCTGTCTCCCTGCGGCGCCCCCTGGAGCGTGGCGCCCTGTGCGGCAGCACGACTCGCACATGCCAAAGGCCGGCCCTGTCTATAGTAGACAGAGAGCTGCCCCCGCCCACACCAGGCTCTGTGTGTACAATGTCTATAGACAGATAGCTGCCCCTGCCCACACCAGGCTTTGTATGTACAATGTCTATAGACAGAGAGCTGCCCCCGCCCACACCAGGCTCTGTATATACAATGTCTATAGGCAAACAGCTGCTCCCACCCACACCAGGCTCTGTATGTACAATGTCTATAGACAGAGAGCTGCCCCCGCCCACACCAGGCTCTGTATATACAATGTCTATAGACAGAGAACTGCCCCGCCAACACCAGGCTCTGTATGTTCAATGTCTATAGACAGAGAGCTGTCCCAGCCCACACCAGGCTCTGTATATACAAGGTCTATAGACAGAGATCTACCCCCACCCACACCAGGCTCTGTATGTACAATGTCTATAGACAGAGAGCTGCTCCCAACTACACTAAGCTCTGTATGTACAATGTCTATCACAGCTGCTACCTGACTTTTTAAGATGGTGGAATCTGTCTTCCCATACAGACAATAACTTATGCAATATTGGTCCATGTGCTGTGAAGATACAGTTGCTGGTGATCTTCTGAGTGCTGTTTGGTGTGCTGTCAAAATCCTTTCTCGTCTGGTTATTTCCTCCCTGCTCTTTATTTCCTCCTGTGCATGTATTGTCTTATACCTCTGTGTGTATTGCTGTGAGTCTTTCGTTTCCCCATTGTTCTATTAGTGTGGGGTTTTACCACTCCTGTCTCGGTCATTCCCTGGGTGGGGGAGAGGGGGTATTAGACCAGGGCTGACCTGGAGCAGGGCACTATCAATAAATAGTCTGCTGACCAAAACCACTGAATGACCAGATATATGCTGCAAACTCACACAATAACTGCTCGTAATCACAGGTGGTTGGAGAGATCAACAGCTGATGCACCAACAGAAGACAGAATCAATGCACGGGAAAGTGACTCTAAAATGAATTATAATATCCTAGCTTCATGCATCCACCACTAGGGGGAGCTCCCTGTATACAGTGATGCAAGAAAGAATCCTGTCATCACTAGGGGGAGCTCCCTGTATACTGTGATACATGAAAGAATCCTGTCATCACTAGGGGAGCTCCCTGTATATAGAGATACATGATAAGATCCTGTCTGCAGTCACCACTAGGAGGAGCTCCCTGTATATAGAGATACATGATAAGATCCTGTCTGCAGTCACCACTAGGGGGAGTTCCCTGTATACAGAGATACATGATAAGATGCTGTCTGCAGTCACCACTAGGGGGAGCTCCCTGTATACAGAGATACATGATAAGATCCTGTCTGCAGTCACCACTAGGGGGAGCTCCCTGTATACAGAGATACATGATAATATTCTGTCTGCAGTCACCACTAGGGGGAGCTCCCTGTGTACAGAGATACATGATAAGATTCTGTCTGCAGCCACCACTAGGGGGAGCTCCCTGTATACACAGATACATGATAAGATTCTGTCTGCAGCCACCCCTAGGGGGAGCTCCCTGTATACAGAGATACATGATAAGATTCTGTATGCAGCCATCACTAGGGGGAGCTCCCTGTATACAGATATACATGATAAGATTCTGTCTGCAGTCACCACTAAGGGGAGCTCCCTGTATACAGAGATACATGATAAGATCCTGTCTGCAGTCACCACTAGGGGGAGCTCCCTGTATACAGATACATGATAAGATTCTGTCTGCAGCCACCATTATGGGGAGCTCCCTGTATACAGAGATACATGATGAGATTCTGTCAGCAGTCACCACTAGGGGGAGCTCCCTGTATACAGAGATACATGATAAGATCCTGTCTGCAGCCACCACTAGGAGGAGCTCCCTGTATACAGAGATACATGATAAGATTCTGTCTGCAGCCACCACTAGGGGGAGCTCCCTGTATACAGAGATACATGATAAGATCCTGTCTGCAGTCACCACTAGGGGGAGCTCCCAGTATACAGAGATACATGATAAGATCCTGTCTGCAGTCACCACTAGGAGGAGCTCCCTGTATACAGAGATACATGATAAGATTCTGTCTGCAGCCACCACTAGGGGGAGCTCCCTGTATACAGAGATACACGATAAGATCCTGTCTGCAGTCACCACTAGGGGGAGCTCCCAGTATACAGAGATACATGATAAGATCCTGTCTGCAGTCACCACTAGGGGAGCTCCCAGTATACAGAGATACATGATAAGATCCTCTCTGCAGTCACCACTAGGGGGAGCTCCCAGTACACAGAGATACATGATAGGATTCTGTCTGCAGCCACCACTAGGGGGAGCTCCCAGTATACAGAGATACATGATAAGATTCTGTCTGCAGTCACCACTAGGGGGAGCTCCCAGTATACAGAGATACATGATAAGATCCTCTCTGCAGTCACCACTAGGGGGAGCTCCCAGTACACAGAGATACATGATAGGATTCTGTCTGCAGCCACCACTAGGGGGAGCTCCCAGTATACAGAGATACATGATAAGATTCTGTCTACAGTCACCACTAGGGGGAGCTCCCAGTATACAGAGATACATGATAAGATCCTCTCTGCAGTCACCACTAGGGGGAGCTCCCAGTACACAGAGATACATGATAGGATTCTGTCTGCAGCCACCACTAGGGGGAGCTCCCTGTATACAGAGATACATGATAGGATTCTGTCTGCAGCCACCACTAGGGGGAGCTCCCTGTATACAGAGATACATGATAAGATTCTGTCTGCAGTCACCACTAGGGGCAGCTCCCCCTCATTTAAATTATGGCAATCTCGACACAATATGAGCAACAAGCAAATATAAATGTTATATCAGCAAGAACTAAATTGTATCCAGCCATGAAGGAGTTAGTATAGAAGTATTACAGTCAGGACATCGCTTTCGTTGGCTATAAAGTGCCTGATCCGCTGGGTATTTGCCTCTTGTCTCAATCTCTGCCCGACCACAAATCGTGGCGCTGCCTGTTTACAGAATGGCGCTCCTGGGACCGGCGACAGATACCGGAGAGCAGCGGCCATTCACCACCTCTGATAATGAGGACACACAATTGGATACTTCCAATACAAGTTCTAGTCCCCGGGCTCCTCCAGATGGGATCTGTTTATCTTCCCCATGAATAGAGTTACAGGTTATTTCATTACGTTCCTGCAGAAATCTCTACATAAAATGTGGCCTTTACTCCGGGATTTCAATGAAGCTTCCAAAGATAATAGAAAAGTATTAAAAGGGTCCTCCGCATCTCTAGGAAGGGGGTGAGGGGTTCATTTCACTATAAATATAACCGACATATAGAGACAGCTAATATAAAAGTACCGCTAATATCCGCACACAATGGAGGGGGGCGAACGGTGAGATTCAATGTAAAATATTGGAGAATAGGTGAATGATACATTTTATAAAAGTAACGATATTCTCCATCAGCTCCTGAAAGGGAAGAATACACAAAGAGGGAAACGAAGGGAGAAGAGCGGCATACTAATATATCCGGATAGGAAGAACCTCAATAATGAGAAGATTAGGAACATTTATAATCTAATACATAATGGACAGTATTATAGTAGTTATATTCTTGTATATAGGGGCAGTATTATAGTAGTTATATTCTTGTATATAGGAGCAGTATTATAGTAGTTATATTCTTGTATATAGGAGCAGTATTATAGTAGTTATATTCTTGTACATAGGAGCAGTATTATAGTAGTTATATTCTTGTATATAGGAGCAGTATTATAGTAGTTATATTCTTGTATGTAGGGGCAGTATTATAGTAGTTATATTCTTGTATATAGGAGCAGTATTATAGTAGTTATATTCTTGTATGTAGGGGCAGTATTATAGTAGTTATATTCTTGTATGTAGGGGCAGTATTATAGTAGTTATATTCTTGTATATAGGAGCAGTATTATAGTGGTTATATTCTTGTATATAGGGGCAGTATTATAGTAGTTATATTCTTGTACATAGGGGCAGTATTATAGTAGGTATATTCTTGTATATAGGGGCAGTATTATAGTAGTTATATTCTTGTATATAGGGGCAGTATTATAGTAGTTATATTCTTGTATATAGGAGCAGTATTATAGTGGTTATATTCTTGTATATAGGGGCAGTATTATAGTAGGTATATTCTTGTATATAGGGGCAGTATTATAGTAGTTATATTCTTGTATATAGGGGCAGTATTATAGTAGTTATATTCTTGTATATAGGAGCAGTATTATAGTGGTTATATTCTTGTATATAGGAGCAGTATTATAGTAGGTATATTCTTGTATATAGGGGCAGTATTATCGTAGGTATATTCTTGTATATAGGGGCAGTATTATAGTAGTTATATTCTTGTATATAGGGGCAGTATTATAGTAGTTTATATTCTTGTATATAGGAGCAGTATTATAGTGGTTATATTCTTGTATATAGGAGCAGTATTATAGTAGTTATATTCTTGTATATAGGAGCAGTATTATAGTAGGTATATTCTTGTATATAGGGGCAGTATTATAGTAGTTATATTCTTGTATATAGGAGCAGTATTATAGTAGTTATATTCTTGTATATAGGAGCAGTATTATAGTAGTTATATTCTTGTATATAGGGCAGTATTATAGTAGTTATATTCTTGTATATAGGAGCAGTATTATAGTAGTTATATTCTTGTATATAGGAGCAGTATTATAGTAGTTATATTCTTGTATATAGGAGCAGTATTATAGTAGTTATATTCTTGTATATAGGGGCAGTATTATAGTAGTTATATTCTTGTATATAGGAGCAGTATTATAGTAGTTATATTCTTGTATATAGGGGCAGTATTATGGTAGTTATAGTCTTGTATATAGGAGCAGTATTATAGTAGTTAATTCTTGTATATAGGAGCAGTATTATAGTAGTTATATTCTTGTATATAGGGGCAGTATTATAGTAGTTATATTCTTGTATATAGGGCAGTATTATAGTAGTTATATTCTTGTATATAGGGGCAGTATTATAGTAGTTATATTCTTGTATATAAGGGCAGTATTATGGTAGTTATAGTCTTGTATATAGGGGCAGTATTATAGTAGTTATATTCTTGTATATAGGAGCAGTATTATAGTAGTTATATTCTTGTATATAGGGCAGTATTATAGTAGTTATATTCTTGTACATAGGAGCAGTATTATAGTAGTTATATTCTTGTATATAGGGGCAGTATTATAGTAGTTATATTCTTGTACATAGGAGCGGTATTATAGTAGTTATATTCTTGTACATAGGAGCAGTATTATAGTAGTTATATTCTTGTATATAGGAGCAGTATTATAGTAGTTATATTCTTGTATATAGGAGCAGTATTATAGTAGTTATATTCTTGTATATAGGGGCAGTATTATAGTAGTTATATTCTTGTATATAGGAGCAGTATTATAGTAGTTATATTCTTGTATATAGGGGCAGTATTATGGTAGTTATAGTCTTGTATATAGGAGCAGTATTATAGTAGTTATATTCTTGTACATAGGAGCAGTATTATAGTAGTTATATTCTTGTATATAGGGGCAGTATTATGGTAGTTATAGTCTTGTATATCTAGTTCAGCCCATAGCCTGATGTGTTGATCCAGAGGAAGAAAAAAACCCATATGGCAAATCCTAAGCTCAATATTGGTGACAATAATTTCTTCCCGGCTCCACACCCGGGATCAGACTCGTTCCCTATCACAGGGTCTAGTATATCGTATAGACACGGTTACTATAGCAGTGTAGACATGTGTTGCCTGTCATATTCCATTATTGCTATGCGGAGGCTCGGGCTGGTTTGCAGCGTTTTCTTCTCTTTCTGGCAGTACAATTGTTCTACAAAACACCAAAGAAACTCATAAAACATAAAACAAAATATATGTTGGCGCCTTCGTCGTAGCTTTCCGCTTTTCCCAATGCAAGAGGCGAAAAATATCATTCAAAGCCGCATTGTCTTCTTATCACCGGAGGAACATAAAGCGGGAAATCACAGGAACGAGCGAGAATGGGGAAAAAAAACCCGTCCTATCATTCCGCCTTCAAAATAACATATTTGCTATTATTATGCAAAGAAATGCTGTTTCTAAAGAAAGAGAAAAATGAGTTATGTAAAATGGCTCCAAAATTGCGGCCGCACAGCTCATGTTCACCCTGCTGGATTTTTTATGTGTTTTTCTTCCTTGACTTGATGTAATATAACTTGCCCCGGGCGCCCTGATACAATTGTACTGAGTAATACCCCAAGTCTTGTTATCTTCTGGGCTGATGTGCTAACAATATTAATAACCCAGATGCAAAGCAGAGCGGGGGTGGGGTAGCGGGGGGTCACGAGCGCGGCTCCGCCACATTACAATACATAGGGGACGATGGCGGCTCCTCTGCTGCCGTTATTAAGAGCGCACAGTCGGTGCTTGTCGGCTTTTGTATCAGCTTCTATTTTTATTATCTCGATTAAATCGCCTCGTTGTGCGGGGTGAGGACTGCTGCAGGGCGGGAATGGAGGCAGGCAGCCACCTTACATCTGGGACCGATGCTGCACTAACTGCTATCCTCCTATACATCAAATAGGGGCCCATCTATAGCTGCAATGAGACCTATATGTGATGTCATGTTAGTTTTTTTCTTGCACACGGAGAGGCCGTATTATAGCACTTGTTGTGGCCAAAAGTATTGACACCCCTGCAATTCTGTCAGATAATCCTCAGCTTCTTCCTGACAATGATTGCAATCACAGATTCTTTGCTATTATTATCTTCATTTAATTTGTCTTCAATGAAAAAACACAAAAGAGAATGAAGCAAAAAGCAAAACATTGATCATTTCACACAAAACTCCAAAAATGGGCCAGACAAAAGTATTGGCACCCTCAGCCTAATACTTGGTTGCACGACCTTTAGCCAAAATAACTGTGATCAACCGCTTCCGGTAACCATCAATGAGTTTCTTACAATGCTCTGCTGGAATTTTACACCACTCTTCTTTGGCAAACTGCTCCAGGTCCCTGATATGTGAAGGCGCCTTCTCCAAACTGCCATTGTTAGATCTCTCCACAGGTGTCTATGGGATTCAGGTCTGGACTCATTGCTGCCTCCTTAGAAGTCTCCAGTGCTTTCTCTCACACCATTTTCTAGTGCTTTTTGAAGTGTGTTTTGGGTCATTTCCTGCTGGAAGACCCATGACCTCTGAGGGAGACCCAGCTTTCTCACACTGGGCCCTACATTGTGCTGCACAATGTGTTGGTAGTCTTCAGACTTCATAATGCCATGCACACGGTCAAGCAGTCCAGTGCCAGAGGCAGCAAAGCAACCCCAGAACATCAGGGAGCCTCCGCCATGTCTGACTGTAGGGAGCGTGTTCTTTTCTTTGAATGCCTCTTTTTCTCTCCTGTAAACTCTATGTTGATGCCTTTGCCCATAAATCTCTACTTCTGTCTCATCTGACCAGAGAACATTCTTCCAAAACGTTTTAGGCTTTCTCAGGTAAGTTTTGGCAAACTCCAGCCTGGCTTTTTTATGTCTCGGGGTAAGAAGTGGGGTCTTCCTGGGTCTCCTACCATACAGTCCCTTTTCATTCAGACGCTGACGGATAGTACGGGTTGACACTGTTGTACCCTCGGACTGCAGGGCAGCTTGAACTTGTTTGGATGTTAGTCGAGGTTCTTTATCCACCATCCGCACAATCTTGCGTTGAAATCTCTTGTCAATTTTTCTTTTCCGTCCACATCTAGGGAGGTTAGCCACAGTGCCATGGGCTTTACACTTCTTGATGACACTGCGCACGGTAGACACAGGAACATTCAGGTCTTTGGAGATGGACTTGTAGCCTTGAGATTGCTCATGCTTCCTCACAATTTGGTTTCTCCAGTCCTCAGACAGTTCTTTGGTCTTCTTTCTTTTCTCCATGCTCAATGTGGTACACACAAGGACACAGGACAGAGGTGGAGTCAACTTTAATCCATGTCAACTGGCTGCAAGTGTGATTTAGTTATTGCCAACACCTGTTAGGTGCCACAGGTAAATTACAGGTGCTGTTAATTACACTAATTACAGAAGCATCACATGATTTTTCTAAGGGTGCCAATACTTTTGGTCCACCCCCTTTTTATGTTTGGTGGAATTAGATCCAATTTGGCTTTAGGACAATTCTTTTTGTGTTTTTTCATTGAAGACAAATTAAATGAAGATAATAATAGCAAAGAATTTGTGATTGCAATCATTTTCAGGAAGAAACTAAGCATTATCTGACAGAATTGCAGGGGTGTCAATACTTTTGGCCACAACTGTATAACTGCTTACTAGACGGAGGCTTACTGCTATCACATCGGGAAGGGTGTGACATACCAATGGGGGCAGGGGCCATCTCTCTCTCCCCCATGTGTGCTCTTCTCCCCCTGTGTGCTGTCTTCTCCACCAGTGTGCTCTCCTTCCCTGTATGCTGTCTCTCTCTCCCCTATGTGATGTCCACTTGTGTGCTCTTCCCTTTGTGCTGTCTCTGCCTCCCTGTACATGCTCTCTGCCCCGTGTGCTGTCTGGGACCCTCTGTGTTGTCTCTGCCCCACTCTATGCTGTCTCTGCCCCTCTGTGCGCTGTCTCCGCCTCCCTGTACAAAGTCTCTGCCACCCTTTGCACTGTCTCTGCACCCCTATGCACTGTGTCTGCCACCTTGTGCACTGTATGGGGCCTCATGTGTTGTCTCAGCCCCCCTGTGCACTGTCTCTGCCCCCCTGTGCACAGTCTCTGCCACCCTTTGCGCAGTCTCTGCCCCCCTGTGTGCTGTGTCTGCCCCCTTGTGCACTGTATCGGCCCCGTGTGTTGTTTCTACCCCCCTGTGCGCTATCTTTGCCCCCTATGCCCTGTCTCAGCCCCCCCATGCAGTGTCTCTGCCCCCCCTGTGCACTGTGTCTGCCCCCTTGTGCACTGTATGGAGCCTCATGTGTTGTCTCTGCCCCCCCTGTGCACTGTCTCTGCCCCCTGTGCGCTGTCTCTGCCCCCCATGCACTGTCTCTGCCCCCGTGTGCGCTGTCTCTGCTCCCCTGTGCCCTGTCTCTGCCCCCCCTATTCACAGTCTCTGCCACCCTTTGCACAGTCTCTGCCCTCCTGTGCGCTGTGTCTGCCCCCTTGTGCACTGTATGGGGCCCCGTGTGTTGTTTCTACCCCCCTGTGCGCTGTCTCTGCCCCCCCATGCACTGTCTCTGCCCCACTGTGTGCTGTCTGGGGCCCTATGAGCTGTCTTTTACTTGTGAGGATGTGAGAAGTGGAGCTGATGGTACCATGCAAGGGACTGATACCACCATCACTTGGGTTGGTGTCCTAATATGGGTTCCGGTGTAGCAGGGAATTCTGGAATATGGTGTCATCCAGATGGAAGTTGGAGACAGACGCCACTTGGCAATTATATAAGTAGATAGGTAAGAGCACAACCGTAATCGGTGCAGCAGTTACAATTGTATTCGGACTGGTGGAAGAGCAAAAGGTTCCTTGTTCTATGGGAAAAGACTGTTACTATGAAAACAGACTTTTCCCTCCAGTTGAACCTGACACAGGAGGTAATAAAGGCTGCAGAGTGGTGTAAAACCTTTTTTTGGTAGGATTTGTTGCTCAATGGTGCAGAGATATTATCAATCAATGGATTTGAGGCATAATAATTTCACTTTTGTTAAGTCCAAGTGGATATTATTTAGACAATTTTCACTGGGGGCGTGTCCTTCTTCCCCCTGTATGAAGCTAACCAATCATAGGCAGGTAGCAACACTCAAACAAAGAATAACACACACCCCCCCCCACCAGCACATCTTTCTCAATGTGTGAGATGTAAGGAAACAGCTCTGATCTCCTGGTCTAACCTCCTGCATAATTAGGAAGTGCAACTAAGTTTAGCTGTGTCACATTACAAACCCTTATATCAGCTCTCGTCCTCTCAAGCACTGCCCCCACAGCACCATGCACTCTGCTGTACTGCCCTCTTCACTAACCACTGTGATCTGCCATACTGCCCTCTCCCCCCACACTGCCTGTCTGGAGATGGGTCACAGTTGTGTCTTTGTGCTCACAGCATCTTGTGATCCCTCTGTATTCAGAGCACAGCTGGTGTCATTACACCTCACACAGGAGGAGCTTATTGTGCTCCCACTGCTGAGCAATTACACGTTGCCTTTACCACAATGGACATAAGTGTGACTCCCCTCCAGACTTGGGGTGGAGTAGGAGCAGTACAGCAGAGCTGACAATGCTATTGTTCCACCTCTAGCGGTGGGACCAGCCTCTTCTGGGACGGGAAAGGTCGATGCTCAACACGCATTTGCCTACCCACTGCTGAGGGGCCGATTTCCACTGAGTAGGAACACCGGTGCCCATCACGAAGTTCCCTGCTGTTGGGTCATTCCCCTATGCAGCTCCCCGGTTCCCTTACTCACCCTTCCGGTAATCCCATACCTTCCTCCATCTCCACCTGCTCTCAAGGCCTACGTCCTGCATGCAGAGATTCCAGGAGTGTGCTTAGGGGACGCACTCTGCCCACTCTTCAGATTTAAATGTCCAGTATATGACTCACCGTGGCCGGGACTCCGGTTTAGACAGGCAGTAGCTCCTTCCTCCTTGTCACGGGTGGACCGCGCCTGCCGGTAGTGGGGCCCGGTTGAGTGCAGATCAAAAAGTTGAAGACGTCTTGTGGGAACAGATTAAGGGGTTAATTTGTCGTGACGCCACCTATGAGTGTTTCGGTAAGTTTTACCGACTCTGCGGGGCCTCCGGGGGATGGATAGCAGCAAGATGGAACGCTCCACACAGGCTGAGCGGTGATCCCCGAAGGCATGAGCTGCTGAAGATGTTGTGCGGCAGCTGCGGTTACCTTGAAATCCGGATAAACAGTTCATAAGGAAGCACGGACACAGAAAGTCTCTGCAACGGGTCTTTACTGTAACCAGCAGGCAGTACATGGTATGCAGTTGGTAGGTAGCAGACCGGGTGGACTCAGCAGTGATAGGTGTCCCTCAGAGATCCGCGGTGTTCCTCCATTCTATCTAAGTAGGTTGCCGTTGTCGCCCAGGAATACCAGGTCGGGTACAGGGAGGCTGCTTGAATGCCCTATCCAAAGTATACGTGATGGATGTTTTGGGGAGCCTTGGGTCCCTCGGTGGGTACACCACTGGTTAGAGGACTGGATTTGGCGGTGGTGGGGTGCTCCTGTAAAGCTGCTCCTCCACGCCTCTGGTTCGCATAGCAGAGCTGAACTGCTGCTAGCTTCGGTACCAGCAAACCGGCTGTATAAGGGCGCGGGGTGGTTTTGGACCCGCATGTTGATGCCCGTAGATCGGTTGGTAATGCACCGGGAGTAATGGTGTTCAACCGTGGTAAAAGTGAGGAGATGGCCAGTAGAAGGTGGCCAGGGGGCTGCACCGACTGTGCAACCCCCTCTCCTAGGTTGCAGAGCTGGGAATCTGCAGAGGTCTTCTAAGTTGCTGTTACTTCTCCAGACCCGAGACTAGAACTCCACTACACACTACCCTTGAACTCCGCCCACCAGGACCTTGATTGGCCCTCTATGCTAAGTGAGGCATGCAGGGTATGGATCTCTGAGTTAAACACATAACTGCTGGGTCAGAGAATATTGCTGCTGCATTTATGGCTGCAATACCCTCCTGTGACGCACTCGTTGCGGGGCACCACATATACCTGATGCGCCTTTCACCTAATTGCCTCCTCTGATTAGCTACAGCTATATATGAGACCCTCACCTTTAGGGGGGTGCCTGAGCAACACTGCCTGTCCATAGTTGTGTTGCATTCCCTCAGGTCCCTGTCCTGATCACTGCTTTAGACTTTGTCATTTCTCTATTGCTTATTTCTCTTATCTGGCCCTAGAGCTTGCCATGTGTACCTGTGGACCATTTCACCAGTATATCACTTGTCCATTCAGCGGTGCCTCCGCCACATTGCCTTAGAATCCGTTACAACTGCACGAGCCTGTTCAGAGCTTACTCCATCTACAGTGCCTATTCAATTGGCCCGAGTGCCACGTCTCCACCTCTGGCATATCATCTCCTGGACTGTCTGCCAGTTGCCTTGCAGCCCTGAGCTTCGTGCAAGCCTCTCATAGACTTTGACCAATCCGTTAGCATCATTCACTACTGTATTGGCAAGATCCTTCATTAAAGTGTTCTGCTTAATCATAACCAGCATCTCCTGCCTGTTCCTGTCATGGTTCAGCTTCCACTTTGGTGGTCCAGTGGATCCACATCACTGCCCCCACACATCGGTGTGCCTTACAGCTATGAGGGAGGAGAGCTAACCGAAGGCTTTGTAATGTGACACATCTAAACTCAGTTGTGCTTTCCTTCTCCCCACATCGACTTTATCTAAAGACGTACATTATGTCAGCTTTCTAGTCATGCAGGAAGTTAGACCAGGAGTCAGGGCTGTAACGTTACATCTCACACACTGAGACACCTATTTGGAGGGGATGTTCTTAATGTCTTTGAGTGTTGCTGCTTGTTTAATAGGAGCAGCATTATAGTAGTTATATTCTTGCACATAGGGACAGTATTATAGTAGTTATATTCTTGCACATAGGGGCAGTATTATAGTAGTTATATTCTTGTATATAGGGGCAGTATTATAGTAGTTATATTCTTGTATATAGGAGCAGTATTATAGTAGTTATATTCTTGTATATAGGGGCAGTATTATAGTAGTTATATTCTTGTACATAGGAGCAGTATTATAGTAGTTATATTCTTGTATATAGGAGCAGTATTATAGTAGTTATATTCTTGTACATAGGGGCAGTATTATAGTAGTTATATTCTTGTATATAGGAGCAGTATTATAGTAGTTATATCCTTGTATATAGGAGCAGTATTATAGTAGTTATATTCTTGTACATAGAGGGCAGTATTATAGTAGTTATATTCTTGTACATTGGAAAAGTATTATAGTAGTTATATTCTTGTACATAGGGGCAGTATTATAGTAGTTATATTCTTGTATAGAGGAGCAGTATTATAGTAGATATATTCTTGTATATAGGAGCAGTATTATAGTAGTTATATTCTTGTATAGAGGAGCAGTATTATAGTAGTTATATTCTTGTATATAGGAGCAGTATTATAGTAGTTATCTTCTTGTATATAGGGGCAGTATTATAGTAGTTATATTCTTGTATATAGGAGCAGTATTATAGTAGTTATATTCTTGTATATAGGAGCAGTATTATAGTAGTTATATTCTTGTACATAGGAGCAGTATTATAGTAGTTATATTCTTGTATATAGGAGCAGTATTATAGTAGTTATATTCTTGTATATAGGAGCAGTATTATAGTAGTTATATTCTTGTATATAGGAGCAGTATTATAGTAGTTATATTCTTGTATATAGTGGCAGTATTATAGTAGTTATATTCTTGTATATAGGAGCAGTATTATAGTAGTTATATTCTTGTATATAGGAGCAGTATTATAGTAGTTATATTCTTGTACATAGGAGCAGTATTATAGTAGTTATATTCTTGTATATAGGAGCAGTATTATAGTAGTTATATTCTTGTATATAGGGGCAATATTATAGTAGTTATATTCTTGTATATAGGGGCAGTATTATAGTAGTTATATTCTTGTATATAGGAGCAGTATTATAGTAGTTATATTCTTGTACATAAGAGGAGAATTATAGTAGTTATATTCTTGTATATAGGGGCAGTATTATAGTAGTTATATTCTTGTATATAGGAGCAGTATTATAGTAGTTATATTCTTGTATATAGGAGCAGTATTATAGTAGTTATATTCTTGTATATAGGAGCAGTATTATAGTAGTTATATTCTTGTATATAGGAGCAGTATTATAATAGTTATATTCTTGTACATAGGGGCAGTATTATAGTAGTTATATTCTTGTAAATAGGGGCAGTATTATAGTAGTTATATTGTTGTATATAGTAGCAGTATTATAGTAGTTATATTCTTGTATATAGGAGCAGTATTATAGTAGTTATATTCTTGTATATAGGAGCAGTATTATAGTAGATATATTCTTGTATATATGGGCAGTATTATAGTAGTTATATTCTTGTATATAGGAGCAGTATTATAGTAGTTATATTCTTGTATATAGGAGCAGTATTATAGTAGTTATATTCTTGTACATAGGAGCAGTATTATATTGAGTTATATTCTTGTACATAGGAGCAGTATTATAGTAGATATATTCTTGTATATAGGAGCAGTATTATAGTCGTTATATTCTTGTATATAGGAGCAGTATTATAGTCGTTATATTCTTGTATATAGGAGCAGTATTATAGTAGTTATATTCTTGTATATAGGAGCAGTATTATAGTAGTTATATTCTTGTATATAGGAGCAGTATTATAGTAGTTATATTCTTGTATATAGGAGCAGTATTATAGTAGTTATATTCTTGTATATAGGAGCAGTATTATAGTAGTTATATTCTTGTATATAGGAGCAGTATTATAGTAGATATATTCTTGTATATAGGAGCAGTATTATAGTAGTTATATTCTTGTATATAGGAGCAGTATTATAGTAGTTATATTCTTGTACATAGGAGCAGTATTATAGTAGTTATATTCTTGTACATAGGAGCAGTATTATAGTAGATATATTCTTGTATATAGGAGCAGTATTATAGTCGTTATATTCTTGTATATAGGAGCAGTATTATAGTCGTTATATTCTTGTATATAGGAGCAGTATTATAGTAGTTATATTCTTGTATATAGGAGCAGTATTATAGTAGTTATATTCTTGTATATAGGAGCAGTATTATAGTAGTTATATTCTTGTATATAGGAGCAGTATTATAGTAGTTATATTCTTGTATATAGGAGCAGTATTATAGTAGTTATATTCTTGTATATAGGAGCAGTATTATAGTAGTTATATTCTTGTATATAGGGGCAGTATTATAGTAGTTATATTCTTGTATATAGGAGCAGTATTATAGTAGTTATATTCTTGTATATAGGGGCAGTATTATAGTAGTTATATTCTTGTATATAGGGGCAGTATTATAGTAGTTATATTCTTGTATATAGCAGTATTATAGTAGTTATATTCTTGTATTTAGGGGCAGTATTATAGTAGTTATATTCTTGTATATAGGAGCAGTATTATAGTAGTTATATTCTTGTATATAGGAGCAGTATTATAGTAGTTATATTCTTGTATATAGGAGCAGTATTATAGTAGTTATATTCTTGTATATAGGGGCAGTATTATAGTAGTTATATTCTTGTGTATAGGGGCAGTATTATAGTAGTTATATTCTTGTATATAGGAGCAGTATTATAGTAGTTATATTCTAGTATATAGGAGCAGTATTATAGTAGTTATATTCTTGTACATAGGAGCAGTATTATAGTAGTTATATTCTTGTATATAGGAGCAGTATTATAATAGTTATATTCTTGTATATAGGGGCAGTACTATAGTAGTTATATTCTTGTATATAGGGGCAGTACTATAGTAGTTATATTCTTGTATATAGGGGCAGTATTATAGTAGTTATATTCTTGTATAACCTCAGCTCTACAATTATTCTCTTATATTTTAGTAATTTAACAAATAGCATCAGATATTCAATTACACCGTGGAATGTTTCATTAGATATTATGTTTGTTCTCCTAATGGACGTTTTATGATAAATGCCTGTAGTGTGATGTAAATTGCTCGGATAAATTCTTGGCAGGATGAGTTATCTGTAATACAAGAACCATTATCATAAAATGTCTTATAAATGAAACTTATTTGCAAAACATAAAGAGATAATAGAGGGTTTGGCTTGAAATTCTGGAGCATTGGTGTAATTCCTTGACCCTTCCTTTGCGAAGCACTGACTTTACATTGCCCCGTATGAACATTTTACATTGATGAGTCCTTGAGTGCATCATTCCTTGGAGGACAACTACCAGGTACGAGCGAGACACGTGAGATGGACGATGATGAACTGGAAGTTGAAAAGGACTTCACCCTACTCAGATCAATGATCACTCGAGATGCAGTGACGACACCGGAAGTCAATAGAAGAAAAGTTATGGGCAAATCAACAATGAAGTCAGTGGACGAGGTCTTCACATCAAGGAACATTTCACTGGTGATGAAGACACGGCTCGTACATAGTCCGGTCTGTTCTGTAGTCACATATGGAAGTGACACCTGGACGATAAAGAAACAAGACAGAAGAAGAATCAAGATGTGGAGCTGGAGAAGGATGTTATCAATACCATGGATGGAAGAAGATCAAGAACCAAGCCAGACATGTCACTGGAAGGAAAGATCCCCAAGATATGACTTGTTTGCACATCATACAAAGAGAGCAATCACTGAAGAAGGACATTAAAGTCTGAAGAATAGAGGGAACAAGGCTAATAGGAAGACCAGCAACCCGATGGCTTGATACTGTCAAGATAGTGACTGAGTAAACCTGGTGGACTCATCTATGCCTGCAAAAGAGTCTGGTGGACCTATCTAGGCTTGGAGAAGACCCTGGTGGACCTATCTAGGCTTGCAGAAGACTCTGGTTGACCTATCTAGGCTTGCAGAAGACTTTGGTGGAGCTATCTAGGCTTTGAGAACATCCTAGTGGACCTATTGAGACTCAGAGAAAACCTAATGGACTTTTTGAGACTTGGAGAAGACCCTGGTGGATCTATCTAGGCTTGCAGAAGACCCTGGTGGACCTATCTAGGCTTGCAGAAGACTCTGGTTGACCTATCTAGGCTTGCAGAAGAATTTGGTGGAGCTATCTAGGCTTTGAGAAGACCCTAGTGGACCTATTGAGACTTGGAGAAAACCTAATGGACTTTTTGATACTTGGAGAAAACCTAGTGGACCTATCTACGCTGCACAAGATCGATCTTCCTACAGAGAGTTCATCCATCAAGTCACCATGGCTCCAGGTCGAGCTGAAGGACATTAAAATTAATGAGGTGTCACCAGGTTTCTCATCTAACAAGAAACTAATTTTGGACCAGCGCAGATCATTTTTTGGCAAATTTTTATATTTCTAATGATATATTTCTATTTGCTGGCAAAACTGCAAGTCTTTAAGTGACAGATGTTACTTCAACCAGCAGAGCCTTGTTTTGTATATTTAAATTGAATATATAGCGTTGCACAAGAACCAACATGTTCAATTCAAAAGATTGTGTCAGATACTTGGGCACCGGTGGAAAGGTATGAATATTGGGGATTATAGTGATCCAATTACTACAATCCCCAATATTCATAATTTTCCACCGGTGCCCAAGTATCTGACACAATCTTTTGAATTGAACATGTTGGTTCTTGTGCAACACTATATATTCAATTTAAATAAACTAAATCTGGGATTCATGTATTTTACTGGTTTTAATTACCTGTCCACACCAAGAGGTCCTACTTCCAAGATGGGTCATACTCTATAGTTCCCCAGTTTTATTTGGTTTGAAGTTGATGGAAAATACATGTTTAGCTTTGGGATTCTCACAGGAAGGGATTGAAGCTATCAGGTATTGATGGGAAATACATTTTTAGCTTTGGGATTTGCAGAGGAAGACCTACCCATGAGCTCCAAATTAATATCAGGCAACTGGATGATGCTAGTCATGCTCTGTTCATTATTGACACTGGAGTGACTTTGGTAACCACTGAGCCATCATGTAAGTGTGGAGCACTAAGGGCTGGGGTACTCAGGAGCTGGGCCAGTAGTTAGTATTATGTTGGCAATGCCAAGTGCTGTGGCCCTGGTTCACATTGAAAAGGGAGACTGTAAAATTGAGAAAGAACAATATTAAATAAAGAAATAGTTCATGAGGCCAGATGGGGTGTTTGGCCTATATGTGGCCGGCACTGCAAGGGGATCACTGGGAGATAGGTGGTGTGGAAGTGCAGTTTTTTAACCCTTCCCAACCAAGGCTGGCTCCCAGGAGATGGTGATAATTAGGGTGGTAGTGATGGGTGCAGGAGAAAGGAGGTCTAAAGTGTCTGTCTTGTTGCTTTTACCTTTTACTGCAGGTGTTCAAGCAGGTCAAGGGCACTCAGGCATCACCAGGCACTTGGTCCGGTCAGTCTGGGAGGACCGATAGTCCGCTTTGCTGAGTGAATATAGTGGCCTATGTGCTAACTTGCACTTGTAATAGGTTCCTTCAGAGCAGCCTACTGGCTCGCTCCTCATTGAACTTCTCTTTTGCCTTACCCAGGCTTACTACCCAGCTAACCCCTCCCTCCAACTAGAGACTGAGTCACATACCCAAATAAGGACTTTTCAGTGCTCAGCTTCCTAATTGAAGTTCAGGCTGTGTTGGATGCTTCAGATTTCCAGCAGAGAGAGCTCCAATTCTTCCCAGACATGGCATTACAAGATGTACATAAAATACCATTTGTGGCAGTCAGACCGCAGGGGTGCCACATAAGCAAGAGTTGTATTTAAATTCATTGCTGCATATTAGACAACTTAAACACTCATCCACTCTGTAGCTATGACCGCCCGTGAGGTCCATGAATCTGTCTCGGCCGATACATCTGAAGATAAACTACAAATCCTTTTGGAAATTTTTCCTGTTTGTAAATTTCCATGTAGTTTTGTGTTTCCATATGATTCACTCCCGTATATATACAGCTCGTAGATTATTGCCAGCGAATAAATCCAGCAGCAGAACGTGCAGAAACAAACAGCCAGCAGCGGGGGTTTGTGAGCTTGGCAGGCGCGCGGCATATGTTATGTGGCAGTCGGCAGCGCTCGGAGCTGGAGCAGAGTGTACTGACATCCAGTATTAACAGCTATGGGTTATGGAAGAATTCTCCCCTATGAAACCAGCGGACGAGAAGAAAACATGAAAGCTTGATGCAATGTGCGCCACCATCCTCCGCAGCCATCCTCCGCCACCATCCTCCGCGCCATCCTCCGCCACCATCCTCCTCCGCCATCCTCCGCCACCATCCTCCGCCGCCATCCTCCGCCACCATCCCTCCGCAGCCATCCTCCGCCCCCATCCTCCGCCGCCATCCTTTGTCGCCATCATCTGCAGCCGTCTCTCTCGCCGCCATCCTCTGCCGCCATCTCCCACGCCATCCTCCGCCGCCATCCTCTGCAGCCGTCCTCTGCCCGCCGTCCTCCGCAGCCATCCTCCGCAGCCATCCTCCGCCGCCATCCTCCACCGCCATCCTCCGCCCCATCCTCCGCGCCATCCTCCGCCGCCATCCTCCGCAGCCATCCTCCACGCCATCCTCCGCCCCATCCTCCGCCGCATCCTCCGCCGCCATCCTCGCGCCATCCTCCGCCGCCATCCTCTGCGCCATCCTCCGCTCATCCTCTGCGCCATCCTCCGCCGCCATCCTCCGCCGCCATCCTCTGCGCCATCCTCCGCCGCCATCCATCCGCCGCCCTCCTCCGCACGCCATCCTCCCCGCCATCCTCCCATCCCCACTCCATCCTGCCGCCATCCTCTGCCGCCATCCTCCGCCAGCCATCCTCCTGCACCATCCTCCGCCCATCCTCTCGCCCAATCCATCTGCCGCCATCCTCACGCCATCCTCCGCCACCATCCTCTCGCACGCCCATCGCAATCCTTGCCGCCATCCCCGCCGCCATCCTCTGCAGCCATCCTTGCAGCCATCCTCCGCCGCATCCTCAGCCCATCCTCCGCCACCTCTGCTGCTCCTCACCTGCTTCCTTCAAGCAATCGCATCTTGAAACAAATTCTTGGAGAGAAATGAAGATTCCATTGAAATACATAAAACCTTTTATATAGAGAATGTCAATGAATAAGAAGATCATCATAAAGTTACTTATTTAGTAATTCAATACATAAAGTGACCACATCTATTATATAGAGTCATTACACACAGAGGGAGCTATTTCATGTGTTTATTTCTGTTAATGTTGATGATTAATTAATCATATATCTCGGGAAATTAAAGTAGGAAGGATGAAGGGTCTGAGAGATAAAATATGACCTAAATAGGTATCAGAGGCTTCACCTTGTGTGGTTGTGAGAGTCACAACCACTATAAAAGCAGATCACGGCTGCTGCAGTCCCCAGGTGGTGTATATAGAGTAGGGAGGATGAAGGGTTAAACACCGCGCTGCCGTATTCCACCAGACATCACAGGGGAAATATAATATTGATATATTAGTGAACACGTTTCAGGTCTCCCTGGCCTCTTCCTCAGAGCAAATCAATATCATTCATTGAGATGCACTTGTATTAGACCCGATATGTGGAGAATTGGATCCACAGATAGTAATATAAATCTACACTCCAGTCACAGTCAAAGCTGTGTTTAGGGTCTGTTTACATGGAACTGCTGCAGATTTCAATGTTGCAGCATGCCTCTCTTTTTTCCTCAGTGTTATAGATGACGTTCGATGAATCTCATCCACGTCGCTGATACAATCCTGTCATCCGGAGCTGACTCCTCATTGTTTATATGCTGTGAGTGTCCTTATAGCTCCTACTAATGTCCCGATAGAAGCTCTCTGCAAAAGCTTTCAAGGTCTCGGTATTGTCATCACCGTGACAACAAGACAATCCGCAAATTACTTTATATAACAAATATGTAATATTATTACCCAAAAAAAACACTCTAAAATACGGGACACCAGCGGTCTCTCTACAGCAAGTGTGAACAGGTCTGTGACTCTGCAGTAAGTGGGGGAGGGTCTGTGTCTCTGCAGTAAGTGGGGGAGGGTCTGTGTCTCTGCAGTAAGTGGGGGAGGGTCTGTGTCTCTACAGTAAGTGGGGGTGGGTCTGTGTCTCTGCAGTAAGTGGGGGAGGGTCTGTGTCTCTGCAGTAAGTGGGGGAGGTCTGTGTCTCTGCAGTAAGTGGGGAGGTTGTGTCTTGCAGTAAGTGGGGGGGGTCTGCTCTGCCAGTAAGTGGGGGAGGGTCTGTGTCTCTGCAGTAAGTGGGGAGGTCTGTGTCTCTGCAGTAAGTGGGGGTGGGTCTGTGTCTCTGCAGTAAGTGGGGAGGGTCTGTGTCTCTGCAGTAAGTGGGGGAGGGTCTGTGTCTCTGCAGTAAGTGGGGGAGGGTCTGTGTCTCTGCAGTAAGTGGGGGAGGGTCTGTGTCTCTGCAGTAAGTGGGGGAGGGTCTGTGTCTCTGCAGTAAGTGGGGGAGGGTCTGTGTCTCTGCAGTAAGTGGGGGAGGGTCTGTGTCTCTGCAGTAAGTGGGGGAGGGTCTGTGTCTCTGCAGTAAGTGGGGGAGGGTCTGTGCTCTGCAGTAAGTGGGGGAGGGTCTGTGTCTCTGCAGTAAGTGGGGGAGGGTCTGTGTCTCTGCAGTAAGTGGGGGAGGGTCTGTGCTCTGCAGTAAGTGGGGGAGGGTCTGTGTCTCTGCAGTAAGTGGGGGTCTGTGTCTCTGCAGTAGGGGGAGGGTCTGTGTCTCTGCAGTAAGTGGGGGAGGGTCTGTGTCTCTGCAGTAAGTGGGGGAGGGTCTGTGTCTCTACAGTAAGTGGGGGAGGGTCTGTGTCTCTGCAGTAAGTGGGGGAGGGTCTGTGTCTCTGCAGTAAGTGGGGGAGGGTCTGTGTCTCTGCAGTAAGTGGGGGAGGGTCTGTGTCTCTGCAGTAAGGTGCGGGCGTAAGGGGTCTGTGTCTCTGCAGTAAGTGGGGAGGGTCTGTGTCTCTGCAGTAAGTGGGGGAGGGTCTGTGTCTCTGCAGTAAGTGGGGAGGGTCTGTGTCTCTGCAGTAAGTGGGGGAGGTCTGTGTCTCTGCAGTAAGTGGGGGTGGTCTGTGTCTCTGCAGTAAGTGGGGAGGGTCTGTGTCTCTGCAGTAAGTGGGGGAGGGTCTGTGTCTCTGCAGTAAGTGGGGAGGGTCTTGTCTCTGCAGTAAGTGGGGGAGGGTCTGTGTCTCTGCAGTAAGTGGGGGAGGGTCTGTGTCTCTGCAGTAAGTGGGGGTGGGTCTGTGTCTCTGCAGTAAGTGGGGGAGGGTCTGTGTCTCTGCAGTAAGTGGGGGAGGGTCTGTGTCTCTGCAGTAAGTGGGGGAGGGTCTGTGTCTCTGCAGTAAGTGGGGGAGGGTCTGTGTCTCTGCAGTAAGTGGGGGGGGTCTGTGTCTCTACAGTAAGTGGGGTGGGTCTGTGTCTCTACAGTAAGTGGGGGAGGGTCTGTGTCTCTGCAGTAAGTGGGGGTGGTCTGTGTCTCTGCAATAAGTGGGGGAGGGTCTGTGTCTCTGCAGTAAGTGGGGGAGGGTCTGTGTCTCTGCAGTAAGTGGGGGAGGGTCTGTGTCTCTACAGTAAGTGGGGGAGGGTCTGTGTCTCTGCAGTAAGTGGGGGAGGGTCTGTGTCTCTGCAGTAAGTGGGGGAGGGTCTGTGTCTCTGCAGTAAGTGGGGGAGGGTCTGTGTCATCTGCAGTAAGTGGGGGAGGTCTGTGTCTCTACAGTAAGTGGGGGAGGGTCTGTGTCTCTGCAGTAAGTGGGGGAGGGTCTGTGTCTCTGCAGTAAGTGGGGGAGGGTCTGTGTCTCTGCAGTAAGTGGGGGAGGGTCTGTGTCTCTGCAGTAAGTGGGGGAGGGTCTGTGTCTCTGCAGTAAGTGGGGGAGGGTCTGGTGTCTCTGCAGTAAGTGGGGGAGGGTCTGTGTATCTGCAGTAAGTGGGGGAGGGTCTGTTCTCTGCAGTAAGTGGGGGAGGGTCTTGTCTCTGCAGTAATTGGGGAGGGTCTGTGTCTCTGCAGTAAGTGGGGGAGGGTCTGTGTCTCTGCAGTAAGTGGGGGAGGGTCTTTGTCTCTCAGTAAGTGGGGGAGGGTCTGTGTCTCTGCAGTAAGTGGGGGAGGGTCTGTGTCTCTACAGTAAGTGGGGGAGGGTCTGTGTCTCTACAGTAAGTGGGGGAGGGTCTGTGTCTCTGCAGTAAGTGGGGGAGGGTCTGTGTCTCTGCAGTAAGTGGGGGAGGGTCTGTGTCTCTGCAGTAAGTGGGGGTTGGTCTGTGTCTCTGCAGTAAGTGGGGGAGGGTCTGTGTCTCTGCAGTAAGTGGGGATGGGTCTGTGTCTCTGCAGTAAGTGGGGGAGGGTCTGTGTCTCTGCAGTAAGTGGGGAGGGTCTGTGTCTCTGCAGTAAGTGGGGGTGAGTCTTTGTCTCTACAGTAAGTGGGGGAGGGTCTGTGTCTCTACAGTAAGTGGGGGAGGGTCTGTGTCTCTACAGTAAGTGGGGGAGGGTCTGTGTCTCTGCAGTAAGTGGGGGAGGGTCTGTGTCTCTGCAGTAAGTGGGGGGGGTCTGTGTCTCTGCAGTAAGTGGGGGAGGGTCTGTGTCCTACAGTAAGTGGGGGAGGGTCTGTGTCCCTACAGTAAGTGGGGGTGGGTCTGTGTCTCTGCAGTCAGTGGGGGAGGGTCTTGTGTCTCTGCAGTAAGTGGGGGAGGTCCGTTTCTCTGCAGTAAGTGGGGGTGGGTCTGTGTCTCTGCAGTAAGTGGGGGGGTCTGTGTCTTGCAGTAAGTGGGGTGGGTCTGTGTCTCTGCAGTAAGTGGGGGAGGGTCTGTGTCTCTGCAGTAAGTGGGGGAGGGTCTGTGTCTCTGCAGTAAGTGGGGGAGGGTCTGTGTCTGTACAGTAAGTGGGGGTGGGTCTGTGTCTCTGCAGTAAGTGGGGGAGGGTCTGTGTCTCTGCAGTAATGGGGGAGGGTCTGTGTCTCTGCAGTAAGTGGGGGAGGGTCTGTGTCTGTACAGTAAGTGGGGGTGGGTTTGTGTCTCTGCATTAAGTGGGGGAGGGTCTTGTCTCTGCAGTAAGTGGGAGGGTATGTGTCTCTGCAGTAAGTCCGGTGAATCTTGTCTCTACAGCAAGTGGGGGAGGGTCTTTTCTTCCCCTATTGCAAATTTGGAGGTTTGTCTTTTGTATTCCTTCTATCAAACTACATATGAGCATAGCTGTGAGGCATTATTACATCCGGAGCAGGAAAGCTTTTGGGATAATGGCACAAGCATTGCATGCTGGGAAGGGAGGTAGCGAGAGTTCCTGCACCTACAATGATGGCAGAATGCTGATAAAGAGCAGAGTGGATGGAAAGCTACAAAGCATTACAATTGGGAGAGATACTGTATATGTATAAAAGGAAAAAACAGCTGTGTGGCACAGGGGACGTAAGAAGTCTGTATAGAGCTGGTAAAAAAGGGCAGGTATGTGTAACGTTACTATCGCCCTCTGCTGGTGCAGTACTTCTATATTCCAGCTGAAGTGTAAATGCAGCTTTGGCTGTGACTAGAGTATAAGACAAAATAGTTTATTTTCTGACTTTTCAGCTTTGGAATGTAAACTTTTCTTCTTTTTCATCCCTTTCACCCAGAGATTTGGCTTCTGCTGAATACACAGATTCTGCTGAAATCCCGACTTTTCCCCGGACTGCACAACTTCATTACTTTATTTTGGCTGCGGCGTTTCGTCCGTGCAGCTGTCAATCATCGGCGCGGTGTCATCCCGGCTGTGGATGATACAATGTGATGAGTCTATGGAGCTGCGGTTTTATTAGTCTGTGATCTGGGGCGGCTTTATGTGAAGAGCAGATCTCCCCTACAAGGGTTGAGTTATTGCACACATGACATTCACTTCCCTCCGTTTTTTTTCTCTCGGTGGTGGCAGGAGCGAGACGCTGCGCCAAACAATATCTAATTGAATCAAACCCGCTCTCCTGAGATATTAATGCAGAATCCAAACTGATAGTGTCAACTGTCAACCATGAATGATTTAGCATCGGGACGATAAAGATAGCAACTCCAGCTGGGCCCTTATGGTGAGGAATTAAAGGGGCCCGACATAATAAGATGACAACAGCATACATGGGGTTAAATGGCACCAGACATCCCAACGTTTACCACGGTGAAATAGGAACACTGCTGATTCATTGTACTGGAATCAGTTATTTTATGTTTTTAGATAATGTGTTAATGAATATTTACAATCCCTTTTTGTTAAAGGGAATCTGTCAGGTCAAAAAAAAAAACAGTACGGGTGCCATTTTCTAATTCCTCTGGTGAAGCTCTTTCTATTCCTGTATTTCTTTTATTTATACTTCCCTCCTATCCTGTGTAAACTGCAAATAAAGAGATTCATTCCATCTGTCAATCGCAGCGAGTGATCACTTAGCTCCTGCTGTCCACTCCCCATGGAATGAATATTCATGTAGTGACATCACTGCCCTCCTCTGTAAGCATACAACCAAAGCAGTGGAAAGCACTCACATGGGGGGGGGTGGCTGTATCCTCCTGTCGGCTTTCCTGATAAACAGCAAAACAAATGTTCAAATAAACACACAGAATCTCTCACAGACAGCACTGCTTCTATTGAGAGCAACAAATGAAGGAGATTTTCTTACCTAGATGAGCTATCTGATATGTGCCTGCCATCTCTCCCTTCCTCTCTCTCCTCCTTAGAAGCAGCATGTAGGATAGCAAAATGAATATGAAACTAGTAGTGAGGCAGAGTACAGGGAAAGGGAAGCCAGCCTGGGAAGGAGTGAATATAAATGAACATTACAACTGGACTACTCAGCAGTAATGAGCCGGACTAGTAAAGCAGCTGCCTGCTGGATATGGAGATGCTTATAGCAAGAGAACTACAAAGGGTACAGTAATGATTTTTACATATTCTGAAAGGTCTGCCCAGGCCCTATTCAAGGGTACTATTAGTATCATACTGAAAAATGACCTGACAGAGTCCCTTTAACACAGTTTCCCCAATCCCATGATGTCTTGCTACTATGATCACTAGTGGTGGTTTTCTGTGTTCATTTTCCCTGCAGCACCACCGCAGGAGAACAGAGGTATTATGGTACCAGACAAGGTTTAGGTTGAGTTATTGCTTGGTCTTTAAATCGTGTATTCCTCCTCCATTAAAGGATGGGGCTCAAGAATCAACAGGTCAATGCTTGATCAACAAACAGCTGGCATTTAAATGGGTTGAACAGGATTATTAAAAAAAATAGCGCCACACCTCTCCCAGGTTGCAGGTGGTATTGCAGCACATTATATTTTTGATCACACTCCTTTGCGAATAACAGAAACTTAAAGGGATGGTATAATCTAAAATGATAATTTACGTAGAGTGACCCCAGACTTATCAATCCTCCAGCGCCGCATGCGAGGATTCCCGGCTTCTAAGTCAGACTGCGATTATGCAATATGCATGTTGCCAGCCTGATCCTGACTAGTGGTCGGAGTCTCGCTCAATAGAATTGTATGGAGTGGGTGTGTCCAGCTAGTGGGTGTGTTCTCACTCAATCCAAGTTTATGGAGCTGGTTGTCCAACTAATAGGGCACAGGCATCTAGTGGGTGCGGCTTGCTCCATACACTTGTATTGAGCGAGACATGCCACTAGTCGACACTGCCACTCATACACTTGTATTAAGTGAGGCCACACCACCAGTCAGACACTCCCACTACATATTTTATATGAGCAATGACACGCCCACTTGTCAGACACTCCCACTCCATTCAGTTGCCCACTAGTCGGACACTCCCACTCCATAACTTGCCCACTAGTCGGACACTCCCACTCCATATTTCGGACACTCCCACTACATATATTTATATGAGCAATGACACACCCACTTGTCAGACACTCCCACTCCATACACTTGCCCACTAGTCGGACACTCCCACTCCATAACTTGCCCACTATCGGACACTCCCACTCCATACACTTGCATTGAGTGAGGCACCGCCCACTAGTCTGGTTCTGTCCAAGAACATGTATATCGCATAACTGCGGTCCCTTCCCAGTCTAGAAGGTGTGAATCCTCACAGTGCACAGTGCTCACGCTAAGAGAATTGATAAGTCTGCAGTCACATAGAGTGACACCTAGGTCGAATGCAGAATTATCATTTCACACCAGACAACCCCTTTAATGGTTTACACTTAAACAAAGTGGAGCTGAAGTACCGAATCAACCTGTTGATAGATGTGGCGCTGTTTCTTAAAGCCCATATTTTACAATCCCTTTTGGGTCCCTTTTCCCTTTTCTTCCCGAAGAATAATTTGGTATCTTGCTGCTGGGACTGTTACTAATTAGTTGTAATCAGGTCGTTTCCAAAAAGCAAGTTATACATTTCCATGTAACACCAGCAAAAAACAGATAGGTGGCGCTGCTTCTTGATATCCATTTTTGCACAATCTCTCTTGGTTGGAAACGTCGACCTAATAATAAATTGATTACAAGGTAACTTGCTGCAGTGACTCAGTAGTCACACATCACTGGTTGGTTTCTGCCAGCAAGTGTTCAGTTTCTCCACACCATTACATCACAGTTACCACCTGCGGACAGGGGAGGCGCTGTTTCACTAGGAACGCGGCCATGTTTTCTAACCTTGCAGAACCCAAGATGTTTCAGGGAAATCATTATTTATTATAGGCACTACTGGGTTATTTCCTATACAGGTTCCTGGGGTGCTCATGCAGTAATCTCCTAAAAGACTCTTCCTATGCTCCTCCACTTTGTAGGGGTGTTTTTGGGGGTTGGGGCTCTAGCTTTTGCCCCAACATCGTATTGATACGTTCATCAGATCTGTAGTATTTATGGTCGTACTATCAATATTATTATTATTTATTATTATTATAGCGCCATTTATTTCATGTAAGAAGTGACATACATAGACAAGTACAATAGATATGAACAGTATAGAGTAAATATGGCCGCTCATTCCCATTTTGGCGACATCGGGAATTTCTAGGCTTCGGCTCTTTATACGTTAATTACCTGGATGATACGGCTGTAAATACATTGTTGTAGATACAAGCACATCCCATCGCTGCTCTGACACAGAAAAGAACATAAATGAATATAAAAGGATTCAGGCTGGAGGAGGCTTTGTCCACTGGAGCGTGCGGCACCTTGTAGCGTCTTTGTTCTCCGTGAGATTTAACAGATCGCCCCGGGCCGGATACGTTGGAAGTGGCTGCCATTTTTCATTGCCAATTGAGATCACAACTTTATAGCTTTAAACTGCCTGAGAGGCATCGGCCACAAGATGTGCCGCAAATTACAGGCGAAAACACTGGATGGGAAAAAGGCGAAAGCCGCAGGAGAGAGGAAATGGAACATTGCAACAACGTAACAAAATGGAACATTGTAACCACTATAACAATATGGAACATTGGAACAAAATGGAACGTTCAACAACTGTAACAAAATGGAACATTGTAACCACTATAACAATATGGAACAAAATGGAACGTTGTAACCACTATAACAATATGGAACTTGCTGAGTAACAACTGTAACAAAATGGAACATTGTAACCACTATAACAATAGTTGGAACAAAATGGAACGTTGTAACAAACTGTAACAAAATGGAACGTTGTAACAACTGTAACAATATGGAACATTGGAACAAAATGGACGTTCAACAACTGTAACAAAATGAACGTTGTAACCACTATAACAATATGGAACATTGGAACAATGGACGTTCAACAACTGTAACAAATAGAACATTGTAACACTTATAACAATATGAAACAAAATGGAACGTTGTAACCACTATAACAATATGGAACAATATGGAACGTTGTAACAACTACAACAAAATGGAACGTTGTAACCACTATAACAATATGGAACATTGGAACAAAATGGAACGTTCAACAACTGTAACAAAATGGAACATTGTAACCACTATAACAATATGGAATGTTGTAACAACTGTAACAAAATGGAACATTGTAACCACTATAACAATATGGAATGTTGTAACAACTGTAACAAAATGGAACGTTGTAACCACTATAACAATATGAGGAATGGTTGTAACAACTATAACAAAATGGAACATTGTAACCACTATAACAATATGAACAAAATAGAACATTGTAACACATAAAATGGAACGTTTAACAACTGTAACAAAATGGAACATTGTAACCACTATAACAATATGGAAACATTAAACAAAATGGAACGTTGTAACACTATAACAATATGGAACTAAAACTGGAAAAAAATATGTAACCACTATAACAATATGGAACTTGTATGGAACGTAACAACTTAACAAAATGGAACGTTGTAACCACTATAACAATATGGAACATTTGAACAAAATGGAACGTTCAACAACTGTAACAAAATGGAACTTGTAACCACTATAACAATATGGAACATGGAAGACAAAAATGGACGTTTAACAACTAGTAACAAAATGGAACGTTGTAACCACTATAACAATAATGGAACAAAATGGAACAGTTGTAACACTATAACAAATGGAACATTGTAACAACTATAACAAAAATGGAAGAACTTGTAACCACTATAACAATATGGAATTACAAAATGGAACGTTGTAACCACTATAACAATATGGAACATTGGAACAAAATGGAACGTTGTAACAACTGTTACAAAATGGAACATTGTAACCACTATAACAATATGGAACGTTGTAACAACTATAACAAAATGGAAAGTTGTAACCACTATAACAATATGCAACATTGGAACAAAATGGACCGTTCAACAACTGTTATAAAATGGAACATTGTAACCACTATAACAATATGGAACATTGGAACAAAATGGAACGTTGTAACAACTATAACAAAATGGAACGTTGTAACCACTATAACAATATGGAACATTGGAACAAAATGGAACGTTGTAACAACTATAACAAAATGGGAACATGTAATGGAACTTAACTACTATAACAATATGGAACAAAATGGAACATTGTAACCACTATAACAATATGGAACAAAATGGAACATTGTAACCACTATAACAATATGGAACAAAATGGAACATTGTAACCACTATAACAATATGGAACGTTGTAACAACTGTAACAAAATGGAACGTTGTAACCACTACAACAATATGGAACATTGGAACAAAATGGAACGTTGTAACAACTATAACAAAATGTAACAACATGGAACATTAAATAAAAAAGCCAAGAAGCCAGCGCTGCCTGTGGTTAGCACGCAGAACAAAAGGTGCATATGCACATATTGATTTCTAACTACCATACTTTAAAACTGAAAAAAAACAAAAAATGAATCAGCACAACTTCTTAGGTCAGGTGCAAAGCCCTCCTACCACATTCCTTGGTAATAGTAGATAGCATACAAAATGAAAGGCAGCACTTCCTCCAGTTTAAGTTTATGGGTTTATTAGGTCCTAGGACTAGCCACGTTTCGGCACGCGCCTTCCTCAAGCAGTGTCATACAATCAATGGTGTTCACGTATAAATAGCACCCATGCCAGGGGCTTTCAATAGATCAATTAATACAATATGTGTCATAAAATTCATATATGTTCTTCAATATTGTTACAAAAAGTGAACAGTGATATTTATAAAGTGTACTAGTGCATAATAAAGTGCCTTATATATCAAGGGTTCCAGCTCATTCATACATACAGAGCCATTACACTTGATTATATTAATAAGAAACAAGTGTCATTTTTCTATAATTAGAGGCTCTCCAAGCTGCTACTGTATCAACTGCCCCATCACTGCCATGTTTTCGGCATTTTTATATTATAATAGCATGCTCCGCATGTAATAAACCACTTCCTTATTCTTGGTGTCACGTGACTTGTTGTACATCTCGCGCATGCGCACTACTCACCGGTAGTCTCGGGCGCCATGTTTCTACACTCACTTATGCGCAATAGTGCTTTGAAGCAATACACCCAAATGGTAATCATGCGCATGCATGGTAACATAGTGGGAATCTTTAACCTCATATACCAGTGCTTTACACTATATACACCCAAAATGTACAGACACTGTTGCCCAGTGCCATAAGGGGTCATACAACTTATTCAGGAGACTCTAAAAACTCATTAATGTTACCATATAATAATTATAGGACATATTATAAGAGGATTCCAAAGTCACCACCCGGTGGGCTAAATGCAGTTAAGTGTGCTCAATAATCAGACACACAAATGAACACAATCCTAGAGTGAAGAAACCCACTCCTTGGTATGTGTCATTCAGCTCAAGTGACAATTTTCCCCTAATCACACTCCATAATCCCATAAATGCATTATGAACAGCTCCATATGTTCACCAAAGGTAACAAACAACCATCAATAAATTAATATTTTCCTCCTTTATTAAAATACAAAATGAGTCACAATTCACCAAAAACTATGGCCATCACATACGGCATGCTCAATGTAAATATAATGGTGCATAGATCTCTTCGCAGTTGTTCCATGAATCTGTGTGAAAAAATAATAAAAATTAGAATACAGTATAAAATACTTCATAAAAGAATCATCAACGTGATCAATTTAATCATTTCAGCCTGAAGGATCTCAAAATGATGGCAGTCAATAAAGATCTTATCTCAGAGGGATTTCTCTTGTTACAGAAGACTATGTATCTTATAGTCCACGTTCAGACCATTAGGCTTAAGAGTATTTAATCTAAAATCCACTCAAGTTCACGTTTTTTCAATAGTTTGTGTCGATCACCTCCACGTGTCTGACTAGGGATCATATCTATTAATCTAAATCTTAAGTCCCTCTCAGTATGTCCCTGGTAGGTCCTTCCTTTACGTCCTGATGGCGTGCCGGTGATGCGCTATTCTTGTTTTGAAATCCCATGTCGTCTCTATAGGAGAAGAGTGGTGGTTCTCCAAACTCCTTCACACGTGGGAGACATCTCCCCAACATGCTCCAATGTTTTCTTATAATTCTCGCTACTTCTCCTCTCTCTTCACTAAAAGTTGAGACAAATGTAATACGTTTCAACTCTTTTGGAGCCTTAATCTCTTGAAAGTATATCTGATCTAGATACTTTTTTTTACTCTTTCCTTCTGTTTACCAAGTAGCCGTTTCGGATGACCCCTCACAACAAACTTGTTCACCATTTTCTCTAGGGCTTCCTCCTGGTCTGAGTCTTGACTCACAATCTTTTTAACCCTGACCATCTAACTATGTGGTATAGATCTTATTGTACTATTAGGATGGTGACTATTGTACTGCAACAAATCATTTTTATCTGTCTCTTTAACAAATAATTTTGTTTCAAATCTATCATTCTGATTGCAGCATTAAACAGTTTGTTTTTTTCCCCCAGAAATGGCCGTTTAGCCCCGCCCCCTGCGGTAACGTCACCTCTTACACCCACCCTGCTCTATGGTTAACATACAGCATGGCGGGTATAAGCGGTGATGTCACTGCAGGAGGCGGGGCGGTCGGCCTCCTGCTCTGACATCACCACCTTTCCCCGCCCTGCTGTATGTTAACCATAGAGCAGGGTGGGTGTAAGAGGTGACGTTACCGCAGGGGGCGGGGCTAAACGGCCATTTCTGGGGGGTGGGGGAAACTATTTTAATGCTGTAGAAGAGGGAGACAATGATTGGCAGCGGTGGGCATATTAAACATGCAGGGGGTGTGAATCTGCCCTTCGGCTCCAGCCTCTAGCCACCTCCTTTATGGCTGCACGATGTAAGTTTTCTAAGTGTATTTACTCGGGGTACAGGGGGGGGCTCAAGGGCTGGGGGACCATTGCCTGGATGCAGCAGACATGCTGCATCCAGTGCTGTAATTAGATCACCATGCCTGGTTTGGTGACAGGTCCTCTTTAAGAAAGAAAAGAGCAGCATAATCTGTGTGTGTCTCTATCACTCTGCCCTCCCTCTATCACCACCTCTCTTCTCTAGAGAACTTAAGAGGCAGCTGTAACCTGACTCCTCAGTGACCCAGCTGTCACTTTTGTCTTGAGCAAGACAGATTTTAAGTTTTTTCTGAGTAAATGATCAGTTCAGGAGGCAGGGTGGGGTGTGGTGTGGTGGGGTGGAGTGCGGTGTGGTGGGGTGTGGTGTGGTGGAGTGTGGTGGGATGGGGTGGAGTGGGGTGTGGTGGGGTGGAGTGTGATGTGGTGGAGTGTGATGGGGTGGAGTGTGGTGGGGTGTGGTGGGATGGGGTGGGGTGGAGTGCGGTGTGGTGGGATGGGGTGGAGTGGGGTGTGGTGGGGTGTGGTGTGGTGAGGTGGAGTGCGGTGTGGTGGGTGGGATGGGGTGGGGTGGGTGGTGGTGGGTGGATGTGTGTGTGGTGGGGTGGGGTGGAATGTGGTGTGGTGGGATGGGGTGGGTGCGAGTGTGGTGTGGGGTGGTGGGGTGGGGTGCGGTGTGGTGGGATGGGGTGGGGTGGGTGGAGTGTGGTGTGGTGTGGTGGGTGGTGGTGGGGATGGGGGTGGGGTGTGGAGTGTGGTGTGGTGGGTGGGGTGGAGTGGGTGGTGTGGTGGGTGGTGGTGTGGTGGTGGGGTGGGGTGGGGTGGAATGTGGTGTGGTGGGATGGGGTGGGGTGGAGTGGTGGTGTGGTGTGGTGGGGTGGAGTGCGGTGTGGTGGGATGGGGTGGGGGTGGGGTGGAGTGTGGTGTGGTGGGATGGGGTGGGGTGGAGTGTGGTGTGGTGTGGTGTGGTGGGGTGGAGTGCGGTGTGGTGGGATGGGTGTGGTGGGTGGAGTGTGGTGGGGTGTGGTGGGTGGGTGTGGTGTGGTGTGGTGGGGTGTGGTGGGTGTGGTGTGGTGGGTGTGGTGTGGTGTGGTGGGGTGGAGTCGGTGTGGTGGGGTGGGTGTGGTGTGGTGGGTGGAGTGGGGTGTGTGGGGTGGAGTGTGGTGGGGTGGGGTGGAGTGGGGTGGGGTGGTGTTGTGGGGTGGGTGAGTGGGTGGGGTGGGGTGTGGGTGTGTGGTGTGGTGGGGTGGTGAAGTGGCTCAATAGTGGAGACAGAGATATTTGTTGAAATTATATTGAACATTTGCCTGCATTAAAAGAAGAGAAATTATGAAAAAGCCTCTATAGCAAAAAGATGTCATGAAATAGACATTATTCAGGCAAGAAACAAAGTTTACATTTTACTTTTATCATTCCTAAAATAAAAAAAAAACAAAAATTAGGACGAATCTATTTAAAGTTAATGAAAACGTTTTTCCAAATGTTCAGAAAACAATTATAAATGTTCGGATAATTAGACATTGCGTCGCTGATATAATCCCGGCAGCTTAGTTTACTTTGAATGTTGTTAATTGTATGAACATAAATCGGACAAAATGTTTCTTTTCTTTTCCTTTTTTTTTGTAATTAAATAAAATTATAGAAACAGAATCCTAAATATTTGTTCTCAGACACTTAAGGCCGCCAAACGCTATGAGCGCATCAACGCGTTCTACCGTTATACTGCACTGCCCTCTAGAGGTGACAATAGCAACTGCAGTATGCTCAAAAAGCATGATTTTAATTGGAGTAAAATTGCATTTCTAAAAGAAATGAAGGACGACATGTATCTATACTGGGTAGGATGGGATGTCTCTATACAGGGTAGGATGGGATGTCTCTATGGTGGGTAGGATGACATGTCTCTATGGTGGGTAGGATGACATGTCTCTATAGTGGGCAGGATGGCATGTCTCTATGGTGGGTAGGATGACATGTCTCTATGGTGGGTAGGATGACATGTCTCTATGGTGAGTAGGATGACATGTGTCTATAGTGGGTAGGATGACATGTATCTATGGTGGGCAGGATGACATGTCTCTATGGTGGTAGGATGACATGGGTCTATGGTGGGTAGGATGACATGTCTCTATGGTGGTAGGATGACATGTCTCTATGGTGGGTAGGATGACATGTTCATCTGATGTGTGGGGGGTAGTGAATTGGGAGTACATGCTCTTATGGTGGTATGAATGATCTATGTATGAATTCCCTATGGTGGGTAGGATGACATGTCTCTATGGTGGGTTAGGATGACATGTCTTTATGGTGGTAGGATGACATGTCTCTATGGTGGGTATGGAATGACATGTATCCTATGGTGGGTAGGATGACATGTCTCTATGGTGGGTAGGATGCATGTCTCTATGGTGGGTAGGATGACATGTCTCTATGTGGTAGGATGACATGTCTCTATGGTGGGTTGATGTAGTGACATGTTCTATGGTGGTAGGATGACATGTCTCTATGGTGGGTAGGATGACATGTCTTATGGTGGGGTGTTAAGGATGGCATGTCTCTTGGTGGTAGGATGACATGTCTCTATGGGTAGGATGACATGTCTCAGTGGTAGGATGACATGTTCTATGTGGGTAGGATGACATGTATCTATGGTGGGTAGGATGACATGTCTCTATGTAGTAGGATGAATGTCTGTGGGTAGGATGACATGTCTCTATGGTGGTAGGATGACATGTCTCTATGGTGGGTAAGGATGACATGTCTATGGTGGTAATGACATGTCCTATGGTGGGTAGGATGACATGTCTCTATGGTGGGTAGGATGACATGTCTCTATGTGTGGTGGATGCATGGTCTCTATGGTGGTAGATGACATGTCCTATGGTGGTAGGATGACATGTCTCTATGGTGGGTAGGATGACATGTCTCTTATGGTGGGTAGGATGACTGCTATGTGGTTATGATGTCTATGGTGGTAGGATGACATGTCTCTATGGTGGGTAGGATGACATGTCTCTATGGTGGGTAGGATGACATGTCTCTATGGTGGGTAGGATGACATGTCTCTATGGTGGGTAGGATGACATGTCTCTATGGTGGGTAGGATGACATGTCTCTATGGTGGGTAGGATGACATGTCTCTATGGTGGTAGGATGACATGTCTCTATGGTGGGTAGGATGACATGTCTCTATGGTGGGTAGGATGACATGTCTCATGTGGTAGGATGATGTCTATGGTGTAGGATGACATGTCTCTATGGTGGGTAGGATGACATGTCTCTATGGTGGGTAGGATGACATGTCTCTATGGTGGTAGGATGACATGTCTCTATGGTGGTAGGATGACATGTCTCTATGGTGGTAGGATGACATGTCTCTATGGTGGGTAGGATGACATGTCTCTATGGTGGGTAGGATGACATGTCTCTATGTGGGTGGTATAATGACATGTCTCTATGGTGGGTAGGATGACATGTCTCTATGGTGGGTAGGAATGACATGTGTCTCTTATGGTGGGTAGGATGACATGTCTCTATGGTGGGTAGTGATGACATGTCTCTATGGTGGGTAGGATGACATGTCTCTATGGTGGGTAGGATGACATGTCTCTATGGTGGGTAGGATGACATGTCTCTATGGTGGGTAGGATGACATGTCTCTATGGTGGGTAGGATGACATGTCTCTATGGTGGCAGGATGACATGTCTCTATGGTGGTAGGATGACATGTCTCTATGGTGGGTAGATGACATGTCTACTATGATGGGTAGGATGGCATTCTCTTTGGTGGTAGGATGGCATGTCTGTATGGTGAGTAGGATGGCATTTATGGGTAATGGCATTATCATTATGGTGGGTAAGATGACATGTCTCTATGGTGGGTAGGATGACATGTCTCTATGGTGGGTAGGATGACATGTCTCTATGGTGGGTAGGATGACATGTCTCTATGGTGGGTAGGATGACATGTCTCTATGGTGGGTAGGATGACATGTCTCTATGGTTTGTAGGATGACATGTCTCTATGGTGGGTAGGATGACATGTCTCTATGGTGGGTAGGATGACATGTCTCTATGGTGGGTAGGATGACATGTCTCTATGGTGGGTAGGATGACATGTCTCTATGGTGGGTAGGATGACATGTCTCTATGGTGGTAGGATGACATGTCTCTATGGTGGTAGGATGACATGTCTCTATGGTGGGTAGGATGACATGTCTCTATGGTGGGTAGGATGACATGTCTCTATGGTGGGTAGGATGACATGTCTCTATGGTGGGTAGGATGACATGTATCTATGGTGGTAGAATGACATGTCTCTATGGTGGTAGGATGGCACGTCACTATGGTGGGTAGGATGGCATTCTCTATGGTGGGTAAGATGACACATTATTATGGGGAGTTATTTGTGTGACTAATTTGGATCTCAAGAGCTAAAACATAAAAAATAACCAAAAGTTTACTTATTTGTTAACTTTTTGGACCACTCTCTGGACTTGGCAATATCTCAAGCAATTACAGTCACAGTCAACAAACTGGCTGCTACAAGAGACAGGGAGTATCCAGCAGTGACTCGGGGATGCTGGGAAGGAGTGTGTTTTTGTCTCTCTCTGCAAAAGAAGGAGTAAAGTTGCAAAGACTATTGTGTGTATTCTGCACAAGGGAAAACTGCAGAGGTCAGCCAGTCCAAAGAGACTCCAAAGAATAGCCAGGACAAGTCAGGGGCAAATTCTGGTGGGCAGCAGAAGGAGAGAACTGACATAGAATCCGTCACCTCACTGCATGAAAAAAGGTACAGTGCGCTGCTCTGTGTACATACACCCTGTAAGGCTGCTTTCACACTGCGTTTTTGTGCAATCTGTAGCTCTCCTTACATCACAAATCATGTGATAAATCAGTAGTCTCACTATATCCTTGAGACACACCTATAGGTGATATGTGGTGTGAGGCACCGCCGGCATGATCCTCATGGCCGGGGCGCGTCACATGCAGGATCAAGGTATGATCCTGTGCACACTGGCCGGTTTGACTGATAATGCTGGTGGAACCTGAGACACAGGGTTTCATGAGCCTAATGAGCGGCAGTGAGAGTGGGATGAGATCGAGGAAGCCCTAAGGAATGTAAGGGCTGAGTGCTGACAACCCGGAACACAGGGAGTTAACCTGAGCTGTGTGAAAGGCTGATTATCAGCAGCTAAGGGGGTGTGTCCATGTGGGAGTGGCTGGCACGATAAGAGGCAGTCAATTGATTCAGATAGAGATTGATTCTGGAAGCTGAGACCAGCCAAGTGCAGAGCAGTCTAGAGGCTCTGAGAAAATGACGGGAGCATGCTAGCTCCATGCCGGTGCCGAGGTCCGGGGTCGTGTCCGCACCTGGAGGGGGAAGCCGTGGTTGACCCGTGGACGCTGGTCCTGGCGTGGTTCATCACACGTCCGGGAAGGGGCCCATGGGGATGCCTGGTGGAACCTGTGACACAGGTAGCGAGACCCGGATCCGTGCCCGGTAAGAAAAGCAGTTCCTGAATGATTGTGTGAACTGTGCACCTTGGGTGTAAATCATGCTAGGCGAGTGTAGCCGCCATTAGGTCCAGTGAAGGACCTGTTGAACCTTATAAGTACTGTATGGCTTTTTAAAAGACCCAGCGAGTGAATGTAGCCCTATAGGGGCCAATTTATGTAGCCCTTCGGGAGGCGATTGAATGTAGCCCTTCGGGAGGCATTGTATGTAGTGTGCCAGGCGGGCATAGACCGCTTTTGGGTCCGAGTCAGAGCACTCAGTTAAAGGACCTGATGAACCGGAATGTATGTAGCCCTTCGGGAGGCGATTTTATGTAGTGTGCCAGGCGGGCATAGACCGCTTTTGGGTCCGAGTCAGAGCACTCAGTTAAAGGACCTGATGAACCGGATTGTATGTAGCCCTTCGGGAGGCGATTGCATGTGGCCCTTCGGGAGGCGATTTTATGGAGTGTGCCAGGCGGGCATAGACCGCCTTCGGGTCCGAGTCGGAGTACTCAGTTAAAGGACCTGATGAACCGGAATGTGTGTACGAGAGGTCAGAAGCAGGGGTTAGAAGGGCTCCCGTACTGGGTAACGGCAGGGGCTGGCTGGAGCCTCCATCCCCGGGTGGCAGATTTGCCCTGCCGGCCCTGACTTGAGAAGCGGGGGGGGGGGGGGGGGTGCTGTCAGGGTTGACTTGAGAAGCGGGGGTGGGGTGCTGTCAGGACTGACTTGAGAAGCGGGGGGGGGGGGGGGTGCTGTCAGGACTGACTTGAGAAGCGGGGGGGGGGGGGGGTTTGTGCTGTCAGGGCTGACTTGTCAGCCCTTACCTGATCCGAGACCTCCAGCGCCACAGAGCGACTCCCGCGGGCCGTTTCGCGTCATGTGCCGGCCGCAAAGCGACGCCCGCGGCCGGCCCGTTTCTGTAGGGGGCGGCCCTAGATGTGGACTATACCACCAGCCCAGGGGGCACTTGCCCCCTGCCACCTGGGCCAGCCCGCCCCTGGGTAACGGGTGGTTCACCCCACAGGTTACTAGGGTTTGCCAATCCCTGTTCTGTGCCTAGAGGAGCCACAGTCCATGGATGTGTATGATGGGCTGTGAGCGAGTGAAAGGACGTATGTGGTCCATGGTGGCTTATAGGATGGATCACATATGGTATGTAAGAACCCGGTCAGGCTGGAGTCCTGATTCCGGAGTAGTATGAAGCTGGGGAAATAGAGCCAGGCGGCTGGTTCCGCCATTGGGACCCATAGGGCCCGTTGATATGGTACTTGATGTTAAATGTATGTGAAATGTATATAGGCCGGAGGCCGTAGCCACCACGGGAGCTGTTAGTAGAGCTCCAATGGGGACAGAAAGATGGTTACAGGTCCCGGGTTACTAGAAGCGTTATGTGCAATATATGTATTATGTAATGTTATATGTAAATGTATGATGTGTTTATGTAAAGTGTTTATAATCAATGTGATATGTGTCAAACATGCTACCCGGGTTATGTTATTAATATGTGAAAATAAACGGGTAGACATTGGTTAAACTTATAAACACGTGTTTGTTGTCGTTTGCAAGCGGGTTCCCCGGTTGCTACCTCACAGTGGTTAGCCAGATCTGCCCAACTATTTCTGGCTAGCATATAAAATCCAGCCTTCAATAGTATAACAGATTTGTGGAACAACAAGTCCCAGCACTACCCCCTGGATTTTATATCGCAGCAGACCTCTGGTTGTGCCAAACACGCCGGCCACCTACAAAATTGCCGGTCGATACCTCACACTACTTATTTAATTATTTTAGGGTATTTGGTCATTTTTGCTTTTCTCTTGGGTGTTTATTGGCCAGTGTGAACAGCCTTCTAAACATCTTTTATTCCAGTTCATGTTATTTCGGCTTCACTTGTGATATAAGTTGGGTTTAGCTTCGAACGTTGTACTTGTTTCGCTGTTTTTATCTTACAAAGCGGAAAGTATCTAAATTTCATTAACAAACCAAACTTGCAATGAATAATTTTGATAACTGTCAGGGGGTCAACAACAACCGATGCAGGGATTGCAATCGTACCCAGGCCCTGGAGCCTAGGGGGGGCCCCAAAAGTCCCTTTGTCCTATAGAAAAAGACTAATGCTATTAAAGGTTTGCAATAATTGGGGGCCCCGTTGGGGCTTTTGCATCGGGGCCCCTGAGCTTCACTAGTAACTGTATATAATATTCGGGATAGTCAGCGCCTTGGATGTCTTCCTCCCCAGCGCGGTGACGGTGCAGGACGGCCTCGCTCAGGTTATCTATCATCCTTCTAGAGAGATTATTCAGCAGATGTTGCCGGATGACATTTTTAATGTGTTTGGTAGTTCTGCCTCATTGCTCCGGCTGCTCCTAACCAGTCAGCTGTCTCTCAGGCTTCCAGATGAGAGATGAGACTTTCTATGGGGTTTTTTTTTTAAATAATCCCTCAGCTGAAAATCAGACATAGATCGTAGGCTGCCGACCGCCCGTCCATCATTGTGCGGCTGCCACGGAGCGACGGAGCCGTGATTGATAAGACAAACATGCCGGACTGTGAACAGTAGATGTGACAGCGCCGGTGACCGGTCACACCGGGGTGAATCACTGCGAATAGTCGTCACATCGGACGCCGTCCTGTATCTGATCACACGACCTGAGGACGCAAACTGCTCATCAATCAACTGTTTATGCTCCATGAATGGTACATGGTTCACCATTCAGGGGCTGCACCCGTCCTCCGTTCCTCCTGCTGCTCCGAGGCCCCACGCTGCGTATGCGCTGCACAAAATCTGCAACCTGAGGCCAGCAAACTCTACGGCCGAGTGCCCACGTCCAATGTACGTCCAAAATCCGCACCATATTTCAAAGATGCACATAGAAACGTTACTGGTGTCTGGATGCATTTTTGCTGCTTTTTCTGTGCGTTCTTGGTGCTTTTCCAGTGCATTTATTGTGCGTTTATGTTACTTTTTTGGTGAATTTTTCGGTGCATTTGGTGATTTTTCGGTGCATTTATGGTGATTTTTTTGGTGTGTTTATGGTGCTTTTTCGGAGCATTTTTCAGTGCATTTAGGGTGATTTTTCAGTGCATTTATGGTGCTTTTTTTGGTGCATTTTTCGGTGCATTTATGGTGATTTTTTGTTGCGTTTATGGTGCTTTTTCAGAGCATTTTTCAGTGCATTTAGGGTGAGTTTTCAGTGCGTTTATGGTGATTTTTTGTTGCGTTTATGGTGCTTTTTCAGAGCATTTTTCAGTGCATTTAGGGTGATTTTTCAGTGCATTTATTGTGCTTTTTTGGTGCATTTTTCGGTGCATTTAGGGTGATTTTTCAGTGCGTTTATTGTGCTTTTTCAGTGCATTTTTGGTGAGTTTATGGTGCTTTTTTGGTGTGTACTTGGTGCATTTTCAGTGCTTTTATGGTGCTTTTTTGGAGCATTTTTGATGCTTTTTTGGGCCTTTTTCAGGGTGTTTATGGTAATTTTTCAGTACATTTATGATACTTTTTTAGTGCGTTCTTTATCCCTTTTCAGTACATTTATGATGTTTTTTTGGTTCATTTTTGGTGTTTTTTCGGTGCGTTCTTGGTTCTTTTTCACTGCATTTATGGTGCATCTTTGATGCTTTTTTTGGTGTATTTTTGATGTGTTCATGGTGCGTTTTCAGTGCATTTTAAGGAGCTTTTCCAGTGCATTTAAGGTGATTTTTCAATGCATTCTTAGGCTGTGGTCACAGTTGCCATGCGTTTTTTTTTATTGATTTAACAAAACTCATGCTTTTTTTCATGTCAGCATGACTTTTGTAAGGTGTGTGATGGCTCCCTGCATTTTTGGGTGCGTTTTTGAATCTGCACCTAAAAATAGTGCTTGTAGTATTTTTTTGTGCATTTTGAAAAACGCATGCGTTTTTGTAGAAAACGCATGCGTTTTTATAACATGGGTTCCTATGGGAAACGCATGCAAAAACGCATCTACAATTAGTAACTTTTAGTGCCGTACAAAAATGCATGCGTTTCCCATAGGAGCCCATGTTAAAAAAATGCATGCGTTTCCGGAAACGCATGCGTTTTTTTAACATGGGCTCCTATGGGAAACGCATGCGTTTTTGAATGGCACTAATTGTACATGCGTTTTTGCATGCGTTTTCCATAAGGCCCCTTATTAAAAAACGCATGCGTTTTTGGATATGCTCCAAAAACGCATGGGACAGTCACACATGCTTTTTGGCTATTAGGGCATGCGTTTTTTAACATGGGGGCCTATGGGTGCGTTTTTTACATGTGTTTTTGAAAACGCAGGTCTCCAAAAACGCATGTGAAAAATGGTACTGTGACCACAGCCTTAGTGCTGAAAAAGCACCAAGAATGCATTGAAAAAGCACCTTAAATGCACATCAAAAAATCACCATATATGCACTGAAAAAGTGCATATATGGTGATTTTTCGGTGTGTTTTTGGTTCATTTTCAGGGCATTTAGGGTGCTTTCTCGTTGCTTTTTCAGTGCGTTCTTGGTGCTTTCTCGGTGCATTCATGGTGCTATTTTGGTGCGTTCCTGGTGCTCTTTCAGTGTATTTTGGTGCATGTTTTCATGCGGATTTTGCTGCATTTTTTTAACAATTGTCGCCTGTTGTTTCTTTCTTCAAACTTGGTTAATGCTTGAAAAAGAAATCTACCTAACATCCTGCCTTTTGGTTTTCAAAATAAAGCACAAAATACACAACAGATATGCACTATGCCCTGTGTGACCATGGCTGCGCATGTTGGAGCCAACATTGAGAGTCTATGGCTGAAAAACGTGGCAAAATTGGCAGCAAGATTTGACGTGCTTACCGTCTTACTGCAGCAAAATGCACCATTTCCACTGTGGAGTAATCCGCAGCATGGGCACAACACTTCTAATTTCCCTTACACTTTGCAGGGAAGTTTCTGATTAGACAAAAACCTTCAGGAAAAACACTGCAAAATACGCCGGTGGGTTCCTGATTCCCACTCAGTTCTGAAGAGCTGCACGTTTGTGTCTGTGCACTCATTTAGGGCTTGGTGGAGTAGAAAATGATGAGAAATATGGTGTTCATTTTAGGACATGGTCATTTGTCGAAGTCAAAGTAAAAAAAAGCTGTTCCTGATGCCTGATTATGACTTTGACTTTGACAAATGACTTTGACTTTGATAAATGACTTTGACTTTGATAAATGACTATGACTTTGACTCTGATAAATGACTTTGACAAATGACTTTGACTTTGATAAGTGACTTTGACTTTGATAAATGACTTTGACAAGTGACTTTGACTTCGATAAATGACTTTGACTTTGATAAATGACTTTGACTTTGATAAATGACCATGTCCTAAAATGAACACCGTAGGGAAGTCTCTATCACCTGCAGACGTTGCTTTTTTTTTTACTTTCCTGCCTGAAATGGAAAACTGCTGCGTTTTTGGAAGAAGCGGCGTCAAGTCTTTCAACGTTTTGTAGCTTTTTTTACCATTGAAAGGAAAAAGAAAGTCTAAGTGTGTTGAATGAAACTAACTTTATTGAAACTTGTACTGTAGACATATGACACCGAAAACGCAGCCAAAAACACAGTAAAAAAGCAGCAAAAATGAAGCAAAAGCTGCTCTTTTTACTGCCAAGAGAGCAGCACAAGAGCAACGTGTGAACACGACCCAGAGCTGCCTGCTTCACCACCTCAACACAACATTTCCTAAAGTTGATTCAGGGCATTTTACAGCGGTTATCCAGGCTTATCCTAAAATCTGTGTGTGTATCTAGACTGCAAAATGCTGACAGTTTGTAATTTACACCCTGTCAGTATTTTAGATGGTTTCCTAGATATCAGCATTCTGTCCGTGGAGAAGCAGCTCAGCCCCCTCTAGAGGCGTGTTGTTTTGGAGACTGGCTGTAACATCACAACTGGGCATTGCGTTCTGACTTTTAACAGGCCCTCCCCAGGCTACAACAGGCTCACCTGTCTCAGTCTTATGCATGCCCAGCCACCCCAGTCTCCAACAGGCCCACCCCAGTCTTGGGCTGCTCCAGTCTCCAACAAGCCCACCCTAGTCTTGGGCTGCCCCAGTCTCCAACAAGCCCACCCTAGTCTTGGGCTGCCCCAGTCTCCAACAAGCCCACCCTAGTCTTGGGCTGCCCCAGTCTCCAACAGGCCCACCCCAGTCTCCAGCATGACCAACCGCCCAGTCTCCAAAAGGCCCACCCTAGTCTCCAGCATGTCTGGCCACCCCAGTCTCTAGCAGGACCACCCCAGTCTACAGCATTCCCAACTGTCCCAGCCTCCAACAGACCTACCCCAGTCTCCAGCATGCCCAGGCACCTCAGTCTCCAACAGGGCCACCCCAGTCTCCAGCATGCCCAGCTGCCCAAGTCTCCAGCATGCCCAGCTGCCCCAATCTCTAGCATGCCCTGCTGCCCCAGTCTCCAGCATGTCCCAGGCACTCCAGTCTCCAACAGGCCCACCCCAGTCTCCAGCATGCCCACCCCAGTCTCCAGCATGCCTGGTTGCCCCAGTCTCCAGCATGCCCGGCCACCGTGGTTTTCAGCATGTCTGGCTGCCCCTGTCTCCAACAGGCCCACCCCAGTCTCCAGCATGTCTGGTCACCCAGTCTCCAATAGGACCACCTCCACATTCAGCACGGTTCATTCTCAGTCACGATGCCCGGGCTGTTAGTGAAGCAATCCTCTCTGCATCACTGCCACAACCATCCCCCCTGTGAAGATGACCCCTCAGTTAATGATGCGGAGTCTGCGCAGTCATCTCTTTCACAGAGGGACAGCTGCAGCAGTGATGCAGAGAGAGAATTGCTTCAGTGACAGCGTGGGCACGGTGACGGAGAATAAACCGCGCTGAAGGTGGAGGTGATCCTGTTGGAGTAAGGGCTTAACATCCAGTTGTGACAATACAACAACACGCCTCTAGATGGGGTTGAGCAGCTCCTCCACATGCAGAATGCTGATAGGTAACCGTGCAAAATGCTGACAGGGTGTAAATAACAAACTGTCAGCATTTTGCAGCCTAGATACACACACAGATTTTAGGAAACGCCCAGACAAACACTTTAAGTTTCCACAGCAGCAACTTACTTAACCCAGGGTGTCTCATTTTGGCCCCTGATACCCCTGGGATGTTGTTTTTGGAGTAGAGTCCATCCAAAAAATGTATTAGTAAGAAGATTTGAGGGAAAACCTGTCCAATGAGGAAAAGGAGAGATAATTCTGCTCCTCCATGAAGGGATAAATGACTGGAGATCTGCAGTGATACAATGGCTGATTTCTCTATGATAAATGTCCCATGATTTCCAGAGAGATGAACGCAGGCGGGAGACACAAGGAGCAGATGTGCGATTGTCAGAGATGTAATGTCACTGCATAAAGGTTAAATACAGCTGATAACTCCGCTCCGATATGTAGATGATGAGAGACGACGTCTGCAAGGGAGAGAAGGAGGCAAGAGATCGGAGGGAACCGCAACATTCTATGTAAACAAAGAAACAACAAACAATAGAATGAAGACAACTCCCAGAGTATACAGAAGAAGCTACATACAGTTAGGGCCAGAAATATTTGGACAGTGACACAATTTTGGCGAGTTGGGCTCTGCATGCCACCACATTGGATTTGAAATGAAACCTCTACAACAGAATTCAAGTGCAGATTGTAACGTTTAATTTGAAGGGTTGAACAAAAATATCTGATAGAAAATGTAGGAATTGTACACATTTCTTTACAAACACTCCACATTTTAGGAGGTCAAAAGTAATTGGACAAATAAACATAACCCAAACAAAATATTTTTATTTTCAATATATTGTTGCGAATTCTTTGGAGGCAATCACTGCCTTAAGTCTGGAACCCATGGACATCACCAAACGCTGGGTTTCCTCCTTCTTAATGCTTTGCCAGGCCTTTACAGCCGCAGCCTTCAGGTCTTGCTTGTTTGTGGGTCTTTCCGTCTTAAGTCTGGATTTCAGCAAGTGAAATGCATGCTCAATTGGGTTAAGATCTGGTGATTGACTTGGCCATTGCAGAATGTCCACTTTTTTGCACTCATGAACTCCTGGGTAGCTTTGGCTGTATGCTTGGGGTCATTGTCCATCTGTACTATGAAGCGCCGTCCAATCAACTTTGCAGCATTTGGTGGAATCTGGGCTGAAAGTATATCCCGGTACACCTCAGAATTCATCCGGCTACTCTGGTCTGCTGTTATGTCATCAATAAACACAAGTGACCCAGTGCCATTGAAAGCCATGCATGCCCATGCCATCACGTTGCCTCCACCATGTTTTACAGAGGATGTGGTGTGCCTTGGATCATGTGCCGTTCCCTTTCTTCTTCCCATCATTCTGGTACAGGTTGATCTTTGTCTCATCTGTCCATAGAATACTTTTCCAGAACTGAGCTGGCTTCTTGAGGTGTTTTTCAGCAAATGTAACTCTGGCCTGTCTATTTTTGGAATTGATGAATGGTTTGCATCTAGATGTGAACCCTTTGTATTTACTGTCATGGAGTCTTCTCTTTACTGTTGACTTAGAGACAGATACACCTACTTCACTGAGAGTGTTCTGGACTTCAGTTGATGTTGTGAACGGGTTCTTCTTCACCAAATAAAGTATGCGGCGATCATCCACCACTGTTGTCATCCGTGGACGCCCAGGCCTTTTAGAGTTCCCAAAATCACCAGTCAATTCCTTTTTTCTCAGAATGTACCCAACTGTTGATTTTGCTACTCCAAGCATGTCTGCTATCTCTCTGATGGATTTTTTCTTTTTTTTCAGCCTCAGGATGTTCTGCTTCACCTCAATTGAGAGTTCCTTTGACCGCATGTCGTCTGGTCAAAGCAACAGCTTCCAAATGCAAAACCACACATCTGGAATCCACCCCTGACCTTTTAACTACTTCATTGATTACAGGTTAATGAGGGAGACGCCTTCAGAGTTAATTGCAGCCCTTAGAATCCATTGTCCAATTACTTTTGGTCCCTTGAAAAAGAGGAGGCTATGCATTACAGAGCTATGATTCCTAAACCCTTTCTCCGATTTGGATGTGGAAACTCTCATAATGCAGCTGGGAGTGTGCACTTTCAGCCCATATTATATATATAATTGTATTTCTGAACATGTTTTTGTAAACAGCTAAAATAACAAAACTTGTGTCACTGTCCAAATATTTCTGGCCCTAACTGTATACAATACATAGACTAAAAGGGAAAGCAGAATTATATCCTTATATGTAGGCATGGGTGTACTCAGGATCAAAACTAGGGAGGGGCAAGCCATGGTTGTTCGGAACATCATGTCTGGCCCGGTGCATTATGGGGGCTGATCACGTGTTCCAGGCGATGCGCAGTGCGCATGTTGAAGCCAGGACGAACACATGATCAACCACCACAATGATGACAACACATCTGAAAGCGGGAGAAGAGAAAAACCGGCTCACACTGCGGGGGGGGGGGGGGGGCGGAAGATGTGGCCGGCGGGGAGAGACCTCAGGAGCTGCAGCAGGAGGCCAGGTGGTGCCCCCCTGCTGCACCCAGGAAAAATGCACCGCCAGGTTCCCATAGATATTCCACTGGCCAAAGGGGGTGACTTCAGTAAATATAAAGCACATACTTTGCTTGTTTCAATTAAAAATAAGGGCACATAAACCCATTCACATTGCACAACTCTGTTAGTCATAGTGTTAGGACCCGGTGAGATGGAAGCACCTTGGCGTCGGTCACCGGGCACTCCGCAGTGGCCACTGCTGAAGCTCAGTCTTCCTATTTGCATTATATTCTAGAGCAGTGATTGCTATAATACATTTTATCGTTATACCTGTATTAGCTGTGCAGCTCGGCCGCTCATTGCACTCATCAAATGTGCATATTTAGTGTCAGTGTTGCAGCGGATACCTCCTTTTTCTCATTAGTATGTTGTTTTTCTCTGAGGTTAGATGCCAGACATGACATACGGACATTATTAGATCTGACCCCCACACTGCCAGACCAGCAACCATGGATAAGGGTAGAACAGGCCCAAACAGTATTATAGTAGTTACCCTACCGTTCAAAAGTTTGGGATCATTTAGAAATTTCCTGATTTTTGAAAGAAAAGCACATTGTGTTCAGTGAAGCTAACATTAAATGAATCAGAAATACACTCTATACATTGTTAATGTGGTAAATGACTATTCTAGCTGCAAATGTCTCGTTTTTAGTGCAATATCTACATAGTTTATAGAGGCCCATTTCCAACAATCACTACTCCAGAGTTTTAATTATGTATTGTGTTTGACAACTGTTTAACAAGGCTAATGGATGTTTAGAAAACCCTAGAAAACCCTTGTACAAGTATGTAAGCATAGCTGAAAACGGTTCGGCTGATTAGAGAAGCTATAAAATTGACCTTCCTTTGAGCTAGTTGAGAATCTGGAGCATTACATTTGTCTGTTCTATAAAACTCTCAAAATGGCCAGAAAAAGAGAACTTTCACGTGAAACTCGACAGTCTATTCTTGTTCTTACAAATGAAGGCTATTCAATGCGAGACATTACCAAGAAACTGAAGATTTCCTACAACGGTGTGTCCTACTCCCTTCAAAGGAGAGCACAAACAGGCTCTAACCAAAGTAGAAAGAGAAGTGGGAGCCCCGCTGCACAACTGAGCAACAAGACAAGAACATTAGAGTCTCTAGTTTGAGAAATCGACGCCTCACAGCTCCTCATCTGGCAGCTTCATTACATAGTGCCCGCAAAATGCCAGTGTCAACATCTACAGTGAAGAAGCGACTCCGGGATGCTGTCATTCAGGGCAGACTGGCAAAGAAAAAAGCCATATCTGAGACTGGCAAATAAAAGGAAAATATTCATATGGGCAACAGAACAGACATTGGACAGAGGAAGATTGGAAAAAAGTGTTATGGACAGACGAATCAAAGTTTGAGGTGTTTGGATCACACAGAAGAACATTTGTGAGACGCAGAACAACTGAAATGATGCTGGAAGAGGCCTGACGCCATCTGTGAAGCATGGTGGAGGTCATGTGATGGTCTGGGGTTGCTTTGGTTCTGGTAAAGTGTGAGATTTGTACAAGGTAAAAGGGATTTTGAATAAGGAAGGCGATCACTCCATTTTGCAACTCCAGGCCATACCTTGTGGACAGCGTTTGATTGGAGCCAATTTCATCCTACAACAGGACAATGGCCGAAAGCAAAGCACACCTCCAAATTATGCATGAACTATTCAGGGAAGACGCAGGCAGCTGGTATTCTATCTGTAATGGAGTGGCCAGCGCAGTCACCAGATCTCAACCCCATTGAGCTGTTGTGGGAGCTGTTTGACCGTATGGGACGCAAAAAGTGCTCATCAAGCCAGGAGCAGTATTATAGTAGTTATATTCTTGTACATAGGGGCAGTATTATAGTAGTTATATTCTTGTATATAGGGGCAGTATTATAGTAGTTATATTCTTGTACATAGGAGCAGTATTATAGTAGTTATATTCTTGTACATAGGAGCAGTATTATAGTAGTCATATTCTTGTATATAGGAGCAGTATTATAGTAGTCATATTCTTGTATATAGGGGCAGTATTATAGTAGTCATATTCTTGTATATAGGAGCAGTATTATAGTAGTTATATTCTTGTATATACGGGCAGTATTATAGTAGTTATATTCTTGTATATAGGGGCAGTATTATAGTAGTTATATTCTTGTATATACGGGCAGTATTATAGTAGTTATATTCTTGTACATAGGGGCAGTATTATAGTAGTTATATTCTTGTACATGGGGCAGTATTATATTAGTTACACTCTTGTATATAGGGACAGTATTATAGTAGTTATATTCTTGTATATAGGGACAGTATTATAGTAGTTATATTCTTGTATATAGAGGCAGTATTATAGTAGTTATATTCTTGTACAAAGGGGCAGTATTATAGTAGTTATATTCTTGTACATACGGGCAGTATTATAGTAGTTATATTCTTGTATATAGGGGCAGTATTATAGTAGTTATATTCTTGTATATAGGGGCAATATTATAGTAGTTATATTCTTGTATATAGGAGCAGTATTATAGTAGTTAAATTCTTGTACATACGGGCAGTATTATAGTAGTTATATTCTTGTATATAGGAGCAGTATTATAGTAGTTATATTCTTGTACATAGGGGCAGTATTATAGTAGTTATATTCTTGTATATAGGAGCAGTATTATAGTAGTTATATTCTTGTACATAGGAGCAGTATTATAGTAGTTATATTCATGTATATAGGAGCAGTATTATAGTAGTTATATGTTTGTATATAGGGGCAGTATTATAGTAGTTATATTCTTGTACATAGGGGCAGTATTATAGTAGTTATATTCTTGTACATAGGGGCAGTATTATAGTAGTTACATTCTTGTACATAGGAGCAGTATTATAGTAGTTATATTCTTGTATATAGGAGCAGTATTATAGTAGTTATATGTTTGTATATAGGGGCAGTATTATAGTAGTTATATTCTTGTACATAGGGGCAGTATTATAGTAGTTATATTCTTGCATATAGGAGCAGTATTATAGTAGTTATATTCTTGTATATAGGGGCAGTATTATAGTAGTTATATTCTTGTATATAGGAGCAGTATTATAGTAGTTATATTCTTGTATATAGGAGCAGTATTATAGTAGTTTATATTCTTGTATATAGGAGCAGTATTATAGTAGTTATATTCTTGAATATAGGGGCAGTATTATAGTAGTTATATTCTTGTACATAGGGGCAGTATTATAGTAGTTATATTCTTGCATATAGGAGCAGTATTATAGTAGTTATATTCTTGTATATAGGGGCAGTATTATAGTAGTTATATTCTTGTATATAGGAGCAGTATTATAGTAGTTATATTCTTGTATATAGGAGCAGTATTATAGTAGTTATATTCTTGTATATAGGAGCAGTATTATAGTAGTTATATTCTTGAATATAGGGGCAGTATTATAGTAGTTATATTCTTGTACATAGGGGCAAAATTATAGTAGTTATATTCTTGTATATAGGGGGCAGTATTATAGTAGTTATATTCTTGAAGATAGGGGCAGTATTATAGCAGTTATAGTCTTGTATATAGGAGCAGTATTAGAGTAGTTATATTCTTGTATATAGGAGCAGTATTATAGTTATATTCTTGTACATAGGAGCAGTATTATAGTAGTTATATTCTTGTACATTGGGGCAGTATTATAGTAGTTATATTCTTGTATATAGGGCAGTATTATAGTAGTTATATTCTTGTATATAGGAGCAGTATTATAGTTATATTCTTGTATATAGGAGCAGTATTATAGTAGTTATGGTCTTGTATATAGGGGCAGTATTATAGCAGTTATATTCCTGTACACAGGAGCAGTATTATAGTAGTTATAATCTTTTACATAGGAGCAGTATTATAGTAGTTATATTCTTGTATATAGGAGCAGTATTATAGTAGTTATATTCTTGTATACAGGAGCAGAATTATAGTAGTTATATTCTTGTATATAGGAGCAGTATTGTAGTAGTTATAATCTTGTACATAGGAGCAGTATTATAGTAGTTATATTCTTGTATATAAGAGCAGTATTATAGTAGTTATATTCTTGTATATAGGAGCAGTATTATAATTTTTATATTCTTGTATATAGTGACAGTATTATAGTAGTTATATTCTTGTACATAGGGGCAGTATTATAGTAGTTATATTCTTGTACATAGGGGACAGTATTATAGTAGTTATATTCTTGTATATAGGAGCAGTATTATAGTAGATATATTCTTGTATATAGGGGCAGTATTATAGTAGTTATATTCTTGTATATAGGAGCAGTATTATAATTTTTATATTCTTGTATATAGTGACAGTATTATAGTAGTTATATTCTTGTACATAGGAGCAGTATTATAGTAGTTATATTCTTGTATATAGAAGCAGTATTATAGTAGTTATATTCTTGTATATAGGAGCAGTATTATAGTAGTTATATTCTTGTATATAGGAGCAGTATTATAGTAGTTATATTCTTGTATATAGGGGCAGTATTATAGTAGTTATATTCTTGTATATAGGAGCAGTATTATAGTAGTTATATTCTTGTACATGGGAGCAGTATTATAGTAGTTATATTCTTGTATATAGGGGCAGTATTATAGTAGTTATATTCTTGTACATAGGGGCAGTATTATTGCAGTTATATTCTTGTATATAGGGGCAGTATTATAGTAGTTATATTCTTGTATATAGGGGCAGTATTATAGTAGGTATATTCTTGTTCATAGGAGCAGTATTATAGTAGTTATATTCTTGTGTATAGGGGCAGTATTATAGTAGTTATATTCTTGTACATAGGAGCAGTATTATAGTAGTTATATTCTTGTACATAGGAGCAGTATTATAGTAGTTATATTCTTGTACATAGGGGCAGTATTATAGTAGTCATATTCTTGTATATAGGAGCAGTATTATAGTAGTTATATTCTTGTATATATGGGCAGTATTACAGTAGTTATATTCTTGTATATATGGGCAGTATTATAGTAGTTATATTCTTGTACATACGGGCAGTATTATAGTAGTTATATTCTTGTATATAGGGGCAGTATTACAGTAGTTATATTCTTGTATATAGGGGCAGTATTATAGTAGTTATATTCTTGTATATAGGGAGCAGTATTATAGTAGTTATATTCTTGTATATAGGAGCAGTATTATAGTAGTTATATTCTTGTACATAGGGGCAGTATTATAGTAGTTATATTCTTGTATATAGGAGCAGTATTATAGTAGTTATATTCTTGTATATAGGGGCAGTATTATAGTAGTTATATTCTTGTACATCATGTAATATTAATATAAATATGAATCCTGGTAAGTTACTTATCTACACCTATTTTTCATCTTTTCCTGCTCATATAATTGAAGAATGGTTCTTGTTGCAGTGATGTTATTTTCACTTTGCTCTTTAAACTTTGCATTATTTTTTAATAAACAGCCATAAAGTTCAATTACAAAGCGGATTTATCTTCTTTATTGGAGAACTGAGGTTATTTTCTCTCTATTAAGGCTACAAGCTGTTTCCTCAGAGCCGCGCCGTCACCGTGGGCCGGATCCTCTATCCTGCGGCCACATTAGTGTTTTTTGACGTTTTTTTAAATAATTTATAACCCGCGAGCTGTGAACTCAATAATGTTCGGTGCTGGAGGACGGCGGCGGCTGTAGAGCGAATGCGGCACAGGTCGAACTACGAGCGAATCTTAACTGAACGTTCCCTGAAATGCCACCGAGGACTGTTAAATATTTATCAAAAGCCATTTGTGGGAATGAAGGTATCGTTTTCTTGTTTGTTTCAAGTTTAAGTGGGAGAAAAAGGCGTCAAAAAGTGGAAGGATTTAACCCCTTCTTTCTCTGTGACATACACATTCCTCAGGGGGCAGTTGGTGATGTATGGGGCAGGCTCAGGAGTTGACCCCTTGTCATTGATATTGGTTAGATGTGCGAAGGAAGGTTGAAGAATTGCAAAGAAAATTGGACTTATTAGACATTTTTGTCAAAGTTTAGACCAATTTGTACGGTGTGGTAAGCGCCATGCAAAAAAAAAATCATAACTTTGTCGCCAAATCTCCCTGTGAAAAATGCAATAAAAATGATCAAAACACCTAGGGCCAGTGTCAGCACATGGACAAGTGCCGGAGCCCTGGACAAGTGAGGGGGCCCACTTGCCATCTGTGAGCAGAAGCAAAGAGGGGAAACCCACTCAGTACAGAGCAGAAGAGCTACACGGAGTCTGCAGGAGCCAAGCAGCTGAAGGACCTTCTAGTCATGTGACTGATCATGTGTCTGATCACATGACTGAAATGAAGGTACTCAATTTCTGCAGCCTTCGTGCAGCTCCCAGAGACTCCTCTCTTGCTCTGCACTGATTAAGAACTGCAAGATGTGGTAATATATAGTGTGTGTGTGTGTGTATAAGTAAATGAGTCTGTGTATCTGTATGTGCATGTAGTGTGCATGTAGCAGAACTGTGTGTGTGGTGTGCATGTGTCAAAGCTGTGTGCGTACCTATATGTTCATGTAGTTTGCATGTAGCCGAGCCATGTATGTCATGGGAATGTAGCAGAACTATGTGTGCCTGTATGTACATGTGGCAGAGCTGTGTATCTATATGTGCTTGTAGAGTGCATGTAGCAGAGCCATGTGTGTCTATGGGCAGATAGCTGTATGTGTTTATGTGCATGTAGCAGAGCTGTATTTGTCTATATTTGCATGTGGCAGAGCTGTGTGTGCCTATTATATAATTTGCAGCAAGATACAATATATTTATTTCTTCTGTATTCTAAAGTTAGCGCTAATGACCCCTCCCTTTTACACCGCCAGGTAAGCTTTAATTAACAGGAAGAAAGTTTTTCCTATTTTCTTGTGTCTAAACCTGAGGTGCGGCTTAAAGTGCGGATGTGCAGCAGTGGGGAGGGGCGGAGTGTTTAAGGGGCCCACTGAGAGTCTTTCGCCCTGGGCCCAGGAAAACACCTGATGTATCCCAGAATTATTCTAATAAAATATGCAGCGTGAGACGCAAAGAGTAAGCCCTTACATGCAAAAAAAGTGCTGAATTTTGCAAGTTACGCTGAAACCAAAAATGTACGGGGAAAGTTTCTAACCTTTTACAATTTACCCCACTTTAATTTTTTTTTCTGTTCCTCTGGAAATTATATGGTAATGTGAATGGTGAAATTCAACCCCATTACGACCAATGACGTGTTTAGCTGTCATGAAAAGATGTCAGTTCCTGCACCATGACAGCTATACCCGTCTGGGCTTTGAACAGTCACTGCATGTAAACACACAGTGACCGTTCCATGCCGACAACTGTAAGGGACAGGTAAGGGGCTGAGGAAGAGGTGTGGGGACCCTTTTTAGTGGTCCCTAAACTCAGAGCGATGTGATCAGTCAGTCAATCTGACTGACCGATCACATCCTGATTGCACAGAGAAGTGCTGAATATCTGCATTTCTCTGCGTAATCGCAGCAAAAGCTGGGCTGTCAGCTGTACCCAAGCTCCAGCACTCAGAGCCTGCTCCTTCCTAGACTCATCAGCTGCCTGTGCCCGCCGCCCCTTCACATCCTGTGCTTGCTCCCCTCTTCCTCTGCCCACTCCCTCCACTCCTGTGCCTGCTCTCCTCTTCCTCTGCCCACTCCCTCCACTCCTGTGCCTACTCCCCTCTTCCCACTCCCTCCACTCCTGTGCCTGCTCTCCTCTTCCTCTGCCCACTCCCTCCACTCCTGTGCCTACTCCCCTCTTCCACTCCCTCCACTCCTGTGCCTGCTCTCCTCTTCCTCTGCCCACTCCCTCCACTCCTGTGCCTACTCCCCTCTTCCCACTCCCTCCACTCCTGTGCCTGCTCCCCTCTTCCTCCACCCACTCCCTCCACTCCTGTGTTTGCTCCCTTCTTCCTCTGTCCGCTTCCCTCCACTCCTTTTCCCACCCGCTGCCTTTGCTCACTCCCCTCTTCATCCGTCCACTCCACGCTTGTGCCCACACCCATCTTCCTCCGTCCACTTCCTTCCACTCCTGTGCCCGCTCCTGTCTTCCTCTGTCCACTCCCCTCCACTCCTTGTCCGCTCCCCTCTTCCTCTGTCCACTCCCTTCCACTTATGTGCCCACCTGCGGCCTGTGCCCACTCCCCTCTGCCTTGTCCCTTGCGTGGAGGAGATGAGGACAAGGACGAGTTATGTGACAGGCAGGGACAGCAATCACTGTGCGATCACTGTCCATGGCTCTGTGTCACCCCCTTACAACTTAATTCTTACCAATCCACAGCAGTCAGGGGTCCAGTGAGATGGAGCAGGGAGCGCACGGTCACTTACCTCTCCCCACGGTGATTGGCCCATCATAATGTAATTCCAATGGGCTGATCATCAGATCATCACCAATGGTAACCCGATGTTGCCATGGCAACCTGAGGTTACCATGGCAACATCTGATCACCATGATCCAAGCCTTACAGATCATGTGATCTCTGGGACTAGGGTTTGCAGCATTGCCATATAGTGCAGCATCAGTGTGACCCCAGAGACTGCACCAATAGCACATTTGTTCCCTTGCTGCAGTCTCTGGATGTAGCAGAGGTGACTGAGTGTCGTGGAACAATTGTTGTGGATTACGTCGGAGAGTATGTTGGGGTAATAAAGATGGAGTCGAAATATGTGTTTGTCTTTTGTTCTAGTAAAATGATTTTTTTTCTGTGTCTTGTAAGGGCAGCACAGTGGCTAAGTGGTTAGCACTGTAGCCTTGCAGCACTGAGGTCCTGAGGTCCTGGGCTCAATTCCCACCAAGGACAACATCTGCAATGGAGCTTGTATGTTCTCCCCATGTTTGCATGGGTTTCCTGCAGGCGCTCCAGTTTTCTCCCACATTGTAAAGACATACGATTGTGAGCCTCAATGGGGACAGCATTACTGATGTACGTAATTAATAGCACTATATAAATGAACTAATAAATAAATATTATTTACCTAGAGTTCCTAACAACCAAGTCTAACTTTGGCTCAACATTAGGAACCTCAAGCTGCCAATTCAAAGCTGGCATTAACCCCTTTCTTACCCAGTTTGTCACCGGCACCTAGGCTACTGGAAAAGTCTGGGTATAGTGCCAAGAAATGGCGCTTCTAACGAATGCGCCATTTTCTGTGGAGGCTGGAAAACAAAAATATGGCGAAGCCCCACGTCATTTGTTTTTTAATTATTTCAAGAAATATTTTTTCTAAAAATGTCTCCCCTGTATTTTTATTGCCAGCTAGGTAATACTAGGCAGCGAGGGGTGGGTGGCTGCCCTTATCTGCCTGCCTATCCTGTGCTGGTGACCAAAAATACAGCTGAGCCCCATGTCATCAGTGCAAAATATACTCACTAAATACACAGTAAATACACACTTTGTGAAAAGTACTGTGTATTTGCAGAGTATTTTGGAGCTGACATTGAGTTCTTTGGGTGAAAATCGAGGCAAAATATTCTAAAAGAATTGACAAAAAATGCAGGAAATCCGCAGCCTTGGTGCATAGCCTAAAATTCAAGACCAGGTTGTGGAGACCCGGGGGTCAGTGGGTGCTCTCGTCCGCAGGCCCAGTCGCCTTTACAAAGACAACGTAGACCAGGGCTCATCCCCAACTGAACGCCCGAGCTCCTTAACCGTGGGCGGAACACTACTCAGACAACACAGGGTCAGGGAATCACAATATTAAGGCTTTATTGGATCCCCAAACAGTTAACAGCATATAACGCATAACCAAGCACCTCACATAAATGTAACAGGCAATAGAGTCTCACCCTTCTGCTGGCTCACCAGGGTTGAGAATATAGCACAGCAAAGTCTGTAGCCAGGTGACTGTATCATCCCAACCTGGGTTGCTTCCTTGTCCTTATGCAGTCTTTATCACAGCCGAATCCAATAATCCGATACTGAAGTCCTTGTGGTTCTTTAGTCCATGTTCTGATCCCCTTAGTCGGCACCGAAATGCCTAGGCCTTGCAGTTATGGCTCGCTAATCGGACCCGAAGACCCTAGATTAGCTGCCTGTATCCAATCTTCAATCTCCAATCTCCAATCCAGTGGACCTCTAGCCGGGACCGAAATCCCTAGACTGAGGCCACTAGACAGAATCTAACTCTAATCTGCTGGTCAAAGTGAACAGTCCTCCTTATATACCCTCAGCCTTCATTGTAGGATATTGGGGACGTCATGATTGGTGCAATAACACAGTCTTTTCATTGGCTGAACTCCAATCCTCATTTAACATATTTTAGTACTATTGCAATCCAAATGCTGATTGATATAGCACCTAGCAGTGATACAAAGGAATGTTAGTATGAGACATTGAGTCTGCAATCAATGACACTTAAACAATCGTGGCTGGGGCCCCTGTACATGGAATCAACATTCACAGGGTAATAGACAATGGACGATTAGCATAATTAAGTTCTCCGGCCTTCAATGACAAACAGGTTAGATAATTACATTACCATGCTAAACTTACACCAGTCATCTATGAAAATACTGTAGGAAATTCTCCTTGGCCAATACCAGTTTACAAGCCTATATACAATATGATATGTCTGGGTTACATAAGAAATCATCATATGTCCTACATTGAAGGGGTCCATTTCGTCACACAGGTCCCCACTCAAAAACGTGACTCCTTCCTGAGCCTGGCCATGCACCCAAAAATTGTTTCCCACCACATACAGAGTATCAGTATACTCAGGAGAAATTGTCCAACATATGTTGGAGTCCATTTTATCATGTTGCCTGTGTGAAAATAACAAAAAATCCTTTTTTTTTTCCACTAAAATGTTCTTTTAGCCTCCATGTGTACATTTTCATGGCTCAACGTAATAAAAATCTGTAAAGCCCCTGGGGGTTCAAGGTGCTCATCACACATCCAAATAAATTACTTTTGGGTCTAGTTTAAAAAATGTGGTCACTTGGGGGGAGTTTCCACTGTTTAGGCACATTAGGGGCGCTCCAAACTTGACATGATCATTCCACTAAAATGTCACCCCCATCCCTTCAGAGTCCTGCCGTGTGAATAAACAATGGTTTTCCACCACATATGAGGTATCGGCGTACTCAGTACAAATCTTAGGATCCATTTTATCCTCTTGCTCTTGTTAAACTTAAAAAATTGAGGCAAAAAGAACATTTTCGTGGAAAAAAAAAGGATTTTTTTAATTTTCACAGTTCAGTTTTTTAAAATTTTGTGAAGCACCTGGGGGCACAAAGGGCTCACCACCCATCTAGATAGGTTCCCTGGGGGGGTCTAGTTTCCAAAATGGGGTCACTTGTGTTTTTTTCCACTGTTTAGGCACATCAGAGGCTCTCCAAATGTGACATAGTGTCCGCTATCGATTGCAGCTAATTTTCTGCTTGAAGTGTCAAATGGCGCTCCTTCCCTTCCGAGGTATACCAAGTGCCCAAACAGTGTTTTTTTACCACATTTGGCAAACTCTGGAAAATTGCATAACAAATTTTAGGGTTCATTTTTCCTGTTACCCTTGGGACAATGCAATATTTGAAGCTAAGGTAACATTTTTGTTATTCATTTTTTTCCTTCCACATTGCTTTAGCTCCTGTGAAGCACCTGAAGGGTTGATAGTCTTCATGAATGTAGTTTGGAATAGCTTGGGGGGTGCAGTTTTTGGAATGGTGTCACATGTGGGTGTTTTCTTTTCACATAGGGCAATTGGAAAAGACTGATACCAGAGAACAACAGCTCTGAACAGGCCCAGGGCAGGGAAGGTGCACTACATAGGCTGTGACCCCATATTACAATATAGAAATGACTGTGGCACTCAATCCTGTCCGTATACACAGGTGCACGCCAAACACAACACTTACAACAGTAGATAAAGGGGCACTCTGCTATGACAATGCACGTTCACCTCCCTGTGCCCGTTCAGAGCTGTTGTTCTCTGGTATCAGTCTATTCCAATTGCCCATAAAAATAGGAGGTTTTTAACCCAGATAGAGGCTGAAAATGGAGGTTAGGGACTTGGTCATGCAGACACGCCTCAATTCGGTGACCAGGTGGTTTAACAATATGGGCATTCTAATTCTCATAGCAGAGTGCCCCTTTATCTACTGTTGTAAGTATTGTGTTTGGCGTCGCACCTTTGTATACGGACAGAATTGTGAAATGAGGCTTGGTCATTAGCGTACAAAGTTTCCTTAAGGGGTTAAAACTATAATTCCTGCAGCAAAAAATTATTCTATACAGATGGAAAAAATAAACTAAAGGGTTCCTGGAAGAACGGGAGGAATAATAAAGGAACTACAACGTAATTTATGACAAAGTACAATAAAATGTTTCCCAATGTAACGTTCTACAGAGCTTAAAGTTTGTTACAAAGTTCCATTTCTCAACTTTTTCAGTAAAAGGGTCTAAGCATCCATGTTCACGAGCAGAGGCGTAACATGAAGCTCATGGGCCCCAATGCAAAAGCCCCAAAGGGGCCCGCAATTATTGCAAATCTTTTATAGCATTGGTCTTTTTTCAAAGGTAAAAGGAACGTTTGAACCCCCCCTAGGCTCCAGGGATGGGAAGCAATGGCTGGTTTATGTGCACTGACCACATCAAAGTTAAATGTGCCCGGACACAATAGCTGGCTTATGAGCACTGACCACATCAAAGTTGAATATGCCAGGAAACAGTAGCTGGTTTTTGAGCAATGACCACATCAACGTTCAATGTGCCACTAAATGATAGATGTTTTATGAGCCCTGATCACATCAAAGTTGAATGGCCAAGAAAAAATAGCTGGTTTATGAGCACTGACCACATCAAACTTGAATGTGCCAGGAAACAATAGATTGTTTAGAAACACGGACCATATCAAAGTTGAATGTGCCAGGAAACAGTAGCTGGTTTTTGAACACTGGCCACATCAAAGTTGAATGTGCCACTAAATGATAGCTGATTTATGAGCACTGACCACATCAGAGTTAAATGGCCAGGAAACAATAGCTGGTTTATGAGCACTAACCACATCAAATTGCATGTGCCAGAAACATAGTGGTTTCTGACACGGACTATATCAAAGTTGAATGTGCTAGGAAATATAGTGTTCTGAACACGGACTATATCAAAGTTGAATGTGCTAGGAAACAATAGTGGTTTATGACATGACCCACATCGTAATTAATGTGCTGGGAAACATTAGCTGGTTTATGTGCACTGAACACACTCAAAGTTGCATGTGCCCGGACACAATAGCTGGCTTATGAGCACTGACCACATCAAAGTTGAATGGGCCTGCAAACAATAACTGGTTTATGAGCATGGACCACATAAAAGTTGAATATGCCAGGAAACAGTAGCTGTTTTTTGAGCAATGACCACATCAACGTTGAATGTTCCACTAAATGATAGATGTTTTATGAGCCCTGATCACATCAACGTTGAATGTTCCACTAAATGATAGATGTTTTATGAGCCCTGATCACATCAACGTTGAATGTCCAGGAAACAATAGATGATTTATGAGCACTAACCACATCAAACTTGAGTATGCCAGGAAAAAATAGCTGGTTTATGAATATGGACCATATCAAAGTTGAATGTGCCAGGACACAGTAACTGGTTTTTGAGCACTGACCACATCAGAGTTGAATGTGCCACTAAATGATAGCTGATTTATGAGCACTGACCACATTAAAGTTGAATGTGTCTGGACACAATAGCTGGTTTATGAGCACTAACCACATCTAAGTTGAATGCGCCAGGAAACAATAACTGGTTTATGAGCACTGACCACATCAAACTTGAATGTGCCAGGAAACAATAGCTTGTTTAGAAACACGGACCACATCAAAGTTAATTGTGCCAGAAAACAATAGCTGGTTTATGAGCACTGACCACATCAAAATTGAATGGGCCTGCAAACAATAACTGGTTTATGAACATGGACCACATCAAAGTTGAATATGCCAGGAAACAGTAGCTGGCCACATCAAAGTTGAATGTGCCAGGAAACAATAGCTGGTTCATGAACACTGACCACATCAAAGTTGAATGTGCCTGGAAACAATAACTGGTGTATGAGCATAGACCACATCAAAGTTGAATGTGCCTGGAAACAATAACTGGTGTATGAGCATGGACCACATCAAAGTTGAATGTGTCGGGAAACAATAGCTGGTTTATGAACACTGACCACATCAAAGTTGAATGGGCCTGGAAATAAAGAGGTTCTAAAAGTCAAACGGTGCAAAATTTTTAATGCAGCCCAATTGCAAAAATGATTTTATACCCAAAATAAATGCATTTAAGTAAAAAAAAAATAAAAGTCTTCAGAGGTGGACACCCCCTTTAAGTTACAAGATGTAAATTGGTACCTACATATGAAGCGATGGCATCACATTAATCACAGTTCACATTTGGGAATACAATAATTGACCTTGATCGTTATAAAAGAGAGAACCAAGTGCCAGATATAGAATCAGAGAGAATCGCCCGCCCTTCCCCCACCCGCTCCAAGAATTCATTTCCGCATATAACTCGATTCCGAAGCACTGGAAGCCGCCGCTCGCAACCTTTGTTCTCCAAAGCAACATTTTCCTTTTATCAATGCTCTTATTAAAGGAGATCTTAGAGCGTTGCACAAACGGCCGGAGTGAGCGCAATGTACCAGGCGGAGGCTCGGGAACTGTCAGACGGATGGAATCGATTTAGATAAAAGAGCAATCTTTAAATGGAATCATTGCTGCATTGAGCGGAATTTCTACCAAACCTGAAAATCTGTCCAAAGAAAGAGTGCCTGGACCAATGTCACCATGATCAAGACCTCTGCCGGCTGTCAGTGAATGAGACCGAAGTAACTATGGACAGAACTGTACTGATACCCAGTATAGAAAATGACCAGATCATCAGATGGTTTCTTACAATGTATTTGTCCAATGTCCAGGACTGGAAACAACTGTATCCACCTCTAAGCAATGATCTGCACCGGCTATTCTTACACTGTTGTTCTATGTACTTTCAATAGTTCTCAGGTTCCATTATGAAATGAGACATTTCTTAATGATTTTCACCTCCTGAATTCGAATCTTAAGAATGAAAATATTTAGTTGTTTCTTATTTCCATGATATCAAAGAGTTTTCCTTTTATTGCTACATATAATTAATGCTTAAGAGTTTCAGCACTTTGAAACATTATTATATTTGCAAATATAAAGATGCAGAATATTTTGTTATGTACATATTCTGATACTAGATGGGAGCCCGGTGCTATCGCATCGAGTGGGCGGTGACATCAAGATGGGGGAGGGGTCTGTGGCGCTGGGGGCGGTGGCCATCTCTCCCCCCTGTGCTGTGCTGTCTCTTCCCTGTCCACTGTTTTTCCCCCACTCTCTGCCCCCCCCTGTGCTGCCTCTCTGCCCCCCCAGTGGTCATTCTCTGCCCTCCCTGTATATGCTCTCTGCCCCCACCCCACGTGCACTGTCTCTACACCACCCCTGTGGTCGCTCTCTGCCCCCTCTGTGATCACTCTATGCCCACTGCGTGGTCGCTCTCTGCCCCCTCTGTGATCACTCTATGCCCACTGCGTGGTCGCTCTCTGCCCCCTCTGTGATCACTCTATGCCCACTGCGTGGTCGCTCTCTGCCCCCTCTGTGATCACTCTATGCCCACTGCGTGGTCGCTCTCTGCCCCCCTACTTGTGCTCGCTCTCTGTCTCCACCCTGTGCTTGCCTTCATGCGGGTGCAGCATGAAGAAGATGACGGCAGCATGAGAAACTGGCACAGTTACTTATTTGGCGGGCTACCGGGTGAGCAGGGTGACCGTTGACTGTGCCAAGTGGTAAGCGAAGTGAGCGGGCTGGGTGGTGAGTAGGGCGATCGAAATGAGCGGTGAGCAGGGTGAGTGCGGTCTGAGGGGGTGAGCACAGGCTGAGCAGGGTAAATGCGGGCAGCCCTGGGTCAAAGCAGTCTCAGTGTGGTGAGCGAAGGTCAGTGTAGGGCTGAGCGGGGTAACTGTGGGCTGAGTGCGAGCTGAGCAGAGTGAGCATGGGGTGAGTGTGGGATAAGGGAGGTGAGCATGGACTGAGAGGGGCAAGAGCAGGCTGAGGGTGGTGTTAGTGCGGGCTGAGGGTAGGAGAGTGCGGGCTGAGCAGGCTGAGCATGGGGTGAACAAGGTAAGTGAAGGCTCAGTGCGAGATGAGTGCTAGCTGAGTGGAGTAAGTGTGGGTTGAGTGTGGTGAGGGTGGGCAGAGTGCGGGGTAAATGTGGGCTGAGTGTGGGGTGAGTGCAGGCTAAGGGAGGTTGGTGCAGGGTGAGCATGGGCTGAGGGAGGTGAGTGAAGGCTGAAGGGGGTGAGAGTAGGCTGAGTGGGGAGATTGAGGGCTAAGAGCAGAAAGTGCAGGCTGAGGATAGAGAGTACGGGCTGAGAGGGGTAAGGGCTGAGGGCGGGGTGAGTGAGGGTGGGGTGAGAGTGGGCTGAGGGGGGTGACAGCAGGCCGACAGGGGTGACGGTGAGCTGAATGTGGGCTAAAGGAGGTGAGAGCGCACTGAAGGGGGTGAGAGCAGACTGAGGGAGGTGAGTGCAGGCTGAGCACGGCTGAGTGAAGGCTGAGAGGTGTAAAAGTGGGGTGAGGGGGGTGAGTGCGGTGTGAGAGAAGTGAGTGCAAGCTGAGAGGGTGAGACTGGGCTGAGAGGGGTGAGTGCGAGCTGAGGGGGGTGCAGACTGAGGGGGGTGAGTGTGGGCTGAGCGAGGAGAGAACCTGGCTACTGTCTGTGTTACAGGACGTTTGGTGATGTCACAGTCATGTGATCAGTCACCTGGCCATGACATCACTACAGGCCCTGTCAGGTCGGCGTGTGTGACGGGGGATGTCTGGGGACAGTGCGGGTGCATCGTATGCGGCAGCTTTCTGGCTTTGGTTGGGGGTCGGCACCATATTAACACATCCATCACTTGGGTGTGCTAATATGGAGCTGCTTCCGGTGGCGCAGTGCATTGTGGGATTCGTGGACATCATGACATAGGAAGTTGATGATGGACGGGACAAGGTAAGTATATACTAGATGATACATGGGTTTTGCTCATAGAGTTATGGATGTGTTACAATTTAGGTTGTGCAGCCATGAATCATCTTCCCTTGCTAAATTGTCTGATCACCATTAGGGATAACTAATATAACTGTTATTAAGGAGAATATAATGGATACAATGTAGAGGTTTATATTTCAGGTTTTCTTTTCCTATTTACTTTGACTATAATCCAGTTACTCAGCGTTCAATCAAGAGCTTCGTATCAATACAATGAGAATTCACAGGAAATTATATCATCTGATTCATTAATCCCATAAATTGTAACAATAAAAGTATCGGTGCGGCGCTTCGTATTTCATGAGCGAGATGTGAACCGTCACGTAACAGGTTTTATTGTTTACTTGAATTCCTGGTTGGGTCTTTGCCTTATAACTGTATACACATATGGGATCCATCCATTATACTAATGTTACAATATTTTCCAAAGCGAGAGGAACGTGGAATTATGCAAATCACTGCTAACGAGCGAAGCAATGGGAAACCCAAAGCATAATTACATCGGCTTCTTAAACATTGATTAAATTATCAAGAATTCTCATTAAAGCTCTTTGGTACTTTCCCAACTTAATGGAGGAGATGGTAAAGTTTCAGGATCCATGATACATTATATCTAATTTACGGCTAATATTACCTCAATGAAATTAGCTGAATGATATTATAGGTGATGATAATTGTGCAATAGAGATGAAAGAAACTAATATTGTGTTTAAAGAAATAATGGAAGAAATAGAGTTGTAATAATACTGCCCCTGTGTACAGAAATATAACTACTATAATACTGCTCCTATATACAAGAATATAAGTACTATAATACTGCCCCTACATACAAGAATATAACTACTATAATACTGCCCCTATATACAAGAATATAACTACTATAATACTGCTCCTATATACAAGAATATAACTACTATAATACTGCCCCTATGTACCAGAATATAACTACTATAATACTGCTCCTATATACAAGAATATAACTACTATAATACTGCCCCTATATACAAGAATATAACTACTATAATACTGCCCCTATATACAAGAATATAACTACTATAATACTGCCCCTATGTACCAGAATATAACTACTATAATACTGCTCCTATATACAAGAATATAACTACTATAATACTGCCCCTATATACAAGAATATAACTACTATAATACTGCCCCTATATACAAGAATATAACTACTATAATACTGCCCCTATATACAAGAATATAACTACTATAATACTGCTCCTATATACAAGAATATAACTATTATAATACTGCCCCTATATACAAGAATATAACTACTATAATACTGCTCCTATGTACAAGAATGTAACTATTATAATACTGCCCCTATATACAAGAATATAACTACTATAACACTGCTCCTATATACAAGAATATAACTACTATAATACTGCTCCTATGTACAAGAATATAACTACTATAATACTGCTCCTATATACAACAATATAACTACTATAATACTGCTCCTATATACAAGAATATAACTACTATAACACTGCCCCTATATACAAGAATATAACTACTATAATACTGCTCCTATGTGCAAGAATATAACTACTATAATACTGCTCCTATGTACAAGAATATAACTACTATAATACTGCCCCTATATACAAGAATATAACTACTATAATACTGCTCCTATGTGCAAGAATATAACTACTATAATACTGCTCCTATGTACAAGAATATAACTACTATAATACTGCCCCTATATACAAGAATATAACTACTATAATACTGCTCCTATGTACAAGAATATAACTACTATAATACTGCCCCTATATACAAGAAATAAACTACTATAATATATTGCCCCTATATACAAGAATATAACTACTATAATACTGCCACTATATACAAGAATATAACTACTATAATACTGCCCCTATGTACAAGAATATAACTACTATAATACTGCTCCTATGTACAATAATATAACTACTATAATACTGCTCCTATATACAAGAATATAACTACTATAATACTGCCCCTATATACAAGAATATAACTACTATAATACTGCTCCTATATACAAGAATATAACTACTATAATACTACCCCTATATACAAGAATATAACTACTATAATACTGCCCCTATAAACAAGAATATAACTACTATAATACTGCCCCTATATACAAGAATATAACTACTATAATACTGCTCCTATGTACAAGAATATAACTACTATAATACTGCTCCTATATACAAGAATATAACTACTATAATACTGCTCCTATATACAAGAATATAATTACTATAATACTGCTCCTATGTGCAAGAATATAACTACTATAATACTGCCCTATATACAAGAATATAACTACTATAATACTGCTCCTATGTGCAAGAATATAACTACTATAATACTGCTCCTATGTACAAGAATATAACTACTATAATACTGCCCCTATATACAAGAATATAACTACTACTAGATGGCAGCCCGATTCTAAAGAATCGGGTAGTCTAGAATCCATATATAGTTTATTTAGTAATAGTTAGGGGAGTGCGGTGAAATTAATTGTGTGTATAGAGGTGGCTCAGTGGGTAGCACTGCGCGGTGGCTGAGTGGTCAGCGCAGCGCCGTGGGCAGAGTGGTAAGCACACACATACACTCCGCTATACTTACCACCGACCCTGCGTCTTCCCCGCCGCCTGGATCCTGAGTCGACATGTCGCCGCCCCCGGACTACTGGATCCAATATGTTGTCCGGGTAGTGTTGCGAGACATCTTGGACGCTATATTGGATCCAGTAGTTTGGGGGCAGCGACATGTCGACTGAGGATCCAGGCAGCGGACGCAGGGCCGGTGGTAAGTATAGCGGAGTGTGTGTGTGTGTATGTGTGTGTGTGTGTACAAAGTTGAGGGAAGTGTGGACAAAGTGACGGAAGTGCGTACATACACACATATACACACATACTGTACATTGCATATGGAGGGGTGAGGAGAGCTGAGGCTGGAGGGCAGAGGACAGGGAGAGGAGAGCGGAGGCTGGAGGGCAGAGGAGGGCAGAGGCTGGAGGGCAGAGGACAGGGAGAGTAGAGCGAAGGCTGGAGGGCAGAGGACAGGGAGAAGCGAGTGGAGGCTGGAGGGCGGAGGAGAGGGAGAGGAGAGCGGAAGGTGGAGGGTAGAGAAGAGGGAGAGGAGAGCAGAAGCTGGAGGGCAGAGGACAGGGAGAGGAGAGCGGAGGCTGGAGGGCAGAGGACAGGGAGAAGCGAGTGGAGGCTGGAGGGCGGAGGAGAGGGAGAGGAGAGCGGAAGGTGGAGGGTAGAGGAGAGGGAGAGGAGAGCAGAAGCTGGAGGGCAGAGGACAGGGAGAGGAGAGCGGAGGCTGGAGGGCAGAGGACAGGGAGAGGAGAGCAGAGGCTGTAGGGCAGAGGAGAGCAGAGGCTGGAGGGCAGAGGACAGGGAGAGGAGAGCGGAGGCTGGAGGGCAGAGAAGAGCGGAGGGGGTGGGGGGGGGAGAGGGGCTGGAGGGCAGAGGACAGGGAGAGGAGGGGGGAGGGCGAGGAGGGGAGAGGAGGCGAGCTGAGGGAGGACAGGAGAGAGGGTGGAGAGGAGGAGGCTGGAGGGCAGAGGACAGGGAGAGGAGAGCAGAGGCTGGAGGGCAGAGGACAGGGAGAGGAGAGCAGAGGGCTGTAGGGCAGAGGAGAGCAGAGGCTGGAGGGCAGAGGACAGGGAGAGGAGAGCGGAGGCTGGAGGGCAGAGGAAAGAGCGGAGGGGAGGCTGGAGGGCAGAGGACAGGGAGAGGAGAGCGGAGGCTGGAGGGCAGAGGACAGGAAGAGGAGAGAGGAGGCTGGAGGACAGAGGACAGGGAGAGGAGAGCGGAGGCTGGAGGGCAGAGGACAGGAAGAGGAGAGAGGAGGCTGGAGGGCAGAGGACAGGGAGAGGAGAGTGGAGGCTGGAGGGCAGAGGACAGGGAGAGGAGAGCGAAGGCTGGAAGGCAGAGGACAGGGAGAGGGGAGCGGAGGCTGGAGGGCAGAGGACAGGGAGAGCAGAGTGGAGGCTGGAGGGTGGAGGCTGGAGGGCAGAGGACAGGGAGAGGAGAGTGGAGGCTGGAGGGCAGAGGACAGGGAGAGGAGAGCGGAGGCTGGAGGGCAGAGGAGGGCGGAGGCTGGAGGGCAGAGGACAGGGAGAGTAGAGCGGAGGCTGGAGTGCAGAGGACAGGGAGAAGCGAGTGGAGGCTGGAGGGCAGAGGACTGGGAGAGGAGAGCGGAGGCAGGAGGGCAGAGGACTGGGAGAGGAGAGCGGAGGCAGGAGGGCAGAGGACTGGGAGAGGAGGCTGGAGGGCAGAGGCCAGGGCAGAGGAGGCTGGAGGGCAGAGGGCAGGGCAGAGGAGGCTGGAGGGCAGAGGCCAGGGCAGAGGAGGCTGGAGGGCAGAGGCCAGGGCAGAGGAGGCTGGAGGGCAGAGGCCAGGGCAGAGGCCAGGGCAGAGGAGGCTGGAGGGCAGAGGCCAGGGCAGAGGAGGCTGGAGGGCAGAGGCCAGGGCAGAGGAGGCTGGAGGGCAGAGGCCAGGGCAGAGGAGGCTGGAAGGCAGAGGCCAGGGCAGAGGAGGCTGGAGGGCAGAGGCCAGGGCAGAGGAGGCTGGAGGGCAGAGGAGGCTGGAGGGCAGAGGGGAGGGCAGAGGAGGTTGGAGGGCAGAGGAGGCTGGAGGCCATAGGCAGCTGGAGCCGGTAGGGCAGACTCACCACGGGCCGGGAATCAGCTGTACTGTAGCAGGAGAGGAGGGGCGGGCAGAGCTGCAGGAGAGGAAGTCCCGCCCTCCCTCCTCTCCAGGCGCCCGGCATGTCTGGAGGGCAGAGGGTGGAGGGGAGAGGCTGTAGGGCACACGGAACTTCCGAGGTCGGAACGTTCCTGTGCCGCTGCCTGTAGCAGGGGGGCCCTGCACTGGATGACGTCACCAGCCCCTGGGCGAAGGCCATCACGGAAGTGGCCTTCGCCTTTTCAGGAAGTGGCCTTCGGGTTTTTATATATAAGATAATACTGCCCCTATGTACAAGAATATAACTACTATAATACTGCCCCTATATACAAGAATATAACTACTATAATATTGCCCCTATATACAAGAATATAACTACTATAATACTGCCACTATATACAAGAATATAACTACTATAATACTGCCCCTATGTACAAGAATATAACTACTATAATATTGCTCCTATATACAAGAATATAACTACTATAATACTGCCCCTATATACAAGAATATAACTACTATAATACTGCTCCTATATACAAGAATATAACTACTATAATACTGCTCCTATATACAAGAATATAACTACTATAATACTACCCCTATATACAAGAATATAACTACTATAATACTACCCCTATATACAAGAATATAACTACTATAATACTACCCCTATATACAAGAATATAACTACTATAATACTGCTCCTATATACAAGAATATAACTACTATAATACTACTCCTATATACAAGAATATAACTACTATAATACTGCCCCTATATACAAGAATATAACTACTATAATACTACTCCTATATACAAGAATATAACTACTATAATACTGCTCCTATATACAAGAATATAACTACTATAATACTGCTCCTATATACAAGAATATAACTACTATAATACTGCCCCTATATACAAGAATATAACTACTATAATACTGCTCCTATATACAAGAATATAACTACTATAATACTGCTCCTATATACAAGAATATAACTACTATAATACTACTCCTATATACAAGAATATAACTACTATAATACTGCCCCTATATACAAGAATATAACTACTATAATACTGCCCCTATATACAAGAATATAACTACTATAATACTGCTCCTATATACCAGAATATAACTACTATAATACTGCTCCTATATACAAGAATATAACTACTATAATACTACTCCTATATACAAGAATATAACTACTATAATACTGCTCCTATATACCAGAATATAACTACTATAATACTGCCCCTATGTACAAGAATATAACTACTATAATACTGCCCCTATGTACAAGAATATAACTACTATAATACTGCTCCTATATACAAGAATATAAAACTTCCTTCATTATACCTGAATATAATCATAGCGGTTCCGGTTCTTCCCTCTTCTTTCTTATCCCTCCTGCCTCTTTCCCTTGTTTCCTTCCTTATATTTTGCGGTATGAAGCTGGCGGTAGATTGGATTATGTTTGGAGCGTCGCACTCATATTTCCACATAACGGCGGCTGTTTGTGGTTCCTGGATTCGTCTTTGCAGTAAAAAATAAAGATGTGTTTTCCTTCTGCCTAATACAAATTGTACATTTCGGCATCTTATTTTACTTTTAAGCTGTCCCAGTTTCGGCTTTTAGCTCCGTCCTTGTGTATAAATTGCTGCACCGAGGCGTACATCACACTGAGCGCTCTGCATATGGCGGCGGCGGCCAGAGCAGCCTGACTGGGCACATTCATCATATGAGGTGGCGAGTGACGGATGGGTCTGCTCCTGTGTATTGGAAGCTAAAGAGAACAAAGGACAAAGTCATCAGAATCGCCATTTCTTATATTAACCTATTGCTGCACGCCTCATTTGCATATTTATGCAGCAGAATACAATTAGTGTTGAAAAATATATTCATACTCTTTGACTAGGTTTATAAGTCATATAAATCTTATCATGTATCTCTGTGTACAGGGAGCTCCCCCTAGTGGTGACTGCAGACTGGATCTTATCATGTATCTCTGTATACAGGGAGCTCCCCCCAGTGGTAACTGCAGACAGGATCTTATCATGTATTTCTGTATACAGTGAGCTCCCCCTAATGGTGACTGCAGACAGAAATTTACCATGTATCTCTATACAGGGAGCTCCCCCTAGTGGTGACTGCAGACTGGATGTTATGATGTATCTCTGTATACAGAGAGCTCCCCCTAGTGGTGACTGCACACAGGATTTTATCATATATCTCTGTATACAGGGAGCTCCCCCTAGTGGTGGCTGCAGACAGGATTTTATCATGTATCTATGTATACAGGGAGCTCCCCCTAGTGGTGGCTGCAGACAGAATCTTATCATGTATCTCTGTATACAGGGACCTTCCCTAGTGGTGGCTGCAGACAGAATCTTATCATGTATATCTGTATACAGGGAGCTCCCCCTAGTGGTGACTGCAGACAGAATCTTATCATGTATCTCTGTATACAGGGAGCTCCCCCTAGTGGTGACTGGAGGCAGACTCTTATCATTTATCTCTGTATACAGGGAGCTCCCCTAGTGGTGACTGCAGACAGAATCTTATCATGTATCTCTGTATACAGGGACCTTCCCCTAGTGGTGGCTGCAGACAGAATCTTATCATGTATATCTGTATACAGGGAGCTCCCCCTAGTGGTGACTGCAGACAGGATCTTATCATGTATCTCTGTATACAGGGAGCTCCCCCTAGTGGTGACTGCAGACAGAATCTTATCATGTATCTCTGTATACAGGGAGCTCCCCCTAGTGGTGACTGCAGACAGGATTTCATCATGTATCTATGTATACAGGGAGCTCCCTCTAGTGGTGGCTGCAGACAGAATGTTATCATGTATCTCTGTATACAGGGAGCTCCCCCTAGTGGTGACTGCAGACAGAATCTTATCATGTATCTCTGTATACAGGGATCTCCCCCTAGTGGCGGCTGGATACAGAATCTTATCATGTATCTCTGTATACAAGGAGCTCCTCCTAGTGGTGGCTGTAGACAAAATCTTATCATGTATCTTGATATACAGGAAGCTCCCCTTAGTCGTGATTAAAGACAGAATATATGTGCATACAGCTGGCAGTCTCTGTGTATATGGCCGGCAGTCTCTGTGCATATAGCCAGCAGTCTTTATGCATACAGCCAGCATTCTCTGCGCATAAGGCCAGCAGGCTCTATTGTGCATAAAGTCGGCAGGCTCTATTGTTAACATGACTTGTAGGGTCTAATGTGCATACGTCATGCAGTAGTCTGCATTGTGTATATGGCCCATAGCCATTTCCATTGTGTATATGGTCCACAGCTGTCTTCATTGTGTATACGGCCTGCAGCTGTCTCCATTGTGTATACAGCATGCAGCAATCTCCTTTGTGTATACGGTCAGCAGCATTCTCTACAGTGTATTCTCTATTGTGTACAGCAAGCAGCAGCAGTCCCTATTGTGTATTCTCTATTGTGTATACAGCCAGCAGCAGTCTCTACTGTGTATTCTCTGTTTTGTACATCCAGCTGCAGTCTCTATTGTGTATACAGACTGCAGCTGTCTCCATTGGGCCCACAGCCATCTCTATAATGTATACAGTCAACAGCAGTCTCTACTGTGTATTCTCTATCGTGTATACAGCTATTGTGTATTCAACCAAAAGTATTCTCAAGTCTCTGTGTGTATGTAAGTATATATATGTGTATATATAAAAGGTATGTTTGGGTGAAGGTGGAGCTGGGGTAGAGGTTGGATGGAGTTTCAGCAGGGCCCCATAATTTTATCAGTGAGGGGCCCTGCCTCCTACTGTCCACCAAGGGTTTTGTAGACCCACAACACTGGTGGAAACCCCAACAAGAACCCTTTTATAGTCCATATTTTCCACCACAGACCCTGATTTTGACCCTCCTTGCCGTGCCCAGCCAGCAATCGTTTGGTCCATCTCTCCTCCTATGACCGGTGGTGACCACAGGAGCTTGTGTAGTGGCTTCTCCACGTTGACTGGTTCACTTCCCCTCCTCCAAGTCTCCTCAAGGTGATTTTTTATTCTGCTCATACAGCACAGAAGGGATTTTGGAGCAGGTAAATCTGGTCATCCGAGGTTAACGAGGGTCACAAAATGGACAAGTGCAGCTCAAATACGATTAGTCTGTAATATCTGCACCAAATCTGAGTCTTCATTATTCAGACAGTTTGGCTCTCAAGTGCTGGAAAACAAGTCAAGATGCGACACTCTGATTATAGACGAGGTCACAGCCGCCAGGTCATGATCCTATAGAGCAAATTATACTTACACTGCGAGCAAAATCCTCAAGAAAAAGAAGCAAAATGGAAAAGGTCACACTGGAGGCAAACTGCTCCCATGCCAAAAATCTGTGCTGCTGAGCAGCAGTATGATAGTAGTTATATTCTTGTATATAGGAGCAGTATTATAGTAGTTATATTCTTGTATATAGGAGCAGTATTATAGTAGTTATATTCTTGTACATAGGGGCAGTATTATAGTAGTTATATTCTTGTATATAGGGGCAGTATTATAGTAGTTATATTCTTGTATATAGGAGCAGTATTATAGTAGTTATATTCTTGTATATAGGATCAGTATTATAGTAGTTATATTCTTGTATATAGGAGCAGTATTATAGTAGTTATATTCTTGTATATAGGGGCAGTATTATAGTGGTTATATTCTTGTATATAGGATCAGTATTATAGTAGTTATATTCTTGTATATAGGAGCAGTATTATAGTAGTTATATTCTTGTATATAGGAGCAGTATTATAGTAGTTATATTCTTGTATATAGGAGCAGTATTATAGTAGTTATATTCTTGTATATAGGAGCAGTATTATAGTAGTTATATTCTTGTATATAGGAGCAGATATTATAGTAGTTATATTCTTGTTACATAGGGACAGTATTATAGTAGTTATATTCTTGTATATAGGAGCAGTATTATAGTAGTTATATTCTTGTATATAGGAGCAGTATTATAGTAGTTATATTCCTGTATATACGGGCAGTATTATAGTAGTTATATTCTTGTATATGGGGCAGTATTATAGTAGTTATATTCTTGTATATAGAGGCAGTATTATAGTAGTTATATTCTTGTACATAGGAGCATATTATAGTAGTTATATTCTTGTATACATGGGGCAGTATTATAGTAGTTATAGTCCTTGTATATAGGAGCAGTATTATAGTAGTTATATTCCTTTTATATACGGGCAGTATTATAGTAGTTATATTCTTGTATAGTGGGGCAGTATTATAGTAGTTATATTCTTGTACATAGGAGCAGTATTATAGTAGTTATATTCTTGTATATAGGAGCAGTATTATAGTAGTATATATTCTTGTATATAGGGGCAGTATTATAGTAGTTATATTCTTGTATATAGGGGCAGTATTATAGTAGTTATATTCTTGTATATAGGAGCAGTATTATAGTAGTTATATTCTTGTATATAGGGGCAGTATTATAGTAGTTATATTCTTGTACATAGGGGCAGTATTATAGTAGTTATATTCTTGTACATAGGAGCAGTATTATAGTATTTATATACTTGTACATAGGGGCAGTATTATAGTAGTTATATTCTTGTATATAGGGGCAGTATTATAGTAGTTATATTCTTGTATATAGGGGCAGTATTATAGTAGTTATATTCTTGTATATAGAGCAGTATTATAATCGTTATATTCTTGTATATAGGAGCAGTATTATAGTAGTTATATTCTTGTACATAGAGGCAGTATTATAGTAGTTATATTCTTGTATATAGGAGCAGTATTATAGTAGTTATATTCCTGTATATAGGAGCAGTATTATAGTAGTTATATTCTTGTATATAGGAGCAGTATTATAGTAGTTATATTCTTGTACATAGGGGCAGTATTATAGTAGTTATATTCTTGTATATAGGAGCAGTATTATAGTAGTTATATTCTTGCACATAGGGGCAGTATTATAGTAGTTATATTCTTGTATATAGGAGCAGTATTATAGTAGTTATATTCTTGTACATAGAGGCAGTATTATAGTAGTTATATTCTTGTATATAGGAGCAGTATTATAGTAGTTATATTCCTGTATATAGGAGCAGTATTATAGTAGTTATATTCTTGTATATAGGAGCAGTATTATAGTAGTTATATTCTTGTATATAGGGGCAGTATTATAGTAGTTATATTCTTGTACATAGGAGCAGTATTATAGTAGTTATATTCTTGTATATAGAGGCAGTATTATAGTAGTTATATTCTTGTACATAGGGACAGTATTATAGTAGTTATATTCTTGTATATAGGAGCAGTATTATAGTAGTTATATTCCTGTATATAGGAGCAGTATTATAGTAGTTATATTCTTGTATATAGGGGGCAGTATTATAGTAGTTATATTCTTGTACATAGGGGCAGTATTATAGAAGTTATATTCTTGTATATAGGGGCAGTATTATAGTAGTTATATTCTTGTATATAGGGGGCAGTATTATAGTAGTTATATTCTTGTACATAGGGGCAGTATTATAGTAGTTATATTCTTGTATATAGGAGCAGTATTATAGTAGTTATCTTCTTGTATATAGGGGCAGTATTATAGTAGTTATATTCTTGTATTATAGGGGCAGTATTATAGTAGTTTATATTCTTGTACATAGGGGCAGTATTATAGTAGTTATATTCTTGTATATAGGAGCAGTATTATAGTAGTTATATTCTTGTATATAGGGGCAGTATTATAGTAGTTATATTCTTGTATATAGGGGCAGTATTATAGTACTTATATTCTTGTATATAGAGGCAGTATTATAGTAGTTATATTCTTGTATATAGGGGCAGTATTATAGTAGTTATATTCTTGTATATAGAGGCAGTATTATAGTAATATTCTTGTATATAGGGGCAGTATTATAGTAGTTATATTCTTGTATATAGGGCAGTATTATAGTACTTATATTCTTGTATATAGGGGCAGTATTATAGTAGTTATATTCTTGTATATAGGGCAGTATTATAGTAGTTATATTCTTGTATATAGGGGCAGTATTATAGTAGTTATACTCTTGTATATAGGAGCAGTATTATAGTAGTTATATTCTTGTATATAGGGGCAGTATTATAGTAGTTATATTCTTGTATATAGGACAGTATTATAGTAGTTATATTCTTGTATATAGGAGCAGTATTATAGTAGTTATATTCCTGCACATAGGGGCAGTATTATAGTAGACGTTGTCTTGTCTTGTATTTATAGTGCTGCCCTTTAAGGCTCCTCTGGGTGCTGTTTGGATCTTGTTCTTTCTTGTTTCTCTCTTCGTAAATAACATAATAAACTACTTGATATATTTTTTAGCACAATCACACACTCCCTAGCTGCGTCTCCTAATATTCGGCACAGACTGTTCCTCGGCTGTTTGTCTCCTATTTTTCTGACCTCTGAGTCGATTTTATAACGTCGTCTTCCCCAATTTGATATTTTTTGTGACTTCAAATAGCCATAATCAGTTTGTATCATTCGGCCTTTTATTTTCTTTATGTTCATTATTTTGATGTTTTGTCACCTTTTATGCCTTTTTTGCCTTTTCACCTTGCTCCGACACTTTGTAACATTTGTGTAATGATTACACACAGTATTTGATGGAGGGACAGGCCGCTGGATTCTGTTATCGCGGCTTCTTTGCCCTTTCTGTGGATTTGATGAAGCTTTTAATCTCCAGGTTCTGTTACATCTCGGTCGGACATATAATTTTACCCACGGGGCCCGATGTCAACCTGTTTTGCTAGTGTCTGTCTGTATCCCAATTACCTGAGATAGACTTGTAAGAGGCGACCTTGAGGAGCCGCCGGGAGAAGAACATGTCAGGAATTAGGAAATGTTACTACATCTTACAATGGAAGAAAACTCCGAGACGTTCACTGAACTTTGATCATCTGTACTTTATTTACTCAAGTTATAGCAAATATCACATTCAATATAATTTATGGAATTCAAAATCAGTAATGTAATGTATGTACACAGTGACTGCACCAGCAGAATAGTGAGTGCAGCTCTGGAGTATAATACAGGAGGTAACTCAGGATCAGTAATGTAATGTATGTACACAGTGACTGCACCAGCAGAATAGTGAGTGCAGCTCTGGAGTATAATACAGGAGGTAACTCAGGATCAGTAATGTAATGTATGTACACAGTGACTGCACCAGCAGAGTAGTGAGTGCAGCTCTGGAGTATAATACAGGAGGTAACTCAGGATCAGTAATGTAATGTATGTACACAGTGACTGCACCAGGAGAATAGTGAGTGCAGCTCTGGAGTATAATACAGGAGGTGACTCCGGATCAGTAATGTAATGTATGTACACAGTGACTGCACCAGCAGAATAGTGAGTGCAGCTCTGGAGGATAATACAGGAGGTAACTCAGGATCAGTAATGTAATGTATGTACACAGTGACTGCACCAGCAGAATAGTGAGTGCAGCTCTGGAGTATAATACAGGAGGTAACTCAGGATCAGTAATGTAATGTATGTACACAGTGACTGCACCAGCAGAATAGTGAGTGCAGCTCTGGAGTATAATACAGGAGTAACTCAGGATCAGTGATGTAATGTATGTACACAGTGACTGCACCAGCAGAATAGAGTGCAGCTCTGGAGTATAATACAGGAGGTAACTCAGGATCAGTAATGTAATTTGTACCAGTGACTGCACCAGCAGAATAGTGAGTGCAGCTCTGGGGATAATAAGGAGGTAACTCAGGATCAGTAATGTAATGTATGTACACAGTGACTGCACCAGCAGAATAGTGAGTGCAGCTCTGGAGTATAATACAGGAGGTAACTCAGGATCAGTAATGTAATGTATGTACCAGTGACTGCACCAGCAGAATAGTGAGTGCAGCTCTGGAGTATAATACAGGAGGTAACTCAGGATCAGTAATGTAATGTTGTACACAGTGACTGCACCAGCAGAATAGAGAGTGCAGCTCTGGAGATAATACAGGAGGTAACTCAGGATCAGTAATGTAATGTATGTACACAGTGACTGCACCAGCAGAATAGTGAGTGCAGCTCTGGAGATAATACAGGAGGTAACTCAGGATCAGTAATGTAATGTATGTACACAGTGACTGCACCAGCAGAATAGTGAGTGCAGCTCTGGAGATAATACAGGAGGTAACTCAGGATCAGTAATGTAATGTATGTACACAGTGACTGCACCAGCAGAATAGTGAGTGCAGCTCTGGAGTATAATACAGGAGGTAACTCAGGATCAGTATGTAATGTATGTACACAGTGACTGCACCAGCAAATAGTGAGTGCAGCTCTGGAGTATAATACAGGAGGTAACTCAGGATCAGTAATGTAATGTATGACACAGTGACTGCACCAGCAGAATAGTGAGTGCAGCTCTGGAGTATAATACAGGAGGTAACTCAGGATCAGTAATGTAATGTATGACACAGTGACTGCACCAGCAGAATAGTGAGTGCAGCTCTGGAGTATAATACAGGAGGTAACTCAGGATCAGTATGTAATGTATGTACACAGTGACTGCACCAGCAGAATAGTGAGTGCAGCTCTGGAGTATAATACAGGAGGTAACTCAGGATCAGTAATGTAATGTATGTCACAGTGACTGCACCAGCAAATAGTGAGTGCAGCTCTGGAGTATAATACAGGAGGTAACCAGGATCAGTAATGTAATGTAGTACACAGTGACTGCACCAGCAGAATAGTGAGTGCAGCTCTGGAGGATAATACAGGAGGTAACTCAGGATCAGTAATGTAATGTATGTACACAGTGACTGCACCAGCAGAATAGTGAGTGCAGCTCTGGAGTATAATACAGGAGGTAACTCAGGATCAGTATGTAATGTATGTACACAGTGACTGCACCAGCAGAATAGTGAGTGCAGCTCTGGAGTATAATACAGGAGGTAACTCAGATCAGTATGTAATGTATGTACACAGTGACTGCACCAGCAGAATAGTGAGTGCAGCTCTGGAGATAATACAGGAGGTAACTCAGGGTCAGTAATGTAATGTATGTACACAGTGACTGCACCAGCAGAATAGTGAGTGCAGCTCTGGAGTATAATACAGGAGGTAACTCAGGATCAGTAATGTAATGTATGTACACAGTGACTGCACCAGCAGAATAGTGAGTGCAGCTCTGGAGGATAATACAGGAGGTAACTCAGGATCAGTAATGTAATGTATGTACACAGTGACTGCACCAGCAGAATAGTGAGTGCAGCTCATGAATTTTTAATAGAAAGAACATATAATATTTTTACATGTTTACACACATGTGAATGAGTCTTAAGACTGTTTCTAAGTTTCTAATCGTGGGCATATTTTTTTTAATAATTTTAGTATTTTTTTAACTGTTGTTTCTTTCCCTTTAAAATTACATTTGTAAATGTATCTAATCTATATCATCTAATTTGCCCGTCGTCTTCTGCAACTTCTGCCAAAACCAAAGGCTGTGAGATATCGATTTCTATAAGATGAAAATTGATAGTTCCTAACATGCAGTTTAATTGATAGAACAACAGAAGGGAAGTTACCTGAGCGCGGCGCTGACCATGCGATGGAGGAGAAGCAAAACTCAGAGGAAGTGAATGGAGAAGCATCAACCTGCTGTAATAATACATAGACTATAAAGGATTGTGCCAAAGAGAACAACTGCAAAATTAAATAATAGAATTCATATAAAGAAATCAATTAAAAATAATACATAAAAAGATTAAATTTGATTTAAAAACCCCAGAAAATTAAAGCATTCATTGAAATAGAATTAAACTAAATAAAAATGTAATAATGTTAACCAAGATAAATATATATAACAATTATGTAAAGTCAGAAAAGAATAAATTATGATGTAAAAAATTACTTAAACAAACAGGAGCGGCTCACTGAATGAGAAGATAATCAAAAAGTGACTTTATATCAGTGATTCAATACATAAAGTGACCACATCTATTATATAGAGTCATTACACACAGAGGGATCCATTTCATGTGTTTATTTCTGTTAATGATGATGATCAATGAAAACCCAAAGGTCATTATCTCAGAAGATTAGAGTAGGGAGGATGTGCCTTGTGCATGGAGTATAGATAGTTCTAATGGTGACTTTTATGCTTATTCATCAATAGACGGGGCCGCCTATCACATCGGGTAATTGTGGACAGTGTGCGATTCTATATGAGTCTATATTGTCTTACGTTTCTATCTCTATATATCATATCAGTCAGTTCTGACAACAGCAGACATTGAAGTAGAGATTGTGATGTTCGGCTGCTTTACAATCCTGCACTTCTCTGGCTCAGTCACACTCCTGCTAATGATTGTAACGCAACTGAGAAGGGCGGGGGGAGCCGCTGCTGCACAGGAGGGGGGCATGGCTTTGCAGGGGTTCCTGCTGTTCACTATCCTGTACCCCCTGTACGCTCCCTTTTCCTTAATGCTGTCTCTTCCCGCTTTGCATTCTCTCTTCCCTTGTGCTGTCTCTCCCTCCTGTGTGCTCTCTTTCCTCTTGTGTTGTCTCTCACCCTTGTGCACTCTCTTCCCTCTGTGCACTCTTTCCCCTTGTGCTATCTCTCCCACTTGTGTGTTCTTTCCACTTATGCTGTCTCTTCCCCCTGTGGGCTCTCTTTCCCCTTAAGTATTCTCTCACCCATATTTGGTCTCTCTTCTTGTGCTGTCTCTTTCCCCCCTGCCTGCGCACTCTCTTTCCCCTTGTGCCGTCTCTCCCTCCTGTGTGCTCTCTTTCATCTTGTGCTGTCTCTCCCTCCCTGTGCAGTCTCTCTCCTCTTGTGCTGTCTCTCCCTCCTGTGCGGTCTCTCTCCTCCCTGTGCAGTCTCTCTCCTCTTGTGCTGTCTCTCTCCCCCTCATGCGCTCTCTTTCCTCATGTGCTGCCTCTCTCCTCTTTGTGCGGTCTCTCTCCTCTTCTGCTATCTCTCTCCCCCTGTGTGCTCTCTTTCCCTTTGTGCCATGTCTCACCCCTGTGCGGACTCTCTCCTCATGTGCTCTCTCTCCTCATGGGCTGTCTCTCTCCCCCCTGTGTGCTCTCTTTTCCCTTGTGCCATATCTCACCCCTGTGTGGTCTCTCTCCTCATGGGCTGTCTCTCTCCTCCCTATGCGTTCTCTCTCCTCACTATGCGCTCTCTCTCTTCCCTGTGCTGTCTCTCTCCCCCCTGTGCGCTCTAGACCTTGATGTTTGAGACTCACCCGCGTGGCATACTTGTTGTGATGCAGCATCCTGTGAGCGTCTTATTGATCTTGACACCGGAGATTCATGTTTTCGGCGCTGTCACTGCAGAATGGACTCCTGTGATAATCTAATTGCTGTGGACTGTGAGGAGACGTGTGACACATGTGCTTCTGTGTAGGGACTTGGTAAAGGCGATGCTGTTTTTGTTCAGTAGTCTTATGTGTGTGTCATTGCCTTTTCCGTTGTGCTGCTGCTTCTTTCCTTTCCACGTCATCTGCATACTTTTTGGGAGGATCCATCAGATTTTGATTTATGGGCTCCTTCACATTCCAGTTTAACTGTCATTTTCCAGTTTAACTGTAATGTACACAATGTCCTATAGATGGCGATGTTTACAAGACCCTTAGGGACTGTGGTCATCGCTGCCAAATGAATCAATTGCACACTTATTAAAAGGGAAAATCCCATGTGCAAATAGGTGGCCATTGGAGGCTGGAAGTCATCCTCTCAATCATTTGCAACAACAACACATTGCCTACTACATGAACCAAATCTTAACAACACCCCGACCACCCTCCAAATGGCTATGGTTGGAAATTTTGACGAGAGTCCAACAATCTGTCCCGAAAATTGTGTCCACACTCTATTCTAATGCTGATAACGCCATCCAACCTCTATTCTTACACTCTTGGGAGGTAGAACTCGATACTTCTTTATCAACACGGGATAAACAAAAGATATGCTCAAATTCACGGTGTGTCCTATTTCAGGAAATGGCGTACAAATTGCTTTCGCGATGGTATTACACACCGGACAGGCTCTACCATCTGGGGCTTTGTGCTGGAGGTGTAAGGAGTCGTGGGGTACTTTGTCCATATTTTTTGGCATTGCCCGACCCTTCGGCATCTCTGGTCTACTGTCATGGGAGTTATGCGCTCCTTAATCTTCTTGAGAGAGATCTGGAAGCGGCGGAGGTTCTGTTATCCCTCCCTTTAGATAATTTTCAACCCAAAAAACATGAGTTGGCTCCCTTGATGCTGGGAGCGGCAAAGCAGCTGATAGCCCTCAGATGGAAACAAAGAGCCCCACCAACACTAGACGAATGGTCTCGCAAAATGAGAGACCTATATCGTTTAGAGGAACTCACGAGTTGGGACTCATGACAAATTTAAAAAGATATGGGCACCATGGATTCATTACCTTGATGAGACGTAAATCTTCACCACACGGGCGTTTTTGGGATGCCGCAGTGATCGAAAGATAGAATGAATGCCTGGACCCGGATGGGAACCAAGGTCCGCAATAATATTAATATTAATTTAATTCAAACTTTTTAATAATTGCCAAATTTCGAATGACACCAAATTTAGTTTCTGCGCTGACGTTAGCGGATAGGGAGATGTGACAGGATTTGTACATTTGCAACTCTACATCGGTTAGACTAGATGATATAGTGCTATTAGAAATGCGCTAGCGCATTGAAGTTACAGCTGCAATTACGGGATTGTTCTTATGTTATTTTATTTTTCTGTTTGTTCTGAGAAAAATTGTCAAAATATGGTGTCATTTGTACTAGGATTTTTTTTCATTGTACTCTTTCTTAGATACTAAAATAAAGAATAATAAAAAAAAATAACCTTGAGTCCACTAAGACTCGCCGCCCTCTATATCTGCAGAACTTCTGTGAATCAAACAAGAATAAACAAGTACCAATACCAACAACACTGGAAAAAGCAGATAACAGTGAATAGCAATTTCTGACCAGGAAGAAATCTTCCTAACTGAGAGCAGGTAAACAAATATGCAGACTAAATTTCAAACCCACAACTCAGAACAAGACAAACTGAAAACAGATCCGCAAGCACACAACATGTGTGCCACAAGTAACCAAAACCATTCACTTAGCTTGCAAGGATTTCAGCAGACCAGGAGAAACCAGGAAAAGGTGTGGACACCTCCAGGAACATTTATAACTGGTAAGGACTGATCAGCTTCAAACCACTATATTCTCCAATCTAAACCTGACTGCCAATCATCAAGATCAGCTGTGGAACTCTCCAACACACAGCTAGCAGCATTACCAGCAACAACCACCAGAGGGAGCTCACAACCAGAATTCCTCCATAATGAATTCACAACAGTGAATCTGAAGCCGGTTGGGCGTAGCTGCTTTTTAAAGGTTCTGGACTAAGTGTGTAACATTCCTGCGGAGGCATAAATGTTACACTTTCAAGCATACACGTTTTCCATGTAGACCAAAGAGAAAGTGCAGGACTTTCCTTACATCACAGATCATTGGACCCATCAATAGTCTCATATCTATAAGATACACCCATGGGAGGTATGTGGATGCTCAGTCCCTCCCATCACTTCTGAACATCCAATTAGGGATGGGCGAATCTACTCGCTAGGACTCGTTACTCGGCGAGTAGTAAGGGACTCGCAGGACTCGGTACTCTGCGAGTTTCCCAGTGATTACTCGCATGAGTCCAATGCAAATCAATATCAATCCTAGTTTTGTCAGAAACGCTGACAAAACTAGGATTGCCATTGTTTGCATTAGACTTGGCTACTGTGCCAGTGATAGCAGGGAAACTCGCAAAGTAACTGCTGTTTCTTTGCGAGCCAAGTCCAGCTGTCTTCTCTGTGCAGCTCCAGGGTCCTAGAGCCCGCCTGCTCACAGAGATGATGTAGCAGTGCTGAGATTGTTCTCAGTCTGCTCATTCCCTATGCATATCTATGCACAGGGGATGTAGCAGAGAGAACATCGCATTTTGGACTACGTCGGACGGAAGAGGATTTTTTTAATTAAAGATGGAGTCCCTAATGGCTTTTTTTTTTATTTCAAATAAAATTTTTTCTCTGCGTTGTGTTTTTTTAACCCTTTATTGGAGATTCTTAGTGGCTGGGTCAAAAGTGGCCTGACATTAAGAATCTCGGGCTTAATACCAGCTTGTATAACAAAGCTGGTATTAACCCCTTTATTACCCAGCGTGCTACCGCCACCAGGGCCGCTGGAAGAGCGGGGTTCAGCGCCAGAGGATGGCGCTTCAATGAACGCGCCATCTTCTGGGGCGGCTGCGGGCTGCAATTTGCAGCGGGGGGTGCCTAGAAAGCTTGGGCATCCCTGCGCTGCGGATTCCAGCCCCCAGCTGCTTAGCTGTACCTGGCTAGACATAGAAATTGCGCGGAGCCCCACGCATTTTTTTTTTATTATTTCATGAATTTCAGAGTCAGAGTCTCAGAGTCAGAGTCTCAGAGTCAGAGTCTCAGAGTCAGAGTCTCAGAGTCAGAGTCAGAATCTCAGAATTTCATGAAATAATTTTAAAAAAATGCGTGGGGCTCCGCGCAATTTCTATGTCTAGCCAGGTACAGCTAAGCAGCTGGGGGCTGGAATCCGCAGCGCAGGGATGCCCAAGCTTTCTGGGCACCCTCCGCTGCAAATTGCAGCCCGCAGCCGCCCCAGAAGATGGCGCGTTCATTGAAGCACCATCCTCTGGCGCTGAACCCCGCTCTTCCAGCGGCCCTGGTGGCGGTGGCACGCTGGGTAATAAAGAGGTTAGGGCCAGCTTTGTATTATCAGCTGGCCCTAAGCCCGAAATTTATGGCGGTCACGCCAATATTAGACATGACCGCCATGAATTTCTATTAAATTGTTTTAAAAAAAACACAACACAAAGAAAATTTTTTATTAGAAATAAAAAAAAAAGCCATTAGGGACTCCATCTTTAATTAAAAAAATCCTCTTCCGTCCGACGCAGTCCAAAACGCGATGTCCTCTGCTACATCCCCTGTGCATAGATATAGATTTCTATGCACAGGGAATGAGCAGACTGAGAACAATCTCAGCTCTGCTACATTATCTCTGTGCACAGACATTCATGTCTGTACACAGGGAATGAGCAGACTGAGAACAATCTCAGCTCTGCTACATCAGGCAGCAGGCAGGCTCTAGGACCCTGAAGCTGGCAGCCAGCACAGAGGAGACAGCCTGACTCTTATCTGTGCGAGTTTCCCAGCGATTACTTACAAAGTAAACGAGTCCAATGCAAATAAATGACAAAACTAGGATTGCTTCAGGCTGAAGCTTCCGAGACACATCTGCGATTTGTAAATCTCACACTACTCGCTATTACTCGCTTCCCCATTCATTAACATTGGACTCGCTAGACTCGCAACGAGTAGCGAGTCCTGGGCTCAGACTCGCTAGAGTCAAGCGATTCCGAGTAATTTAGGATTCGCCCATCACTACATCCAATGAAACCAGCCCTCAAAATAATATAAGATTCCTGGTATGACAAGTCCCAGGCAAACTATCTGGTTCCACATCGTATCAGATCTCTGTGCAAACATACCGGCCATATACATTGCTGGAATACCTCACAGTACCCAAAGGACAAATTACTAAGTATCTAAATAGTAATAGAAACAATATAACAGAGGATTGTCTGGGCTAGATACATTTGTAGCAAAACGTGATCTGTGAGAATGTTCAAGATTCTAATGTTCTTACTGACAACAAGCAGAAAAGGGAAAGATATTGTATAATACAAACTGGAGAAACGTTTATTTATATTAAGAAAATCAATATTTCTAAACAACTAAAAACAATAAAAAGTAAAAAAAAATAGAAGTGTGTCTTTTTACTTAAAGCACTGCTCGGCCTCTTTGTGCGGATGGTAAAATGCTTCTCTAAAACATGTTTTAATTAGTGTAATTATGCTGATACTGTGAGCAGCGAGACGACGGATCGTCAGGAAGTCAATAAGATTGATTTTTCCTACCTGCTCAATTATTCTTATATTCCGCGGTACAGAGTACTACGATCCAGCGCCAAACAAGGGATTACAAGTGTACAACCCTCTGACTCCATATTGATAGATCTCAGAACTTCTCTGACCCAAAGCAAGAAATAAAACCCTGAGATTTGACTTTTCCTACCTATCACTTGGGACTGTAAAGTGCAAAAAAGAGAAAAGCACTAAACACTTTTTAACCCAAAGTCATAGACAGATGTCAGAAATGAGAGCGAAATCCACAATCCCAAATATGCATTGCATATACGAGAATATAACTACTATAATACTGTTCCTATATACGAGAATATAACTACTATAATACTGCTCCTATGTACAAGAATATAACTACTATAATACTGCTCCTATATACAAGAATATAACTTCTATAATACTGCTCCTATATACAAGAATATAACTACTATAATACTGCCCCTATGTACAAGAATATAACTACTATAATACTGCTCCTATATACAAGAATATAACTACTATAATACTGCTCCTATATACAAGAATATAACTACTATAATACTGCTCCTATACAAGAATATAACTACTATAATACAAGAATATAACTACTATAATACTGCTCCTATGTACAAGAATATAACTACTATAATGCTGCCCCTATATACAAGAATATAACTACTATAATACTGCTCCTATATACAAGAATATAACTACTATAATACTGCCCCTATATACAAGAATATAACTACTATAATACTGCTCCTATGTACAAGAATATAACTACAATAATACTGCTCCTATATACAAGAATATAACTACTATAATACTGCTCCTATGTACAAGAATATAACTACTATAATGCTGCCCCTATATACAAGAATATAACTACTATAATACTGCCTCTATATACAAGAATATAACTACTATAATACTGCTCCTATGTACAAGAATATAACTACAATAATACTGCTCCTATATACAAGAATATAACTACTATAATACTGCTCCTATATACAAGAATATAACTATTATAATACTGCTCCTATGTACAAGAATATAACTACTATAATACTGCTCCTATGTACAAGAATATAACTGCTATAATACTGCTCCTATATACAAGAATATAACTACTATAATACTGCTCCTATATACAAGAATATAACTACTATAATACTGCTCCTATGTACAAGAATATAACTACTATAATACTGCGCACATATATACAAGAATATAACTACTATAATGCTGCTCCTATATACAAGAATATAACTACTATAATACTGCCCCTATATACAAGAATATAACTACTATAATGCTGCTCCTATATACAAGAATATAACTACTATAATACTGCCCCTATATACAAGAATATAACTACTATAATGCTGCTCCATATACAAGAATATAACTACTATAATACTGCCCCTATATACAAAAATATAACTACTATAATACTGCTCCTATGTACAAGAATATAACTACTATAATACTGCTCCTATATACAAGAATATAACTACTATAATACTGCTCCTATATACAAGAATATAACTACTATAATACTGCTCCTATATACAAGAATATAACTACTATAATACTGCCCCTATATACAAGAATATAAACTACTATAATACTGCCCCTATATACAAGAATATAACTACTATAATACTGCCCCAATGTACAAGAATATAACTACTATAATACTGGCCCTATATACAAGAATATAACTACTATAATACTGCTCCTATATACAAGAATATAACTACTATAATACTGCTCCTATATACAAGAATATAACTACTATAATACTACCCCTATATACAAGAATATAACTACTATAATACTGCCTCTATATACAAGAATATAACTACTATAATACTGCTACTATGTACAAGAATATAACTACTATAATACTGCTCCTACATACAAGAATAACACTACTATAATACTGCCCCTATGTACAAGAATATAACTACTATAATACTGCCCCAATGTACAAGAATATAACTACTATAATACTGGCCCTATATACAAGAATATAACTACTATAATACTGCTCCTATTTACAAGAATATAACTACTATAATACTGCTCCTATATACAAGAATATAACTACTATAATACTGCTCCTACATACAAGAATATAACTACTATAATACTGGCCCTATATACAAGAATATAACTACTATAATACTGCTCCTATATACAAGAATATAACTACTATAATACTGCTCCTATATACAAGAATATAACTACTATAATACTGCTCCTACATACAAGAATATAACTACTATAATACTGCCTCTATATACAAGAATATAACTACTATAATACTGCTACTATGTACAAGAATATAACTACTATAATACTGCTCCTACATACAAGAATATAACTACTATAATACTGCCCCAATGTATAAGAATATAACTACTATAATACTGCTCCTATATACAAGAATATAACTACTATAATACTGCTCCTATATACAAGAATATAACTACTATAATACTGCTCCTATATACAAGAATATAACTACTATAATATTGCTCCTATGTACAGGAATATAACTACTATAATACTGCCCCTATATACAAGAATATAACTACTATAATACTGCCTCTATATACAAGAATATAACTACTATAATACTGCTACTATGTACAAGAATATAACTACTACAATACTGCCCCTATATACAAGAGTATAACTACTATAATACTGCCCCTATATACAAGAATATAACTACTATAATACTGCTCCTATATACAAGAATATAACTACTATAATACTGCTCCTATATACAAGAATATAACTACTATAATACTGCCCCTATGTATAAGAATATAACTACTATAATACTGCCCCTATATACAAGAATATAACTACTATAATACTGCTCCTATGTATAAGAATATAACTACTATAATACTGCCCCTATATACAAGAATATAACTACTATAATACTGCCCCTATATACAAGAATATAACTACTATAATACTGCTCCTATGTACAAGAATATAACTACTATAATACTGCTCCCTATGTACAAGAATATTACTACTATAATACTGCTCCTATATACAAGAATATAACTACTATAATACTGCTCCTACATACAAGAATATAACTACTATAATACTGCCCCTATATACAAGAATATAACTACTATAATACTGCCCCTATATACAAGAATATAACTACTATAATACTGCCCCTATATACAAGAATATAACTACTATAATACTGCCCCTATATACAAGAATATAACTACTATAATACTGCTCCTATGTACAAGAATATAACTACTATAATACTGCCCCTATATACAAGAATATAACTACTATAATACTGCCCCTATGTACAAGAATATAACTACTATAATACTGCTCCTATATACAAGAATATAGCTACTATATTGCTGAAATCAGCAAAAAAGCCAGCCCTCCTAGAAAATAGCTTGCAATAAAAACTGTTCAAATGCACATATTCTTTATTCATTCATGAGTGCTGGCCTGGTGCGGTGAGGGTTAATTCTGAAAAGCTCAGATATATGTGGCGTCAGCTGCAGGTGCGGGGGCCTGAGTTGCTTTTATACGTTTGCACCAGTCTGGCACCATGGCAGCAGGTTTCTCAGATGCACCAGGAATATACTGCTTTTTATGGTCCACTTTATGTCTACACTGGAGGCCTCATGACACAACTAAAATAAAAATATATAGAGTACGACCACCCTGATGAGATTGCCTTGACATTGGCGGGGTGGCTCAAAAGATTAACCAATATGTTGCCAAATATCTCAATTTTTATATTATACAGCTTGGAAGTAGTATCTGCATTTGCACATTTTTTATTCCAATCTATTTTCTGGTGATTCTGGCTTTTTTGCTGATTTTTACTTTAATACTATACTATAACACTATTTAATAATAAGGTAATATATAATATAGGATATAATTTAATTTTAGTATATGACGGAATATAATACTATACTATGTACTATTTATTATAATACTATAAACCTGTGTCTAAGAATATAATTATTGTAATATTACTCCTAGGAGCGCCCTCCCTGATGATTACTTTCCTCCCACTTTTTTGAATAGACCAAACACCTTGCGAGCTCCTTGGTTCAGTTGTATAAATCAGGGCATGAATTATGGAGTGGCCTTGCTGCTGTCATACACTTAGCAATATTAAATTAGATTTTCAATTCCCTCTACAGCCGCTTTCTGTTCTCCTTAATCATTTTTGTGATAACAGCTGGTATTCAGTCAGCAGGAAATAAAGGCGATCGCAGCCACGTTCCTGCATCCTCAGCTCGTGACGTCATCGCCACATAAAGTGATGGTGGAGATTGAAGATCCTAATAGACAAAGCAGAGATGTGACCATAGACTACGAAGGAGGAGAAAGTGATTTACTGGAGGGAGAGCTGCACTCACTATTCTGCTGGTGCAGTCACTGTGTACATACATTACATTACTGATCCTGAGTTACCTCCTGTATTATACTCCAGAGCTGCACTCACTATTCTGCTGGTGCAGTCACTGTGTACATACATTACATTACTGATCCTGAGTTACCTCCTGTATTATACTCCAGAGCTGCACTCACTATTCTGCTGGTGCAGTCACTGTGTACATACATTACATTACTGATCCTGAGTTACCTCCTGTATTATACTCCAGAGCTGCACTCACTATTCTGCTGGTGCACTGTGTACATACATTACATTACTGATCCTGAGTTACCTCCTGTATTATACTCCAGAGCTGCACTCACTATTCTGCTGGTGCAGTCACTGTGTACATACATTACATTACTGATCCTGAGTTACCTCCTGTATTAAACTCCAGAGCTGCACTCACTATTCTGCAGGTGCAGTCACTGTGTACATACATTACATTCCTGATCCTGAGTTACCTCCTGTATTATACTCCAGAGCAGCACTCACTATTCTGCTGGTGCAGTCACTGTGTACATACATTACATTACTGATCCTGAGTTACCTCCTGTATTAAACTCCAGAGCTGCACTCTCTATTCTGCTGGTGCAGTCACTGTGTACATACATTACTGATCCTGAGTTACCTCCTGTATTATACTCCAGAGCTGCACTCACTATTCTGCTGGTGCAGTCACTGTGTACATACATTACATTACTGATCCTGAGTTACCTCCTGTATTATCCTCCAGAGCTGCACTCACTATTCTGCTGGTGCAGTCACTGTGTACATACATTACATTACTGATCCTGAGTTACCTCCTGTATTATACTCCAGAGCTGCACTCACTATTCTGCTGGTGCAGTCACTGTGTACATACATTACATTACTGATCCTGAGTTACCTCCTGTATTATACTCCAGAGCTGCACTCACTATTCTGCTGGTGCAGTCACTGTGTACATACATTACATTACTGATCCTGAGTTACCTCCTGTATTATACTCCAGAGCTGCACTCACTATTCTGCTGGTGTAGTCACTGTGTACATACATTACATTACTGATCCTGAGTTACCTCCTGTATTATACTCCAGAGCTGCACTCACTATTCTATTGGTGTAGTCACTGTGTACATACATTACATCACTGATCCTCAGTTACCTCCTGTATTATACTCCAGAGCTGCACTCGCTATTCTGCTGGTGCATTCACTGTGTACATACATTACATTACTGATCCTGAGTTACCTCCTGTATTATACTCCAGAGCTGCACTCACTATTCTGCTGGTGGAGTCACTGTGTACATACATTACATCACTGATCCTCAGTTACCTCCTGTATTATACTCCAGAGCTGCACTCGCTATTCTGCTGGTGCATTCACTGTGTACATACATTACATTACTGATCCTGAGTTACCTCCTGTATTATACTCCAGAGCTGCACTCACTATTCTGCTGGTGCAGTCACTGTGTACATACATTACATTACTGATCCTGAGTTACCTCCTGTATTATACTCCAGAGCTGCACTCACTATTCTGCTGGTGCAGTCACTGTGTACATACATTACATTACTGATCCTGAGTTACCTCCTGTATTATACTCCAGAGCTGCACTCACTATTCTGCTGGTGCAGTCACTGTGTACATACATTACATTACTGATCCTGAGTTACCTCCTGTATTATACTCCAGAGCTGCACTCACTATTCTGCTGGTGCAGTCACTGTGTACATACATTACATTACTGATCCTGAGTTACCTCCTGTATTATACTCCAGAGCTGCACTCAGTATACTGCGGGTTGTTATTGGAAAAAGACTATTATAAGACAAGGGCAGAGTTAATAAGGAGACAGTATAGAGATTTGCAATGTATCGGAGGGCATGTGTCACGCTGCTTCTGGTACTGTATATGGTGTACAGAATAGATGCTATTAATGTATAAAGTCTGGCAGTAGCTATAAGGGCAGTGCAGGGGCAGCGTCCTCCACACAGAGAATTACAATGTAACTAATCTAAGTTCTCCCTTTTCCCTCAAGGACATGTAATATATTGTTCAGGGAAATATCAAGGGGCCGTCATCCTAAATAATTTGCCTAAATACAGTAGAATGCGTCTTGCGGCTGGTGGCGCAGGTAGAGCGGCTGCGCGGCGCTCAATGCCAGGATCCGCCGTCTCAGCACTCGTTTATATATTATATATAGAAACATTTCAAAGCCTCAAAGACAAAACAAGAAACAAACTTGTAACTCGTCAGCGTCTGAGAAGAGACAAACTTCTGCTTATCTAAACTGAACACACCTCGCGTATCGTCAGCGCCAGCGCGGCGGCTAATACAAAGAGATCCCACATCACAGGCGAGTTCAAAGCGCGTTTCAAGACAGAAGACACGTTTAATGGAACAATATCTCGGCAAATGTTTACGGAGGCTCATTCAGCCTGGTAGAAAGTAAATGGCGCTATCTGAGGTTGGACGCGGGCCGGGTCACGTGATCAGAAGCTAAACTTTATAGTCCGAGTACCAAAGTTATGTCGCTTATGTTATTTCAGTCCAAAGCATTTGGAAGCAAGTTGATCAATTACTAATATTGTCATTTCAGGTCCAACTCACTCCGTATCTGATTAAGGCCCCGTTACACCTAACGATGTCCTAGCGATCCAACCAATGTTGTGGATCGCTGGGACATCATTATCTGATTGCTGGTGAGCTGTCACACAGGCAGACTCACCAGCGATCAGGACAAGCGAGAACGCTGGTAACCATGGTAAACATCGGGTAACTAAGCAGAGCACAGTGCTTAGTTACCCGCTGTTTACCCTGGTTACCAGCGCCCAGCGCTTGCTGTGCGGTTGCTGTGAGCTCGTTCATTGTTGGTCTCCCGCTGTCACAAAGGCAGACTCACCAGCGATCAGGACAAGCAAGAACGCTGGTAACCATGGTAAACATCGGGTAACTAAGCAGAGCACAGTGCTTAGTTACCCGCTGTTTACCCTGGTTACCAGCTCCCAGCGCTTGATGTGCGGAGCTGGGAGCTCGTTCATCGTTGGTCTCCCACTGTCACACGCGCCGATGCTGGGCGCCCAGCGAGAGACCAACGATAAGTTAATGGTCCAGGTCATTTACCAACGATGAACGACCTCATCGTTGGTAAATGTCACACGCAACAATGTCGTTTCGACATCGCTGCAACGTCACCAAACCGGTGACGTTGCAACGATATCGTTACCGATATCGTAGCGTGTAACGGGGCCTTTAGTCTGAAGTTTAAGACAGGATTCTCATTTTGTCACGTTTAGGAGGTGAGGGAATCAGGTAACTGAATGGTGAGAGGGACAAGAGGATTCAGGGGGAGCTAATTTGACCCTTACACTGGGGGGTCCCTAACTTGCCCTGCTTTCGGAGGTACCTCTGATGGTGAGGAGGTCCGAGTCTCCACCCTATTTCCTGAGCTCCTAATTAGCCCTAGGCTGAGAACCCCTACCTCCACCCACAGATCCGGGATCACAGCTACTCCCAAAGCAAAGACTTTAGCACAACAACAAAGCATCAGCACAGCACAAAGACCAAGAGTAAATAACTCTATCAGTGGCGTCTGACAGAGGAGGGGGAAAGCTATTTAAAGCCAGGGGGAGGAGATTCCAGGTGAGTCACACCCAAGCCTCACATCAACCCCTCAACCAGCAGCTGAGCATAATTGTGAGTGCAGCTCTGGGGTATAATACAGGAAGTAAGTCAGGATCAAGACCTTCACAGCCGTACCTCATGCAGCTCTTGAAGAAATGCAAACACAACACACAGCAGCATCCAGTAAAGTCAGCGCAATCTAAGCACATGACACATTTATAACTATCAGCAACGCGTTTCAAGTCCAACTAGCTCCTAAGATTTGGGAATGAGGCTGTATAATGATAGGGTCACACCAAGCTCAGTTTTTTCAGGAGTGCAGCCAATTTCAGGTCAGATAGCCAAAATATTGGATTTTTTTGATGAGTTTGAATTACAGGACAGTCATTCAAGATTATCAGCAATACAACGCATTTCACGTCCAGCTGATTCCTTTCACAAATATGTTGTTCCATTTATGTTTCCATTGTGAATAAATACAATCTAGCTTGAAAATGACCATCCTGCTATACAGAGGTGCTACCCAGCCCATTACTTTATTTTTCACTTTAATATATAAAATTACATAGGAACATTCAGGACCCCACTTGTATATTTATTTTCTTGCAGTGATCAATAACCCATTGTGCATCAGCAAATTTTATGAATCTTTTGATAAGTGGTAGGAGCAAGCTATCAGACATGTTCGAGTGATGGATCCATGCTCTGGGTTTCCACTTTACCAACGTGGTGTCCCCAATCTCAATGGGTTGTGACATGGGGTCCACAATACCGATGGGTCCTGATGTGGGGTCTCCAATCCCGATGGGATCCCAATTCTGAAGGGTCCTGACATAGGGTCCCCAATCCTGTTGGATTCCCAATTCCGATGAGTCCTGATATGGGATCTCCAATTCCAATGGATCCTGATGTGGGGTTCTTAATCATGATGGGTTCCCAATTCTGATGGGTCCGGATGTGGGGTCCCCAATCCTGTTGGGTTCTCAATTCTGATGGGTCCAGATGTGGAGTCCCCAATTCCGTTGGGTCCTGATGTGGGGTGCCCAATCCTGATGGGTCCCCAATTCCAATGGATCCAGATGTAGGGTCCCCAATTCCGATGGGTCCTGATGTGGGGTCCCCAATCACGATTGGTTCCCAATTCCAATGGGTCCTAACGTGGGGTCCCCAATTGCAATGGGTCAGGATGTGGGGTCTCCAATCCCGATGGGTTCCCAATTCTGAAGGGTCCTGACATAGGGTCCCCAATCCTGTTGGATTCCCAATTCCGATGAGTCCTGACATAGGATCTCCAATTCGGATGGATCCTGATGTGGGGTTCTTAATCCTGATGGGTTCCCAATTCTGATGGGTCTGGATGTGGGGTCCCCAATCCTGTTGGGTTCTCAATTCTGATGGGTCTAGATGTGGGGTCCCCAATTCCGATGGGTTCTGATGTGGGGTACCCAATTCCGATGGGTCCTGATGTGGGGTGCCCAATCCTGATGGGTCCCCAATTCCAATGGATCCAGATGTGGGGTCCCAATTCCGATGGGTCCTGATGTGGGGTCCCCAATTACGATGGGTCCTGATGGGGGGGGTCCCCAATCCCGATGGGTTCCCAATTTCGATGGGTCCTGATGTGGGGTCCCCAATCACGATTGGTTCCCAATTCCAATGGGTCCTAACGTGAGGTCCTCAATTCCAATGGGTCAGGATGTGGGGTTCCCAATTCCGATGGGTCCTGATATGGGGTCCTCAATTCTGATGGGTTTTGACGGTAGTTCCCCAATGCCAATGGGTTCCCAATTCCAATTCGTCCTGATGGAGGGGTCCCCAATCCCGATGGGTTCTCAATTCTGATGGATCCTGACGGAGGGTCCCCAATTCCGATGGGTTCCCAATTCCGATGGGTCCTGATGTGGGGTCCCCAATCCCGATGGGTTCCCAATTCCGATGGGTCCTGATGTGGGGTCCCCAATCTTGATGGATCCTGTGGCCCCTGCTCATGATTATTGAAGGAACAGGTTACATTCCAATCCTTGTTAACATTTAACACTCAGACATAGTTTATATCCTACCGTTTCCTCTTGTATAGGAACAGCCCAAGATACGGTGACCTGAGGTGACATCTGTAAAAAGAAACAAAATGAGTTGGATCAAGTTCACACCTTGCATTTTTGACTGTTTTCTGCAGCCAAAACCTGTTCTCTTTACAGTAAAAAAGCGGCTTCCAGAAAGCTTCTTTGAGGTTTTTGTTGCTTTTTTTTTTGTTGTTCTGCATCAAAACCTCAGGTGAGACGTTTGTCAACAAATTCTCTCATAGATGAACTCCTGTGATTTTTACGGCGGGTTTCTACATTTGACAATGGAGTATCAGCCTGACCCTCCATGCAAGAGGTAGGGGGGTGGCTGACATGGCACTGGGAGGGACTAATGGGGAGTGGGGATGAAAGGTGAAGCAAGGGGTGGTGGTCTTAATGTAGAGAGAAAATGACATAGGTTATAGGTGGGGCTCAGGGAAATAACATATCTAGGACTGACCGAGGTTGGGTTGCTCTCTTTGACCTCAGACCACTGGACAGCAAAGTAAAAACACAGCAAAAACCATGCAAGTAGGGGAATAACAACAATAACTGCAGGGGTTGTGATCAAATCCGGGCCCTGGAGCCCCAAAAGTCCCTTTGGACTATATGAAATGACCACAAAGACTAGCAATAATTGGGGGCCCCGTTGGAGCTTTTGCATTGGGACCCATGAGCTTCAAGTTACACGTCTGAATGCAAGTTTCAATTTCTGGCGAGAAATAAAACCAATGTTTCTCTGGAATCTCCTTGGCTTTGCTGGGAATGAAGAGTTGCATAAAACCGTTGTAAAAACACAGTGTGTGAACACAGCCTAAGTGTTCGTATGAGTATGTATCCTGAGATACAGGGGCGTACCTTGAAGCTCATGGGCCCCGATGCAAAAGCTCCAACGGGGCCCCCAATTATTGCAAATCTTTAATAGCATTAGTCTTTTTCTATAGGTCAAAGGGACTTTTGGGGCCCCCCTAGGCTCCAGGGCCCGGGTGCGATTGCAACCCCTGCACCTGTTGTAGTTACGCCCCTGCTGAGATATTGAAATCCATCCTGAAATTCCCAGAGAGATCCTGTGTAGAGATGAGCGCCGCGCCCATCCGTGTCCTCCGCTGGCAGCGGTGCCCATCCGCGTCCTCTGCTGGCACCGGTGCCCGGCCGGGCTGCCAGGCGTTGTGTTTCCTTAGCTTCTCTGATGCTTTATGATCTCATTTCTTGCAGTCTCCTCATATTCTTTCCCCGAGACGTCTGATCCTTTCACCCGGGAAGAACTTTGGTGACTTGATGCCACTTGAAAGCGGCGCAGTCTTCAGAAGGATTGTGTTTGTAGTGACTTTAATGGCTGCAGATTGTGGTTGTGCCGGGTCATTGTGTGGTCAAGGACGAAGGAGTCATGAAGTCTCTCGTTCCGAGGAGCAGCGACGTCTCCATTAGTCCTCGCTCCCTCCCATCGTGCGGCCGCCGTCATCGCTTCCGGATCCAGGATCCTCCGGGTCCCAGTGGATCCTCACAAACTTCAGATTTTCCTCCTCGTGTTTGTCTCTTTGTGGCTCGTTTGTTGCTTTACTTTGTATCATTTATCTATTTTGGGTCCATGAAAATTATTTGTTTAAATATTTTCATTAGTTTAAACAAGGACATAGAAAAGAAGAAGGGAAGGTGAAATGGAAGGAGAAAGGGAAACTAGGAAAAAACGTAGGACGGGGAAAGAAACGTTACAGGTAGCAAGTGAAGAAACACAATAAACACAACAACGTGAGATACAATATTAAAGGGAGCAAAGACAGAGAAGAATACAAAGAAAAGCAAGGATTCAATTCAAGATTTACTGATCATTTAATAGGGAGAGAGAGAAAAAGAGAGAGAAAGAGGAGGGAGAGAGAGGAGAGAGAAAAAGAGGAGGGAGAAAGAAAGCAAGAGAGGGGAAGAGAGAGAGAAAAAGGGGAGAGAGAAAAAGAGGAGAGAGAAAAAGAGGAGAAAGAGAGAGGGGGAGAAGAGTCAGAGAAAGAGAGAGGGGAAGAGAGAGAAAAAGAGAGTGAGAGAAAGAGGAGGAAGAGGGGGAAGAGAGAGAGAGAGAGAGAGAAAAAGGGGAGAGAGAAAGAGGAGAGAGAAAAAGAGGAGGGAGAAAGAAAGCAAGAGAGGGGGAAGAGAGAGAGAAAAAGAGGAGAAAGAGAGAGGGGGAAAAGAGAGAGAGAAAAGAGAAAGAGAGAGGGGAAGAGAGAGAGAAACAAAGTGAGAGAAAGAGGAGGAAGAGGGGGAAGAGAGAGGGAGAGAGAGAAAAAAGGAAGAGAGAAAGAGGAGAGAGAAAAAGAAGAGGGAGAAAGAAAGCAATAGAGGGGGAAGAGAGAGAAAAAGGGGAGAGAGAAAGAGGAGAGAGAAAGAGAGTGAGAGAGAGGGGGGTAAGAGGAGAGAGAAAGAGGGGAGAAAGAGAGAGAGAGAGGAGAAAGAGCGAGGGGGAGGAGAGAGAGAAAAAGAGGAGAAAGAGAAAGAGGGGGAGAAGAGAGAGAGAAAAAGGGGAGAAAGAGAAGAGAGAAAAAAAGGAGAAAGAGAGAGGGGGAAGAGGGAGAAAGAGAGAGAAAGGAGAGAGAGAGAAAGAGGAGAGAGAGAGTGAGAAAGAGGGGGTAAGAGGAGAGAGAGAGAGAGAGAGGAGGAAGAGCGAGGGGAAAGAGAGAGAGAAAAAGGGGAGAGAGAGAAAGGAGAAAGAGAGAGGGAAGAGAGAGAACAAAGGAGAGAAAGTGCGAGAGAGAGAGGGTAAGAGGAGAGAGAAAGAGGAGAAAGAGAAAGAGGAGGAAGAACGAGGGGGAAGATAGAGAGAAAAAGAGGAGAGAGAAAGGCGATAGAAAAAGAGGAGGAAGAGTGAGGGGAAAGAGATAGGAAGAGAGACAGGGGGAAAAGAGAGGAGAGAGAGAAAGAGAGAGTGAGAGAGCTTAGTTTTAGTCTCTTTTTCAAGAGACTAAAAGTAATTGAACAATTATCTCAGAAGCTCTTTTATGGGCTCATGTACGATTCCCGCGTTATTCCATAATCAGTTAAGTAAAAGGTCTGGTTCTGATTCTAGGTGTGGTATTTGCATTTGGAAGCTGTTGCTGTGAACCCACAACATGGGGTCAGAGGAGCTCTCAATGGAAGAATAACAAACAATCATTAGGCTGAAAAAAAAGAACAAATCAGAGAGATAACAGGAATATTAGTCACCAGTTTGGTACATTCTGCACATAAAGGAACACACAGGCATTCAGTGTTGTGCAGTGCGACCCATAAAGGTTGACGTGCCCCTCCCCCATTACACCATCGTGGTTCTGCACCCATCAGAGGACATTGATCCCAGCAGCCCCCGATCCACTCCTTGTTCACATCTATGTTCAGATACGTTCGGCTTAGATACATCGGGAGCCCCATTTGTCATTGTCAGTGGATAAGAGCAAATCTATTGCGATTTCTCTATCTCGCTGCATTGATAATCTCCAACTCCTCCTTGTTCCCATCTCTCCTGAATAACAGCCCCCACCGGGCCCGTAGGTCGCCCCGGAGCTCGGCTGCCCTCAGACTGGATTCTGCCCATAGAACGTAATTTGTTTTGTCAGGTAGTTGAGGAAATAATTGACCACTTTGAATGGAAGCGAATTATCTTCCGGCGGGGGCTCCTCCACCTGTACAGCGCTCGTCTCCGCGCTCCTCTATCGGCTTCATCTCAAAAGCAGAAGCGAAGAAGAGTGTTGACAGAATAAGAATGCGTCCTGCCATCCGGGGAATAATGCGAGGGTTCAGTAGAGTCATCCATCGTAAGAGGAAAGATGGAAGAGCGGAATATCAATGCCTCCACTCACACACAATTAGGACGGGGGCCCTTTAAGTGGGGATTTTATTACATGAATGGAGCCTAATTAGCAGATCAGGACTGTAACGTGTTTCAGGTCCAGATGTCTCATTACTTTATGGAGAGAGAAGCATCACAGCCGCAGGATCAATTCAATGGCAAGTAAGTAATGCAGAAATCCTCAGGTCATCTGATCCTTCCTTCCTGCGAAACGCGTCAGATCCATAAAAACACATCAGACCCTACAAAACGCATCAGACCCCACAAAATGCATCAGACCTAACAAAACGCATCAGACCCCGCAAAACGCATCAGACCCACTAAACACATCAGACACTACAAAACGCATCAGACCCCGCAAAATGCATCAGACCCCGCAAAATGCATCAGACCCCACAAAATGCATCAGACCCTGCAAAACGCATCAGACCCCGCAAAACACATCAGACCCCACAAAATGCATCAGACCCCACAAAATGCATCAGACCTAACAAAACGCATCAGACCCTACAAAACTCATCAGACCCCACAAAATGCATCAGACCCCACAAAATGCATCAGACCCTACAAAACTCATCAGACCCCACAAAATGCATCAGACCCCACAAAATGCATCAGACCTAACAAAACGCATCAGACCCAGCAAAACGCATCAGACCCCACAAAATGCATCAGACCCTACAAAACTCATCAGACCTAACAAAACGCATCAGACCCCGCAAAACGCATCAGAGCCCACAAAACTCATCAGACCCCACAAAATGCATCAGACCCCACAAAATGCATCAGATCTAACAGAACGCATCAGACCTAACAAAACGCATCAGACCCCGCAAAACGCATTAGACCCACAAAAACACATCAGACCCGCAAAACGCATTAGACCCCACAAAACACATCAGACCTAACAAAACGCATCAGACCCCGCAAAACACATCAGACCCCACAAAACACATCAGACCTAGCAAAACGCATCAGACCCCGCAAAACGCATCAGACCCCGCAAAACGCATCAGGCCCACAAAACGCTTCAGACCTAACAAAACGCATCAGCCCCACAAAACGCATCAGACCTAACAAAACACATCAGACCCCACTAAACACAACAGACACTATAAAACGCATCAGACCCCGCAGGATCAATTCAATGGCAAGTACGTAATGCAGAAACCCTTAGGTCATCTGATCCTTCCTTCCTGCAAAACGCGTCAGATCCAAGAAACACATCATACCCCACAAAACGGATCAGACCCCGCAAAACTCGTCAGACCCCACAAAACACATCAGACCCCACAAAATGCATCAGACCCCACAAAATGCATCAGACCTAACAAAACGCATCAGACCCTACAAAACTCATCAGACCCCACAAAATGCATCAGACCCCACAAAATGCATCAGACCCTACAAAACTCATCAGACCCCACAAAATGCATCAGACCCCACAAAATGCATCAGACCTAACAAAACGCATCAGACCCAGCAAAACGCATCAGACCCCACAAAATGCATCAGACCCTACAAAACTCATCAGACCTAACAAAACGCATCAGACCCCGCAAAACGCATCAGAGCCCACAAAACTCATCAGACCCCACAAAATGCATCAGACCCCACAAAATGCATCAGATCTAACAGAACGCATCAGACCTAACAAAACGCATCAGACCCCGCAAAACGCATTAGACCCCACAAAACACATCAGACCCCGCAAAACGCATTAGACCCCACAAAATGCATCAGATCTAACAAAACGCATCAGACCTAACAAAACGCATCAGACCCCGCAAAACACATCAGACCCCACAAAACACATCAGACCTAGCAAAACGCATCAGACCCCACAAAATGCATCAGACCTAACAAAACGCATCAGACCCTACAAAACTCATCAGACCCCACAAAATGCATCAGACCCCACAAAATGCATCAGACCCTACAAAACTCATCAGACCCAACAAAATGCATCAGACCCCACAAAATGCATCAGACCTAACAAAACGCATCAGACCCAGCAAAACGCATCAGACCCCACAAAATGCATCAGACCCTACAAAACTCATCAGACCTAACAAAACGCATCAGACCCCGCAAAACGCATCAGAGCCCACAAAACTCATCAGACCCCACAAAATGCATCAGACCCCACAAAATGCATCAGATCTAACAAACGCATCAGACCTAACAAAACGCATCAGACCCCGCAAAACGCATTAGACCCCACAAAACACATCAGACCCGCAAAACGCATTAGACCCCACAAAACACATCAGACCTAACAAAACGCATCAGACCCCGCAAAACACATCAGACCCCACAAAACACATCAGACCTAGCAAAACGCATCAGACCCCAAAACGCATCAGACCCCGCAAAACGCATCAGGACCCCACAAAACGCTTCAGACCTAACAAAACGCATCAGCCCACAAAACGCATCAGACCTAACAAAAACATCAGACCCACTAAAACACAACAGACACTATAAAACGCATCAGACCCCGCAGGATCAATTCAATGGCAGTACGTAATGCAGAAACCCTATGTCATCTGATCCTTCTCTTCCTGCAAAACGCGTCAGATCCAAGAAAACCATAACCCCACAAAACAGGATCAGACCCCGCAAAACTCGCGTAGACCCCACAAAACACATCAGACCCCACAAAATGCATCAGACCCCACAAAATGCATCAGACCTACAAAACGCATCAGACCCTACAAAACTCATCAGACCCCACAAAATGCATCAGACCCACAAAATGCATCAGACCCACAAAACTCATCAGACCCACAAAATGCATCAGACCCCACAAATGAAATCAGACCTAACAAAACGCATCAGACCCCGGGCAAAACGCATCAGACCCCACAAATGCATCAGACCCTACAAAAACTCATCAGACCTAACAAAACGCATCAGACCCCGCAAAACGCATCAGAGCCCACAAAACTCATCAGACCCACAAAATGCATCAGACCCCACAAAATGCATCAGATCTAACAGAACGCATCAGACCTAACAAAACGCATCAGACCCCGCAAAACGCATTAGACCCCACAAAAACACATCAGACCCGCAAAACGCATTGACCCCACAAAATGCATCAGATCTAACAAAACGCATCAGACCTAACAAAACGCATCAGACCCGCAAAAACATCAGACCCACAAAACACATCAGACCTAGCAAAACGCATCAGACCCCGCAAAACGCATCAGACCCGCAAAACGCATCAGGCCCCACAAAACGCTTCAGACCTAACAAAAACGCATCAGCCCCACAAAACCATCAGGCCCCACAAAACGCATCAGACCCCACTAAACACAACAGACACTATAAAACGCATCAGACCCCGCAAAATGCATCAGGCCTCACCAAAACTCATCAGACCCCACAAAATGCATCAACCCCACAAAATGCATCAGACCTAACAAAACACATCAGACCCCACAAAATGCATCAGACCCCACAAAATGCATCAGATCTAACAAAACGCATCAGACCCCACAAAACTCATCAGACCCCACAAAATGCATCAAACCCCACAAAATGCATCAGACCTAACAAAACACATCAGACCCCACAAAATGCATCAGATCTAACAAAACGCATCAGACCCCGCAAAACACATCAGGCCCCACAAAACGCATCAGGCCCCACAAAACGCATCAGACCCCAGCAAAACTCGTCAGACCCCACAAAATGCATAAGCTAACAAAACGCATCAGGCCCCCAAAACTCATCAGACCCACAAAATGCATCAGGCCTAACAAAACGCATCAGACCACAAAGCGCATCAGACCCCACAAAACGGATCAGACCCCAACAAAACTCGTCAGACCCCACAAAACGCATCAGACCCTACAAAACACATCAGACCCCACTAAACACATAAGACCCCACTAAATACATCAGTCCCCACAAAACTCATCAGGCCTACAAAACGCGTCAGACCCCTAAAACACATCAGAACCCACAAAATGCATCAGACCTACAAAACGCATCAGACCCCACAAAAACCATCAGTACCCCACAAAACGACTACAAGACCCCAACAATACTCATCAGACCCCACAAAACCATCAGACCCCAAAACACGATCAGACCCACAAAACGATCAGACCCACAATACTCTCAGACACCCACAAAACACATCAGACCCCACAAACACATCAGACCCCATAAACACATCAGACCCCACAAAAACACATCACAGACCCCACAAAACACATCAGACCCCACTAAACAGACATTCAGACCCCACAAAACACATCAGACCCCACTAAAACACATCAGACCCCACTAAACACATCAGACCCACACAACAACATCAGAACCTTGCACCCATACTCCCCACGGTGCAGGCAGCCGCTGTCTGGAGCGGTCTCTCCTCTACAGCGCCCTGAGCGCCGGCTCCCGCTGTGCACACAGGAAGCAGTCTCAGGGCGATGACGTCATCACCCTGAGACTGATGTCCTGCGCACACGCCGGCAGGAGTCGGAGCGGCACAGTGGCGGCAGCAGGAAGAGCAGGGAGATCGCTCTCCCTGCTTTGAGGCTGCAGAGGGCGCACAGGCATCGCTAATCATATCAGCAGTGCTGCCGATATGATTAGCGATATTTCCGGACCGGAGGGGGTCAGGGGGGTACGGAGCGGGGCTTGAGGGGCATGGCCACATGTCTCGGGGCCCACCGGGGATTCTCCCGATCCTCCGGTGGGCCAGTCCGCCCCTGATGACAGATCCCATTCTGCTCGATTTTTTGCTGTACCCAGAATCAAAGACTGCTCCGATTTTGAGCACAGAGGACCCAATTGGACAGAACCGGATCCGGGATAATCCTCGGTAAATAAAATGGGGGCCTATGGAGCGCGGGTCCGGGAAAACATTGGATCGTTTCCCAGACCCGCTTTTAGTGTACTGAACATGCTTTGTACACTAAAACTGCTCTGTTCCTGTGTTATTTCACTTCCACAATGTATATACATACATTGTGGAAGTGAAGGAAGGGTTAAAAAAAAAAAAAACATCCTCACCTCTCCGGCGTGTCCCTGTGATGTGCGGCATCTACCATAGCTCCGGGGGCTTGAGAACCTGTGCATCAGCTGACCAGGCGGGGTAACCTGCTCAGCTGATTGGTCACTTGACCGCATCAGCTGAGCGGTTCAAATCTAGATTTAAATATACATATATACATGTGACCGATCAGCTGATTGGGTTGCCCCGCCCGGTCAGCTGATGCACAGGTCCTCAAGCCCCCGGATGCCGCGGCGCACTTTGCAGGACACACCGGAGAGGTGAGGATGATTTTTTTTTTTTTTAACCCTTGCTTCACTTCTGCTGTATATGTATATACATTACGGGAGTGAAAGTGCCCGGCTGGCCTGCGCTTTGTAGGCTCAGGCTTTTCTATGTCCGGATCCATGAAAATCACGGATCCGATACAGACAACACAGACATAGCATCCGGAGGTCACATCTGATCCGGTCCTTTCCTGTTTGTGGGGTCCTGCAAAAAACAGGAAAAAATGGCAGTGTGAAACCAGCCTAAGGGTTAAACACAGGAATGTATCAATTAGAGAGAGCAGTGGTGATCTACTTATATAATTACCTTGGGACCGGGAAGTCAAGATGTTGGTAGAGTTCGGCCCCTTCTCATCATGTTGTTTGTGTGTCCGTGTGGATCCTGCTTTTGACGGACAGGAGCGATGTGTTGAAGCAGATGGCACTTGAGCTCCTGGATCCTGTTTTTTGAAGGATCCGTTTTCTCCATACAAAATGTCTTGTGAATTTGTGCAGCCATAAGAAATAATGGTGATCACAGTCCAGAAATGGAACAGTCTCCGATTCGGATTCCTGCAAAAAAAAGGACAAAAAACAAAAACAGATCCTGCACTGAACTCACACAAACAGACGGTCATATATGACCCATAGGGATATACGGGAGGCAAAACTGGATCCCTCCCTATCTGTGTAAAAACGGATAGACCCGGATCCCCAAGACCGTGGTGTGAAGCCAGCCTTCCTGAACAATCAGGCACAAAGAGACGACTCCCTGCTGTGACTGACAGGAGCCCTTCCTGCTGTGACTGACAGGAGCCCTCCCTGCTGTGACTGACAGGAGCCCTCCCTGCTGTGACTGACAGGATCCCTCCCTGCTGTGACTGACAGGAGCCCTCCCTGCTGTGACTGACAGGAGCCCTCCCTGCTGTGACTGACAGGATCCCTCCCTGCTGTGACTGACAGGATCCCTCCCTGCTGTGACTGACAGGAGCCCTCCCTGCTGTGACTGACAGGAGCCCTCCCTGCTGTGACTGACAGGAGCCCTCCCTGCTGTGACTGACAGGATCCCTCCCTGCTGTGACTGACAGGATCCCTCCTTGCTGTGACTGACAGGAGCCCTCCCTGCTGTGACTGACAGGATCCCTCCCTGCTGTGACTGACAGGATCCCTCCTTGCTGTGACTGACAGGAGCCCTCCCTGCTGTGACTGACAGGATCCCTCCCTGCTGTGACTGACAGGATCCCTCCCTGCTGTGACTGACAGGAGCCCTCCCTGCTGTGACTGACAGGAGCCCTCCCTGCTGTGACTGACAGGAGCCCTCCCTGCTGTGACTGACCGGAGGCCTCCCTGCTGTGACTGACAGGAGCCCTCCCTGCTGTGACTGACAGGATCCCTCCCTGCTGTGACTGACAGGATCCCTCCCTGCTGTGACTGACAGGAGCCCTCCCTGCTGTGACTGACAGGAGCCCTCCCTGCTGTGACTGACAGGAGCCCTCCCTGCTGTGACTGACAGGATCCCTCCCTGCTGTGACTGACAGGATCCCTCCCTGCTGTGACTGACAGGAGCCCTCCCTGCTGTGACTGACAGGATCCCTCCCTGCTGTGACTGACAGGAGCCCTCCCTGCTGTGACTGACAGGAGCCCTCCCTGCTGTGACTGACAGGATCCCTCCCTGCTGTGACTGACAGGATCCCTCCCTGCTGTGACTGACAGGAGCCCTTCCTGCTGTGACTGACAGGAGCCCTCCCTGCTGTGACTGACAGGATCCCTCCCTGCTGTGACTGACAGGATCCCTCCCTGCTGTGACTGACAGGATCCCTCCTTGCTGTGACTGACAGGAGCCCTCCCTGCTGTGACTGACAGGATCCCTCCCTGCTGTGACTGACAGGATCCCTCCCTGCTGTGACTGACAGGATCCCTCCCTGCTGTGACTGACAGGAGCCCTCCCTGCTGTGACTGACAGGAGCCCTCCCTGCTGTGACTGACAGGAGCCCTCCCTGCTGTGACTGACAGGATCCCTCCCTGCTGTGACTGACAGGAGCCCTCCCTGCTGTGACTGACAGGAGCCCTCCCTGTTGTGACTGACAGGAGCCCTCCCTGCTGTGACTGACAGGAGCCCTCCCTGCTGTGACTGACAGGATCCCTCCCTGCTGTGACTGACAGGATCCCTCCCTGCTGTGACTGACAGGAGCCCTCCCTGCTGTGACTGACAGGAGCCCTCCCTGCTGTGACTGACAGGAGCCCTCCCTGCTGTGACTGACAGGATCCCTCCCTGCTGTGACTGACAGGATCCCTCCCTGCTGTGACTGACAGGAGCCCTCCCTGCTGTGACTGACAGGAGCCCTCCCTGCTGTGACTGACAGGATCCCTCCCTGCTGTGACTGACAGGATCCCTCCCTGCTGTGACTGACAGGAGCCCTCCCTGCTGTGACTGACAGGAGCCCTCCCTGCTGTGACTGACAGGAGCCCTCCCTGCTGTGACTGACAGGAGCCCTCCCTGCTGTGACTGACAGGAGCCCTCCCTGCTGTGACTGACTGGATCCCTCCCTGTTGTGACTGACAGGATCCCTCCCTGCTGTGACTGACAGGATCCCTCCCTGCTGTGACTGACAGGAGCCCTCCCTGCTGTGACTGACAGGAGCCCTCCCTGCTGTGACTGACAGGATCCCTCCCTGTTGTGACTGACAGGATCCCTCCCTGCTGTGACTGACAGGAGCCCTCCCTGCTGTTACTGACAAGAGCCCTCCCTGCTGTGACTGACAGGATCCTCTCCTGCTGTGACTGACAGGATCCCTCCCTGCTGTGACTGACAGGATCCCTCCCTGCTGTGACTGACAGGAGCCCTCCCTGCTGTGACTGACAGGAGCCCTCCCTGCTGTGACTGACAGGAGCCCTCCCTGCTGTGACTGACCGGAGCCCTCCCTGCTGTGACTGACAGGAGCCCTCCCTGCTGTGACTGACAGGATCCCTCCCTGCTGTGACTGACAGGAGCCCTCCCTGCTGTGACTGACAGGAGCCCTCCCTGCTGTGACTGACAGGATCCCTCCCTGCTGTGACTGACAGGATCCCTCCCTGCTGTGACTGACAGGATCCCTCCCTGCTGTGACTGACAGGAGCCCTCCCTGCTGTGACTGACAGGAGCCCTCCCTGCTGTGACTGACAGGATCCCTCCCTGCTGTGACTGACAGGATCCCTCCCTGCTGTGATGACAGCGAGCCCTCCCTGCTGTGACTGACAGGATCCCTCCCTGCTGTGACTGACAGGATCCCTCCCTGCTGTGACTGACAGGAGCCCTTCCTGCTGTGACTGACAGGAGCCCTCCTGCTGTGACTGACAGGACCCTCCCTGCTGTGACTGACAGGATCCCTCCCTGCTGTGACTGACAGGATCCCTCCTGCTGTGACTGACAGGAGCCCTCCCTGCTGTGACTGACAGGATCCCTCCCTGCTGTGACTGACAGGACCCTCCCTGCTGTGACTGACAGGGATCCCTCCCTGCTGTGACTGACAGGAGCCCTCCCTGCTGTGACTGACAGGATCCCTCCTGCTGTGACTGACAGGAGCCCTCCTGCTGTGACTGACAGGAGCCCTCCCTGCTGTGACTGACAGGACCCTCCCTGCTGTGACTGACAGGAGCCCTCCCTGCTGTGACTGACAGGAGCCCTCCCTGCTGTGACTGACAGGAGCCCTCCCTGCTGTGACTGACAGGATCCCTCCCTGCTGTGACTGACAGGATCCCTCCCTGCTGTGACTGACAGGAGCCCTCCCTGCTGTGACTGACAGGAGCCCTCCCTGCTGTGACTGACAGAGATCCCTCCCTGCTGTGACTGACAGGATCCCTCCCTGCTGTGACTGACAGGAGCCCTCCCTGCTGTGACTGACAGGAGTCCCTCCCTGCTGTGACTGACAGGATCCCTCCCTGCTGTGACTGACAGGATCCCTCCCTGCTGTGACTGACAGGAGCCCTCCCTGCTGTGACTGACAGGAGCCCTCCCTGCTGTGACTGACAGGACCCTCCCTGCTGTGACTGACAGGATCCCTCCCTGCTGTGACTGACAGGAGCCCTCCCTGCTGTGACTGACAGGACCCTCCCTGCTGTGACTGACAGGATCCCTCCCTGCTGTGACTGACAGGATCCCTCCCTGCTGTGACTGACAGGACCCTCCCTGCTGTGACTGACAGGAGCCCTCCCTGCTGTGACTGACAGGAGCCCTCCCTGCTGTGACTGACAGGAGCCCTCCCTGCTGTGACTGACAGGATCCCTCCCTGCTGTGACTGACAGGATCCCTCCCTGCTGTGACTGACAGGAGCCCTCCCTGCTGTGACTGACAGGAGCCCTCCCTGCTGTGACTGACAGGACCCTCCCTGCTGTGACTGACAGGAGCCCTCCCTGCTGTGACTGACAGGATCCCTCCCTGCTGTGACTGACAGGAGTCCCTCCCTGCTGTGACTGACAGGATCCCTCCCTGCTGTGACTGACAGGAGCCCTCCCTGCTGTGACTGACAGGATCCCTCCCTGCTGTGACTGACAGGAGCCCTCCCTGCTGTGACTGACAGGATCCCTCCCTGCTGTGACTGACAGGAGCCCTCCCTGCTGTGACTGACAGGATCCCTCCCTGCTGTGACTGACAGGATCCCTCCCTGCTGTGACTGACCGGAGCCCTCCCTGCTGTGACTGACAGGATCCCTCCCTGCTGTGACTGACAGGATCCCTCCCTGCTGTGACTGACCGGAGCCCTCCCTGCTGTGACTGACAGGATCCCTCCCTGCTGTGACTGACAGGATCCCTCCCTGCTGTGACTGACAGGAGCCCTCCCTGCTGTGACTGACAGGATCCCTCCCTGTTGTGACTGACAGGAGCCCTCCCTGTTGTGACTGACAGGATCCCTCCCTGCTGTGACTGACAGGAGCCCTCCCTGCTGTGACTGACAGGATCCCTCCCTGCTGTGACTGACAGGAGCCCTCCCTGCTGTGACTGACAGGATCCCTCCCTGCTGTGACTGACAGGATCCCTCCCTGCTGTGACTGACAGGATCCCTCCCTGCTGTGACTGACAGGAGCCCTCCCTGCTGTGACTGACAGGAGCCCTCCCTGCTGTGACTGACAGGAGCCCTCCCTGCTGTGACTGACAGGAGCCTCCACTGGAGTGAGACGATTCTTCTTTTTTGACCCTCCGACTGTTGGTGACTGTGTACTGGGAGAGCAGGAATTGCAATGCTAGTGTGGAAGAGCAAGGACCTGTGGGGCTCCTCCAAAATGAAAGCTTACACTCACAGTGATTGGCTCCTTACTGCACATGACCTGTGATGTCATTAAGGTCTTTAAGTAAGTTTGCTGGCAGAATATGTAAAGTGTAGAGTCAGAGCCTCAGATAGAGTCAGACAGGGAGATAATTGTTGATTTGGCTTCTGTCTTATAGGAGCTCTGCTCCCCGGTCCCAGTCTCTGCACACTCCCCTCCCCCGGTCCCAGTCTATGCACACTCCCCTCCCCCGGTCCCAGTCTATGCACACTCCCCTCCCCCGGTCCCCAGTCTATGCACACTCCCCTCCCCCGGTCCCAGTCTATGCACACTCCCCGGTCTCAGTCTCTGCACCTCCCCTCCCCCGGTCTCAGTCTCTGCACACTCCCTCCCCCGGTCTCAGTCTCTGCACACTCCCCTCCCCCGGTCTCAGTCTCTGCACGCTCCCCTTTTTGGTTTTTGCATGCTCCCCAACCCCGGTCCCAGTCTCTGCACACTCCCCTCCCCCGGTCTCAGTCTCTGCACACTCCCCTCCCTTGGTCCCAGTCTCTGCACGCTCCCCTTTTTGGTTTTTGCATGCTCCCCAACCCCGGTCCCAGTCTCTGCACACTCCCGTCCCCCGGTCCCAATCTCTGCACTCTCCCCTCCCACGATCCCAGTCTCTGCACGCTTCCCTCCCCCAGTACCAGCCTTTGCACGCTCTGCTCCCCTCCCTCCCACAGTCTCTGCATTCATGCTCCACTCCCCTCCCCCAGTCCTGTTCTCCCCTTCCTGGTCCAGATCTCTGCATGCTCCCCTCCCCCGGTCTCAGTCTCTGCACACTCCCCTACCCGGTCTCTGCATGCTCCTCTCCCGCAGTCTCTGCATGCTCCCCTACCCTGGTCCCTGTCTCTGCATGTTCCCCTCCCCCAGTTTTATTCTCTGCACACTTTCCCCAGTCCCAGTCTCCACACGCTCCCCTGGTCTCTACATGCTCAGCTCCCCTCCCAGACCCAGTCTCTGCATGATCCCATCCCCCGGTCCCGATCTCTGCATGCTTCCCTCCCCCGGTCCAAGTCTCTGCAAGCTCCCCTCTCACAGTCCCAGTCTCTGCATGCTCTCCTCCCCCAGTCTCTGCTTGCTCTCATCCCCCAGTTCCAGTCTCTGCTCGCTCCACTCCCCTTCTCCGGTCTCTGTTTGCTCTGCTCCCTGGTCTCTGCCCACTTCGCTCCGCTTTCCTGGTCCTTGTCTCTGCACGCTCCCCTCTCACAGTCCCAGTCTCTGCACGCTCCCCTCTCCCGGTCCTTGTCTCTGCACGCTCCCCTCTCACAGTCCCAGTCTCTGCACGCTCCTCTCCCCTGGTCCCAGTCTCTGCACACTCCCCTACCCAGTCTCTGCATGCTCCTCTCCCCAGTCTCTGCATGCTCCTCTCCCCCAGTCTCTGCATGCTCCCCTACCCTGGTCCCTGTCCCTGCATGTTCCCCTCCCCAGTTTTATTCTCTGCACACTTTCCCCGGTCCCTGTCTCCACACGCTCCCCTGGTCTCTACATGCTCAGCTCCCCTCCCGGACCCAGTCTCTGCATGATCCCATCCCCCGGTCCCGATCTCTGCATGCTTCCCTCCCCTGGTCCAAGTCTCTGCAAGCTCCCCTCCCCAGTCTCTGCATGCTCTCCTCCCCCAGTCTCTGCTTGCTCTCATCCCCAGTTCCAGTCTCTGCTCGCTCCACTCCCCTTCTCCGGTCTCTGTTTGCTCTGCTCCCTGGTCTCTGCCCACTTCGCTCCCCTTTCCTGGTCTCTGCACGCTCCCCTCTCCCGGTCCTTGTCTCTGCACGCTCCCCTCTCCCAGTCTCTGCACGCTCCCCTGGTCTCTGCATGCTCCGCTCCCCTCTCCCAGTCTCTGCATGTTCCCCTCCCCCAGTCCCAGCCTCTGCACGCTCTGCTCCCCTCCCTCCCCCAGCCTCTGCACGCTCTGCTCCCCTCCCTCCCCCAGCCTCTGCACGTTCTGCACGCTCCCCTCTCCCGGTCCTTGTCTCTGCACGCTCCCCTCTCCCAGTCTCTGCACGCTCCCCTGGTCTTTGCATGCTCCGCTCCCCTCTCCCAGTCTCTGCATGTTCCCCTCCCCTAGTCCCAGCCTCTGCACGCTCTGCTCCCCTCCCTCCCCCAGTCTCTGCATTTATGCTCCGCTTCCCTCCCCCAGTCCCGATCTCCCCTCCCTGCACAATCTTCTTCACATGGGGGAAAGGAGAGCGGACAGGGTGGAGAGACAGCATCAAAAACGCACCGAAAATGCATCAAAAACATATGTGTATTGTGTTGCGTTTTCCTGCCACAAGGGGGCAGTTTAGCAGAGTTTCTGCTACAGTAAAATTCCACACTCATTCTGAACTCTGTAGTTTTGGGTCCTGCTGTGACTTAGGACAGTTCACATGAGGTCAGAGCTGAACACAAGTGACCCAGACTGTGGCGTCACCCCGCTCACAGCAACACCAGGAAATCAGTCAGTTTCTGATCCCGCCGTGAACGGACATCGAAGAGGATCATGGAGGGTTTATGTGGGATCAATAAAGATGGGGACGAGGCTTGTGTTTGGGATTTTTGTACAAATTAAATGATTTTTCTGTGCTGTATTATTTAATATTTACTAGACATTCATAATTGCCGAGTCTAAGATTGTCCTGACATCATGAATCTCGAGTTTAGTGCCGGCTGGCAATATTCAGCTGGCATTAACCCCTTTATTTCCCAATTTGCCAGTGGAAGAGTCGGATACAACTCCAGAAAACGGCGCTTCACTGAATTTGCCATTTTCTGGGGCTGCAAATCACAGCGGGGGGGGGGAGACAGAATGCTTGGACCTCCCAACGCTGAGGACTCCAGCCCCCAACTACCTAGTTGTAACCTGGCTGGAAACCAAAAATACAGCAAAGCTCCATATCATTTTTTATTAATTATTTCAAGGAATTAAACAAAAAGGACTCCACTGTAGTTTGATTACCAGCCAGGTAAACCTAGGCAGCTGGGGGTGGGTGGCAGCCCGTACCTGCCTGCTGGGCATATAGCCTAGATTCCCCCATAGTATAAATCTCTCTCCTACCTTGATAGCTTGTTACAATGTATCAACGCAGGTGAAATGTATCAATCTTTGGACTTTGCACATGGACAGTTCATTTAACCCATTGTTCTCATTCCACATAGGGACACCCCAGATTACCAGTTATGGGTCCTGTCCAGGCTTTTGGTCTTTCAGATCTCTGGACAACATATCCCAGTATCCCCTGCAGTATGAGGATATGCTGGGAGTTGTAGTTCTCCTAGTGCAGCTCTGGGGACTATGGAGTTGGGTTCTCGTTCCCCTATGGCCTCCGTTCTTCATCGCTCGCACCGACCACATAAATATTTCACTGTGTACAGAATCAGCGCCATCGTCATCGTGACAACTGCCAATTCCACCGCTGCACACAATGTCCTAATGCTCCGTCTCATGCGCTGTTTTAGGAACATATAAATCAATGGCTCTGAAAACGTTTGTCAGAAGCGGTGACACAAAACACAGAAGATTTGGGAAAGTTGAAGCAGAAGCAAATATTGTGCAGGGATGAGATTTATGGAAAATTCTATATGATGGTACAACAGCACCATCTGCTGGACAAAAAGCAGAATACAACTAAGGGTATAAAAAAATACCTGCACTAATAATTGAAGCTTCAAGAGGTCATTCGGGCTTTTTGTATAATTTATATGTGTATCTAGGCTGCAAAATGCTGACAGTTTGTAATGTACACCCTGTCAGCATTTTGCAAGGTTAGCGAGATATCACCTTTTTGTGTCTGGAGGAGCAGCTCAGCCACCGACCAGAGACCTGTTTGTTTTGAAGCCTGGGTGTAATGTCACTACTGGTCGTTTACACCCAGTCTCCTACAAGCCCATCCCAGTCTGCAACAACCCCTCCCCAGTCCCCAGTAAGCCATCCCCAGACTCCAACAAGCCCTCCCCATTCCCAAGCAGGCCCTCCCCAGACTCCTAGAAGCTCTCCCCAGTCTCCAGCAGGCCCTCCCCAGACTCCTAGAAGATCTCCCCAGTCTCCAGCAGGCCCTCCTCAGACTCCTGGAAGCTCTCCCCAGTCTCCAGCAGGCCCTCCCCAGACTCCTAGAAGCTCTCCCCAGTCTCCAGCAGGCCCTCCCCATACTCCTAGAAGCTCTCCCCAGTCTCCAGCAGGCCCTCCTCAGACTCCTGGAAGCTCTCCCCAGTCTCCAGCAGGCCCTCTCCAGACTCCTAGAAGCTCTCCCCAGTCTCCAGCAGGCCCTCCTCAGACTCCTGGAAGCTCTCCCAGTCTCCAGCAGGCCCTCCCCAGACTCCTAGAAGATCTCCCCAGTCTCCAGCAGGCCCTCCTCAGACTCCTGGAAGCTCTCCCCAGTCTCCAGCAGGCCCTCCCCAGACTCCTAGAAGCTCTCCCCAGTCTCCAGCAGGCCCTCCCCATACTCCTAGAAGCTCTCCCCAGTCTCCAGCAGGCCCTCCCCATACTCCTAGAAGCTCTCCCCAGTCTCCAGCAGGCCTTCCTCAGACTCCTAGAAGCTCTCCCCAGTCTCCAGCAGGCCCTCCACAGACTCCTAGAAGCTCTCCCCAGTCTCCAGCAGGCCCTCCCCAAACTCCTAGAAGCTCTCCCCAGTCTCCAGCAGGCCCTCCCCAGACTCCAACAAGTTGTCCCCAGCAGGTCCGCCCCAGTATCCAGCATGCTCGAACTCCCTAGTCCCCAGCAGGCCCTCTCCAGACTCCAACAAGCCCGCCTCAGTCTCCTGCATGCTTGCCCCCCCCACTCCCATTCATCTATGTAAACTAACCGCTTTGCACACAGCAGTCATCTCCTCCTCTGCCACACTGTGCCGAATCTGCAGCTGTGTGAAGGAGATGACCGCTGTGTGCTGTGCTCCAGTGTGTGTGTGCGCTCATTTACATTACTCTGCTGCGGTTGCGGCACATTGAGGCAGAGGAGGAGATGAGCGCTGTGTGCAATGTGGTGTGCGCTCACCTCCTTCCCAGTGCCCGCGCAGTCACTGAAGCTGATCCTCGTCTCTGCTTCTGCTGCAGCCGCCCGGTCTGTGATGATGAACCGCAGCACTTGACACAGACCGGGCGGCTGCAGCAGATACAGAGAGGAGGATCAGCTTCAGTGACAGCGCGGGCACTGGGAAGGAGGTGAACGCACACCACATTGCACACAGCGCTCATCTCCTCATCTGCCACACTGTGACGAATACGCAGCAAAGTAGATGAGCGCACACACGAGCACAGCACACAGTGGTCATCTCCTTCACATAGCTGCAGATTCGGCACAGTGTGGCAGAGGAGGAGATGACTGTTGTGTGCAATGCGATTCAGTTTACATAGGTGAATGGGGGTGGATGGTCATATTGGGGACGGGGGTTGGGTTTGTTGGAGTTGGGGGGCGGGCTTGTTGGAGTCTGGGGCGGCCAGGCCATTAGGAGACTGGGAGGGCAGGCCTGTTGGAGACTGGGGGTGGGCTTGCAGGAGACTAGGTGTGAACGACATGACCAAGCTCAATAACAAACACACCTCTGGTCAGTGGCAATATGCAGACAGGGTGTAAATTACAAAGTGTCAGCATTTTGCAGCCCAGATACACATATAAATTATACAAAAAGGCTGGACAACCCCTTTTAGCCAAAAATGTGGTGTCCGGGTTATGGGGTGAGATCCGATGTTCAAAAGGTGAATGCAGCTTAATTATCAGATTAGTGACGCGTTTCAGGTCCGGGTAGTCTCAGACCCTTCACAGTCTCGTGTAGCAATGTCAGAATATCCGCTCATCTGGCCGTACCATTTTGCAAACTCATCAGGTCCAGCATCTTCTGTAATTTCTCACAACTTTTAATATTTTGAGAATTTTACATTTTTCAGTTATTGGGCACATTGATTCCTTCGTGTTCTAGTTCCGCTCAAACCCTGAGGGTTTGCTACATTTGTATCCAGTCTAGACGATCATCTAGAAATCTCTCCCCTACACTGATTATTTGCTACAATGTATCAGTGGAGATAAAATGTATCAGTCTGGTGCCCAGAAGAGTGTCTGCACCTGATGCCATTGTAACAAACCCTCATCTGTGAGAAGTATCAGATCTTCTTCAAACACAAGATTGACAAAATTAGAGAAAGCTTTGGCCCAACGTCCCCCCAACCCACCACCATTACCGCCCAACCCGCCTCGATCAAAGGAAGCTTCTCCAACGTGACTGAAGCCCAGCTCTCCACCCTCCTGTCACGATCTCACCTCACCACCTGCGCCCTCGACCCACTCCCTACCCATCTCATCCCAAACCTCACCACCGCCCTCATCCCTGCCCTAACCCAACTCTTCAACCTATCACTCACTACTGGCATCTTTCCCTCATCCTTAAAACACGCTTTGATCTCACTCATCCTCAAAAAACCCTCCCTCGACCCATCATCCGTCGCCAACTACCGCCCAATATCCCTTCTCCCTTTCGCTTCCAAACTACTCGAACAACACGTCCATTCTGAACTGTCCTCCTACCTATCCTCCCGCTCCCTCTTCGACCGCCTGCAATCTGGTTTCCGACCCCACCACTCCACCGAAACAGCCCTCACTAAAGTCACCAATGACCTCCTGACCGCAAAGAGGAAAAAACACTACTCCGTCCTCCTCCTTGACCTATCCGCCGCCTTTGACACGGTCGACCACTCCCTCCTACTTCAAATCCTAGAATCCCTTGGTATCACCGACCTCGTCCTCTCCCGGATCTCCTCATACCTTACGGACCGCACTTTCAGTGTCACCCACTCCCACACCTCTTCCTCGTCCTACCCCCTCACTGTCGGCATCCCCCAGGGATCGGTTCTGGGACTGCTACTCTTCTCCATCTACACTCTCAGCCTAGGTCAACTCATTGAGTCCCATGGCCTCCAGTACTATCTCTACGCCGACGACACCCAGATCTACCTCTCCGGGTCTGATATCACCTCCCTTCTGTCTAAAATCCCCCAATGCCTGTCCGCCATATCATCCTTCTTCTCCGCTCGCTTCCTCAAGCTGAACATGGACAAAACAGAGTTCATCGTCTTCCCCCCCAGCCGCCCTCCCCCTCTGCCGGACCTGTCAATCAGAGTCAACGACTGCTCTCTCTCCCCAGTCCCCCATGCAAAGTGCTCGGGGTCACCCTTGACTCCTCTCCTTCAAGCCCCACATCCAAGCCCTCGCCTCCTCCTGCCGACTCCAACTCAAGAACATCTCACGCATCCGCCCGTTTCTTAATCATGACACCGCTAAAACTCTCGTCCACGCCCTCATCATCTCCCGCCTTGACTACTGCAACCTCCTGCTCACCGGTCTCCCTGCCTCCTCCCTTGCACCTCTCCGCTCTATCCTGAACTCAGCTGCCCGTCTAATCCACCTGCCCCCTCGCTACTCCCCTATCTCCCCTCTCCGCATGGCACTTCACTGGCTCCCCACCCCCCAAAGATCTAAATTTAAAATCCTAACCCTGACTTACAAAGCCATCCACAACCTGTCCCCCCCTTACATCTCCGACATGGTCTCCCGATACCAACCCGCACGCAACCTACGCTCCTCACAAGAACTCCTCCTCCCACAACCGCATACAAGACTTCTCCCGCGCCTCCCCTAGACTCTGGAACTCTCTCCCCCAGCACGTCAGACACTCGCCTACCCTCAAGAGCTTCAAAAAGAACCTGAAAACTCATCTATTCCAACAAGCCTACAACCTATGATGAGACCTAGCGCCGCACCACCACATAATTGGCGCTTCCCCTCCCACTGTCTCCTCTCCCACCCCTGTAGACTGTGAGCCCTCGTGGACAGGGTCGTCTCCCGTCATGTATCAGCAAGCCTTGACTGCTCATATGTACTGTACCTGTCCTTGTTACCCCCACTCCTTATGTAAAGCACCATGGAACCAATGGCGCTATATAAATAAATAATAATAATAATAATAAAAATCTGTGTGTGTTCTCAGCCATTTACATTGTAGCAAAATGTCAGCTTAGGCCGGCTTCACACCATGGTTTTGTGCTGTCCGGTTCTGTCTGGTGTTTTGCTGCATGCATCGGACAGAACCTGACAGCACTGGATGAGCAGAAACTGAGAGCAACTCTGCCCTCCAATCCTGTTTTTTGCTGCGGTGCTGAAATTTCAGCGTTCTGTGCAGTGGAGCTGTCCATGGTGCTGAACGTTCAGCGGTGGTTCTGAAATGCTGCTGCTGTCCATGGTGCTGAAGGAGCGCGGTAGCATTACAGAGTCAGTGCTGTTCTGTCAACCGGTCCAATTTTTTGCCGGATCCGGGGCAATGCAGCGCCCATAGACTCCCATGTTATGGTTGCCGGATCGCCCCAGATTCGTCTCTGTCCGGTTTTGTCTGATTTTGGCACCGGAGCCAAAACATGCTGCAGGCTTCAATTTTGTGCTCCGGTTTCAAAACCGGACAGAAACTAATCCAGGACAGACTGTAACAAACCGGATGCCAAATAGCAGCTATCCGGCACCATAGGGATAAATGGGGGGGCAAAATCGGATCTGTCCGGTTCAAACCGATTAAAACCAGAACACATAAATCGTGGTGTGAAGCCGGTCTTAGGAGAAAGGTTTGTGCTGCTGATAGAAGATTGATCAGACAGGATGCAACTGTAGCAAACCCTCAGCTGTACAGCAGGAGCAGGACAAGAAGGAATCAATGTCTCCATTCACTGAGGGAAAAGTGAGATCTTACAAATAACCAGGGGGGCAGCTCAAGAGAAGCTCTGTTAAAGGAGGAGAGGAGCTAGAGAACAGGAGAGATAGAAAGAGAGAGAAAGAGAGCAAAAGAGAGGAAGAGATAGAGAAAGAGAGCAAAAAATAGAGAGAAAGAGAGAGAAAAGACTCACACCCTGGATCTGCCCCATCCACCATCCCTCACTAAGGTGAATTTAGTCCTGACAATAAAGAGAGACAGAGCAAAAGAGAGGGAGATAAAAAGAGAAGGGGAGAAAGAGAAGGAGAGAAAGAGAAACAGAGAGGAGAGAGAAAGAGAATGAGAGAGCGAGAAAAGAGATGAGAAATAAACAGAGAGAGGAAGAAACGGAAAAAAAGAGAGGAAAAGAAGATAAAGAAGAGAGATAGATAGGGAAAAGAGAGAAAGAGAAAGATAGATCAAAAGAGAGGGAGAGAAAGAGAGAGAGGGAAAGAGGAAAAGAGAGAAAGAGAATGAGATAGGAAGAAAGAGGAGAGATAAAAAAGAGGGAAAGACAGCAAAAAAGGGAGAGAAAGAGAAGGGAGAGAGAAAAGAGAGAAAGATAGAGAGAAATAGGAGGGATAGAAAGAGGAAAGATAGAGAGAAAGGGAATGAGAGAGTGAGAAAAGAGAAGAGAAAGAAAGGGAAGGGAGAGAAAGGGAGAGATAGACGAAGAAAGGAGAGCGAGAAAAAGAGAACGGAGAGAGACAGAGAAAAAGAGGAAGAGCGAGGAGAGACAGAGAAAGGAAAAGAGATAAAGAGAGAAGCAGAGAAAGAAAGAGAAAAGGAAGGGAGAGACAGAGAAAGAGGAAAAGAGAGGAGAGACAGGAGAAAAGGAGAGAGAAAGAGATAGAGGAAGAAGGGAGAGAGAGAAAAAGGAAAAGAGAGGAAAGAGCAGAGAGAGAAGAAAAAGAGAAACAGAAAAGAGAGAGACAGAGAAAGAGGAAAAGAGACAAGAGAGAGACAGAGAGAGAGAAAGTCAGACTAAGAAAAGCCTCCAAAATCATCAGCAAATCCTGTAGACCTTCAGCAGCACATGGGCACCCAGAAGAAGAGAAAGCAGAGATGTCCTGTGGCTGCAGAAGTGCTGAAGGCATTCACAGCAAAGGCCTGCACACTTCCTACTGATTGGTGACTGTTGTAACCTTCACAACATTTCGTGTTAATCTTTCTCTGTCTACAGTCATTGCTGTTCTCTAATTATCATCACGTTTTGTGTAAAATAAAGATTTTAAGTCTATAAACGTTGGTTATTTTGGTAAACCCTCTGCTCTAGTGTCTGGTGCCCCCCGGACACAAAAACCGTGAAATGTTCATCAATGTAGATCACATTGTGTCTGGAAAAAATCAAGTGATCACACGTTGTTTCTAATTTTAATCACCAGTGTATGCCCCCTATCCTGGCATATATGTCCCCCCTCCTGGCATATATGTCCCCCCTCCTGGTATATATGTCCCCATCCTGGTATATATGTCCCCCTCCTGGTATATATGTCCCATCCTGGTATATATGTCCCCATCCTGGTATATATGTCCCCATCCTGGTATATATGTCCCCATCCTGGTATATATGTCCCCATCCTGGTATATATGTCCCCCATCCTGGTATATATGTCCCCATCCTGGTATATATGTCCCCTCCTGGTATATATGTCCCCCTTCCTGGTATATATGTCCTCATCCTGGTATATATGTCCCCATCCTGGTATATGTCCCCCATCCTGGTATATATGTCCCCATCCTGGTATATATGTCCCCATCCTGGTATATATGTCCCCCATCCTGGTATATATGTCCCCATCCTGGTATATATGTCCCCATCCTGGTATATATGCCCCCCTTCCTGGTATATATGTCCTCATCCTGGTATATACGTCCCCCTTCCTGGTATATATGTCCTCATCTTGTTATATATGTCCCCCTTCCTGGTATATATGTCCTCATCTTGTTATACATGTCCCCCATCCTAGTATATTTGTCCACATTCGGTCAATAACACATAATTAAAAACATTCTACTCACCTTCCCTCTGCTCCCACATCGCTCCTCTGTAGCCAGTGCACAGTCAGGGCACTGACATCAGAGTGTGCACTAAGCCGGATAAAGCCACTCTCATGCATCGCGCCCATCATCGCACTTCTGACGTCAGATGACAGCAGCGTGTATCACGTTTGTGAGGCGCTCACAGGCCGTGGGGTACTCAGGGCCGGGCCGGTGCTGTCTCTCTGGGAATCACGGTAGTCGTGACCCGGTCCCGTGGCCTGCAATCAGCCAAAAAGGAAGGGGTTATTTACAGGGGATTTTGTCGTGACGCCACCGGGGTATGTGGTCAGTGGGGACCACCACTGCCGTATTCCTGCTGGGGACAGTGACTTAGGGCAGCGTGGATGGTAAGCCCTCCTCGGGCTGAGTGTCCCCAGGGTAGGTGTAAATAGTCTATGTGTGAGATGCAGGGCAACAGGCGCAGAAATAACTGGAGTCCACAGCAGTAAACGTTTACCTTTATTTGTCTGTTCCAGGTACAGTCCACGGCACCAATTCAGATGTTACAGTGGACCCGGGGGCTGGAAGCAATCGAGGAATCCACCTAGCCGGGTGGGTTGGAGGCCTCCCTTCTGCGCTTTCCCATGTAGGCTCCTGCTGCTTGAAGCTAAGCTGCTTGCCCTCTCTTTCCTGCATGTGCCGTATGACAGGCAGCTCGAGTCCTGTTTCAGGGGTCGCTCCTCGATGGAGGTCCCGGGCTCTTGCATGCTGCTTTGCCTCCTGACACTGTGTGGCTGGGAAATCTGGAATTTCCCATCTTCTTTTATTGACTGCCGGGATGTGTGACCCTGCACAGTCTCGGACACGGTGTCTGTTCTCTGCGCTTTCCTCTGAGGCAAGCATGACGCACCTCATCTCCCTCAAGTTTTTCCTCTCCTCCCTCCTCAGACTCACTCCATGGCTGTTCTAACTCCTCCTCTGGCCAGAACTTTTATACAGGGAAGCTCGCCTCAAGCCGGGTTCTAGAGCTCCCCCTTCTGGTCTGGAGGCAGGAGAGTGTTGAATGCTGTGCCACCGGAATAGGGAACCACTCTTTTGCTTCCAGGCGTACCATCGCGTCCCTGGGGTGCTACACAAGCAGGGACCCGATGGGTTTCTGCACCACAATGCATTTCAACAGGATCTGTGTCCTTTGTGAGGAAGCAGATCCAGCTGCAGAAGGTGCTAGGGTAGGCAGGCCCCTGTACCCCCAGACCAAATCACAGCCATGACTCCTGTGACCATTACATCTCTGCCTCCGGCCCCCCACCACCCGGTGTATAACCTATCTCCCCTGGTGTGTAACTTTTGGCCCTTCAATGCCCTCTGGTGTATAACCTCTGCCCCTTTGCCTGACATATACTGCATATAGTATATCCTAAACAGATTCCAAAGCGTGAAATATATATATATATATATATATATATATATATATATATATATATACACCTCGGTACAGTCACTGCCAAGCTCCACAATAATCCAAGGAAAACTAGGAGCTGCCACCACCAATCGTTTATACAGGCCGATTGGACACCGTTACAAGTAGCATAACTTCAGGAGATGTGGTTTATAGAGAGAGACACAAAACTATTACATTCTATATATTTAATCCCAAAAGTAAGCAGTGTTTATAAACATATACAAAAGATGTTACAAAGGGCACAAAACAATACAATATAGACGAATACATAGAATAAAAGGGATAAACAAAAGAAAAGTAGTAAACCTGTGTAATAGAAAGGGCTCAGAGCTTAGCGGAGGGAAGAACTATGGGACAATTGTAAACAGAACTGTATCTTCCTGCATTGAATAAGGCGTCAACTCAACATCTGTATTTATTAAAGAGAAGTCACTCCCACACACCTTCCCCTGGGGACTGCGGATAGGGCTGGTCATGGGATGTGGCTAGATCTTTGGAAATAATATGATATCTTCAATATCAAAGATATCTTCACCCCTGGGGTCCATGGTGTAAAATATTGTGGTCATGTTTCCTATTGCAATTTTTACCTTTCTATAGAGATGTAACATGGCATGGATAACAACATCCATCCATCTGACCAATATTATTTTGGCGCCCACAATTATGTAAAAATACCCATGTTCTTCTCCTCAGGATCACAATGCTGAATATACAGTGCCTTGTGAAAGTATTCGGCCCCCTATATACAGTGCCTTGTGAAAGTATTCGGCCCCCTATATACAGTGCCTTGTGAAAGTATTCGGCCCCCTATATACAGTGCCTTGTGAAAGTATTCAGACCCCTATGTATATATACAGTGCCTTGTGAAAGTATTCAGCCCCCTATATACAGTGCCTTGTGAAAGTATTCAGCCCCCTCTATACAGTGCCTTGTGAAAGTATTCAGCCCCCTATGTATATACAGAGCCTTGTGAAAGTATTTGGTCCCCTATGTATATACAGTGCCTTGTGAAAGTATTCGGCCCCCTATATACAATGCCTTGTGAAAGTATTCAGCCCCCTATATACAGGGCCTTGTGAAAGTATTCAGCCCCCTATATACAGTGCCTTGTGAAAGTATTCAGCCCCCTATATACAGTGCCTTGTGAAAGTATTTGGCCCCTTTGAACTTTTCAACCTTTTGCCACATTTCAGGCTTCAAACATAAAGATATAAATTCTCATTTTTTTGTGAAGAATCAACAACAAGTGGGACACAATCGTGAGGTGGAACCAAATTTATTGGATATTTTAAACTTTAACAAATAAAAAACTGTAAAGTGGGGCGTGTAATATTATTTGCCCCCTGAGTTAATCCTCTGTAGCGCCCCCTTGTGCTGTGATTACAGCTGCAGTCTCTTGGGGTTTGTCTCCTTCTTCCTTGCAGAACAGCTGGAGCTCAGTGAGGTTGGATTGAGGCGTTTGTGATCAGCAGTTTTCAGCTCTTTCCACAGATTCTCCATTGGATTCAGGTCTGGATGTGACTCGTCCATTCTAACACCTGGATACGGTTATTTTTGAACCTTTCCATTGTAGATTTTGCTTTATGTTTGGGATCATTGTCTTGTTGGAAGATAAATCTCCGTCCCAGTCTCGGGTCTTTTGCAGACTCCAGCAGGTTTTCTTCCAGAATGATCCTGTATTTGGCTCCGTCCATCTTCCCATCAATTGTAACCATCTTCCCTGTCCCTGCTGAAGAAAAGCCCAAACCATGATGCTGCCTCCACCATGTGTGACAGTGGGGATGGTGTTTTGAGGCCTCCACCATGTGTGACAGTGGGGAGGGTGTTTTCAGGGTGATGAGCTTTGTTGCTTTTACGTCAAACATATCGTTTTGCATTGTGGCCATAGTGTGATTTTGGTTTCCTCTGAGCAGAGCCCCTTATTCCACATGTTTGGTGTCTCCCAGGAGGATTGTGGCAAACTTCACACCAGACTTTATGGATATCTTTGAGAAATGGCTTCTTCTTGCCTCTTCCATAAAGGCCAGATTTGTGCAGTGACGACTGATTGTTGTCCTATGGACAGACTCTCCCACCTCAGCTGTAGATCTCTGCAGATCATCCAGTGTGATCATGGGCCTTTTGGCCTCATCTCTGATCAGTCTTCTCCTTGTTCCAGATGAAAGTTTAGAGGGACGGCCGGGTCTTGGTAGATTTGCAGTGGTCTGATCCTCCTTCCATTACAATATGATCTCTTGCACAGCGGCTCCTTGAGACGTTTAACACTTGGGAAATCTTTTTGTATCCAAATCCAGCTTTAAACTTCACCACAACAGTATCTCAGACCTGCCTGGTGTGTTCCTTGGTCTTCATGATGCTCCCTGCACTGGATACAGACCTTTGAGCCTATCACAGAGCAGGTGCATTTATACAGAGACTTGATTACACACAGGTGGATCCTATTTATCATTACCAGTCATTTAGGACAACATTGGATCATTCAGAGATCCTCACTGAATGTCTGGAGGGAGTTTGCTGCACTGAAAGTAAAGGGGCCGAATAATATTGCACGCCCCACGCCTCAGTGTTTTATTTGTTACAAAAGTTTAAAATATGCAATAAATTTGTTTCCCCTCATTTGCGGGCCCCTCCTTCTCCTCATCTCTTCCGGGTGTCTGACAGAGGTGGGTGGGCGGGAAGGCAGGCGGGGCGGCCGTAATGATGAAGGGAAGGGTTATGAGGGCGGGGCTTGCGACCCGGCCGGCCCGGAGCCGGAAAAAAAAAAAAAAGAAAAAAGAAAAAAAAAAAAAAAACACGCTGAGACGCCGCCCCCTATGACAATGGCGCCGCCCTAGGCACGTGCCTACGAGTGCCTACGAGTGCCTAATGGCAAATACGGCCCTGCTCCTCCATCACCTGTGATTATTACTGAGAAGTGGAAGGAACTGCCAGTGGCATATCTAGGAGGGGGCTGGTGGGGCATCTGCCCTGGGCACAGCGGGCAGGGAGGGCGCCATTGGGCCTCCTGCTGCAGTGCCTGCGTTCTCTCCCCGCTTGCCTCATATTCCGCTCCCCTCCACTGTAGTGAGAGCCGGCTATTCTCTGCTTCTGCTATCAGCTGACAGCTGGTCAAAGTGCCGCACACCGGCTCCCTTCAATCTATTGTATGGTTTAAATAACACCGGACTTTGAGGAATAGCGCTTCCTTAAGAGGCACGATAATTTCTTCCAAAAGCTCTTTAATTCATATAAAAGTCAATAATTCCATATATTGCAGTACAGTACAACGCGTTTCGACTTACATACAAGTCTTCCTCAGGTACAATCTATTGTACAGAGGGGCTATCAGACGCTGTGTACAATGGAAGCAGCGCACTTCAGGGTCAGGGGGACATCAGTAATGTGATAAGGTCACCTGATCACGCTGCTGACGTCACTCGGCTGCCCTGCAGCGGTGGCAGGATGGGGAAAAGTGCTCCATGCTGGAGCTGAAGACCCTGAAGATTGATGTAATTAGGAGAAAGGGAGAGCAAGGGGGGAGAATATGTGAGTCAAACTTGGGATAGAGGGTGTGGGGAAGTATATGTGAGCCAAACTAGGGGGTAGAGTGAGGGGAGTGTGATGAGGGGGCAGTGTGGAGGGCAGTGTGATGAGGGGGCAGTGCGGAGGGCAGTGTGATGAGGGGGCAGTGTGGAGGGGAGTGTGATGAGGGGGCAGTGTGATGAGGGGGCAGTGTGGAGGGGAGTGTGATGAGGGGGCAGTGTGATGAGGGGGCAGTGTGATGAGGGGGCAGTGCGGAGGGCAGTGTGATGAGGGGGCAGTGTGGAGGGGAGTGTGATGAGGGGGCAGTGTGATGAGGGGGCAGTGTGGAGGGCAGTGTGATGAGGGGGCAGTGTGATGAGGGGGCAGTGTGATGAGGGGGCAGTGTGGCGGGCAGTGTGATGAGGGGGCAGTGCGGAGGGCAGTGTGATGAGGGGGCAGTGCGGAGGGCAGTGTGATGAGGGGGCAGTGTGGAGGGGAGTGTGATGAGGGGGCAGTGTGATGAGGGGGCAGTGTGATGAGAGGGCAGTGTGGCGGGCAGTGTGATGAGGGGGCAGTGTAATGACGGGGCAGTGTGGGGGGCAGTGTGATGAGGGGGTAGTGTGGCGGGCATGCACCAGAAGAGGGGCAGTGTATAAATCATATTTTGTGCAGGGAACAGTGAGGAGGAGCAATTAGTTATTTCGGGGCTCAGTGTGGGGCGGATATTTTCACTCAGGAAAATGTTGATCATTTTGCTATTTTTAAGGATATTGTGCCGGGATGTGCTGCAGAGGACCGGAGAAGATGGACGTGTCCAGAGACGAGCTGTGGATGTGATGTCATCATGGTGTCTGGACAAGATGAAGAAAAGAAAAAGACGACCCCGATCAGACAACGTCATCTATAAGGTAAAAAAAACTCACTGAAATTTAGCCAGGTAAAATATCTGTTGCACTTAGCAGAGGGCCGCCAGCTCCAGTGGTAGGTAACACAAGTGTAAGAACGCCAGTGCTCAATCCCCTGCAACCCAAGCATGGGGGCGGCTGTGGCGCCTGCGTCCTGCCATGCTGACAAGGAGGAGACTGGTGGCCTTCATGGACACAAGGTTACCAGCAGGACGTCAGCCACACAGGTCTAAGTGAAGCACAGTGTCAGAGCTCAGCCTGCTGGTCACACCCAACTATTAGACCAGGCGGGCTGCACCGCACCTTGTAGATGCATCACAAATCCCCGACGCCCCCCAGAGGGCTCAGCCACATACTGCAAAGGATAAAAATACATCAGTGATTTTTCTCAATGTTTGGTAGCTTGCCCACAAACATATGTTTAGAACTCGTAATTGTGAGGGCCCTTGACGTAGGTTACGAGCTTACGTATTTGGCCAAATACCCACTAACACCTCACATCTTTATCATTAGTGTTTATTGCACCTTTTTATCTTTTGCAGTATGTGGCTGAGCCCTCTGGGGGGCGTCGGTCATTTGTGATGCATATACAAGGTGCGGTGCAGCCCGTCTAGGTGCAACGGATATTTTACCTGGCTAAATTTCAGTGAGTTCTTTTCTTTATAGTATTATGTCCTATTTCGGTGATTTTTGCCATCTATAAGGTACCTGGATGTAAATGATTATTTGTGATAATGACTAATTCTCATCAGTGCTGTGGTTCCTGTATGATCTGATGGTGACTGGTAACAACAACTCCCAGTATGTCCTCACCATTGCTAAGGCTGTAGTAGGAGTTGTAGGTTCATGCAGTACAAATGTGTATGGGTCTGACCTGACATTACAATTGTTTTACCATGTACGGATGATGGTTCTGATGATGAATTTTGGTACTGATGAGGGTTGTGATTTCTGCATTGATGGGGGTTCTAGTTATGTATTTCTGTACCTCTGGTGGGTCTGGTTATGTATTTCTGTACTGATGAAGGTTTTGACACAGTGTTTCTGTACCTTTGGTTGGTCTGGTGATATATTTCTGCACTGATAAGGGTTTTTACTTTGTATTTCTGTACTGATAGGGGTTATATGTATTTCTGTACCTCTGGTGGGTCTGGTGATGTATGTCTGTTCTGATGGGGGTTATATGGATGTATTTCAGTACCTCTAATGGGTCAGGTGATATAGTTTTGTGTTATTTATTATTCTGATCCTGCACACATCTCTGATGTTGAAATTCTGTACTGATGAGGATTGTGATGCTGTGTTTCTATAGTGATGGAGGTTATATGGATGTATACGTGTACTAATGGGGGTTCTAGTTATGTATTTCTGTATCTCTGGTGATGTAACCCTGTCCTGATGAGTTTTGATGCCGTTTCTATACTGATGAAGGTTCTATGGATATTAGGGATGGGCGAATCTACTCGCTAGGACTCGTTACTCGGCGAGTAGTAAGGGACTCGCAGGACTCGGTACTCTGTGAGTTTCCCAGTGATTACTCGCATGAGTCCAATGCAAATCAATATCAATCCTAGTTTTGTCAGAAACGCTGACAAAACTAGGATTGCCATTGTTTGCATTAGACTCGGCTACTGTGCCAGTGATAGCAGGGAAACTCGCAAATAACTGCTGTTACTTTGCGAGCCGAGTCCAGCTGTCTTCTCTGTGCAGCTCCAGGGTCCTAGAGCCCGCCTGCTCACAGACATGATGTAGTAGTGCTGAGATTGTTCTCAGTCTGCTCATCCCTGTGCATAGACATCTATATCTATGCACAGGGGATGTAGCAGAGAGGACATCGCGTTTTGGACTGCGTCGGACAGAAGAGGATTTTTTTAATTAAAGATGGAGTCCCTAATGGCTTTTTTTTTTATTTCAAATAAAAATTTTCTCTGTGTTGTGTTTTTTTTAACCCTTTATTGGAGATTCTTAGTGGCTGGGTCAAACGTGGCCTGACATTAAGAATCTCGGGCTTAGTACCAGCTTGTATAACAAAGCTGGTATTAACCACTTTATTACCCAGCGTGCCACCGCCACCAGGGCCGCTGGAAGAGCGGGGTTCAGCGCCAGAGGATGGCGCTTCAATGAACGCGCCATCTTCTGGGGCGGCTGCGGGCTGCAATTTGCAGCGGGGGGTGCCCAGAAAGCTTGGGCATCCCTGCGCTGCGGATTCCAGCCCCCAGCTGCTTAGCTGTACCTGGCTAGACATAGAAATTGCGCGGAGCCCCACGCATTTTTTTTTTATTATTTCATGAATTTCAGAGTCAGAGTCTCAGAGTCAGAGTCTCAGAATTTCATGAAATAATTTTAAAAAAATGCATGGGGCTCCGCGCAATTTCTATGTCTAGCCAGGTACAGCTAAGCAGCTGGGGGCTGGAATCCGCAGCGCAGGGATGCCCAAGCTTTCTGGGCATCCCCCGCTGCAAATTGCAGCCCGCAGCCGCCCCAGAAGATGGCGCGTTCATTGAAGCGCCATCCTCTGGCACTGAACCCCGCTCTTCCAGCGGCCCTGGTAGCGGTGGCACGCTGGGTAATAAAGAGGTTAGGGCCAGCTTTGTATTATCAGCTGGCCCTAAGCCCGAAATTTATGGCGGTCACGCCAATATTAGACATGACCGCCATGAATTTCTATTAAATTGTTTTAAAAAAAACACAACACAAAGAAAATTTTTTATTAGAAATAAAAAAAAAGCCATTAGGGACTCCATCTTTAATTAAAAAATCCTCTTTCGTCCGACGCAGTCCAAAACGCGATGTCCTCTCTGCTACATCCCCTGTGCATAGATATAGATGTCTATGCACAGGGAATGAGCAGACTGAGAACAATCTCAGCTCTGCTACATCAGGCAGCAGGCGGGCTCTAGGACCCTGGAGCTGGCAGCTAGCACACAGAGCAGACAGGACTCTTATCTGTGCGAGTTTCCCAGCGATTACTTACAAAGTAAACGAGTCCAATGCAAATAAATGACAAACTAGGATTGCTTCAGGCTGAAGCTTCCGAGACACATCTGCGATTTGTAAATCTCACACTACTCGCTATTACTCGCTTCCCCATTCATTAACATTGGACTCGCTAGACTCGCAACGAGTAGCGAGTCCTGTGCTCGGACTCGCTAGAGTCAAGCGATTCCGAGTAATTTAGGATTCGCCCATCACTAATGGATATATATTTGTACCTCTGGTGGGTCTGGCGATGTATTTCTGTATTGATGAGGGTTGTGATTTCTGTAATGATGGGGGTTATATGGATGCATTTCTGTACCTCTGGTGATGTATTTCTGTACCTCTGGTGGGTCTGGTGATGTATTTCTGTACCTCAGGTGATGTATTTCTGCACCTCTGGTGGGTCTGGTGATGTATTTCTGTACCTCAGGTGATGTATTTCTGCACCTCTGGTGGGTCTGGTGATGTATTGCTGTACCTCTGGTGATGTATTTCTGTACCTCTGATGATGTATTTCTGTACCTCTGATGATGTATTTCTGTACCTCTGGTGATGTATTTCTGTACCTCTGGTGATGTAATTCTGTACCTCTGGTGATGTATTTCTGTACCTCTGGTGGGTCTGGTGATGTATTTCTGTACCTCTGGTGGGTCTGGTGATGTAGTTCTGTACCTCTGGTGATGTATTTCTGTACCTCTGGTGGATCTGGTGATGTATTTCTGTACCACTGGTGGGTCTGGTGATGTATTTCTGTACCTCTGGTGGATCTGGTGATGTATTTCTGTAAAGTGGAAAACCACCGGTGCTTGTCTTCATAAAATTTTGTTCTTTATTGTTAAATGAAATTTATAAAATCATTCAGCGTGCTAGCTAGGCGCTAGACGCGTTTCGGAAGACACAACTTCCTTAATCATTAGCAATACAAAATACAAAAGTTTATACATTTATAAAAAAGAAACCTCCACCCACAGCTGAACCTAATTAACAATGGTGATAATAAAGAAACTAAAATTTAACTCTTTCACATGTTATGGAGTTGAAATTTGCACAAGAGGGAGCATTGTACTATTTTCTGACACACCAAAATATTACAATACATACAGTATATATTTAATAGCTTCATGGATCTCCACCTTTAATGTTTTTATTTTTACTTCCTTTTCCTTATCCTTATATGATGGAAAACCAATACATTGTAATACAAAAAAAAAAAAAAAAAAAAAAAAAAAAAAATTTCAGTGCGTTCTAATATATTTATGATGATTATCACATATTAATAGATTTCATTATTACACTCCCAATGTGCGGTTGTTTTATTGTTCAAGCAGATTCTGAGTTTAATCATCCCGGTAACTTTATAGCTAGTCTTGTTTTTTATTTTTTATTTTCATATGTAGATACATTACTCCATTACCTCAATTTAGTTATATTATGGGGGGGAGGGGGAAGAGAGGGAAAAGAAAAAAAAAAAAAAAAAAAAAAAACTTTTTAAAATTTCCAAACTTTTTTTGGGCATTAATTTCACTGATTTATTTTTTAAGTTTTAATATTGCAATCTTTGCTAAAACAAATGTCAAAGTAAAAGGATATGTATTAGAAATTCTATATTTTGAACTATTTCATAGGCATGCACATTTTCTGTGTCTAAACTTGTAAGCTTATTTCGGTCCTTATTGTCAATGGTTTTTTACATATATGTTGATTTCCTTATTCTAGCCTACATGCAGGTATAGAATGGTCTAGCTCTGCCATGTTTAATGCCCATTACATAGTTAGCTTTTTGTAATAAAAAAAAAAAAAAAAAAAATATTTTAAATTTCCAAACTTTTTTTGGGGAGATTAATTTCACTGATTTATTTGTTAAAGGTTTAGTATTACAATCTTTTCCAAAACAAATGTTAAAGCAAAAGAATATGTGTTAGAACTTCTATTTTGATCTATTTCATAGACATGCACATTTTCTGTGTCTAAACTTGTAAGCTTATTTCGGTCCTTATTGTCAACGGTTTTTTACATATATGTTGATTTCCTACTTTAGCCTACAATACAGGTTTAGAATGATCTAGCACTACCATATTTGATGCCCATTACATGATCCGCTTTTGGAAATCTTATAACCCAAAAAAAAAAAAAAAAAAAAAAATTTTTATTAATAGGAAAAGAAAGAAAGGAAAAAAGGGGGAAAAAAAGGGGGTCCCAACCCATTGAATATTTATTTATTTCCTAATAGAAGTAACATAAATCATTTCTGTAATTTAGACCGTTGGGGCTACGGGCATCCAACTGGAGGATCCAAAAATGTCTTGATAGACCTGACATTCCAGTTTTTAAAAAAGCGTATATCCGAGCATATCACAGCATCCAATCCAAACTCAAAATCCTTAAAAACTGGAATGTCAGGTCTATCAAGACATTTTTGTGAGGTCCATGGTGGGGTTTTAACATCATTAACCATCATGGGTATAGAACGAGTTCATCGTCCTTATAGGGGTGGAGATTGGGAGCGGGTGCTCCATAATCGGGAACTTTATTGGATCCTCCAGTTGGATGCCCGTAGTGGTTCTGATCCTGTACATGTGACAATCTATATATGATCTTTTCCTATTAATAAAAAATTTTTTTTTTTTTGGGTTATAAGATTTCCAAAAGCGGATCATGTAATGGGCATCAAATATGGTAGTGCTAGATCATTCTAAACCTGTATTGTAGGCTAAAGTAGGAAATCAACATATATGTAAAAAACCGTTGACAATAAGGACCGAAATAAGCTTACAAGTTTAGACACAGAAAATGTGCATGCCTATGAAATAGATCAAAATAGAAGTTCTAACACATATTCTTTTGCTTTGACATTTGTTTTGGAAAAGATTGTAATACTAAACCTTTAACAAATAAATCAGTGAAATTAATCTCCCCAAAAAAAAGTTTGGAAATTTAAAATATTTTTTTTTTTTTTTTTTTTTATTACAAAAAGCTAACTATGTAATGGGCATTAAACATGGCAGAGCTAGACCATTCTATACCTGCATGTAGGCTAGAATAAGGAAATCAACATATATGTAAAAAACCATTGACAATAAGGACCGAAATAAGCTTACAAGTTTAGACACAGAAAATGTGCATGCCTATGAAATAGTTCAAAATATAGAATTTCTAATACATATCCTTTTACTTTGACATTTGTTTTAGCAAAGATTGCAATATTAAAACTTAAAAAATAAATCAGTGAAATTAATGCCCAAAAAAAGTTTGGAAATTTTAAAAAGTTTTTTTTTTTTTTTTTTTTTTTTCTTTTCCTCTCTTTCCCCCTCCCCCCCCATAATATAACTAAATTGAGGTAATGGAGTAATGTATCTACATATGAAAATAAAAAATAAAAAACAAGACTAGCTATAAAGTTACCGGGATGATTAAACTCAGAATCTGCTTGAACAATAAAACAACCGCACATTGGGAGTGTAATAATGAAATCTATTAATATGTGATAATCATCATAAATATATTAGAACGCACTGAAATTTTTTTTTTTTTTTTTTTTTTTTTTTTTTTGTATTACAATGTATTGGTTTTCCATCATATAAGGATAAGGAAAAGGAAGTAAAAATAAAAACATTAAAGGTGGAGATCCATGAAGCTATTAAATATATACTGTATGTATTGTAATATTTTGGTGTGTCAGAAAATAGTACAATGCTCCCTCTTGTGCAAATTTCAACTCCATAACATGTGAAAGAGTTAAATTTTAGTTTCTTTATTATCACCATTGTTAATTAGGTTCAGCTGTGGGTGGAGGTTTCTTTTTTATAAATGTATAAACTTTTGTATTTTGTATTGCTAATGATTAAGGAAGTTGTGTCTTCCGAAACGCGTCTAGCGCCTAGCTAGCACGCTGAATGATTTTATAAATTTCATTTAACAATAAAGAACAAAATTTTATGAAGACAAGCACCGGTGGTTTTCCACTTTACATTGTTTCCTGGGCAGTTGCCAAAGCTGCCACACCAGGTGCAGGAATCCAGGAGGATATGGGCGGTGGAGCAGCCTTTTCCCTTTCCCTTTCCCAGTGAATGGATGTATTTCTGTACCTCTGGTGGGTCTGGTGATGTATGTCTGTACCTCTGGTGGATCTGGTGATGTATTTCTGTACCTCTGGTGGGTCTGGTGATGTATTTCTGAACCTCAGGTGATGTATTTCTGTACCTCTGGTGATGTATTTCTGTACCTCTGGTGATGTATTTCTGTACCTCTGGTGGGTCTGGTGATGTATTTCTGTACCTCTGGTGATGTATTTCTGTACCTCTGGTGGGTCTGGTGATGTATTTCTGAACCTCTGGTGGGTCTGGTGATGTATTTCTGTACCTCTGGTGGGTCTGGTGATGTATTTCTGTACCTCTGGTGGGTCTGGTGATGTATTTCTGTACCTCTGGTGGGTCTGGTGATGTATTTCTGAACCTCTGGTGGGTCTGGTGATGTATTTCTGTACCTCTGGTGGGTCTGGTGATGTATTTCTGTACCTCAGGTGATGTATTTCTGTACCTCTGGTGTGTCTGGTGATGTATTTCTGTACCTCTGGTGGGTCTGGTGATGTATTTCTGTACCTCTGGTGGGTCTGGTGATGTATTTCTGTACCTCTGGTAGGTCTGATGTATTTCTGTACCTCTGGTGGATCTGGTGATGTATTTCTGTACCTCTGGTGGATCTGGTGATGTATTTCTGTACCTCAGGTGATGTATTTCTGTACCTCTGGTGGGTCTGGTGATGTATTTCTGTACCTCTGGTGGGTCTGGTGATGTATTTCTGTACCTCTGGTGGGTCTGGTGATGTATTTCTGTACCTCTGGTAGGTCTGATGTATTTCTGTACCTCTGGTGGATCTGGTGATGTATTTCTGTACCTCAGGTGATGTATTTCTGTACCTCTGGTGGGTCTGGTGATGTATTTCTGTACCTCTGGTGGGTCTGGTGATGTATTTCTGTACCTCTGGTAGGTCTGATGTATTTCTGTACCTCTGGTGGATCTGGTGATGTATTTCTGTACCTCTGATGGGTCTGGTGATGTATTTCTGTACCTCTGGTGATGTATTTCTGAACCTCTGGTGGATCTGGTGATGTATTTCTGTACCTCTGATGGGTCTGGTGATGTATTTCTGTACCTCTGGTGATGTATTTCTGAACCTCTGGTGGATCTGGTGATGTATTTCTGTACCTCAGGTGATGTATTTCTGTACCTCTGGTGGGTCTGGTGATGTATTTCTGTACCTCTGGTGGGTCTGGTGATGTATTTCTGTAGCTCTGGTGGATCTGGTGATGTATTTCTGTATTTATGGTGGATCTGGTGATGTATTTCTGTACCTCAGGTGATGTATTTCTGTACCTCTGGTGGGTCTGGTGATGTATTTCTGTACCTCTGGTGGATCTGGTGATGTATTTCTGTAGCTCTGGTGGATCTGGTGATGTATTTCTGTACCTCAGGTGATGTATTTCTGTACCTCTGGTGGATCTGGTGATGTATTTCTGTAGCTCTGGTGGGTCTGGTGATGTAGTTTTGTGCAGTTAGTGGTTCTGATCCTGTACATGTAACAATCTATATATGACCTGTAACATTACATGATATATGGCTATATTCATAAAGTTTTGTGCCATCTGACAATTTAAGGGTTCTACGTTTTTATTTGTTAGGATCATTAAAGAGGTTGTCCAAGTCTGTGATAAGTCTGCAGTCACTCTACGTGTCCTTCTATATGACTGTAGACTTGTGAATTGACAGTGCGCACACTGCACGCTGTCAGGACTCTCTGGTGTTGGTGGTGAGAGTGGGAGGTCATGAAACCATAAGTATGTGATTCCATACGTGCAGTCACGTGCTGACTAGATATGCGAGACCTCGATCAATGAAAATGAATTGAGGCCGGACACGTCTAGTTGGACTGTGACTAGTATATAAATCACCTGTGCTCATATGACCGTCCAATCTTACCACTGGCACAGGATAATCCTGACAGTGTGCATACCACACTCTGTGAGAAGTCAGAGGCTGCAGTCACTTAGAGGGACCACAGACTCATCTCACACCTGGACAAGCCCTTTAATTATACCATTAAGCCCTGTAGCCCATTCCTAACAGCGTGTCTGTACGTACTGTCAGTACGGGACAGTAAGTATGCAAATCAGAGATGAATGATCGGTCACATGACGACTTCTCAGACCGATGGTAGGAGGGGGATGCCAAACTGAATTCTTGCCATAAAACCTAGATACACCTTTGGGAACCACAGCAACTCGGACCCCATAACGTTACAGAGCGGGGGGCCGAGTGCTGAGGAGCAGAGAGTGGAAGTCCACACCCCTCTGCTGACCCCATAACTGCAGAGTCCAGACCTCCTTTGTAACATCAGCACAAACACTGCACCCGCCGGAAGCTTCATGGCCGAGCAGCTGTACATTACCAAGCACAATGCTGAGCCATACATCACCAAGCACCATCACCCTAATAATCCATACTCCGGAGGCCCTGGGGACCCGCTCCACCTGTGGGAGCGACACCTTCATGGCTGCCATTCCACCATCCCCAGAGGTCCCGGACTGCAGCAGCGGCCACTAATAGCCACATACCACAGGTGGCGTCACAACAACCACCCTAAAAAGCCCCCTATTCCCCAATCAGCAATCGCCCCTTTTTTATTGACTGCTCCGGGGCCACGGACCAGGTCACACCACCGTGACATCCCATTCCCCAGATGACCTTGTCAGGCCCGGCTCCGAGTACCCCACAGCCCCCACAAGGTGAGTCATTATTATTATCAGTATAGTAATATTTTTTATTAGTTACTTTACTATTACTTATTATTATTTATCAGTATTATTTATTATTATCAGTATTAGTATTTATTATTATCAAGGTGTGATCTGTGCTGGTTTGTTCAGTGCTACGGATAACCCTCTCCCTGATGTTTCACCTCTTCTCCTCCTCCTGCTGATGTCGCATCTCTTCTCCTCCTGCTGATGTCGCACCTCTTCTCATCCTCCTGCTGATGTCGCACCTCTTCTCCTCCTGCTGATGTCGCACCTCTTCTCCTCCTCCTGCTGATGTCGCACCTCTTCTCATCCTCCTGCTGATGTTGCACCTCTTCTCTGTCTCCTGCTGACGTCGCACCTCTTCTCCTCCTCCTGCTGATGTCGCACCTCTTCTCCTCCTCCTGCTGATGTCGCACCTCTTCTCCTCCTCCTGCTGATGTCGCACCTCTTCTCCTCCTCCTGCTGATGTCGCACCTCTTCTCCTCCTCCTGCTGATGTCTGCACCTCTTCTTCTCCTCCTGCTGATGTCGCACCTCTTCTCATCCTCCTGCTGATGTCGCACCTCTTCTCCTCCTCCTCCTGATGTCGCACCTCTTCTCCTCCTCCTGCTGATGTCGCACCTCTTCTCCTCTTCCTGCTGATGTCGCACCTCTTCTCCTCCTCCTGCTGATGTCGCACCTCTTCTCCTCCTGCTGATGTCGCACCTCTTCTCCTCCTTCTGCTGATGTCGCACCTCTTCTCCTCCTCCTGCTGATGTCGCACCTCTTCTCCTCCTCCTGCAGATGTCGCACCGCTTCTCCTCCTCCTGCTGATGTCGCACCTCTTCTCCTCCTCCTGCTGAGTCGACACCTTCTCTCTCCTGCGTCCTCGCTGATGTCGCACCTCTTTCCTCTCTGCTGATGTCCGCACCTCTTCTCCTCCTCCTGATGATGTCGCACCTCTTCTCTCCTCCTGCTGATGTCGCACCTCTTCTCCTCCTCCTGCTGATGTCGCACCTCTTCTTCTCTCCTGCTGATGTCGCACCTCTTCTCCTCCTCCTGCTGATGTCGCAACCTCTTTCTCCTCCTGCTGATGTCGCACCTCTTCTCTCCTTCTCTGATGTCGCAACTCTTCTCTTATGTATGTTGCACCTCTTCTTCTTCTCTCGTCATGTCGCACCTTTTCTCCTCCTCCTGCTGATGTCGCACCTCTTCTCTCCTCCTGCTGATGTTGCACCTCTTCTTGCTGATTCACCTCCCTCCTGCTGATGTGCACTCTTCTCTCCTGCTGATTCGCACTCTTCTCTCCTCCTGCTGATGTCGCACCTCTTCTCTCCTCTGCTGATGTCGCACCTCTTCTCTCCTCCTGCTGATGTCGCACTCTTCTCTCTCCTCCTGCTGATGTCGCACCTCTTCTCCTGCCCCTGCTGATGTCGCACCTCTTCTCCTCCTGCTGATGTCGCACCTCTTCTCTCTCCTGCTGATGTCGCACCTCTTCTCCTCCTGCTGATGTCCACCTCTTCTCCTCCTGCTGATGTCGCACCTCTTCTCTCTCCTCCTGCTGATGTCGCACCTCTTCTCCTCCTCCTGCTGATGTCGCACCTCTTCTCCTCCTGCTGATGTCGCACCTCTTCTCCTCCTGCTGATGTCGCACCTCTTCTTCTCTCCTGCTGATGTCGCACCTCTTCTCCTCCTCCTGCTGATGTCGCACCTCTCTCCTCCTGCTGATGTCGCACCTCTTCTCCTCCTGCTGATGTCACACCTCTTCTCCTCTCTGATGTCGCACCTCTTCTCCTCCTGCTGATGTCGCACCTCTTCTCTCCTGCTGATGTCGCACCTCTTCTCCTCCTGCTGATGTGCACCTCTCTCCTCCTCCTGCTGATGTCGCACCTCTTCTCCTCCTCCTGCTGATGTCGCACCTCTTTTTCCCTCCTCTGATGTCGCACCTCTTCTCTCCTGCTGATGTCGCACCTCTTCTCTCTCCTCCTGCTGATGTCGCACCTTTCTCCTCCTCCTGCTGATGTCGCACTCTTCTCCTCCTGCTGATGTCGCACCTCTTCTCCTCCTGCTGATGTCGCACCTTCTCCTCCTCCTGCTGATGTCGCACCTCTTCTCCTCCTGCTGATGTCGCACCTCTTCTCCTCTTCTGCTGATGTCGCACCTCTTCTCCTCCTGTGATGCGCACTTTCTCACTCCTGCGATTCGCACCTCTTCTCCTCCTGCTGATGTCGCACTCTTCTCCTCCTCTGCTGATGTCGCACCTCTTCTCCTCCTCCTGCTGATGTCGCACCTCTTCTCCTCTGCTGATGTCGCACCTCTTCTCCTCCTCCTGCTGATGTCGCACCTCTCTCCTCCTCCTGCTGATGTCGCACCTCTTCTCTCCTCTGCTGATGTCGCACCTCTTCCCTCCTCCTGCTGATGTCGCACCTCTCTTCCTCCTGCTGATGTCGCACCTCTTCTCCTCCTGCTGATGTGCACCTCTTCTCCTCCTGCTGATGTCGCACCTCTTCTCCTCCTCCTGCTGATGTCGCACCTCTTCTCCTGCTGAGTCGCACCTCTCTCCTGCTGATGTCGCACCTCTTCTCTCCTCCTGCTGATGTCGCACCCTTCTCCTCCTCCTGCTGATGTCGCACCTCTTCTCCTCCTCCTGCTGATGTCGCACCTCTCTCTCCTCCTGCTGATGTCGCACCTCTTCTCCTCCTTGCTGATGTCGCACCTTTCTCCTCCTCTGCTGATGTCGCACTCTTCTTCCTCCTGCTGATGTCGCACCTCTTCTCCTCCTGCTGATGTCGCACCTCTTCTCTCCTCCTGCTGATGTCGCACCTCTTCTCTCCTCCTGCTGATGTCGCACCTCTTCTCCTCCTCCTGCTGATGTCGCACCTCTTCTCCTCCTGCTGATGTCGCACCTCTTCTCCTCCTCCTGCTGATGTCGCACCTCTTCTCTCCTCCTGCTGATGTCGCACCTCTTCTCCTCCTCCTGCTGATGTCGCACCTCTTCTCTCCTCCTGCTGATGTCGCACCTCTTCTCCTCCTGCTGATGTCGCACCTCTTCTCCTCCTGCTGATGTCGCACCTCTTCTCCTCCTGCTGATGTCGCACCTCTTCTCCTCCTCCTGCTGATGTCGCACCTCTTCTCCTCTCCTGCTGATGTCGCACCTCTTCTCCTGCTGATGTCGCACCCTTCTCCTCTCTGCTGATGTCACACCTCTTCTCCTGCTGATGTCGCACCTCTTCTCCTCCTGCTGATGTCACACCTCTTCTCCTGCTGATGTCGCACCTCTTCTCCTCCTGCTGTTGCACCTCTTCTCCTCCTGCTGATGTCGCACCTCTTCTCCTCCTCCTGCTGATGTCGCACCTCTTCTCCTGCTGATGTCGCACCTCTTCTCCTGCTGATGTCGCACCTCTTCTCCTCCTCCTGCTGATGTCGCACCTCTCCTCCTCCTCCTGCTGATGTCGCACCTCTTCTCCTCCTGCTGATGTCGCACCTCTTCTCCTCCTGCTGATGTCGCACCTCTCCTCCTCCTGCTGATGTCGCACCTCTTCTCCTCCTCCTGCTGATGTCGCACCTCTTCTCCTCCTCCTGATGTCGCACCTCTTCTCATCCTCCTGCTGATGTCGCACCTCTCCTCCTCCTCCTGCTGATGTCGCACCTCTTCTCCTCCTCCTGCTGATGTCGCACCTCTTCTCCTCCTCCTGATGTCGCACCTCTTCTCCTCCTCCTGCTGATGTCGCACCTCTTCTCCTCCTCCTGCTGATGTCGCACCTCTTCTCCTCCTCCTGCTGATGTCGCACCTCTTCTCCGCACCGCAGCGTCTCCGGGCCGCGCCATGTCTCCGCGGGGGCCGCCGCCGTCACGCCCCCTCCTGACTTTGCTTTCAGTGATGGAGAATCTCTGTCACCTGCTTTCCGTTGTCTGTAAACACCAGGCGGTCCCCCCCTCTCCTTCTAGCACAGTGGTACAGTCCAGAAACGCAATCCCATTGCTTTATGTGGAAGATACCATTTACGTGCAGGGGTGGCATTTACACTGGAAAGTAACGGATAAAGCCATGGTGGTTTATTTTTTAGCGCTGGATTGAATTATAAAAGCAAGGGTAAATCTTTTCTCTCTTTTTATTCTAGCAGATTGCTGAAACAGTATACTATTTTTGCTTATCCCCCATAATCTGTGAAGAGTGGTACGTCCTTATAATACAGATGCCGACAGTGGAATATACCATGTTGTTACAGAGGGGGGATATGGTCAGTCGGGGATGACAGATGAGAGGGCTGGGTCATACCATCTTCGCAGTGGTTGATATGTCGGGCTCTCCTGTCACAGTCTCCGCCTGCTATGAGCCGTCAGTGTCCCGGCCTCGTCCTGTTAGTCTCTCCCCCCCCCTCTTGGTGTGGTGGTACATCCTGCAGTGTCAGCTGACTCCGCCCTCTCCGGTGACCCCGCCCTCTCCTTCACCTCGGCTTGTTGTTCCCCGGGGTCCGGCGCGGCGGCGCTCTGTGTACCGGCGGCTCTGGCTCTGTGTCCCGGCGGCCATGGCTCTGTGCGGGGGTGCGGGAGCCTCGTCCCTCCCCAGTGAGCTGGTCGTGCACATCTTCTCGTTCCTGCCTCCTCCGGACCGGCTCCGGGCCTCGGCCGCCTGCTCGCACTGGCGGGACTGCCTGTTCTACCCGGCGCTGTGGCCGGAGCTGCGGCTCAGCCTCCAGGCGTCTCTGGCGGAGCGGCCGCGCCTCGAGTTCCTGATGCGGAAGTGCGGCTGCTTCGTGCGGGAGCTGCGGGTGGAGTTCGCGGCCGAGAATTACGTGTCCGGAGCGGCCGAGGCCGCCGGCGCCTCCCCGCCCTCCTGCTCCTCCACCGGGGACGGCGCGGACGGGGAGGCGCCGGGAGAAGCGCAGCATTCAGGGCGGTGGATGGAGGTGCTGAGGAACTACCTGGAGCTGGTGCTGTGCGTGCTGGGCTGTGTGAGGGGCAACAGGTGAGCGGGGGCCACAGGGGGCATACACAGGGGCCACCCCCATATACAGGGGGCATACACAGGGGCCACACTATCCCCCGTCCCCCCATATACAGGGGGCCACCCCCATATACAGGGGGCACCCCCATATACAGGGGGCATACACAGGGGCCACACTATCCCCCGTCCCCCCATATACAGGGGGCCACACCGTCCCCCCCCCCATATACAGGGGGCCACCCCATATACAGGGGGCACCCCCATATACAGGGGGCATACACAGGGGCCACACTATCCCCCGTCCCCCCATATACAGGGGGCCACACCGTCCCCCCCCCCCCCCCCCCCCCCCATATACAGGGGGCCACACCGTCCCCGTCCCCCCCCCCCCATATACAGGGGGCCACACCGTCCCCCCCCCCCCCCATATACAGGGGGCCACACCGTCCCCCCCCCCCCCCCCATATACAGGGGGCCACACCGTCCCCCCCCCCCCCATATACAGGGGGCCACACCGTCCCCCCCCCCCATATACAGGGGGCCACACCGTCCCCCCCCCCCATATACAGGGGGCCACACCGTCCCCGTCCCCCATATACAGGGGGCCACACAACACACCCCTATACAGTGCAGGGGGCCACACACACCATATACAGGGGCCACACCATCCCCCACCCCCATATACAATACAGGGGCCACACCATCCCCCATATATAGTACAGGGGACATATACAGGGGCCACACACCCCCCACCTATATACAGGGGCCACACACACCCCTATGCAGTGCAGCGGGCCACACACACCTATATACAGGGGTCGCACCATCCCCCATATACAATACAGAGGCTAAACACACCCCCATATACAATACGGGGGCCTGCGCCGTCCCCCTTCCCCATATATAGTATGGGAGCCACCCCCCACCTATACACAGGGGCCACACCATCCCCCATATACATGGGCCACCCCCCCCCCCCCATAGACAGTACAGGGGTCGCCACCCACCATATACAGTACGGAGGTCACACGCACCCTATATAGGGGCCATACACCCAACCGCCCCCCTATACAGTGCAGGGGGCCACACTCCCCATATACAACAGTCTTGAGACCTTGGGGTTATGGATGGAAGTGCTGACGACAAACCTGATGCCAGGCTGAGTGCAGGACCACAGAAGAGCCACCCCAATATACAGTGCAGACCCCCCCATATGTAGCACCCTATACCTGTGCGGGGGGACCCCAGGATCACAGCCCCCTATACCTGTGTGGAGAGACCCCAGGATCACAGCTCCCTCCCCATCCCACAGGAGCCCCCTATACCTGTGCGGGGGAGACCCCAGGATCACAGCTCCCTCCCCATCCCACAGGAGCCCCCTACACCTGTGCGGGGGGAGACCCGAGGATCACAGCCCCCTCCCCATCCCCTGGTGCCCCCTATACCTGTGTGTTACAGGGTTTGGAGTCACATTTTCCTGTCCTCTCCATAATGGCGGAGGCTGCGGCGCTCGTCACCTCCGTCCTGTGTGATTACACCTATGGCGACATACGAGCAGCGCGATACACGGGAGGGGGGAGGGGCGGCGTTGTGTACGGTCTGGAAAATACTCGGAAGCTTCTGCGTTGGGCATTTGTGACCTTCACAGGCTGCAACCCCAGAACCTGAAACATAGGAGGTGGTCATCTGTCAGAATAGAGGTCCTGTATGTCCGTCTGCAGTGCCCTGCCAGGGCCTTCCTGTCTAATGATGCCACCATAGACAAGGGGGGGGCGCTGCTGTTAGCGAGTGATCGTGAGCCTTGCTCTGCCCAATAGGAAATTATGCGGGGGGGGGGCCCTGAAGTGTGGCTGTAATGAAGGCTTGATGTGATGGGGGGGGGGGGGGGGTCCAGTCTACAATATGATGCTAGGTGACATTTGTCAGATAAGTGTAGATCACTCAGCTGGGGCTCCCATAAATATGCAGGTCTGCTGTGCTTATGGATGGGAGATTTAACAGAGGGGGTGGGCTGCGCATGCGCACTTCTGCTCAATACAGAGTATTTGGTCTTGTTGGTCCATGCTTGTGCGACTGACCACTTCCTGGCCACAGGGATCCCTAAAAGTAGTCAGATTGGGGGATACGACCCCTGGGAGTGTTAGGGAGATGCTGCTTGCGCATGCGCCATCCAGAATGCAACGCACCTAGTAGATAGTCCATGGATCTGACAATGTGACTTTTCCTGACTGCAGGGACCCCAATCATAGTCAGATTTGGGGGCACAACATGCTCTGCCCGCTATTCTCCTAATCTGACGCTTGCTATCGTCTTGTGTCCAAGGCGAGTTTAAGGCAGCGGCTCATTGTACATGCGCTGGGCGCTCCATAACATGAAGTATGGGGGGGACGCCTTTTGGAGTGGACACTACATTCACTTCTTGGCTACAGGACCCCCACTCATAAAATTGGACTTGTCTCTCCAGGAGACACTGCAGGGGACAGCCAGTTGCTCATGCGCTCTACACTGATTTCATAGGGTGACACCGATAAGTGAGTCCGTCTGTCTAGGACCGTCGCACCAGTTCATATAAAAAATCTCATAGATTTCATTGTCGCCGAGATGCCAGAAAAATCAAAAGAATCAGACTCCCCACCCCCCTTCCCGAAACAAAGGGAAAAAAGGGACAAACGTGAAGTAGCCTCCAATACACCCCATTCTAATGACCCACGTATGTTACTGGTCTTGTATATAAGGAACATTATGTGAGTGGGGTCTTCTCCATACAGAGGTACTGGGGAGACTGGTAAAGTTACCATCGAAACATTACCCTTCATGTAACCCACACATAAGGCTGTTATGCTGTCAACAGATGTTTGTGCCAGCCCCGACGCACGTTTCGGTGTCACTTTCTCAGGAGACATTGTAACGAGCGTCGGGGCTGGATGGACGATGGCACAAGCATCTGATTTTTCTATTGTATCGTGTAGCCTGAAGGTCCGTTTTGGTCTATGAGGGTAATCTTGGTGCTCGATGGGGGTCTAGACCTGCACTGTGGATCAGTGATCATTTTTGTAGACTGGAATACCCCTTTAAGTGACCCTTATTTTGGTTCCTCTCTTTGCAGGAATCTCCAGAAGTTGAGCCTTTTTGGCGACATCAGTATCTTGCAGCAGAACGGCACCATAACGAGCACTTACCTAAATAAAGTGGATCCGGGCGGCAAAAAGATGCAACAGTAAGTGGAGCGGCTGTGACAGGACGGGGCACCCAATACTGCATCCCACACTGGGTCAGCTAGGGGGTCTTTATTCCTCATTACGGGGGTCTCCAGCTTCTTGGTGGGTGTTTAGATTTTGCAGAACCCGCGCGCTGACGTACGTTTCTACACACAGGATCCAGCAGCTCTTTGAGGAGATCCTGGCGAACAGCCGGCAGCTGAAGTGGCTCTCCTGCGGATTCATGCTGGAGATCGTGACCTCGACCTCTCTGGCGTCCTTGTCCAATCCGGTGGCCAACACCATCGAGCACCTGAGCCTACTGGACAACCACACGTCTGCCGACACCACCCTGGTGACCACCATCGAACTGGAGCGCTTCGTGAACCTGCGCTCGCTGGCTCTGGACTTCTGCGACTTCACGGCAGAAATGACGCGGGTGTTGGCGAATAATAACCACGTGCCTTTGCATCGCCTCTCGCTCCTGGTCCACAGCACTTCGCTCAAGAGCAAAACCCTGGCCAAGATGCCAGAGGACGATGACTGGAGGGCACTGACACGCAACAGCGCCAACCTACGAGTGTACATGATGGCGTTCAACGTGAAGAGCGACGACATGTTGCGAATACTCAAGCCCGGCATACCGCTGGAGAGGATTCACTTCGACAGCTACATCACGTGCGTGTCTGGGGCGGTGGTGGATCTCATCTCCCGGCAGTACGACACATTCCTCACCCACTTCATCCTCATGAACGACGTCAACGATACGTCTGGCTTCCCGGATCTCAGCGACAACAGGAATGAAGACCCGCTGGTTCTCTTGGCTTGGAGATGCATGAGGCTGTCCCTGCTGGCGATCCATGGTGAGGGGGGATGGTGGGAGTGATGGGGGATGGAGCTACACTGGATAGGGTCTTATCGGGGGGGGGGGTGATGGAGCATGGGGCGGCACTGTACGGAGACTTGGTTAAGAGTGTGACGGGGGATGGAGCCATGCTGTACGGGTACTTGAAGGGAACCTGTCACCTGATTCTAAGCCCCTACACTATCACTAGCTGTCCCTACACCTTCCTAGCTGCTCCCTATCTATCCCTTTCTTATCTAAAGTGTCCCTATTAAACAAGTGAAAAAGAAGTATAAACTTACTGCAGTCCCCGTGGTTGGGGGAGTGGGTAGGCGTGGCCATGCTTCCTCCATCACATGCCCCGCTGGGCGGCATTATTCTTTGTCCTCTCTTCCCCAGTATATGGAATCTCCCGCCCTCTGTCATTCTATGCACCGGCCGGACGTCACATCTGGCGCGGTGCATTATGGGGCCGGTCACATGATCGGCCCCAGTGCATTATGGGCTTGATCACGTGATCGGCCCGGCTTCAATAAGCGCATGCGCGGAGCCAGGCCGATCACGTGATCGGCCCCATAATGCACTGCGCCAGATGTGACGTCCGGCCGGTGCATAGAATGACAGAGGGCGGGAGATTCCATATACTGGGGAAGAGAGGACAAAAAATAATGCCGCCCAGCGGGGCATGTGATGGAGGAAACGTGGCCACGCCTACCCAGTCCCCCAACCACGGGGACTGCAGTAAGTTTATACTTTTTCACTTGTTTAATAGGGACACTATAGATAAGAAAGGGATAGATAGGGAGCAGCTAGGAAGGTGTAGGGACAGCTAGTGATAGTGTAGGGCAGAGGTCCCCAATGTCAGTCCTCGAGGGCCGAACCAGTGCAGGTTTTCAGGATTTCCTTACTATTGCACAGGGATTGGAATCATTGCCTGCTGTGCAATACTAAGGAGATCCTGAAAACCTGCACTGGTTCGGCCCTCGAGGACTGACATTGGGGACCTCTGGTGTAGGGCCTTAGAATCAGGTGACAGGTTCCCTTTAAAGCGGTAGTAAGGGGGGAGGCAGGAGTGGAGCTCGACTTTGACGAGAATGTAGAGTAACTCTACCAAGGGGGTCCTGTTGGGGTAGGAGCTCAACCAAGTGGAGTTTGACCTAAGGGAGTCTGGGAGAGAAGGGTACAGCGTTTGGCCGAGGGGAGACTGGGGGGTGGCAGTAATGAGAGCAGCGCGACCAAGGGAAGTCACCGGGGGAGTGAAGCTTAAAGGGAACCTGTCAGGTGTTTTATGCCTCCCCAGCTATCACTGTCTGCACCTGTAGCTTTATAATACCAGTCTAATCATCCCTGTCTGAGCTCATAGTGTAATGTAAAAGGTGAAAAAATAGCATTTATACACTGACATTTCAGTCTACCCCTTGGAGGAGGGGGGACTGTCTGGCAGGATAATAGTTAACTCACTACAGCAGCCATGTCGTGCCTGCACTATGGCAAATAAAAGATAGAAGATTTCAACATGGTGAGTGCCGCTCATTTTTTCTTAAAGAATTTAAACTCACTATAAACTTGCATGGCTAAAGGACCTGTGTGATGTAACGATCATGTGACCATAGTGGGCGGAGCTAAGTGAGCAAACTTGTGTTCTATGTGGACTTAGCTCTGCCTATTGTAGTCACATGGTTGTGACATCACATCAGGTCTCCCAACATGTTCCAACACAGGGCTGAAATTTTAACTATCAACCTGCCAAACACTCTCCGTTCTCCAAGCTGGAGACTGACTGCCTCATTACATAAGACAATGTAAGTTTATAAATGGATGGGGGGGAGGAGGAGGAGGAGGAGAGAGGGAGGGGGCCTCATTCAGACCTGGGGGTCTGGGGGAAGGGAGAGGAGCTCAGACTTGGTTGAGCCTAGGGGAAGGGAGAGGTATAGAGCTGGACTGAGGTTGGTTGCAATTAGTTGCCAGATTCAATGATTTTTTTTAATGCCCTCGTCCTCTTCCCGCAGGGTACACCGTCTGGGCCCACAACCTGATCGCCATCGCCCGTCTCCGAGGACCGGACCTGAAAGTCCTGGAAGTGACTGAGGAAAGCATAGACTTTGACCAAAGCGAGCTGGCCGACCAGGACGTGGACCCGGTGCACAACCTGATCGAGCAGGTGTCTATCGGCCTGGCCCGACCCTGGCGCGCCGTCATGGACATCGAGCTGCTCAGCGTCTTCACCGAGCCGGCGCGCCACTTTTACCGAGAGATGCAAAACTTCAGTGAAGGCATTTAATTAATATTTTGTTTTTGTTTTTTTATTTAAATTCAGATTTATTTTTTTGCCCCCCTTCCTCCTCGTGGTTACAATATGCAATTAGGGTCTCATCATGTTTCCTCGGTAGTGAGTTAACCCTTTGTGCCGTGTTTAATCAGTATTAGCGCTATAAAAAAAACTATCCTGTAGGTGTGTGTGGACTGATCGGACTGAGGGACGTCGGGTCTTGGTTCGGGAGTGACGCCGTTTTTCGGGTCCTTTTTTTTGTTTCACGGTTAAAAGCGATTTCTCTAGGGCTCTGGAGCTCGGCAGGTCAGGGGCGGACGGCAGAGAATCTCCCCGCGGCGGAAACTTAACGAGCAATTACCAGCAGGAACTTCTCATGCAGAACTGAACTTTTTTTTTGTTTTGGTTCTTTTCGCCGTTGAGTCCTGTGATTGGTTGAGCAGCCGAAAGGGCATTGACCTATATCCTTCTTCCCCCCAATCATCAATTACAGCAGAATGATAAAGTGCCGAGGACGCGTTTCAGTCCAGGGGAAAATGCTCTTTCAGGCTATGTTCACACAATGCGTTTCCAGTCCGTTTTCTTCCTGTGGCTTTTGAAAATTGCGGCAAAAAAGAAGCATCGTGTGAACACAGCCGTAGGGGTGCGTTTATGTGATATTTTGTCTTTTTTGCTTTCTTTCTGTATATAATCGTTCTGTGATGAGGGGGATCCCGACGCGCCGAGAGGGTCATTGGTTAAAGGGGATTTCCTATCTCCCAAGATCCTAACCCAATATGTAGCAGGAATAATATTAACAAATACTTCCAATTAGAAATGTAGTATAGTTCTTCTGATCATGTGCAGGACCCTTAGGTATCCATGGTTATGGCCACAATGCTCCAAGGATACCTAAGGAAGGCCCTACACAAGAGCAAAAGACCTTACTAATCAGGAGAGCTATAGTACATTTCTAGTTACTAATATTACACCAATAGAAAATCCCTCCAATTAGAATTGTAGTATAGTTCTCCTGATTAGCCATGTATTTTCCTCGTTTCCAGGACCTTGGGTATCCATGGTTACCATAAGCTACTAACTGACTTTCCTTATATTCCTGCCTGTAACCATGGATACCTAACTGACTTTCCTTATATTCCTGCCTGTAACCATGGATACCTAAGCTCCTGAACATGATGTAACAGACATGGCTAATCAGGAGAACTAGACTAATTGGAGGGAATTGTTAATGGTGGAATAATATTAGTAAATACCTCCAATTACAAATTTATTATAGTTCTCCTTATTAGCCATGGTTACAACCACGAGCAACTAACACTTTCCCTATATGCGTGACCATGGATACCTAAGGTCCTGCATATGAGCAAAACACATGGCTAATCAGGAACACTATATTGAAATTCTAATTGGAGAGATTTAATGGTGTAATTACAATATTAGTAAATACCTCGTATTAAAAATCTAGTATAGTTCTCCCGATTAGCCTTGTCTTTTCCTCATATGCAGGCTATTGAAGGGCGGTAGGTATCCATGGTTACAACTTCGAGCAATTGACATTCCCTATATATGGCCGTAACCATGGATACCCAAGGTCGTGCAATACCCTGCATATGAAGAAAAGACACGGCTAATCAGGAGAACTATACTACCTTTTTAATTTGAGGTATTTACTAATATTGTAATTACATAATTAAATCTCTCCAATTAGCTAATCAGGAGCAGTGTACTGAAATTCTATGTGTTTTGCTCATATGCAGGACCTTGGGTATCCATGGTCTCGGTCACGTATATAGGGCAAGTGTTAGTTGCTCGTGGTTGTAACCATGGATATCCAAGATACTACACATGAGGAAAAGACATGGCTAATCAGGAAAACTATAATAAACTTGTAATTGGAAGTATTTACTAATATTATTCCACCATTAACAAATCCCTCCAATTAGAAATGTAGTATAGTTCTCCTGATTAGCCATGTCTGTTACATCATGTTCAGGAGCTTAGGTATCCATGGTTACAGCCTGGAATATAAGGAAAGTCAGTTAGGTATCCATGGTTACCATAAGCTACTAAGGTCCTGCACATGAGCAAAAGGCATGGCTAATCAGGAGAACTATACTAGAGGTATTTATTATTATTATTATTATTTATTTAAAATATTACACCTATATATTGGAATGTGATGTTGGAGATGGGAAATCGCCTTTTAATTTGTGCTCCGATGGTTCATGTGATCCTTTTATTGTTTGGAGGGGAGGGCGAGACCTGAAATGACCCGGAATAGGGGCGATCAGTTTGCACTTGTCATTTTTTTTTTCTTTATTTTATTTTTTGTTACATTTTTTAGTTTTTTTCTTTTGATTTTTTTCCCTCCCCTTCTATCTAATCATCTTTTTACGTCCAGTTAGACGCTCGCAAGCTTTTAGTGGTGAGATCCCTGGATTTTCTCTGTCGGCGCCTGTTTCAGCTGCCAAAGAATAGATTATAATATGAAAATACTAATAATAAAAAAAAAACCTTTTAAGAAGTGCCCACATGTTGGCTGGAAAGGGAGGGGGAGGGCTGTGCCACCTTCAGGGGAGACACTGCTAGATTGTAATATAAATAACAAACAAAGGTCGGGTTTTCGACCTGCGGTACGCAGCTGTGCTGTGGTTCAGTGTGAACAACGCCTAAGAATTCTTAAAGAAACACACACCTGTTTTCACTGTGACTAGCGAATGTATAAACTTAAAAAACGAGAAGAGATATCGCTGGTGTGAACTACAACCAAGAGAAAGAAAAACATTCCATAACGTTTGTTTTAATATCTCGTTCTATCCGAGAGGCTTTGACAAGCCGCCTTTATTATCTCGTTTTCAGGGCAACCGCGGTACGGACGTGGTCTCTGTGAGACTTCCATCTGACCCCAGTTTTAAGTGGTACGAATGTTGTGCATTTAACGATAATATTATATATATATATGAACGGTCTGCAATAATGAACCAATAGCCGACGAAGTGTGTGCGCGTTACGGGACGGGGTGTCCAGCAGAGCTTGACCGCAACCCGGGCCGCGACTTCGGAGAAAAAAAAAATAATAATATCCCGACCGTCTACGTTTAACAGATTGTCCGGATGCAAAAATCTATTTATGGAGATATATTAAGAAAAGTGAAAAAAAAAAAAAGTTTCTATTGTGTTTTACAAAATAATTATAAAGGAGAAAAAATGGTTTTACCATCTTCTATTTAAAGACGCTGCTCTTGGACAGGTGTGCGCTGCGTTTTTTCCAGCACACGCCGGGCGGATTATTTTATATGATGATGTTACATCAGCGTAGAGGAGCCACTGGCGCGCTGTGTGTGGGGGGGAGGGAGGGGGCCGGGAAACAACCGACATGCCACATGTGGTGAACGGCAATGGCGGCAACGACGGCACGGTTTTATCAACCAGGTCAGAATCAAATCGTGGGAGATGAATTTGGAAACTCCTGACAGGGGAACAATAAGAGGAAACAGCCGAGTGTTAGCGACGACTGATGTTGTTTGGTTTATGTTCAATGTATATTCTTTTAATCGATGAATAAAGCATTAAAATACCGCAGCCGCCTCCACTGGTCATTCACAGCTCCCTGGTGATGGCGTCCAGATGGGGGGGGGAGGAGGAAAGGGGGGGGGCGCTGCTCTCTAGTCCCTCTTTTGCTCTCTGCCCTTTATGGTCCCTTTTTCCATCTGCTCTCCTCACTGGTCCCTCTTTTGCTCTCTGATCTTCCTGTCCGGTCCCCTCCTTTGTCCCTCCCCCTTCCTCTTTTGCCTCTGGTCCCCTCTTTTGCCCGCTGCCCTTTCTCTTCTATGGTCCCCTCTTTTGCCCTCTCCCTTTCTCTTCTCTGGTCCCCTCTTTGCCCGCTGCCCTTCTCTTCTGGTCCCTTCTTTTGCCCTCTGCCTTTCTCTTCTCTGGTCCCCTCTTTTGCCCTCTGCCCTTTCTCTTCTATGGTCCCTTCTTTTGCCCTCTGCTCTTTCTCTTCTCTGGTCCCCTCTTTTGCCCTCTGCCCTTTCTCTTCTCTGGTCCCCTCTTTTGCCCTCTGCCCTTTCTCTTCTCTGGTCCCCTCTTTTGCCCTCTGCCCTTTCTCTTCTCTGGTCCCCTCTTTTGCCCTCTGCCCTTTCTCTTCTATGGTCCCCTTTTTGCCCTCTGCCCTTTCTCTTCTATGGTCCCCTCTTTTGCCCTCTGCCCTTTCTCTTCTATGGTCCCTTCTTTTGCCCTCTGCTCTTTCTCTTCTCTGGTCCCCTCTTTTGCCCTCTGCCCTTTCTCTTCTCTGGTCCCCTCTTTTGCCCTCTGCCCTTTCTCTTCTCTGGTCCCCTCTTTTGCCCTCTGCCCTTTCTCTTCTCTGGTACCCCCTTTTGCCCTCTGCCCTTTTCTCTTTTCTGGTCCCCCTTTTTGCCCTCTGCCCTTTTCTCTTCTCTGGTTCCCTCTTTTGCCCTCTGGTCCCCTCTTTTGCCCTTTGAAATTAAGGCACAAATAAAAAATAAGTTAATAATCCAAAGGGATTACCATTAGTGATGAGCGAGTAGTAAGATGTTCGGGTTCAGATCGCTCTATCCCAATACTTTGAACGAGTAACGAATCCAATGCAAGGCAATGGGGAACTCTGATCCGAATACTGAAAAGGTTCAAAGTACAGAGAGAGCTATCCAAACCCGAATATCTTAGGGGTGCTTCACACTAAGCGAGATCGCTGATGCGTCATACTTTTTGTGACGCAACAGTGACCTCGCCAGCGATCTCGCTATGTGTGACGAGCAGCAGCGACAAGGCCCCCACTGAGAGATCGCCGATTGTGTTGGAATGTTCTAGACCAGTGATGGCGAACCTATGGCACGCGTGCCAGGGATGGCACGCAGAGCCGTTTTCCCTGGCACGCGGCGTCACCTGTCACTGCAGCTTTGAACTGCCGGCATGATGGCGCCGGCAGTTCAAAGCCGTGTCGGATCGGAGGATTCTCCTTCCTCCGCATCTCCGACACTCTCCAAGCTCCGCCCCGCCGGCATCACATGACCGCGGTCATGTGACGCTGGGACGGAAGACGCGAGGAGAAGAGGAGCGGTGAAGGCGGGAGTACTAGGTGAGTATGATTTTTTTTTTTTTTATTTCAAGCCACGGTATAATGAGGGGCAGGATGGACACAGACATGAGGCTGACAAGGGGCAGGATGGACACACAGACATGAGGGTGACAAGGGGCAGGATGGACACACAGACATGAGGCTGACAGGCGGGCAGGATGGACACAGACATGAGGCTGACAGGCGGGCAGGATGGACACAGACATGAGGCTGACAGGGGGGCAGGATGGACACAGACATGAGGCTGACAGGGGGGCAGGATGGACACAGACATGAGGCTGACAGGGGGGCAGGATGGACACAAAGATGAGGCTGACAGGGGGGCAGGATGGACACAGAGACATGAGGCTGACAAGGGGCAGGATGGACACAGACATGAGGCTGACAGGGGGGCAGGATGGACACAGAGACATGAGGCTGACAGGGGGGCAGGATGGACACAGACATGAGGCTGACAAGGGGCAGGATGGACACAGACATGAGGCTGACAAAGGGCAGGATGGACACAGACATGAGGCTGACAAGGGGCAAGATGGACACAGAGACATGAGGCTGACAAGGGGCAGGATGGACACAGAGACATAAGGCTGACAAGGGGCAGGATGGACACAGAGACATAAGGCTGACAAGGGGCAGGATGGAGACAAGAGGGGCATGAGTGTGACAAGGGGCATGAGTGTGACAAGGGGGGCATGAGGGTGACAGGCATGAGGGTGACAAGAGGGGCACGAGGGTGACAAGAGGGGCACGAGGGTGACAAGAGGGGCACGAGGGTGACAAGAGGGGCACGAGGGTGACAAGAGGGGCACGAGGGTGACAAGAGGGGCATGAGGGTGACAAGGGGGGCATGAGGGTGACAAATAGGGGCATGATGGTGACATTAGGAGGAGGCATGATGGTGACATTAGAAGGGGGCATGATGGTTACATTATGACAAGAAGGGGGATGATGTTGGCTTTATTACAAGGAGGGGGCGTATTACTGCAGGATGGGGACATTACCACAAGGGGACAGGGATCGACCATACTACAAGGGAATAAGGCTGGAGACATTACTACAAGAAGGGAGTTAGGATAGGGACATTACTGCCAGGAGAGGGTCAGGATGGAGCAAATAACTACAAGGAGAGGGTCGGGATGGTGCACATAACTACAAGGAAAGGGTCAGGATGGAGCGCATTACTACAAGGGGAATGTCAGGATGGAGCACATTACTTCAAGGAGAAGGTCAGGATGGAGCATACTACAACAAGGAGAAGGTCAGGATGGAGCCCATAACTATAAGGAGAAGGTCAGGATGGAGCACATTACTTCAAGGAGAAGGTCAGGATGGAGCACACTACAACAAGGAGAAGGTCAGGATGGAGCCCATAACTATAAGTAGAAGGTCAGGATGGAGCACATTACTTCAAGGAGAAGGTCAGGATGGAGCACATTACTTCAAGGAGAAGGTCAGGATGGAGCACATTACTTCAAGGAGAGGGTTAGGATTGAGCACATTACTACAAGGAGAGGGTCAGGATGGAGCACATTACTACAAGGAGAGGGTCAGGATGGAGCTCATAGCTACAAGGAGAGGGTCAGGATGGAGCACATTACTACAAGGAGAGGGTCAGGATGGAGCACATAGCTACAAGGAGAGGGTCAGGATGGAGCACATAGCTACAAGGAGAGGGTCAGGATGGAGCACATAGCTACAAAGAGAGGGTCAGGATGCAGATACTACTACAAAATAGGGACCAGGATTTCAGTATGAAATTTGCTTGCTCTGTCTAATATTCTGTGTTTTTCCATACAGATCAATCCACCTGCTGTTTCTAGAAAGGGCAATGGCAGCGGCTCAGCTTCAATGTCCAGTACACATGAGCTGTCTGACCACTGCCGAAGAGAAGAGAAGACTGCAAAGGTAAGTTTAAAATCAATTAATTGTTACAATAATTGAATTAATCATCAATGTTTCAGGACTACATGCCCTGTACAGTGAAGAGAGTTACCATCTGCTGGCTCTCCCCCCTGTGCAGCGCTTGTGATAGATAACCACTGCTGTAATTTAGGTTAAATTACAGTGTTGGCACTTCGCCATAAATAATTTTGTTTTGGGTTGCAGTTTGGGCACTCGGCCTCAGAAAGGTTCACCATCACTGTTCTAGACCATTTTTTGATAGTTGGGCTCCCGATGCGCAGCATGCATCGGTGTGTTTGACAGGGACAACGACCTCAATGCTACAGGTCTGAGTGACAGGGTCCCAACGACACATGCTGACAGCACACACTAGCTCAGCATTGGTTAATAGGTGTAACTCAAAGCCGGCAATTGTCGACTTTTAGAAATATACTGAAAATGCCGGCAGTGGTAAAGTACGTAATTTGCGTACAGTACATTGGTGCAGTCTCCTGAAGTCAGGAGCTGTTCGAGGTGCTGTACGCAATTTGCGTACAGTACATACCCGGCAGCTCATGATGGGAGACTGCACCAATGTACTGTACGCAAATTGCGTACTTTACCACTGCCGGCATTTTCAGTATATTTCTAATTGCCAGCTTTGAGTTACCTATTAACCCATGCTGAGCCAGTGTGTGCTGTCAGCATGTGTCCAGGGAGTGTGGACACTCCCTGGACACATGCTGGCAACACACAAACAGCAGGTTAACCCTTCAGTAACAGGCTTATTAGCTGCATCTGCAGCCTCTGTGCTGATATGCCGCACAGAGGCTGCACATGGGGTTAATATGCAGCGAAACACCGGGATTTTTAAATTTGACATCAGCCGTGTTTTTATTAATCATCTTGCTCCGCTGCTGTCAAAGTGTTGCAGGATGATCGGTTACTGTATTGGGAAACCAGCAAATTCAAACTGCGGCTTTGACAGCCACGGAGTTTAAATTCACTGGTAAATGCTGTCCACTGTCCTGAAGTTTGCTTTAGGACCTGCGGACAACATCACACTCACGCAGCACACTCACATGCATACAGCTATGCACACTCACCTACACGCACAACATTCACATCACTTTCATGCATGATCCTATAGAAATGCTGAGGAAGGAGTTGAAGTGAGATATTTATGGGAGAACGGGTGAAGCTGCGTTGCAGAGAGGAACGGGCTAAAACTCCTCCACATTTATATTCAGCATCAATCAACAATCACCAGAAACGTAGATGCTGCACAAGATACACCAGACGCTGACATCACACGGTCACATACTTTCACCCCTCACCCAGTTATAAGCCTCCTACACAGCTGTTTCAGTCATTATCAGTTTGGTTTAATTGGGTAGAACTCAGCCTGTTTTGAAGGCAAAGGGCGTTCACCATAAATTAGGGTGGACCCTGATCGTGGAGGACCCCGGTGTCTAGTTCCCACTGGTGTAGACACATTTATATGTATATTCACATTTGAAATTCTGTTACAATGTGTGACACGCCACTTAGGAGATCCGATGACAGTGTGACTCCATTCTTGTTGGGCTCCCAGGTGGCTCAGTGGTTAATACGGCCGGTTGGCTGCACTGGGGTTTTGGGTTCTTATCCGAAAAAGAACTACATCTGACTTCGGTTGTTATTTCTGTAGAAGCGGCTGGCTCTTACCTGGGGCGGCTCCTCAGCGCTGGGGCCCTGGGATCAAATCTCAGACAAAAAAGATCTGTGGTTAAATCTTCAGCGTTTCTGTATCGAGGGGAGGGGAGGCCATTTATATCTTTCTTTCATTTAGTTTTTTATTTTCACACCTACAGAAGACTTGAACCTGCAATGATTTGATCACTTTTTCCTTCATCTCAGAGTGGCTCAGTGGGTAACACCTGATTTATAGCCATGAGGCCCTGGGTTCAAATTTCACCGAGGATAAAAAAACTAAAAACGTGCAGATATTAGAAGAAGTAATGAAAAGCGGACTTCTGGCTGATGTAGGGTGGCTCAGTGGTTAGCACTGTATTGTATGTAGGGTGGTTCAATGGTTAGAACTGTACTGTATATAGGGTGGCTCAGTGGTTAGCACTGTATTGTATATAGGGTGGTTAGCACTGTACTGTATGTAGGGTGGCTCAGTGGTTAGCACTGTATTGTATATAGGGTGGTTAGCACTGTACTGTATGTAGGGTGGCTCAGTGGTTAGCACTGTACTGTATGTAGGGTGGCTCAGTGGTTAGAACTGTACTGTATGTAGGGTGGCTCAGTGGTTAGCACTGTATTGTATATAGGGTGGTTAGCACTACTGTATGTAGGGTGGCTCAGTGGTTAGCACTGTACTGTATGGTGGCTCAGTGGTTAGCACTGTACTGTATGTAGGGTGGCTCAGTGGTTAGCACTGCACTGTATATAGGGTGGCTCAGTGGTTAGCACTGCACTGTATATAGGGTGGCTCAATGGTTAGCACTGTATTGTATGTAGGATGGCTCAGTGGTTAGCACTACTGTATGTAGGGTGGCTCAGTGGTTAGCACTGTACTGTATGTAGGGTGGCTCAGTGGTTAGCACTGTATTGTGTATAGGGTGGTTAGCACTACTGTATGTAGGGTGGCTCAGTGGTTAGCACTGTATTGTATATAGGGTGGTTAGCACTACTGTATGTAGGGTGGCTCAGTGGTTAGCACTGTACTGTATGTAGGGTGGCTCAGTGGTTTGTACTGTATGTAGGGTGGCTCAGTGGTTAGCACTGTATTGTATATAGGGTGGTTAGCACTACTGTATGTAGGGTGGCTCAGTGGTTAGCACTGTACTGTATGTAGGGTGGCTCAGTGGTTTGTACTGTATGTAGGGTGGCTCAGTGGTTAGTACGGTATTGTATGTATGGTGATTCAATGATTAGCGCTGTACATAGGGCAACTCAGTGGTTAGTACTGTACTGTATATAGGTCCTGGGTTCAAATCCCACCAGAGACAACTGAAAGCTTGTGCAGATCTGTCATTGACGTTCCTTTCTCCTATATCAGTGATGGCGAACTCCAGGCCTCGAGTGCCACCAACAGTGCAGGTTTTCAGGATTTCCTTATATTGCACAGGTGATAATATAATCACCTGCACTGGTGATGATTCCAACCTCTGTGCAATGCTGAGGAAATCCTGAAAACCTGCACTGTTGGTGGCACTCGAGGCCTGGAGTTCGCCATCACTGTCCTATATAATATCATCTCCTTGTGGCGGCACCGTGGCTCAGTGGTTAGTGCTGGTGGTTTGTTGTATTGGGTCTCTTGGGTTTGAGTTCCACCAAGGATGAGACCTGCATGGAGTCTGTATGTTCCCCTGTGTTTGGGTTGGTTCCCCTCAATGCTTGGAGACATCCAGGTAGGGGCTGGTGATGAATGTGGTAAATGATGGTGTTCCTGTATCCAGGCCTTGTGCAGCAGGAGGGGCTCTACCATGGGGCCTCTCACCTGTCTCCTCTCCTGGGTGAGTACTTTTCTATGCTCCTTTCATCCAATTTAACCATAAATGTGGCAGCAGAATAGACTCACTGAGAGATTCTCCGTTAACTCATTCTACAGACATCAAAATCCAATGGTGACACAATTTTGGATCAAAGAACATTTTTTGTAATTAAGATCACACTTGACCCTGAAGTGCCCTTATCCTTGCAGACGCCCATCGAACCCAATGAATAATTTTCATCTTTAATTAAGGTCCGCTTTTTGGGAGTTGGACCTTTCCCATCTGTTGCAGTCCCTCTACCTGGAGCTCCAGGACGGATTATAAGAGTTTCCACTGAAATGCCGGATTAAAGGACCTTTTCTATATCTATAAATAAAGACACCATAAACTGAAGCTTTGTGCCCATATCGTCCTCTTATGTACAAAAGACTTTATTATCTCTCAGTTTAACACTTAAGACTAAAGTCCGCCCCTTTAAATAAAAAGAAAAAATGGCAGGAAGCACCGCCCCTGAGGAGCGACCCTCCATCAATATCCTGAATCTAATCTATAAATAAAGCCTCAGAGTCCTTTTTTGGGGGGGGCTCATGTATCAAGTCATCTGTTCTGGTGACTTGTCTTGGGGCGGGAGGTTGCTGACAGCGGTTGTGGCAGGAACAGGGTCCGGGGTGGGATAGTGTCCGGCCGGGGGTCTTATAGACACTGGAGGAAAGTACGGCTCACCATGCAGAGGGTACGCGGGGTAGAGGTGCGGCTGCGGAGGGGGCGCCGAACTCCTCACTGCGGGAAGGAAACACAAAGACAAGAAAAAGACGTCAAATCACCGAACAAAAACCGCTCGGCCGCCGCGTCCTGCACAGCTGAAATACGGCCCCGATACCTCAAACCCCCAATTAGGCAAACTCATCCATCCTCGTCCTGCACGCAGAGGAGGGTTTGCTACACTGTCTCCAACCCTGATTGTTTTGTTACAATGTATCAGTCTGAGGAATGTCGGATGAGGTCCACAATGGTAGAATCACTGTGGCGGGGTCTGTTCACACGCAGCTTTTTTTCCTCTGTGTTTTAATATTTTGTTAAATGTAAAATTGTTTCTAGTGACCGATACTCGATCACATGGTGCATTTTTTACTTTCTTTGTCACATGGTGCAAAAAAAAAAAATATAAAAAATGTGTCATTTCCATTCCGGCCACAGCTTGTGTTTCTCACCCAGAAAAGCAAAAAGCTGCATGTGAACACTCACTAGGGAGCGTTGGATTGGCGTGGATGGACGGGAGCGGGACGGCAGGGTTGGTGGACGGTAACCTTGGGCCGGGCACCGTGCATCTCCCCCAGGGCAGACCTCACTCACGTGGCATGTGACCTGGGTATCCTGGTGGTCCATACATTTCCATTGGAGGAGGGGGCATGAAGGGTCTTCTGAAGAACGGTGCTCTGGGGTCTCTGGGGAGCAGCGGGACCCTCATTGGTGGCGGCGGGTGCAGCGGGTAATCTCCTGGGGGGCCGTCCGTTACATCATTGTCCTGACTGGATGCGGCAGAGACGTTCTGCAGAAGAGAAGCGGTTTCAATTAAAGGGCCGGTACTGGCTGATCACAGGGAGCAGTAGCAGACATCCCCGTCCTTACATTGGCCTCCTCCTCTCCGTTGCGGCTCGCGTTGCTCCTCGCCTTGTACTCCGGAGACGATCGTCCGTCTGTGGATTCAGCAATTGGGTCACTATGGTGATTGTCCCCGGTTTCCCAAGGCCCTGAGCGGCTCCTATCGTTACCTGGCGGGTCCACGAAGGGTCTGCCCTGATTGCGGGTGAGCTCAGCCGGTCCGGAGAACCTTCCTGATGGCGGCTGCGGTGGCGGGTAGTGATAGAATCTCTCTGCCCGTCTGGGTGGGAATGGCGGCTCGGGATATGGCAAACCTGAAAAGATACAATGTAACCAGTCCCAGAAACATTATGTAACTGAGGGCTGCAGAGCTGAACTCTTAAAGAAACATTGCACTTTTCAGGGGTCTTCGTTACCTGGTGGGGGGACGTTGTTCCTCTGCTCCCTGTCCCAAGGGGGTGACAAGGAGCCGGCGTCTGACAACGTCCGTTGGTGGTCCGCTCGTCTGTCAGAGTTTACATCCCCTCGTTCTTTAGACCCGGGGTATCCTGGGTAATATACTGGGGGTCTCACACCTGTCATCAGAGAGTAAGCGTCATCCATGAAGTTCAGGCTGAGGGGTGAGGACAAAGGGGGCTGCTGCCGTACCTCTGTCTGCTGCGGGAAGCATCGGGGACAGCCTTAGCGGACCCTCCATTAGGGTGGGGGGCGAGAGGAAAGCGCGACCTTCATGATGGCGACCGATCGGAGACAATCCAAATGGCGAGTTCTCTGTGGAGACAAAGTGGCTGAGAGTAAAGTATGTGCCCCCCACAAGTATGTGCCCCCTCTAATGAATGAATGGGAGTAGATCATCCACCAGGAGCAGAATGGACGGTATCGGCGGCACAGTGGAAGGGGTGTACATACTTTTTGCCCATGTTCTGTATCTATACGATGAAATGTGATGCAGACAAGGGGATGTCACAAATCACAGCATGCAATGAGATTGGAGGACTGCAGGGGGAGGGACACACGAGACAGGGGACAGCGGGGGAGGGATACAGGAGACGGAGGACGACGGCGGAAGGATACAGGAGACGGAGGACAGCGGGGGAGGGATATACCTGGGTGATTAATATAAGCATCTGCATAGGCTACCGGGAGAGAAAAGACAGAAATGAGAGATTACCACAAATACAAAGAGGAAAACGTCTGCGTGGTGGCTGGATCCGGTACTGCAGCTTGGCTACCATAGAAGTGAATGTGACCCAAGCTGCAGTACCAAGAATGGCCACTGCAATGTATGGCGCTGTTGAGTTTGGGTTCTGAACTCCGGCTGATCGGGGGTGTCGGACCCCAACTACTGAGAATGATGACCGGGGGTAAGTAAACGCCATTAATTTTGTGATCGCACCAAGCGCTACACCACCCGAGGACGTGGCGGAGGACTGATAGCAGCAGGACAGGTACAAAAAAAGCTGGGGAGGGGGGAGCATAAGAGTTTATATACAATTATCACCATACAGTGAAAAGTAAATAATTTATCCGTACATTGTAAATACCACCATACAAAACAATGTAAATAATTCCGCCATATAGTGTAAACCCTATTAACATTAAAGTATCCAGATATTAGCAGATGGACCGTGTGATCACCTCTACCGATTGCTTGTATCACATCCAGGGCGAAAGGGTCTTTTTCCAATAGTTCCAGTTTATATTCGGCCTCCGTTAACCTAATGATGAAAAAATAGAATCATTTAGTTATCTCCACAGCTGTATTCATAATTCTGCTCATCTGTAGTGAGAGCTCCAGCATAAGGACAGTGACTCTGCTGGACACTGGGAAGGGGGGTAAACGGACGCCTAATTCATAAGACGAGCAGCAGAATTCGGGAATCATCTTTGGATCCAAGTAGAAAACAGAAAGAATTTGGAAACATCACATTTTTTAGTTCACGATCTGTCGCCTGCAGAGCAGAAATCCCAGCGCTGCACTCACTTCTGTCTCAGGTGCGCAGTCTCTTTTTTGACGTCGCTCAGAAATCTTTCTGCCGCTCTCGCAGTGAGCTGAGGAAAAGAAACGAAAAAGAAACCTCATATAAAAGGGGTTCAACTCTTATCAGAGAATTAAGAGTTAACTATACGGAATAGTCAGCGACTGACACTCAACCGCCACTCACCCAGTTATCATGAGATTTCTTCTCATACGACGTCACCTGGAAACAAAGAGGAAACGTTAAAGTGTTAACAAAGGACTATCCAAATAAAGACTACAAGTACCAGCCAGAGACCGGAATTATACTCCAGAGCTGCACTCACAATACTGCTACTTGTGCTCAGACACAAAACAGATGTACAATACAGGAGGTAACTCAGGATCAGTAATGTAATGTATGTACACAGTGACTGCACCAGCAGAATAGTGAGTGCAGCTCTGGAGTATAATACAGGAGGTAACTCAGGATCAATAATGTATGTACACAGTGACTGCACCAGCAGAATAGTGAGTGCAGCTCTGGAGTATAATACAGGAGGTAACTCAGGATCAGTAATGTATGTACACAGTGACTGCACCAGCAGAATAGTGAGTGCAGCTCTGGAGGATAATACAGGAGGTAACTCAGGATCAGTAATGTAATGTATGTACACAGTGACTGCACCAGCAGAATAGTGAGTGCAGCTCTGGAGTATAATACAGGAGGTAACTCAGGATCAGTAATGTAATGTATGTACACAGTGACTGCACCAGCAGAATAGTGAGTGCAGCTCTGGAGTATAATACAGGAGGTAACTCAGGATCAGCAATGTAATGTATGTACACAGTGACTGCACCAGCAGAATAGTGAGTGCAGCTCTGGAGTATAATACAGGAGGTAACTCAGGATCAGTAATGTAATGTATGTACACAGTGACTGCACCAGCAGAATAGTGAGTGCAGCTCTGGGGTATAATACAGGAGGTAACTCAGGATCAGTAATGTAATGTATGTACACAGTGACTGCACCAGCAGAATAGTGAGTGCAGCTCTGGAGTATAATACAGGAGGTAACTCAGGATCAGTAATGTAATGTATGTACACAGTGACTGCACCAGCAGAATAGTGAGTGCAGCTCTGGAGTATAATACAGGAGGTAACTCAGGATCAGTAATGTAATGTATGTACACAGTGACTGCACCAGCAGAATAGTGAGTGCAGCTCTGGAGTATAATACAGGAGATAACTCAGGATCAGTAATATAATGTATGTACACAGTGACTGCACCAGCAGAATAGTGAGTGCAGCTCTGGACTATAATACAGGAGGTAACTCAGGATCAGTAATGTAATGTATGTACACAGTGACTGCACCAGCAGAATAGTGAGTGCAGCTCTGGGGTATAATACAGGAGGTAACTCAGGATCAGTAATGTAATGTATGTACACAGTGACTGCACCAGCAGAATAGTGAGTGCAGCTCTGGAGTATAATACAGGAGGTAACTCAGGATCAGTAATGTAATGTATGTACACAGTGACTCCACCAGCAGAATAGTGAGTGCAGCTCTGGAGTATAATACAGGAGGTAACTCAGGATCAGTAATGTAATGTATGTACACAGTGACTGCACCAGCAGAATAGTGAGTGCAGCTCTGGAGTATAATACAGGGGGTAACTCAGGATCAGTAATGTAATGTATGTACACAGTGACTGCACCAGCAGAATAGTGAGTGCAGCTCTGGAGTATAATACATGACTCCACAGACAGAGCGCAAACCTGGTTTTGATAGGAGGAGACCGTTTTATCCATTTCTTCTTCCAGTTCGGAGACTCTAGTCCTAGAGGACACAATACTTGTGAATAACAAGCAGCAGCAGAGGTTTGGGCTGCCTTTAGGACTTCTCTTACTTCACAGTGAGGAGCTCGCTGGCCGCCATGTTCATCTTCTCGTCAGCTTTAGACAGTTTTGCCTCTTTCTGGACTCGCTCCTTCTCCTGCACCGTCAGTTTCCTAGAACATAGTATAAGATCATATACAAAAAGTAAACTCTGAAAGTGAATTCTATAGGATTGGATACATTTTTATTGTGTGTTTCCACCTCGCTGTGATACTAAGTGGCCTAATCTGAAGATTCCCAGTTAGAAGGACCCATGAAGGGGGAACCAGGAGGCAGAAATAACTCGTTACTCAACTTTCATGAACATCGATTGTTTATTCCAAAATATAAAACTGACCTGTGCAGCTTCTGCTCGTTCTCCTGGTACACCTCCATCATGACGCTCATTTTCTGCTTTAGTTTCTCCAGTTCTTCCTCCAGTTCTCCCTTCTCGTGTGACAGCGACTGGCTGCTGTTCTGCAGATTTGTGATACATTCTGTAAGGAGAGAATAATCTATAATGGAAAAAGTCAAACCATGCCGGGATAAAGTACACAAAGTATCACTCTACCTGTCAGTTGTTCTTTCGCCTTCATTTCATCAGAGAGATTATCACACAGATGCTTCTTCTCAGATTCCACACTCTTCAGGGATGCATTTAGCTGCACAAAGACGAGGATTAATATATAAACTATCTGCAGTCACCACTAGGGGGAGCTGCCTGTATACAGAGATACATGGTAAGATCCTGTCTGCAGTCACCACTAGGGAGAGCTCCCTGTATACAGAGATACATGATAAGATCCTGTCTGCAGCCACCATTGGGGGGAGCTCCCTGTATACTGAGATACATAATAAGATTCTGTCTACAGTCACCATTAGGCGGAGCTCCCTGTATACAGAGATACATGATAAGATCCTGTTAGCAGTCACCACTAGGGGGAGCTCGCTGTATACAGAGATACATGATAAGATTCTGTCTGCAGTCACCACTAGGAGGAGCTCCCTGTATACAGAGATACATGGTAAGATCCTGTCAGCAGTCACCACTAGGGGGAGCTCCCTGTATACAGAGATACATGATAAGATCCTGTCTGCAGCCACCACTAGGGGGAGCTCCCTGTATACAGAGATACATGATAAGATTCTGTCTGCAGTCACCACTAGGAGGAGCTCCCTGTATACAGAGATACATGGTAAGATCCTGTCTGCAGTCACCACTAGGGGGAGCTCCGTGTATACAGAGATACATAAGATCCTGTCTACAGTCACCACTAGGGGGAGCTCCCTGTATACAGAGATACATGATAAGATCCTGTCTGCAGCCACCACTAGGGAGAGCTCCCTGTATACAGAGATACATGATAAGATCCTGTCTGCAGTCACCACTAGGGGGAGCTCCCTGTATACAGAGATACATGATAAGATCCTGTCTGCAGTCACCACTAGGGGGAGCTCCCTGTATATAGAGATACATGATAAGATCCTGTCTGCAGTCACCACTAGGGGGAGCTCCCTGTATATAGAGATACATGATAAGATCCTGTCTGCAGCCACCACTAGGGAGAGCGCCCTGTATACAGAGATACATGATAAGATCCTGTCTGCAGCCACCATTGGGGGGAGCTCCCTGTATACAGAGATACATGATAAGATTCTGTCTGCAGTCACCACTAGAGGGAGCTCCCTGTATACAGAGATACATGATAAGATCCTGTCTGCAGTCACCACTAGGGGGAGCTCCCTGTATACAGAGATACATGATAAGATTCTGTGTGCAGCCACCACTAGGGGGAGCTCCCTGTATACAGAGATACATGATAAGATTCTGTCTGCAGTCACCACTAGGGGGAGCTCCTTGTATACAGAGATACATGATAAGATCCTGTCTGCAGTCACCACTAGGGGGAGCTCCCTGTATATAGAGATACATGATAAGATTCTGCGTGCAGTCACCACTAGGGGGAATTCCCTGTATACAGAAATACATGATAAAATCCTGTCTGCAGTCACCACTAGGGGGAGCTCCCTGTATGCAAAGATACATGATAAGATTCTGTATCCAGCCACCACTAGGGGGAGCTCCCTGTATACAGAGATACATGATAAGATCCTGTCTACAGTCACCACTAGAGGGAGCTCCCTGTATACAGACTCATGATGACGGTGTAGATCACTTACCATGGCAGCATACATCAGCTTCTTAATCCTTTGTTTCTGTGGAACCCCTGAAAATAAACAGAAATAAAAAGTAATTAAAATAATTTCAATGCTATAACAAACATCCAGTGATGATGTTGCTGGTTGTTACCCAGGGGTTCGCCGTTTTCAAAATCCCACTTAATAGTGGACAGAATATCGTCATCTTCCTCATCGATGACTTCGTCCATCTCAGAGCTCCAGTCTTTAAGTGACAGCAAATTTTCAATTAACGACTAAAAAAAAAAAAAATAATATATATGTATTATATAGTCGGCGGCGGAGGGGCGGATGATGATCACCAGCACCGAGGTCACCGCTCACCTTCACCCGGCTCTGCTGCTCGCTCAGGTCTTCCTGCATGACTCCCACGGACGAGCTGAGGAGTCGGGAGTTCTCGGAGAGCTCGCTGAATCGTTCCTCCCAGCCCTCGGCCTCCTTAGAAAGCTGCAGAGCGAAAAGAACATCATTGATCTCGGAGGTCGGCCCGATCTGTTTATCATCTGTAATATTATATTACATTTTGTATCTTACTTCAGAGCTGCATTAAGTGTCCTGCAGCCTCCGGAGCTGAAATCTCAAGTCATTTCTCAGAATCATCATTTCATGGGGAATACAAGTATTTACCAAAATGAACAAGGGGGCAGGTCTCTGCTCTTTAACCCTTCACAACCATAGACGTGCATAATATATATATATACTTTGAGATGTCCCTCCCTCTGATCTCAGCTCACACACTGAGCTCGCATCATCCCCTACACATCAGTAGATCTATTGAACTGACACGTGAAGCTGAAAGCACCTTACAGCCCCGACCACAGTGAAGCCGATATGGGGCTGCTCATTTTAAAAAGTAACTTCAAATCACAGAGAGAGAAGAATTTGGGAATACAAATTGATTACGACCTTTGACACATTCAAAACAGGGTTGAATGTCTCACATGGATTCATGTGTTTTTATATAAAATGAATGGGCATTTGGGGATATCACATCTTCCAACAGACCCCAGTTAGAGGACAATGAACTTTTGACACTTCTTATGTGAACTGTCTTGCATCGATTTATAGCTTTTTACACTCACTGAGAAATCTTCAGGTCTCCACAGGCTCCTCATCATAGAACAATAATACAATCGGTTCCTCTTATCTCAGAATTTTGACTTTGCTTTCCCAGCTGCTCTTCCCCTCCCTAGCCTGACTCTGCTTTATGTCACCTGTCGCATTTACTGCATAATTTCACCCAGCTTATGTATATATGTGTCTTCAGAATTTGTGTCATTATCAGCCTGATGAAGGAGCCATAGTGTCTCGAAAGCTTGCTTTTCTTTTCAGTTCGCCATTAAACTCGTCCCGCAAAAAATAAGCCTCATGTCTATATTGATGGAAAAAGTTATGACTCTTGGTACAAGGGCAAGGTAAAATGAAAACCGGAAAATCGCCCGGGGATGAAGGGGTTAAAGGGGACGTCAGGTCACAAGGTCATGGCCAACTCTCTATTTCAAGGTTCCGCAAAGTTACCAAATCCATATTGTTTTGTTTTATTTATAAACATTAGACAGAACTGATTCTTTATTTTTACCATTTGGAATGTTGTCTCTTCAGTATCAGATAAGGAAACATTGTATCATCGCTCGGAGGACCCACCTGCTTGATGCTCTCCTCCAGGTGCGCCTTCTCCTCCACGGCGTCCTGTAGTGATGACTCCAGACGTCCTTTGTTAATCTCAAAGACTTTCTGGGTGGTGCGAGTCTGAGGAGCGAGCGGAGGATATGACGGGAACGCTGCCGGTTATAGATTTATCACCCCCAGACTCCCAGACTCCCCCGCCCGTGATGGAAGTCACTTACCTCCTCCTTCTGAGATGTTTCCTTCTTGAAGTTTTCCTCCAGAGATTTGATTTTCTCATTTAAGTTTTCAAGCTGCAGAGACGAAAATGGTAATGAGTATCAATACTGCTGCCGAGGCCCAAATCCCAACAATCATATACAAAACCCGGACCCCCACTGCTTCTCCCCCACATATATTACCATACTGTCCAGCCCGGACCCTGCTGCTTCTCCCCCACATATATTACCATACTGTCCAGCCCGAACCCTGCTGCTTCTCCTCCGTATATATTACCATACTGTCCAGCCCGGACCCCCACTGCTTCTCCTCCATATATATTATCATACTGTCCAGCCCGGACCCCCACTACTTCTCCTCCACATATATTACCATACTGTCCAGCCCGGACCCCCGCTGCTTCTCCTCCATATATATTACCGTACTTTCCAGCCCGGACCCCCACTGCTTCTCCTCCATATATATTATCATACTGTCCAGCCCGGACCCCCGCTGCCTCTCCTCCATATATATTACCATACTGTCCATCCCGGACCCCCGCTGCCTCTCCTCCATATATATTACCATACTGTCCAGCCCGAACCCTGCTGCTTCTCCTCCGTATATATTACCATACTGTCCAGCCCGGACCCCCACTGCTTCTCCTCCATATATATTATCATACTGTCCAGCCCGGACCCCCACTACTTCTCCTCCACATATATTACCATACTGTCCAGCCCGGACCCCCGCTGCTTCTCCTCCATATATTACCGTACTTTCCAGCCCGGACCCCCGCTGCCTCTCCTCCATATATATTACCATACTGTCCATCTCGGACCCCCGCTGCCTCTCCTCCATATATATTACCATACTGTCCATCTCGGACCCCCGCTGCCTCTCCTCCACATATATTACCATACTGTCCATCTCGGACCCCCGCTGCTTCTCCTCCTCCAGTTCCCGCTCCAGTTTGGTGAGGTTTTGCTCCAGTTCCTTGTTAGACGCCTGTAGAGATTCCTGCAGAGCCTGAAATAAGCATGAAGGGGTTAAATGTAATGTAGTAAAAAGCCGGACCAGCAGGAGGGATCGGTGTATTCTGTCCTCAGGGCGGTGGTGACCTATTTAATATGAGAATGTGCTCACCCTGTGGTCTATGCAAAAATACACTCAGAAGACTATGGCCTGCAATCTACTATTCTCTGTTATCAGCCAACACAATGAAAATCACCGTCTCCTCATCATGTGAGTGATATCAGCCCCTCTTATATAACACTGCACTGCTGTTATAAACTACTGACATTAAAGGGGTTGGTGAATCTGTAACCACCGACACCCCCACCTGGGACAACCCCTTTAAGAGGACCCTTCCAGTTCTCCACGCACCTTCTGCTCGGAGATCTCGGTCAGTAATCTCTGGTGACCGGATTCCTGGAGCGTCTGCTGAACCTCTTCATACTGTAAGAGGCAGAAAATAAAACGTCAGGTTATCAGCAGGGTATCCCCATCTTCTGGGCCGGAGACCACCCGCGAGACCACCCTACCTGCTTCTGCACGGCGCACAGGGTCTCCAGGACGTCCCTCTTACTGCTCAAAGCTTCAGCCACCTGATTCCCAAGTTTATATTCCCGACCTGAGGGTGAAAAGAGCGAGTGATGGAGAGCGGGAAAATGAGCAAGCGGAAACCAGGAGACCCTCCGGTGCCGCTCAGTCCTGCCAGATGCCAGGTATTGTGCATTACTCTGTATGGTGATAGATCAGACCAAAACACAAGTCCCTCCTGTGCCTCTCAGTCCTGCCGGCTGCCTGGTATTGTGCACCAGTCTGTATGGTGACAAATCGGACCGGTGCACAAGACCCTCCGGTGCCTCTCAGTCCTGCCAGATGCCAGGTATTGTGCATTAGTCTGTATGGTGACAGATCAGACCGGAGCACAAGACCCTCCGGTGCCTCTCAGTCCTGCCAGATGCCAGGTATTGTGCATTAGTCTGATTGTTGACAAATCGGACCGGTGCACAAGACCCTCCGGTGCCTCTCAGTCCTGCCGGCTGCCTGGTGACAAATCGGACCGGTGCACAAGACCCTCCGGTGCCTCTCAGTCCTGCCGGCTGCCTGGTGACAAATCGGACCGGTGCACAAGACCCTCCGGTGCCTCTCAGTCCTGCCGGCTGCCTGGTGACAAATCGGACCGGTGCACAAGACCCTCCGGTGCCTCTCAGTCCTGCCGGCTGCCTGGTGACAAATCGGACCGGTGCACAAGACCCTCCGGTGCCTCTCAGTCCTGCCAGCTGCCTGGTATTGTGCACCAGTCTGTATGGTGACAAATCGGATTGGTACACAAGTCTCTTCGGTGCCTCTCAGTCACACAGGCTGCCTAGTATTGTGCACCAGTCTGTATGGAGACAGATCAGTGCACAAGTCCCTCCAGTGCCTCTCAGTCCTGCCGGCTGCCAGGTACTGTGCATTATTAGTCTATATAGTGATAAATCGGACTGGTGCACAAGACCCTCCACTGCCTCAGTCCTGCCGGCTGCCTGGTATTGTGCACCAGGCTGTATGGACAACCTCTTTAAATAAACTGTATAGGGATGGCCATAAAAAGAGCAGACAGACCCCTCTGATCACTGCCTCTCCCTTCTGCATCAATGGCCACCCAACAGGTACTATGGGTATTGGGATACCCCTAAAACGTGAACGTCACCCCTCACTTCCCCCCGCAGAGGTAAGGACCGGCTGGCACCCCCTGTAAGAATTTATTTGCCTTAGACACATTCTTTAAAATTAAAAATAAGGGGAACAAATACTTGGACGGCTTCACTTACCAGAATAAAATCTGCTCTTGATCTACAAAAAAACATAAGGAACAGTCATTAATCAACAATCATCCATATAATAACGTATGAAATTAGGACAATATGTCTTCTTCACATCCAGAAACAGCGCCCTCCCCTAATATCAGGCTGTGTGCGGTACTGCAGCTCAGCCCTAATAGACTTGAATAGAGTGGAGGCACAATAACGGACAAACATTACTCCCGGACCCCCAGGCCATATTTGATTGAATGTCGCGGGTGGCCAGACACAGCGATAAAGCCTTAATGCTCAAAATCAGTGGTGGCCCCAGAGGTCATGAAAGGGTTAATCCCATCAATAAAGTAACCCATCACCTATTCTAGGGGCTGATCTCAGAGACCCCCCCCTCCCTGAAATTCCTCATCATAATGGCCGACTCTCGCTCCATTCATTGTCTACAGGACTCAGCCGTCTCCCACTGTCTCATAGACAATGATTAGACCCAGATCCCCAATGATTGGATAAAAACTTTAAAGGTAAACTGTCAGCTGGTTTTTACCATCGCCTCTGAGATCAGCATAATGCAGAGACAGAGACCCTGATTCCAGCGATGTGTCACTTACTGAGCTTCTTGCTGCCAATTTGATAACATCACTGTTTTTTCTGCTGCAGATTTAGCGGTTCATGAACATGCTGGACTGACAGCCGAGTCATCCTGTAATGATAATCTCCTGCTGATTAAACAGTGATTTTATCAAATCTACACTGAACAGCCCAGTAAGTGACACATCGCTGGAATCAGAATGGCCTTACACTATGCTGCTCTGAGATTAGGTGGAAAAAACCTGCTGACAGATTCCCTTCAAGTGATATCTTAAGAACACCCTTTTAAGGGGGATTTGATGAGCTGCTTCCTCTCCGGTGGTCCGGAAACTGCCGGATTATGTGGATTATGGGATTGTCATTCTACTAATTCCTCAGTGACACAAGCCGCAGACATATTCCCCCACTGTAGACCCTGGCCCCCCACTTACACATCGCACCGTCCTGCAGGTAAACGCCAAGACAGAGACCAATCCGAAGAGTGCGGTGAACAGCGCCACATCCCAGGGGCAGCCGAAGAAATCCGGGCCGGGTTGGAGGTCGTCCGGTAACATAGACACGACCTGCGGGGAAAGAAGAACCCACTGTAACAAAACCTCAGCTGTGAGAAGTATTAGGACAGTGTGTCAGTTGAGCCAAACATCCTGCAGTGCCGATCTCTCCCGAACTGACAGTTTGTTACAATGTATCAGTGCAGGTAAAACGTATCAGTTTGGAGTCTTGAGGTACATTGGATGGGATACAATTGTACCAAACCCTCAGCACATCAGCACAGACGATCTGGATATTTTTCAGATCAGAAAGTTACAAAACTTGTGAAGTGGAGAAAGAAAAAGACGAGTCTATAGCTCCATAATAGGAAGTGATTACACAAGAGCGGTAAGGAGGAGGGGGACACATGGTTGGGGGGAGGAAGGGGACACAGGGTTGGGGGGAGCAAGGGGACATATTTCTGGTTGAGACGGGGACATGTTGGGGGGAAGGGGACACCTTGTTCGGAGGAGGAAGGGGACAATGTTGGGGGCAGGGGGGATTGTTGGGGGAGACACATTGTTGGGGTAGTTTGGGACACTGTGTTGGGGGAGGTGGGTGAAATATTTTTGCTTGAGAGGGGGACATGTTGGGGGGAGGGGGACACATTGTTAGAGGGAGGAGAAGACATTGCTGGGAAAAGAGGGGACACATTGTTAGGGGCCAGGGGACATCTTGTCGGGGGGTAAGGAGGAGGACACATCGTCTGGGGGGGAGATGGAAGACATCTTTTTTTGGGGGGGGGGGGGGAAGGTGGAGGACACATTGTCGGGGGTTGGGGGGGGGGGTGGAGGACACACCGTCGCAGGGGAAAGGAGGTCAACACAATGTCAGGGAAGGCAGAGGACATATCGTCGGGGAGAAGACATCGTCGGAGGGGTTGGTGGAGGACACATCTTTGGGACATGCGGAAGACACAACGTCGTCAGGGGGAGGTGGCAGAAGACACATTGTCAGGGGAGAAGACAGAGGACACATTGTCAGGGGGGGGACAGAGGACACATTGTCAGGGGGGGACAGAGGACACATTGTCAGGGGGGGGGGACAGAGGACACATTGTCAGGGGGGGGGACAGAGGACACATTGTCAGGGGGGGGGGACAGAGGACACATTGTCAGGGGGGGGACAGAGGACACATTGTCAGGGGGGGGGACAGAGGACACATTGTCAGGGGGGGGGACAGAGGACACATTGTCAGGGGGGGGGGACAGAGGACACATTGTCAGGGGGGGGGACAGAGGACACATTGTCAGGGGGGGGGACAGAGGACACATTGTCAGGGGGGGGGGGACAGAGGACACATTGTCAGGGGGGGGGGACAGAGGACACATTGTCAGGGGGGGGGACAGAGGACACATTGTCAGGGGGGGGGACAGAGGACACATTGTCAGGGGGGGGGACAGAGGACACATTGTCAGGGGGGGGGGGGACAGAGGACACATTGTCAGGGGGGGGGACAGAGGACACATTGTCAGGGGAGGTGGGAGGACACATTGTCAGGGGGGGGACAGAGGACACATTGTCAGGGGGGGGGGACAGAGGACACATTGTCAGGGGGGGGGACAGAGGACACATTGTCAGGGGGGGGGTGGACAGAGGACACATTGTCAGGGGGGGGGACAGAGGACACATTGTCAGGGGGGGGGTGAGACAGAGGACACATTGTCAGGGGGGGGGACAGAGGACACATTGTCAGGGGGGGGGACAGAGGACACATTGTCAGGGGAGGGGACAGAGGACACATTGTCAGGGGGGGGGACAGAGGACACATTGTCAGGGGGGGGGACAGAGGACACATTGTCAGGGGGGGCAGAGGCTGCAGGGGGGGGGGGGGGGGGGGACAGAGGACACATTGTCAGGGGGGGGGGACAGAGGACACATTGTCAGGGGGGGGGGACAGAGGACACATTGTCAGGGGGGGGGGACAGAGGACACATTGTCAGGGGGGGGGGACCGAGGACACATTGTCAGGGGGGGGGACAGAGGACACATTGTCAGGGGGGGGGGGACAGAGGACACATTGTTGGGGGGGGGGAGGCGGAGGACACATCGTCAGGGGAGGTGGAGGACACATTGTTGGGGGGGGGGACAGAGGACACATTGTCAGGGGGGGGGGGGGGGGGCCAGAGGACACATTGTCAGGGGGGGGGGGCGGGACAGAGGACACATTGTCAGGGGGGGGACAGAGGACACATTGTCAGGGGGGGGACAGAGGACACATTGTCAGGGGGGGGGACAGAGGACACATTGTCAGGGGGGGGACAGAGGACACATTGTCAGGGGGGGGACAGAGGACACATCGTCGGGGAGGTGGTTGCCACCACTAGTCTGTGAACCTGCCTCCTCCTATCAATGGATCATATAACGACGTGTCGGATTATCAAATATTCCAGATTATCGGATTAATCAACCATCATGTGATGAAAACTACTCTGTAACTTTGCACACACAGCCATTAGCCATACACGGTGTCCGCACTCGGCGGCCGCAGACTGCATGTCCTGCAGCAGATTCACTGTCAGTGAACGATGACAGAAGATCCACACACAGCTGAGGGTTCGGTGCGGTTGTATCCAGTGTGAGTGGACTGATACATTGTAACGAGCCGTCAGCACAGGGGAGCTGTGCGCATGCGCAGTATATGAGGGTGTCTGCTGTGTTGATGTGGGGGTGCTCGTCCCCTCTGTGACCCCTCAGCCCCGGTCTGGGGGCCCCCCTATCCCGTCACTCACCCTCCGCGCCGCCTCCTCCATCCTCCCCCGCTCATATAAACAGCTCCAGCCTTAACCGCAGCCCGCAGTCACCGGCTGGACGACACCATCTACACGGGGGTTCCGGCATTGTGCCCGTCACCAGTAATACCTCCATCCGCCCCCGCAGGACCTGCACTCACATTCTTATTCTTCTAGCCGCCCGGTATTTTTACATCCACATCGTCTTGTAAGAGATTCTACTACTTTTACGAAAAAATCCCCCCTCCCGTCCACTTCATTTGGTTTAACCCAACAAAACGCCACAGGAACAGGAAATAGCGTAACCGTACGTGTCCCTGGAGGGGGCGGAGCCTGTGAGGCCGCGGCGGCCATATTGACTGGCATTAAAGGGCCAGTACATGAAAAAAGTCCTGAGCGTAAATTATTTTTAAAATAAAGTATTAAAGTTGGAAATCCCAAAGGAAATATAAAAAATAAATAAAAAAAATCATATTTATGTGTCATCAGTAAACCCGTCAGCTCGCCATGTAAAAAGCAAGCTCCCATAGGGTGAAGGAGAAATAAAATGTAATATGGATAGCCCCGCCCCTGAGGAGCTACAGAGCTAGAGAAGAGAGAGTGAGGAAGATGGGACACAGCTCTGACTGTCAGGACAGCGGGTCGTCATGTATCGCCATAGCAGGCAGGCCGATGTCAGCTGTCAGACGGCGCACCGCCTACAGAGGAGGAGGACACATGTTGTGGAGTGGGGGACTGACATTTTTTTTATGTGTTAGAGAACAATGGCAGAATAGGATGGGAACTAGAAAGGGGACATATGTACCAGGATAGGGAACATATAACCCAGCATGGGAAACATATATACAGCTATAGGGGACATGTATACCAGGAAGGGGCCCAGGATTGGGGACATGTATACCTCAATGGGAGGCATATATATCTGCAAGGAACCCAGGATGGGGGACATATATACAATGATGGGAATATACACCAGTTTGTGGGATATATATACCAGGATGGGGAACATATATATCAGGAAGGGGGACATATATACAAGGATGGGGGAAATATATACCAGGATGGGGGACATATATACCAGGATGGGGAACATATATACCGGGAAGGGGGACATATATACCAGGATGGGGGACATATATACAATGATGGGGGACATATACATACCAGGAGGGGGACATATATACCAGGATGGAGAACATATATATCTGGAAGGGGGACACATATACCAGGATGGGGGACATATATACCAAGATGGGGGACATATATACCAGGATGGGGGACATATATATCAGGACGGAGGACATATATATCTGGAAGGGGGGCACATATACCAGGATGGAATACATATATACGAGGATGGGGAACATATATACCAGGAAGAGGGACATTATACCAGGAGGAAGAGCATATATACCAGGTACCAGGATGAGGACATATATATATATAAAACATAAGTACAATACACAATGCTGTGGCTGGAGTCTCCCTGCAGATCGAGCTCTGGATCTCTCCTCTGATTTCTTATCTTCCCGTATCCTTGTCTTATTCCGGCCAACAGCAATCTCTGCCGCCGCGAGACAAAAGCGTTTTCCGCTCTATAGTGAGCGGGCGATTAATGATTAAACCTGTCCGGCGCATTGCTCCATCCAAACCCTGAAATACTGCCACCGCCATGTTTCATCCCCCTATATTAGACTCAGGAAGCTGAGATATGAGGTGCTGTGTGCATCTCTGAAGCTCCCAGTGATTTCAGGCTCATGGAAGTCGATGGTTAATATTGCACCTGCTCTGATTTACATAAAGCTGCTATTCTATTCACTTGTTACCTGTGCTGATACATATCATAATAATAATATTTATTAACTTATACAATGCTATTATTCCCACAGCACTTTACATACATCAGTAATGCTGTCCCTATTGAGGCCACAATCTAAACATTCTATCAGTATGTCTTTCAAGTGTAGGAGGAAACTGGAGAACCCGAACACAGGGAGAACATAAAGACTCCTTGCAGATGTTGTCCTTGTTGGGGTTTGAACCCAGGACCCCAGTAATGCAAGGCTGCAGTGCTAACCACTGAGCCACCATATACAGTGCTAACCACTGAGCCACCATACAGTGCTAACCACTGAGCCACCATACAGTGCTAACCACTGAGCCATCATATACAGTGCTAACCACTGAGCCACCGTATACAGTGCTAACCACTGAGCCACCATATACAGTGCTAACCACTGAGCCACCATATACAGTGCTAACCACTGAGCCACCATATACAGTGCTAACTACTGAGCCACCGTATACAGTGCTAACCACTGAGCCACCATATACAGTGCTAACCACTGAGCCACCATATACAGTGCTAACCACTGAGCCACCGTATACAGTGCTAACCACTGAGCCACCATATACAGTGCTAACCACTGAGCCACCATATACAGTGCTAACCACTGAGCCACCATACAGTGCTAACCACTGAGCCACCATATACAGTGCTAACCACTGAGCCACCGTATACAGTGCTAACCACTGAGCCACCGTATACAGTGCTAACCACTGAGCCACCATATACAGTGCTAACCACTGAGCCACCATATACAGTGCTAACCACTGAGCCACCATATACAGTGCTAACCACTGAGCCACCATATACAGTGCTAACCACTGAGCCACCATACAGTGCTAACCACTGAGCCACCGTATACAGTGCTAACCACTGAGCCACAATATACAGTGCTAACCACTGAGCCACCATATACAGTGCTAACCACTGAGCCACCATATACAGTGCTAACCACTGAGCCACCATATACAGTGCTAACCACTGAGCAACCGTATACAGTGCTAACCACTGAGCCACCATACAGTGCTAACCACTGACCACCATATACAGTGCTAACCACTGAGCCACCATATACAGTGCTAACCACTGAGCCACCATATACAGTGCTAACCACTGAGCCACCATATACAGTGCTAACCACTGAGCCACCGTATACAGTGCTAACCACTGAGCCACCATATACAGTGCTAACCACTGAGCCACCATATACAGTGCTAACCACTGAGCCACCATATACTGTGCTAACCACTGAGCCACCATATACAGTGCTAACCACTGAGCCATCATATACAGTGCTAACCACTGAGCCACCATATACAGTGCTAACCACTGAGCCATCATATACAGTGCTAACCACTGAGCCACCATATACAGTGCTAACCACTGAGCCACCATATACAGTGCTAACCACTGAGCCACCATATACAGTGCTAACCACTGAGCCATCATATACAGTGCTAACCACTGAGCCACCATATACAGTGCTAACCACTGAGCTACCATACAGTGCTAACCACTGAGCCACCGTATACAGTGCTAACCACTGAGCCACCATATACAGTGCTAACCACTGAGCCACCATATACAGTGCTAAGCACTGAGCCACCATATACAATGCTAATCACTGAGCCACATATACAGTGCTAACCACTGAGCCACCATATCATACACAGTGCTAACCACTGAGCCACCATAACAGTGCTAACCACTGAGCCACCATATACAGTGCTAACCACTGAGCCACCTATACAGTGCTAACCACTGAGCCACCATATACAGTGCTAACCATGAGCCACCATCGTGTAAATGAGCCACCATATACAGTGCTAACCACTGAGCCACCATATACAGTGCTAACCACTGAGCCACCATATACAGTGCTAACCACTGAGCCACCATACAGTGCTAACCACTGAGCCACCATATACAGTGCTAACCACTGAGCCACCTATACAGTGCTAACCACTGAGCCACATACAGTGTAACCACTGAGCACATAACGTGCTAACCACTGAGCCACCATATACAGTGCTAACCACTGAGCCACCATATACAGTGCTAACCACTGAGCCACCATATACAGTGCTAACCACTGAGCCACCATATACAGTGCTAACCACTGAGCCACCATACAGTGCTAACCACTGAGCCACCATATACAGTGCTAACCACTGAGCCACCATATACAGTGCTAACCACTGAGCCACCATATACAGTGCTAACCACTGAGCCACCGTATTACAGTGCTAACCACTGAGCCACCGATATACAGTGCTAACCACTGACCACCATATACAGTGCTAACCACTGATCCACCATATACAGTGCTAACCACTGAGCCACCGTATACAGTGCTAACCACTGACCACTATACATCAACCCTGAGCCACCATATACAGTGCTAACCACTGAGCCACCGTATACAGTGCTAACCACTGAGCCACCATAAAGTGCTAACCACTGAGCCCATACAGTGCTAACCACTGAGCCACCATACAGTGCTAACACACTGAGCCACCATACAGTGCTAACCACTGAGCCACCATATACAGTGCTAACCACTGAGCCACCATATACAGTGCTAACCACTGAGCCACCATATACAGTGCTAACCACTGAGCCACCATATACAGTGCTAACCACTGAGCCACCATATACGTGCTAACCACTGAGCCACCATATACAGTGCTAACCACTGAGCCACCATATACAGTGCTAACCACTGAGCCACCATTACAGTGCTAACCACTGAGCCACCGTATACAGTGCTAACACTGAGCCACCATACAGTGTACACTGAGCACATAACAGTGCTAACCACTGACCACCTACAGTGCTAACCACTGAGCCATACAGTGCTACCACTGAGCCACCATACAGTGCTAACCTGAGCCCCATACAGTGTAACCACTGAGCACCATATACAGTGCTAACCACTGAGCACTATAGTGCTAACACTGACCACATACAGTGCTAACCATGAGCACATAACAGTGCTAACCACTGAGCCACCATATACAGTGCTAACCACTGAGCCACCATACAGTGCTAACACTGAGCACCTATACAGTGCTAACCACTGAGCACCATATACGTGCTAACCACTGAGCACCATATACAGTGCTAACCACTGAGCACCTATACAGTGCAACCACTGAGCACCGTATACAGTGTAACCACTGAGCCACCATATACAGTGCTAACCACTGAGCCACCATACAGTGCTAACACTGAGCCACCTATACAGTGCTAACCACTGACCACCGTATACAGTGCTAACACTGAGCCACCATATACAGTGTCTAACCACTGAGCCACCATATACAGTGCTAACCACTGAGCCACCATATACAGTGCTAACCACTGAGCCACATACAGTGCTAACCACTGAGCACCTATACAGTGCTAACCACTGACCACCATATACAGTGCTAACCACTGAGCCACCATACAGTGCTAAACACCTACTGCACCATATTACAGTGCTAACACTGAGCCACCAATACAGTGCTAACCACTGAGCCACCTATACAGGCTAACCACTGAGCCACCAATACAGTGCTAACACTGAGCACCATACAGTGCTAACCACTGAGCCACCATATACAGTGCTAACCACTGAGCCACCATATACAGTGCTAACCACTGAGCCACCATTACAGTGCTAACCACTGATCCACCATATACAGTGCTAACCACTGAGCCACCATATACAGTGCTAACCACTGAGCCACCATACAGTGCTAACCACTGAGCCACCGTATACAGTGCTAACCACTGACTCACCATATACAGTGCTAACCACTGAGCTACCATATACAGTGCTAACCACTGAGCCACCATATACAGTGCTAACCACTGAGCCACCATATTACACAGTGCTGCTAACCACTGTGCAACCTATACAGTGCTAACCACTGAGCCACCATATACAGTGCTAACCACTGAGCCACCATATACAGTGCTAACCACTGAGCCACCATACACAGTGCTAACCACTGAGCCACCATACACAGTGCTAACCACTGAGCCACCATACAGTGCTAACCACTGAGCCACCGTATACAGTGCTAACCACTGAGCCACCATATACAGTGCTAACCACTGAGCCACCATATACAGTGCTAACCACTGAGCCACCATATACAGTGCGAACCACTGAGCCACCATATACAGTGCTAACCACTGAGCCACCATATACAGTGCTAACCACTGAGCCACCATATACAGTGCGAACCACTGAGCCACCATATACAGTGCTAACCACTGAGCCACCATACAGTGCTAACCACTGAGTCCACCATATACAGTGCTAACCACTGAGCCACCATATGCAGTGCTAACCACTGAGCCACCATATACAGTGCTAACCACTGAGCCACCATATACAGTGCTAACCACTGAGCCACCATATACAGTGCTAACCACTGAGCCACCATATACAGTGCTAACCACTGAGCCACCATAACAGTGCTAACCACTGAGCCACCATATACAGTGCTAACCACTGAGCCACCATATACAGTGCTAACCACTGAGCCATCATATACAGTGCTAACCACTGAGCCACCATATATACAGTTGCTAACCACTGACCCACCTTTACAGTGCTAACCACTGAGCCACCATATACAGTGCTAACCACTGGCCACCATATACAGTGCTAACCACTGAGCCACCATATACAGTGCTAACCACTGAGCCACCATATACAGTGCTAACCACTGAGCCACCATATACAGTGCTAACCACTGAGCCACCATATACAGTGCTAACCACTGAGCCACCATATACAGTGCTAACCACTGAGCCACCATATACAGTGCTAACCACTGAGCCACCATATACAGTGCTAACCACTGAGCCACCATATACAGTGCTAACCACTGAGCCACCATACAGTGCTAACCACTGAGCCACCATATACAGTGCTAACCACTGAGCCACCATATACAGTGCTAACCACCGAGCCACCGTGTACAGTGCTAACCACTGAGCCACCGATATACATGCTAACCACTGAGAGCCACCTATACAGTGCTAACCACTGAGTCCACCATATACAGTGCTAACCACTGAGCCACCATATACAGTGCTAACCACTGAGCCACCATATACAGTGCTAACCACTGAGCCACCATATACAGTGCTAACCACTGAGTCACCATATACAGTGCTAACCACTGAGCCACCATATACAGTGCTAACCACTGAGCCACCATATACAGTGCTAACCACTGAGCCACCATATACAGTGCTAACCACTGAGCCACCATATACAGTGCTAACCACTGAGCCATCATATACAGTGCTAACCACTGAGCCACCATATACAGTGCTAACCACTGAGCCACCATATACAGTGCTAACCACTGAGCCACCATGTACAGTGCTAACCACTGAGCCACCATATACAGTGCTAACCACTGAGCCACCATACACAGTGCTAACAAACCATAATGGTGGGTTTACACGCTCCAACGTCGGTCCGATATTGGATCTGACGGCGCGGGAGCACGCATTTTGTGCCCAGTTTTCCCAGAATCGCATCGGAGGTTTACACAGCGCGATATCGTGCTACAACGTCCCTACGATGTCTACGCCCACCGACCCAGGAACGACCATTTAACATGGGAGTCAATGGAGGACGTTGTACTGCACATCGGAGTTGGGCTGTCACACAGGACAATCCGGCTCCAACCGGCATCCGATATCAGGCCGTTGAATAGCAGCAGGCTCATTCGACACCCGATATCGGATTGACATCGTTCGTGCATCGTATTGGACGTTCACACCGTACAACGCACGAACGATATCGGGGCCAACGCACGAACCACGTGACTTTTGGTCGGAGATATCGCAACGTGTAAACCCACCATCAGGGCTGGAGAGAGAATTGTCTTTCTGATCTATCATTCTACATTGTCCCGACTGGATACAATTGTAGCAAACTTTTAAGCATTCAGTATGTTCAGGTCCAGTGGATCGTTACCATTCACTGACAGCAAACAGAGTTCTTAAAAAAGAGAACGCATTATCAATTATATTGATAAACAATAAGTAACTCTGACCGAAAAAATAACCGGTGCAAAACCACCATGAATCTGACTCCAATGTCTGAAGGTCGAATTTTAACTCCCGAAAAAAGTTTCTTGGAAAGTTTTGAAACTTTTCCTTTTTACTGTGATTAAACATTGACAACATGATGACGCCCTATATCCAGTGGTGCAACGTGAAGCTTAGGGGCCCTAATGTGAAAGCTCCACCGGGGCCCCCAATTATTGCAAGTCTTTAATAGTATTAGTCTCTTTCTAAAGGTCAAAGGGTCTTTTGGGGCCCCCTAGGCTCCAGGGCCCGGGTGTGATTGCAGCCCCTGCACCTGTTGTAGTTACACCCCTGCCTATATCTATGAATGTAGGGGGGACAATAGGTGACCCTATGAAAAGTAACCCGTAAACAGTCAAACATGTGACTGAGCTGCATGAGAACCCCCCCCCCCCCATCCTCCTGCAGAACCTGGTGTCACTTTCTTAAATTAGTAAATCATCCATAGAAATCAATGCGCCGTCATATTAGGGCAATGTGTCATCTGCACCCACCTCCTCCGCTGCTCCTGGAGCCTCCATAATATGTAAGTCAGGGATCTGGGGGGCCACAAGCCTCTAGGACATGGGGCCACACTGCCTCCCAGGGGTGCAGGGCCACTGCTGCTGTAAGGTGATCCCTGGACACTTGCGCAATGCCGGGGGGGGTCACAGGTGGTTCAATGACAACCGACGCTGAGCCTGATCCGACACCTGTCACTTCTCATGTGTGATCCACCGACAGCGCAGACGTAGCAGAGCTGAAGTCGTCATCAGTCAGATGGGCAATGGTGTCCTGTTCATCCAGATGTTCTGGGATCAGAGTGACGGAGGCAGCAAAGGGGGAAAGCATCATAATGGTGAGCCCTCAGTGCGGAGCGAGGGGCGTCCGTGAGGGGGTTTACACTGTATAAGCACTGACCCCGTCCTCGACAACCACTCCTGAACCACCTACATTAAACTATGTTATTACCCTAAACCTAATGCTGGCACCGTCCTTACCCCTAGCCGGGTAGCCCTACTTCTATCTGTAACCTTAGCTCTAGCCATAACACTCTCCCTAACTCTAGATCAAGTCCTAACCCCAGCTCTAACCTCGCTACCAACTATCCGTAACCCTAGTCCTAACCCTAACACTCTTCATAATCCTACTACTCTCTTAACCCTATACCTAACACTATTATTATCAGTAACTGTAATCTTAACCCTGGGACTATCCCCAACCCTTGTACTATATGTAACCCTAATCCTAACCTCGGTTCCAACCCTAGGCCTATCCCTGGGACTATCCCCAACCCTTGTACTATATGTAACGCCAATCCTAACCTCGGTTCCAACCCTAGGCCTATCCCTGGTACTATCCCTAACCCTAGTACTATCTGTAACCCTAATCCTAACCTCAGTTCTAACCCTAGGCCTATCCCTGGTACTATCCCTAACCCTAGTACTATCTGTAACCCTAATCCTAACCTCAGTTCTAACCCTAGGCCTATCCCTGGTACTATCCCTAACCCTAGTACTATCTGTAACCCTAATCCTAACCTCGGTTCCAACCCTAGGCCTATCCCTGGTACTATCCCTAACCCTAGTACTATCTGTAACCCTAATCCTAACCTCAGTTCGAACCCTAGGCCTATCCCTAATACTCTTCCTAACCTTACTACTATCCTAACCATAGTTCTAACCCCAGACCTAACCCTATTACTATTCCTAACTATACAGTACATAGCTCTAGTCTTAATCCTAATACTATGTGTATCCCTAGACCTTAGTTCTAACCCTAGCCTTGTCATTAACACTCTTCCAAACTTTACTACTATCCTAACCCTAATTCTAAAACTAGACTTAACAGTATTAAGATCCCTAACCCTGGAGAAGACATCATGGTCGTAAGGATAGAGGGAACGAGGCAAAGAGGATGACCAGCAACCCGATGGCTTGGTACTATCAAGAAAACGGCAGAGAAGACCCAGGTGGACCTATCTAGGCTTAGAGAAGACCCTGGATTTTCTATCTAGGCTTAGAGAAGACCCTGGTGGATCTATCTAGGCTTAGAGAAGACCCTGGTGGATCTATCTAGGCTTAGAGAAGACCCTGGTGGACCTATCTAGGCTTAGAGAAGACCCTGGTGGATCTATCTAGGCTTAGAGAAGACCCTGGTGGACCTATCTAGGCTTAGAGAAGACCCTGGTGGATTTGTCTACTCTTGGGAAACACACTGGAGGACCTATCTAGTCTTGGGAAAGACCGTGGTGTACCTATCTAGGCTCGAAGAAGATCCTGGTGGACCTATCTAGGCTCAAAGAAGACCCTGGTGGACCTATCTAGGTTGCACAAGATCGATCTTCCTACAGAGCGTTTATTCATTAAGTCACCATGGCTCGAGATCGAGCTGAAGGCTGGTAAATAATAACAACCCTAGCACTATCTATAACCCTAGTTCTAATCTTAGTTCTAACCCTAACTGTAGCTCTAACTCTAGCCATAAGCCTAATTCTATATCTAACCCTAGGACTATCCGTAACCCTGGTCCTAACATTAGTTCTAACCCTAGCCCTATCTCTCACACTATCAATACCTCTAGTTCTAACCCTAGAACCATCCATAATACTTTTCCTATCCCTGATACTCTCCATAACCCTATCCCTAACTGTAGTTCTAACTGTAGCCCAATCCCTAATCCTAGTACTATCAATAACCCTATTCCTAATCTTAGTTCTAACCGTAGTATTAGCCCCACATACTATTGAGAACCATAGTCTTAACCTCAGTTCTAACCTTTGCACTATCCCTAATCCCATCCCTAACCCCAGCACTATCTATAACCCTAGTCCAGTGATGGCGAGCCTATGGCACGCGGCCTCGCCTCTTCACTGACGCTTTGAACTGTTGGTGGCGCTATGGAGCAAGGTATTCAAAGCTGTGTCAGATCGGAGGAGACATTTCTCCTCCCTCGTAGCCGCGCCTGCCCTGCGTCATGTGACCACCGTACTAGAGGTGACAGAAGAGGTGAGGAGAGGAGAGCAGCGGTGAAAGCAGGAGAATTAGGTATGTTTTTTTTTATCCTATATATAGCACCCAGGATGGGGAAATACTACCAGAGGACAAGGATGGGGCATATTACTATGTGATGGGGACAAGGATGGGGCATATTACTATGTAATGGGGATAAGATTGGGGCATATTACTATGTGATGGGGCATATTACTATGTAATGGGGATAAGGTTGGGGCATATTACTATGTAATGGGGATAAGGTTGGGGCATATTACTACATGATGGGGCATATTACTATGTAATGGGGATAAGGTTGGGGCATATTACTATGTAATGGGGATAAGGTTGGGGCATATTACTATATAATGGGGATAAGGTTGGGGCATATTACTACATGATGGGGCATATTACTATGTAATGGGGATAAGGTTGGGGCATATTACTATGTAATGGGGATAAGGTTGGGGCATATTACTACATGATGGGGCATATTACTATGTAATGGGGATAAGGTTGGGGCATATTACTATGTGATGGGGACAAGGATGGGGCATATTACTATGTAATGGGGATAAGGTTGGGGCATATTACTATGTAATGGGGATAAGGTTGGGGCATATTACTATGTGATGGGGATAAGGTTGGGGCATATTACTATGTAATGGGGATAAGGTTGGGGCATATTACTACATGATGGGGCATATTACTATGTAATGGGGATAAGGTTGGGGCATATTACTATGTGATGGGGATAAGGTTGGGACATATTACTATGTAATGGGGATAAGGTTGGGGCATATTACTACATGATGGGGCATATTACTATGTAATGGGGATAAGGTTGGGGCATATTACTATGTGATGGGGCATATTACTATGTGATGGGGATAAGGTTGGGGCATATTACTATGTAATGGGGACAATGATGGGGCATATCACTATATGATCAGAACAAGGATGGGGCATATTACTATGTGATGGGGATAAGATTGGGGCATATTACTATGTGATGGGGCATATTACTATGTGATGGGGATAAGGTTGGGGCATATTACTATGTAATGGGGATAAGGTTGGGGCATATTACTATGTGATGGGGCATATTACTATGTGATGGGGATAAGGTTGGGGCATATTACTATGTAATGGGGACAATGATGGGGCATATTACTATATGATGAGAACAAGGATGGGGCATATTACTATGTGATGGGGATAAGGTTGGGGCATATTACTATATGATGAGTACAAGGATGGGGCATATTACTATGTGATGGGGATAAGGTTGGGGCATATTACTATGTGATGAGTACAAGGATGGGGCATATTACTATGTGATGGGGATAAGGTTGGGGCATATTACTATGTGATGAGAACAAGAATGGGGCATATTACTATTTGATGGGGACAAGGATGGGGCATATTACTATGTGTTGGGGACAAGGATGGGGCATATTACTATGTGATGACAACAAGGATGGGGCATATTACTATGTGTTGGGGGCAGGATGGGGCATTACTTATAGGGGACCGGGAAGGGGCATTGCTACAAGGGGACATGGATGGGGCAAATAACTGCAAGGAGAGGGTCAGGCTGGAGCACATTACTATAAGAAGGGGACCAGGATGGGGCATTACTGTAATTTAGGTTACATTGCCCTGTTGGCACTTTGCTATAAGTAATTGGGTTTGGGTTTGCAGTTTGGCACCCGTTCTCTGAAAGATTCGCCATCACTGCCCTAGTCCTAACCTTAGCTCTAACCCTGGCGCTATCCATAATACTTTCTATAACCCTAGTGCTAGCCATAACCCTGGTCCTAACAATAGTTCTATCCCCATCTCTAACTCTAGCCTTATCCCTAATCCTAGCCCTAGCTATCCCTAATCCTAGCCCTAGCTATATCTAATCCTAGCCCTAGCTATATCTAATCCTAGCCCTAGCTATATCTAATCCTAGCCCTAGCTATATCTAATCCTAGCCCTAGCTATATCTAATCCTAGCCCTAGCTATATCTAATCCTAGCCCTAGCTATATCTAATCCTAGCCCTAGCTATATCTAATCCTAGCCCTAGCTATATCTAATCCTAGCCCTAGCTATATCTAATCCTAGCCCTAGCTATCCCTAATCCTAGCCCTAGCTATATCTAATCCTAGCCCTATCTCCGACACTATCTCTACTCTAGTTACTCTAGCCCTATCCTTAATCCTATCCCTACCCCTGATCCTAATCTTAGTTCTAACCCTATCCCTATCTCTGACACATCCCTAATCCTAAATCCTAACCCTAATCTTAGTCCTAATCCCTAGGGTAGCTCTAATCGAATGACAGTCAGATAAAGTATTGCAGATCTCAGGTTATTAGACACCGCTGTGTTTTGTTTATTTGTTTGTTTTCTCTTTCTTTATATTTGGGAACCTCCCACAGCCGATCTCTCACTCTTGATAGGACAGGCGGTGGGCGGACACAGGGCAGTCCCATCTCAGTTGCTGCCTATGCAGAGCAACTGAGCAGATTAGAAACTCATGTTAGCGTCTGTGCTGTGCATAGGAAACTGCAGCAATGATGTCATAGTGACCCCGGGCTGCTTTACATCACCGGTCACCAAGCCGGCATTCACCAGAGGGGATATATTGAGTCCTCATGGTCGCTCAATTGTAGTATTGTCTGGGCCTCACAGGGCGGTTCCTCTGCTGCAGAAGGTGCACTCAGCTCTACAGCTCTGCTACATCTCTACAGATTCTAGCACTGTAATGAATGGAGGCTCGTGCACATGATTATTACTGAATTGGCTGATAACAGAGAGAAATAGATTGTATACCGGTGCAGGCAGGACTGGTTTCCATACTGTACCTCTTGGACTGTCCGTGTGACCATGGACCTGGCCGGGACCAGATATTGGGCATAGACCTCCCTGGACCCTGACGATATCTTCCTCATCATCTCGGCTGTGATAAGGACACGATACATTGTAACAAATCCTGCGCTGTGCTTACACTATAGTCACTTTTCTGTTACAGTTTGGCACAGTGTCGCTCACCTGTAAATGCCAGCACCTCTGTATATGACTGTATGGGCACCTTGGCACCAGGACTCTCTTCTGCCCCCTGTGGGCGACTCCAGGGACTGTCCGGAGACTTTATATATGTGCAGCCGCCATCGGTCCCGGCCACCTCACAGTGTGAAGATCCGTCCTCTATAAAGCAAAATGGATTCATCAGATTACATGAGATTACCAGGAGATCTACAAATATGGGTGGGAGGGGGAGTCACAGGGGCAATATAGAACAATCAGGGGCAGCATCGCCCTTACCCCAGGGTCACCAAGCTTAAAGGGGGTATCCACTATTAGAAAAATATTAGAGCCACCCCTGTCCACAAACTGTGCATGGCACTGCAGTCACTTCAATGAGGCGGAGCTGCAGTACTGGGCACAACCATGGGGGGTGCTATTCTGTGAGAAGTCAGATGTGTTTAAATAATACCAGCCAGGCAGAAGGCGACTGATGCCACAAGCAGGGGCGAAACTACAACGGGTGCAGGGGTTGTAATCGCTCCAGGCCCCTGGAACCTTTGGAGCTTTTTCATCGGGTCCTGATCCTGGGTCGTCATTGGGTTGAAGGTTTCTTTAAGCCCCTTCACAATCAAGCATATACAGACATGTCCTTGGCCATGTACATCCCCCTGATGCGAGCTCAGCACATGAGCTCGCATCCTCCCCCACACATCTCAGCTGATCTCATCAGGTGAGATGTGTAGCTAACAACACCGATATGTTCAGCAATTGGATTGGCACTGTTAGCCCTTTGAATCGTCCTGTCAATCACTTACAGCGCGATCCAAAGCACGGGGGAGGGGTTCGCGTCATTCCCCGCCAGTATCAGAGGTCCTGTGAAGGTATCACAGGACCTCCATGCTTTACCTGCACAGCCCGGGGTCCTGCGATGACCCCGGAAGCTGTCTGCAATCACTTCCTGCCAGCGAGTCCTGAGCTGCGTCGTCGGCAGAAAGTGATGATTTCTCCTGTGTTCAGATGTGCAGCAGCTCATCTGTGCACAGGAGAAGCGATTGGTCTGTGCACCACTGAGACTCCCTAGTGAGCCAAGTAAAATAAAGAGAGTATAAAAAAACATGTTTTTAAAAGTATTTGAAAAAAACAAAAAAGTTCAATTCACCCCCTTTTGCTCCTTTAAAAATAAAACTATTAAAAAACTAAAAAATACACATATTTGGTATCACCGAGTGAAGAAATGTCCGATCTATCAAAATATAAAATCAATTAATCAAATCTGTAATCTACGTAACGGAAAAAAGTCCAAACAACCAAAATTACGTTCTGTGATTTCCAGAACATTGTGATAAAATACAATAACGGGCGATCAAAGAATCACATCTACCCAAAAATTGTATCATCAGAAACATCAGCTAAAGACGCAAAACATAAGCCGTCACACAGCCCCAGATCCCAAAAAATGAGAACAGTACGGGACGTGGAAAATAGCACAAAAAGTGCAATCTATTTCTTTACAAACGTCTGAATTTGATTTCACCACTCAGATAAGAGTAAAAGTAACAAGTTTAGGATCTTCGAACTCATACTGACCCCAGACATCATACCGACACGTCAGTGTTACCATATAGTACTGACCCCAGACATCATACCGACACCTCAGTGTTACCATATAGTACTGACCCCAGACATCATACCGACACGTCAGTGTTACCATATAGTACTGACCCCAGACATCATACCGACACCTCAGTGTTACCATATAGTACTGACCCAGACATCATACCGACACGTCAGTGTTACCATATAGTACTGACCCCAGACATCATACCGACACCTCAGTGTTACCATATAGTACTGACCCGGACATCATACCGACACCTCAGTGTTACCATATAGTACTGACCCCAGACATCATACCGACACCTCAGTGTTACCATATAGTACTGACCCCAGACATCATACCGACACGTCAGTGTTACCATATAGTACTGACCCCAACATCATACCGACACTCAGTGTTACCATATAGTACTGACCCGAGACATCATACCGACACCTCAGTGTTACCATATACGTACTGCCCCCAGACATCATACAGACACCTCAGTGTTACCATATAGTACTGACCCCAGACATCATACCGACACCTCAGTGTTACCATATAGTACTGACCCCAGACATCATACGACACCTCAGTGTTACCATATAGTACTGACCCAGACATCATACCGACACTCAGTGTTACCATATAGTACTGACCCGAGACATCATACCGACACGTCAGTGTTACCATATAGTACTGACCCCAGACATCATACCGACACCTCAGTGTTACCATATAGTACTGACCCCAGACATCATACCGACACTCAGTGTTACCATATAGTACTGACCCCAGACATCATACTGACACCTCAGTGTTACCATATAGTACTGACCCCAGACATCATACCGACACCTCAGTGTTACCATATAGTACTGACCCCAGACATCATACCGACACCTCAGTGTTACCATATAGTACTGACCCCAGACATCATACCGACACCTCAGTGTTACCATATAGTACTGACCCCAGACATCATACCGACACCTCAGTGTTACCATATAGTACTGACCCAGACATCATACCGACACCTCAGTGTTACCATATAGTACTGACCCAGACATCATACCGACACCTCAGTGTTACCATATAGTACTGACCCCAGACATCATACCGACACCTCAGTGTTACCATATAGTACTGACCCCAGACATCATACCGACACCTCAGTGTTACCATATAGTACTGACCCCAGACATCATACCGACACCTCAGTGTTACCATATAGTACTGACCCCAGACATCATACCGACACCTCAGTGTTACCATATAGTACTGACCCCAGACATCATACCGACACTCAGTGTTACCATATAGTACTGACCCCAGACATCATACCGACACCTCAGTGTTACCATATAGTACTGACCCCAGACATCATACCGACACCTCAGTGTTACCATATAGTACTGACCCCAGACATCATACCGACACTCAGTGTTACCATATAGTACTGACCCCAGACATCATACCGACACTCAGTGTTACCATATAGTACTGACCCAGACATCATACGACACTCAGTGTTACCATATAGTACTGACCCCAGACATCATACCGACACCTCAGTGTTACCATATAGTACTGACCCAGACATCATACCGACACCTCAGTGTTACCATATAGTACTGACCCCAGACATCATACCGACACCTCAGTGTTACCATATAGTACTGACCCAGACATCATACGACACCTCAGTGTTACCATATAGTACTGACCCCAGACATCATACCGACACCTCAGTGTTACCATATAGTACTGACCCCAGACATCATACCGACACCTCAGTGTTACCATATAGTACTGACCCAGACATCATACCGACACCTCAGTGTTACCATATTAGTACTGACCCCGAACATTCATATGACCGACATCCGCTCAGTGTTACCATATAGTACTGACCCCAGACATCATACCGACACCTCAGTGTTACCATATAGTACTGACCCCAGACATCATACCGACACCTCAGTGTTACCATATAGTACTGACCCAGACATCATACCGACACCTCAGTGTTACCATATAGTACTGACCCCAGACATCATACGACACCTCAGTGTTACCATATAGTACTGACCCCAGACATCATACCGACACCTCAGTGTTACCATATAGTACTGACCCCAGACATCATACCGACACCTCAGTGTTACCATATAGTACTGACCCCAGACATCATACCGACACCTCAGTGTTACCATATAGTACTGACCCAGCATTATACCGACATTACAGTGTTACCATATAGTACTGACCCAGACATCATACCGACACCTCAGTGTTACCATATAGTACTGACCCCAGACATCATACCGACACTCAGTGTTACCATATAGTACTGACCCCAGACATCATACCCGACACCTCAGTGTTACCATATAGTACTGACCCCAGACATCATACCGACACCTCAGTGTTACCATATAGTACTGACCCCAGACATCATACCGACACTCAGTGTTACCATATAGTACTGACCCCAGACATCATACCGACACATCAGTGTTACCATATAGTACTGACCCAGACATCATACCGACACCTCAGTGTTACCATATAGTACTGACCCCAGACATCATACCGACACCTCAGTGTTACCATATAGTACTGACCCCAGACATCATACCGACACCTCAGTGTTACCATATAGTACTGACCCCAGACATCATACCGACACCTCAGTGTTACCATATAGTACTGACCCCAGACATCATACGACACCTCAGTGTTACCATATAGTACTGACCCCAGACATCATACCGACACCTCAGTGTTACCATATAGTACTGACCCGAGACATCATACCGACACTCAGTGTTACCATATAGTACTGACCCGACTCATACAGACCAGTTTACATGTATGACCCGACATCTAGTACAGTGTTACCATATAGTACTGACCCCAGACATCATACGACACCTCAGTGTTACCATATAGTACTGACCCCAGACATCATACCGACACCTCAGTGTTACCATATAGTACTGACCCAGACATCAACCGACACCTCAGTGTTACCATATAGTACTGACCCACAGCACATCCATACCGACACCGACCTCAGTGTTACCATATAGTACTGACCCCAGACATCATACCGACACCTCAGTGTTACCATATAGTACTGACCCCAGACATCATACCGACACCTCAGTGTTACCATATAGTACTGACCCCAGACATCATACCGACACCTCAGTGTTACCATATAGTACTGACCCAGACATCATACCGACACCTCAGTGTTACCATATAGTACTGACCCAGACATCATACCGACACCTCAGTGTTACCATATAGTACTGACCCCAGACATATACGACACCTCAGCTGTTACCATATAGTACTGACCCCAGACATCATACCGACACCTCAGTGTTACCATATAGTACTGACCCAGACATCATACCGACACCTCAGTGTTACCATATAGTACTGACCCAGACATCATACCGACACCTCAGTGTTACCATATAGTACTGACCCCAGACATCATACCGACACCTCAGTGTTACCATATAGTACTGACCCAGACATCATACCGACACCTCAGTGTTACCATATAGTTACTGACCCCGACCATATACGACACCACTCAGTGTTACCATATAGTACTGACCCCAGACATCATACCGACACCTCAGTGTTACCATATAGTACTGACCCAGACATCATACCGACACCTCAGTGTTACCATATAGTACTGACCCCAGACATCATACCGACACCTCAGTGTTACCATATAGTACTGACCCCAGACATCATACCGACACCTCAGTGTTACCATATAGTACTGACCCCAGACATCATACCGACACTCAGTGTTACCATATAGTACTGACCCCAGACATCATACCGACACCTCAGTGTTACCATATAGTACTGACCCCAGACATCATACCGACACTCAGTGTTACCATATAGTACTGACCCCAGACATCATACCGACACCTCAGTGTTACCATATAGTACTGACCCCCACTAGACATCATGTACATAACTGCGACAACCTCAGTGTTACCATATAGTACTGACCCCAGACATCATACCGACACCTCAGTGTTACCATATAGTACTGACCCCAGACATCATACCGACACCTCAGTGTTACCATATAGTACTGACCCCAGACATCATACCGACACCTCAGTGTTACCATATAGTACTGACCCCAGACATCATACCGACCCCTCAGTGTTACCATATAGTACTGACCCAGACATCATACCGACACTCAGTGTTACCATATAGTACTGACCCCAGACATCATACCGACACCTCAGTGTTACCATATAGTACTGACCCCAGACATCATACCGACACCTCAGTGTTACCATATAGTACTGACCCCAGACATCATACCGACACTCAGTGTTACCATATAGTACTGACCCCAGACATATACCGACACCTCAGTGTTACCATATAGTACTGACCCCAGACATCATACCGACACCTCAGTGTTACCATATAGTACTGACCCCAGACATCATACCGACACCTCAGTGTTACCATATAGTACTGACCCCAGACATCATACCGACACCTCAGTGTTACCATATAGTACTGACCCCAGACATCATACCGACACCTCAGTGTTACCATATAGTACTGACCCCAGACATCATACCGACACCTCAGTGTTACCATATAGTACTGACCCCAGACATCATACCGACACCTCAGTGTTACCATATAGTACTGACCCCAGACATCATACCGACACCTCAGTGTTACCATATAGTACTGACCCCAGACATCATACCGACACCTCAGTGTTACCATATAGTACTGACCCCAGACATCATACCGACACCTCAGTGTTACCATATAGTACTGACCCCAGACATCATACCGACACCTCAGTGTTACCATATAGTACTGACCCCAGACATCATACCGACACCTCAGTGTTACCATATAGTACTGACCCCAGACATCATACCGACACCTCAGTGTTACCATATAGTACTGACCCCAGACATCATACCGACACCTCAGTGTTACCATATAGTACTGACCCCAGACATCATACCGACACCTCAGTGTTACCATATAGTACTGACTGACCCAGACATCATACCGACACTCAGTGTTACCATATAGTACTGACCCAGACATCATACCGACACTCAGTGTTACCATATAGTACTGACCCAGACATCATACCGACACCTCAGTGTTACCATATAGTACTGACCCCAGACATCATACCGACACCTCAGTGTTACCATATAGTACTGACCCCAGACATCATACCGACACCTCAGTGTTACCATATAGTACTGACCCAGACATCATACCGACACCTCAGTGTTACCATATAGTACTGACCCCAACATCATACCGACAAAAAAAAAAAAAAAAAAAAAAAAAAAAAACCCAGACATCATACCGACACCTCAGTGTTACCATATAGTACTGACCCCAGACATCATACCGACCTCAGTGTTACCATATAGTACTGACCCAGACATCATACGACACTCAGTGTTACCATATAGTACTGACCCCAGACATCATACCGACACCTCAGTGTTACCATATAGTACTGACCCCAGACATCATACCGACACCTCAGTGTTACCATATAGTACTGACCCAGACATCATACTGACACTCAGTGTTACCATATAGTACTGACCCAGACATCATACCGACACCTCAGTGTTACCATATAGTACTGACCCCAGACATCATACCGACACCTCAGTGTTACCATATAGTATGACCCCAGACATCATACCGACACCTCAGTGTTACCATATAGTACTGACCCCAGACATCATACCGACACCTCAGTGTTACCATATAGTACTGACCCAGACATCATACGACACCTCAGTGTTACCATATAGTACTGACCCCAGACATCATACCGACACCATCAGTGTTACCATATAGTACTGACCCAGACATCATACCGACACTCAGTGTTACCATATAGTACTGACCCAGACATCATACCGACACCTCAGTGTTACCATATAGTACTGACCCCAGACATCATACCGACACCTCAGTGTTACCATATAGTACTGACCCGAGACATCATACGACACTCAGTGTTACCATATAGTACTGACCCCAGACATCATACCGACACCTCAGTGTTACCATATAGTACTGACCCAGACATCATACCGACACTCAGTGTTACCATATAGTACTGACCCCAGACATCATACCGACACCTCAGTGTTACCATATAGTACTGACCCAGACATCATACCGACACCTCAGTGTTACCATATAGTACTGACCCCAGACATCATACCGACACTCAGTGTTACCATATAGTACTGACCCCAGACATCATACTGACACCTCAGTGTTACCATATAGTACTGACCCCAGACATCATACCGACACGTCAGTGTTACCATATAGTACTGACCCGAGGCATCATACCGACACATCAGTGTTACCATATAGTACTGACCCCAGACATCATACTGACACCTCAGTGTTACCATATAGTACTGACCCGAGGCATTATACCGACACATCAGTGTTACCATATAGTACTGACCCCAGACATCATACTGACACCTCAGTGTTACCATATAGTACTGACCCGAGGCATCATACCGACACCTCAGTGTTACCATATAGTACTGACCCGAGACATCATACCGACACATCAGTGTTACCATATAGTAAAAACAAGCCCTCATATGTCTATACTAACGGAAAAATAAAAAAAAGTTATGGTTCATGTAAGAAGGGCAGGGAAAAACAAAAAATGCAAAATCACCCGGGGGTGAAGGGGTTAAGTCTCGTGGAATACTCTTCATATTCACCTTCTGCTTCCATTGTCCATTTCCCCACAGGAGAAATCTGTGGTTGATCCATCTCTTCGAGATTTATGACTTCAGCCTCATCGTGATCACCTATGACGTGTTTGATCCCGTGATCAATCCCCGGTGACAATGGGTCAGGAGATTCGCTCCTCATCACTTTTCGATCTCTGGAATCATCTTCTTGACGAGACTCCAAAGTCAGCGTAGGTTGATCTCCTTCAGGTTTAGGTTTCTGTTCTTCTCCATCTAGAAAGGTCTTGTCCTTCTCTGTCATTGCATCTTCAGGATCAATCTTTGGCAGATGTTCCTCTTGGTCATTTACCAAGGAGCCGACTTCATTGACTTCAATCCTTTGTAACAATGTATCAGAGTCTTTATCATTCTTAGCTCCATGTGTTCCAGTGTCATCAGCTTGACTAGATCTGAAGGTCTCCGTGAAATGTTCTTCTTTGAGTCCTTGTTCCTCTTGATCTTCTGGAATAGTGTTGATGTTCTTTGTCAATGTTTCCTCAAGATGAACATCGGATTGACTGAATTCATCCTGAGGCGTTCCATCTACAACACAACCAAGTCCATTTAGTTGGCTTCCTTGTGACAATGTATCAAGATATTTACAGAACTCGCTGCTTTCTACTTCTCATCTGAACTTTGTCCCATCCCTTTGAGCTTCATTATAATTTGTATTTCCCTTTATCTTAATTTTTTCAATCTATGTTTTGCTTAAAGACTTCATCATGGAGTAAGTCTGACCCGGAAAATAGTTTCCTCAGGCAGACAAGACTCTACCTGCAGACACATGATGTCTCGGGTCTTTGTCGCCCTTCATCGATGACGGTCACTGGCCACGTGCAGACCCTTTGCTGTCTATCCCCAAAGCTCTCCAAAAACATAAGGGTTTCCACGACTCCTTCAAATTCTATCTCCTTCTCCTCACCATGACTTTTCCTACTGTTAGAACATTTGACACAATGGACTCGCACCAGAGTGATGCTCCTTGTCTTGGGGAAGGATCTTGTTTTTTTGTAACTTTTTACCATTTGTCAGATATTATTCTACAGATCATAACAAGAAAAAATCAGCGACACTCAATCCTACAGGTGCAACACCGAACACGATACATTGTAACAAACATCAGCAGCACTCTGCTACGACATATCATTGAAAATGGAACAATATTATAGCTAAGAAAAAATGAAAAATTGAGACAACTAAAAATATGACCATATCAATGACCGCCCAGTAACCACGTCAAGGCGTATCTTATACGCTTCAGTCACAGCCTCTATCTGGATTAAGAACCTCCTATTTTATGGGCGAATAGAAACCTGCTAACAGAGAACAAGAGCATCGCAGGTCAATGGCGCTGTACCTGTATAGGATCGAGTACCACAGATTTATTCTTGCACACCCTCTGTAGTGCACCCTTCCCTCCAATTGACTTGTGATGCTATTGTTTTCTGTTAGCAGGTTCCTACTCGCCCAAAAAAATAGGTTTTAAATCCAGATAGAGGTTGTGACTGATCGTAGGGACTTAATATGAAAGACAGGTCTCTTAATGGCTACTGGTCGGATATTGATATGGCCATATTTATAAGCTAAGTGTCTCATTTTTCATTGTTTAGGTTATGGGATCACACCCTCTGCATTGCGCCTTCCCACCCATTGGACGTTTATGCTATTGTTCTCTGTTAGCAGGCATCTACTCACCCATAAAATAGAAGTTTTTTTTATCCAGATAGAGGCTGTGATTAAAGTGTAGGGACCCAGTATGAAAGACACGCCTCGATATGGCTATTAAGTGGTTATCGATATGGCCATGTCTATAAGCTAAGTGTCTCATGTTTACATTGTTTAGATTATGGGATCACACCGTGTGTAGTGCCCCCCTGCTATTGTTCTCTGTTAGTAGGTTTCTACTCGCCCATAAAATAGGAGATTTTTTCAATCCAGGGAGGTTGTGACTGAAGAGTAGGGACCCAGTATAAGAAACACGCCTTGACATGTCTACTGGGCGGTTATCAATATGGCCATAACTATAAGCTGAGTGTCTCATTTTTTCATTGCTTATATTATGGGATCACACCCTCTATTGTGCAGCCTTCTGCCCCATCGACCCGTGATGCTATTGTTTTCTGTTAGCAGGTTCCTACTCGCCCATAAAATAGGAGGTTTATAATCCAGATAGAGTTTGTGACTGAGCATTAGGGACCCAGTATGAGAGACACGCCTTGATGTGGCTACTGGGCAGTTATCGATATGACCATATTTATAAACTAAGTGTCTAAATTTTTCTTTTTTTCTAGCTGAATATTGTTCCATTTTGAATTATATGTCTTAGCAGAGTGCAGCTGTTTTTTTGTTACAGTTCTACAGATGATTGACCTCACATCAATACTCAGTCTCTCATCTATACTCAGACTCTCATCTATACTCAGTCTCTCATCTATACTCAGTCTCTCATCTATACTCAGTCTCTCATCTATACTCAGACTCTCATCTATACTCAGTCTCTCATCTATACTCAGTCTCTCATCTATACTCAGACTCTCATCTATACTCAGACTCTCATCTATACTCAGTCTCTCATCTATACTCAGACTCTCATCTAGACTCAGTCTCTCATCTATACTCAGTCTCTCATCTATACTCAGTCTCTCATCTATACTCAGACTCTCATCTATACTCAGACTCTCATCTATACTCAGACTCTCATCTAGACTCAGTCTCTCATCTAGACTCAGTCTCTCATCTAGACTCAGTCTCTCATCTATACTCAGACTCTCATCTATACTCAGACTCTCATCTATACTCAGACTCTCATCTAGACTCAGTCTCTCATCTAGACTCAGTCTCTCATCTATACTCAGACTCTCATCTATACTCAGACTCTCATCTATACTCAGTCTCTCATCTATACTCAGTCTCTCATCTATACTCAGTCTCTCATCTATACTCAGACTCTCATCTAGACTCAGTCTCTTATCTATACTCAGACTCTCATCTTTCTGGAGCACATCAGACCCACCTTTGGTTACAGTTGTGTCTTCTCCTTGGACGTCCTTAGTCTTCTCACCTTGCTCCATTCTTGAGGCCCCGGATAGATCAGGTATCGGATTCCCATTCATTGCTTTATCCTGATTCTGATTCTCATTATCAGTTTCAACCACATTCAGATTTGATTCTTCTTTTTTTTCACTTTTGGCCCCAAATCCTAAAACCTCCCTAATTCCGAACTGAAACCACTTTGGCTTTGTGTCTTCAGCCTCCTTAACACCGATTTGCTCTTGGACGGCGCGTTCATCAGAAGAGGAAGATTTTCCTCCATAGTTCTCATCGTCTTTGGCTTTTGGTTCTTCTGTTTTGTCTCCAAAGGGCAGATACTTTTTGAGTCTCCCTCCGAGCCATCCAGACTTCGCCGGAGCGTCTTCCTCCAGATGTTCCTGGGTTTCAGCTTCTTCATTTATGGTTTCCCTGTTTACGGTTTGGGATTCTGAATTTTTCTTTTCATTCTTTTGTCCCGCGCCAAACCACCCTGCAATGCCGGAGGGAGCCCAGGACTCCTGCACTTCTGGCTCTCGGGACTCCTGGACGATGACATCTTTGGTAGATTGTCCACCTGCTGAATGAAACAATGTAGCTACGTTTCTGATATTATATAGTGAACATATTTAATATTTGACTATGTCAGGATGTAGAGAAAAAAATATGTATTTGCAGCTGATAATATGTGTCACGATGGTCTCTCTTACTTTGGAGACTTGTGACAGGTTTGGGACCTGTGTCTCATTATCATTCATCAATCTGTATTGAGACTTCATATTAATCGTTGGTCTTTCCTTTGTCAGTGTAGGAATTAATGTCAGTTTCTGTTTGCTGCAATGCTCCTTAGTTCTCTTCCCAGGTGTGGCTACTTTGTGACCACTCCCATCTCCTTTATCCTCCCTGGTCACATGTTCCAGCATTCTTTGCTGGTGACTGAACTCCATTCCTGGCCTAGCTACCAGAGGTGAAGGTACTAATCTGGAGAAGCTGACTATTGCCAAGCCATCTGCTGCCTAGGAGAGTGGCAGCAGGTGTGAAGTTGTTTTTGTTGTTTCCCTGTCTGTCTCCCCTTTCTTTCTTGTTGTCATTAGTGCAGTGGTTGGGACTAGTGCTCCCACTGTCCATATCCCAGGGCCAGCAAGGGACTAGGAATCCTGCTCAGCAACGGGTTAAAAGAACCTGTATAGGGATGGTAGGGAGTTCAGGGCACAGCCGCAGGTGAGTGCAGGAGGTGTCCTTTCCCTCATTCCCTATGAGCAGGGCACTCTGTTGTATTTGTCCCCCTGTTGTTTCCCCAGTCTGTTGTTGTGTGTAGTGCATTGGACAACATTGGTCTGTGCACCACTATCACACACTGAATTGACGCTCCCTAGTCTATGGCGTGAGACTAGGACCACAGTAGTAAATTAACATTTTTTCACAGGTTGCACCCCTACACAAAAGGTCATGACCTGTATTCATCCTGTACACATGATCTGAAACCCCATGGAGTCCTGAGAACACACAGAGGTTGAGATTCATCACACCTCTGGTGGCCTCAAATTAATCAACAAATGGTCACTGATAGCAGGCTTTTACATTCCATGTATTGGGAAGGAAACTGCTGTAAGACAAAGAACATTTGAAATCAAATGTATTCATTGCTAAATTAGCCATGGTCTAATCACAGACCTGGTATTAAACTATTAAAATTAAAGGCTGTTCTTGAAATTCGACCTCCAGATTAAGCCTATAAAAGGCTTGCAGACAAACAGGTCTTAGTTCACAGTTTGGGGTCTGCCACTGCTGATGTACTCCATATTTCATTTCTCCTCACCAAGGATGCAGACGATAACATTAGACTGGAAAGTTTATGTATCTATGTGATTTTCTCCCTTTTATTTTATAACTGTTTTGCATATGTGTATGTCCTTCTAATTTTTATCCTTTATATCTTTTTATTGTAAGCAGTTTTTATATTAAACTTTAAAACTTTAATAAATTTGATCCTGGTATGCTCTGTAATATCTGATGTTATATCTTTAGACTGGAAAGTTTAGGTATTTCTGTTATTACTCCCTTTTTATTTGATAAATGTTCTGCATATTTGTGTGCCCTATTTATTTTTTATCCTTTATATCTTTTTATTATAACACTGTAACTTTTTATATTAAAGCTTAAAATTTTACTAAGGTTGATCCTTGTGTTCTCTAAAAGAATCCATAGCCTTAGAGTGTGTGATAAGACTGGCAGACCGTAGTATACTTTGGGTGCTCATCGCGTGCGTTCGATGAGTGGTGACTGACAACATGTTGTGTACCTGGGGTGTTTGACCCTGTTGATTGGCAGACCATACTATATTTCAGGGACTCATCACCCCGTGTGTTTGATGAGTGGTGGCAGCGTATCGTGTACCTGGGGGTGTATGGTCTGTGTAGGGATGTGATTTATGCTCACTTTATGGCCTAGATCGGAGATTAAGTGAGAGGAGATAAATTAAGCCTTTCAAGCACAACCCCAAGTGATGTGCTGATAAGTGGGTACGTGACACAGGAAAACTGCTTAAATAGTATCATCATCAACTATCTTTGTACTTGTTCAGTTTGCAACCCATGAAATGATTCACCAGAATCAGGACAGTCATATTCTCCGCTATAGCCCTGCAAATTGGATCATTAGGTTTAATAGGAAATGTACTTTTGAGTTCCTGCAGCTTCCATTGGGTTTATTGGTCCAATGTCGCCTTTAACTTAAAGTGGTTGTATAGGTTTAGAAAAGGGGTCGGACACTTTCTTCAATTAGTGAAGCTTTCCTGATCAGCAGATGGAGGAGCATGTGACCAGATCAGTTCATCAGTCTCCTCCAATCAAAAAGCAGCTTTCCCCCATTAGGTGTTTTACAATTGGTGGAAGCTGGTCACATGCTCCTCCATCAGCAGCAGTCAATATATACAGAAAGCTGCATAAGCAAGAGAAAAAGAGAAAGTTTGTAATGTATCTTACTAGAGAAGTCTATTTTTTCACTTTTGAGTAATTTTCCCCCCTCTTTCCTCCGACTCCTTGTTTTCTCTGAAATATTGCTAAAATCTATATTGCTAAAACAAAGAACTGCAAAGTCACTGAGGGCACGGATTACACCTGCCTTTAAATGTCTATGAAGATGATGAAGAGAGTCAGGAACAAAGAGAGAGAAACACAAACCCATAACTGCTGATTTCAAGTAAGTGTTTGGATTCACAGCTACTTTGCTCAGTACCAGTACATATACCCTCCGTAATGCTGCTTTCTAATAGGTGTTTCATCTCACAAAGAATTGGATTTGCTGAGTATCATTATAGATACCCTCCAAACTACTGCTGATTTCTAATAAGTGTTTGCTGTCACCTAGAGTTGGAATCATAGCTACACTGCTCAGTACCATTGTATATACCCTCCATCCATACTGCTGATGCTTTCTAATAAGCGTTTCATCTCACCTAGAGTTGGATTCACAACTACACTGCTCAGTACCATTGTATATACCCTCCATCCATCCTGCTGCTGCTTTCTAATAAGTGTTTAATTTCACATAGAGTTGGATTCGCAGCTACACTGCTCAATACCATTGTATATACCCTCCATCCATACTGCTGCTGCTTTCTAATAAGTGTTTCATCTCACCTAGAGTTGGATTCACATCTACACTGCTCAGTACCATTGTATATACCCTCCATCCATACTGCTGATGCTTGCTAATAAGCGTTTCATCTCACCTAGAGTTGGATTCACATCTACACTGCTCAGTACCATTGTATATACCCTCCATCCATACTGCTGCTGCTTTCTAATAAGTGTTTCATCTCGCCTAGAGTTGGATTCACATCTACACTGCTCAGTACTATTGTATATACCCTCCATCCATACTGCTGCTGCTTTCTGATAAGTATTTCATCTCACCTAGAGTTGGATTCACAGCTATTATGCTCAGTGCCATTGTATATACCCTCCAAACTGCTGCTGATTTCTAATAAGTGTTTCCTGTCACCTAGAGTTGGATTCACAGCTACACTGCTCAGTACCATTGTATATACCCTCCATCCATACAGCTGCGGCTTTCGAATAAGTGTTTCATCTCAACCTAGAGTTGGATTCACATCTACACTGCTCAGTACTGCGGTGTAATGTCCCACATGCTGCTGCTGCTTCTGAACATGTTCTCACTAGCTGGACACCCTCCTGTCTGTGTGTGCTGTATGTGGAAGACATCATAGCAGCTCGTCTCCACTCACCAGCTCAGAGACAACTGAAAAGGAGAGATGGAGCCTGCAGACTCCATCCAGGGAAAAATGGTGATAATTGCAGGATATAAGACATGTAATGGCCAGAAATAGTGTTATCCCTCTTATACACTCACAGGACGGCTGATTCTGAACAGTCATCGGAAGTTACAATGTTGCTTTAAATGAAATCCAGGACTGTAAAGCAAGGTCTGCATTTTGTTTACTGATCCCTTTTATTCATCTCAGACAACTCCTTTAAAAAGAGGATGAACATCTTTATATAGTTTGGGACTGACCTACTTTACCTCTTGTGTTCTTACCTTCCTGGGTAGTTTGGTCTGTGGGGTCGATTCTATTGACCTGATGTAAAACACTGTCCTCGTTCTCAAAAACGTATTCCCCTCCGTCCAGACACACAAAGTCAATCTCCTGGGGAGAAAAAAAGAAGGATCTCATTTTAACCTCATTTAAAAGGATTTAAAGGGGCTGTCCAGGGTAAGAGAAACATTGCTGCCTTGTTCCCAAACAGCGCCACATCTGCCTGCAGGTTGTGTATGGTATTGCAACCGTTCACTTTAATGAAGCTGTGCTGCAATACCAGACACTACCTGTGGACAGGGGTGGTGCTGTGTCTGGGTGAAAGCTACCATGTTTGTTTTTCTAGTTCTGTATAAGCCCTTTAAGAATATTCCCCACTTCCTGTTTTTGCAAAACAGGGACATGGAGAGTAATACTGCCCAAATAATAGTGTTGTACTTTAACTAATACCCCCTATAATGCCAAATGGGTGTATAATACAGTGCCTGCACCATGTAATGACCACACAACATTGCCACACAGGAATTAAACAAGGTAAAAAAGTCTTAGGATGGAAGTTTACAGTATATACATTATATTAAGTCAAGCAGTGCTGCAGTTCATTCTCTGTCTAACATTGGCCCAACCTTATGAATCTCAGGCTTAGTGTCAGCTGGCAATACATAGCTGGCATTAACCCCTTATTACCCAGTCTGCCACTGCCACAGGACAGTTGGAAGAGTTGGGCACAGCGCCAAAAAATGGCGCTTCTATGAATGCGCCATTTTCTGGGGCGGCTGCGGGCTGCAATTTGCAGCTTGGGGGGGCCCAGCATTCTTGGGTCATCCCGCGTTGAGGATTCCAGGCCCCAACTTCCTAGTTGTACCTGGCTGGCAACCAAAAATAAGGTGAAGCTCCATGTCATTTTTTTTTAAATTATTTCAAGAAATAATTAGAGAAAAAAGGACTCTCCTGTATTTTTGATTACCAGCCAGGTAAAACTTGGCAGCTGGGGGTGGGTGGCAGCCTGTAGCTGCCTGCTGTACCTGTGCTGGTGACCAAAAAATACATCAGAGTTGCATGTCATCAGCACAAAATATGCATAAACTCCACACTAAATACGCAGCATATACGCATTGTGTGAACAAAGCTGCGTAATTGTTGAGTATCTTTAGCTGACATTAAGTTCTATGGGTGAAAATCGCGGCAAAATACATATAATTGACATGTGGCTGATTTTTCCACGGCAATATGCACGCATTTCCACCTCAGGAAAATCCGCAGCAAAAAAGTTCCCAAACACTTCTCAGGGAAGATACTGTACTGTAGAATTCAGCAAAAAAAGGCCAGCATCAACAGAAGATAGCTTGTGATAAAATCTGTGCAAATGCCAGTATTCCTTCTAAACGGTATAATATAATAAAATTGAGATATTTGGCAAAATATTGATCAATCATGTGAGCCACCCCACCAACGTCAAGGTAATCTCATATCAGGGTGGTCCTACTCTCTCTATATTTTTTTAATTGTGCCATGCGGCCTCCAACATACACATACAGTGGACAATACGAAGCAACATTTACCTGGTGCATCTCAGAGACATATGTGGTGCATGTGTGGGAGCCTGAGTTTACTTTATTTATTTGCACCAGTCTGGCACCATGAGGAGCAGGTTTGACATGCTCCAGGTAAATGCTGCTTTTAATAGTTCTGCTTTATGTGTATGCTTGGGGCCGCATGGCACTACTAAAATAAAAAATATTTAGAGTAGGACCACCCTGATGACATTGCCTTGACGTGGCAGGGTGGCTCAAAAGATTGATCAATATTTTGCCAAATATGTCAATGACAGTTTGGAAGGAGTATGTGCATTTGCACAGATATTATTGCTAGCTAATTCTGGCAGTGCAGACTTATTTGCTGATTTGTTCTGCGGATTTGTCAAAAATACTCCAAACAAATGCAGGAAAATCATGGAAAAAATGCAGGAAATCCGCAGCATCGGCCCATAGCCTAAAGCATGAGGGTTGAGAAGAACAGCACCCTGAGCCTCTGATATTGGATCGCTTCTGTCTGTATCATGAGTCTACCAACTTTTATAGTGCTTAGACAATAGAAGCATAAGGTTGGTTAATTGTTTATAAAAAAACATAATTACAATACCCAATTAAATCAATATTTATTAGTGCTCTAAAATGAAAATAGCCAGGACAAAAATTATTTTGGATTGTAGGGATGGAAAGTGTCATGATGCTCTATACATACCCTACCTAGCATAGGGGTTGGCGCCCTAGGTGGAGGAGACAAGTGGCACCCCTACTCCACATTGGGTCACCCTGATGTGCCCTGCACTGCCATAGTAAGTGCAGCTAGCCAATCATGAGTGGGACCCTGTCACGTGCTCAGATTGCACTGTCTTCACTGATGCTGCTGTTTGTGTTTGTCTTTGCATGTATTCAGGAGCTGCATGAGGTATGGATGTGAAGGTCTTGTGCTGAGCTGCTAGTGATGTAGGTATAGATGGGAAGGTTTTGTGCTCAATTGCTGGTAGATGTGAGGCTGGGTTTGGCTCACCTGGAGTTCCCTCCCCCTGGCCTTTAAGTAGCCCTCCCTTTCCTCTGTCTGACGCCGTTGATAGAGTAATGTACTCTTGGTCACTGAGCTGAAAAGATGCCTTGCTGATGAGCTGAAATCTCTCTTGGAGTTCTATTGCCTTGGGAGTAGCAGTGATTCCTGACCTGTGGGTGGCGTTAGGGGCCCTCAGTCTATGGCTTATCAGGAGCTAAGGAAAAAAGGATGGCGGCTTGGACCTCCTCACCATCAGAGGTACCTCCGAGAACAGGGCAAGCCAGGGACCCCAGCATCAGGGTCAGATTAGGCTCAACTGACCCCCTTCACCCATCACACCATCTAGTGACCTGATTCCCTCTCCTCCTTAGCGTGACAGACCCTATCCAAAATAGGGGGTGTGAAAAGGAGACTCTACACAGTCGGAAAGTCTTAGTCACATGATAAGGAATTGTTTAAACTACATATGGCCAAATAGATCAAAGTGAGTAAATTGATTCATCAATTACATAGAATGACTGTGAAACCTTGCACCCCAGGTTTTGAGGGCTATACACATACAGTTATGGAGACCAACAGGGGATCCCAATAGGGAATAACATCAACATGCAGATGACTAATATAATAAACATGGAAAGGTTCTAAAACATAAAAGGAAGTGGGACCCCAACGAGGTTAATTGTTTACAAATATGATTCATCTATGACCCTGAAATGGCCAGATCCAGGGATTAAATGAACCCATTTGTAAACACACATACATCGGATAATATGGTGTGTGTATTTCTCATGGATAATACTTATAAATCAATACTAGTTATTTGGACACAGTATTTTGTTAAAATATCTGCATCGTCACAGCAAATATCACAGAGGTCACTTAAGTACAAATCAATATCACATATCTCTGGAACAAACAGCATCACAGAGCCCAAAACAATGAACATTGTCTACCTGTATAAACAGAGCAAACTCCAGCAGACAAAGGTTTGTATATGATGTCAGTATGATGTTACACAGCAATATGGTGCATAGAGCCACACAACCAATCTCATATTTGTAATACACTCCTCCCTTGGTCAAATGATCACACCATATTAAAGCATACGAATAATATGTTACAGTTTGTAGGCTTTAAGATATCCATATTGTTATTGGCAATACAAGTTACCTAGCAGAGATTCAGTATAAAGCATTGGGGAGATAAACTGTAGCCCTGATGAAGCAGAAAGTGTTCAACATCTCCTGTAGACACCAATAGACAATGCAGATATTCCAGAGTCATTGATGTCTTCATGGAGTCAGAAAGATACAAAGTTACAATATTAATATTGATACCTGTGCTGGAATCTCTATTTCCTCACTCAGATAAACCTCCTCAATAGTAACAGAATCCTTTGGGAAGAAGCCGTACGCTTTGCCTGTCTGAAATGTATGGAAAAAATAAATAAATTAAAGTGTAATAACAAGCAGTAGGTTGCATATTGGCATGCTGGAATCTGTAGTTCTCCAATAGCTGGAGAAACCAGTTAGATTTGGCCCCTGTCGCCAGCTGTAGAAGCCGTGGCCAATGGGAGAGGGTATAATGCTGGGCGACTTACGCTTCCTTGCCACAAGTCTTCCCTCCTTCCGGTCAGCTTATAATAAACATTAATTTCATCTCCTGTTTTAAAAGTTAAGAATCTGCAGTCGGGTCCGGAATAATCTTGTTTCGCGGAAACTCGCATCATCAAACCTTAAAAAGAAAATACAAACATGTGATACAATGTAATAAACCAAGAATGTGATACAAAGTAAGAAAGAGAAAGAATGAGAATGTGATACAATGTAAAAAAGAGAAAGGACGGGAATGTGATACAATGTAAGAAAGAGAAAGGAAGATAATGTGATACAATGTAAGAAAGAGAAAGGTCGAGAATTTGATACAATGTAAGAAAGAGAAAGGATGAGAATGTGATACAATGTAAGAAAGAGAAAGGAGGAGAATGTGATACAATGTAAGAAAGAGAAAGGAAGATAATGTGATACAATGTAAGAAAGAGAAAGGATGAGAATGTGATACAATGTAAGAAAGAGAAAGGAGGAGAATGTGATACAATGTAAGAAAGAGAAAGGAAGATAATGTGATACAATGTAAGAAAGAGAAAGGAAGATAATGTGATACAATGTAAGAAAGAGAAAGGATGAGAATGTGATACAATGTAAGAAAGAGAAAGGAGGAGAATGTGATACAATGTAAGAAAGAGAAAGGAAGATAATGTGATACAATGTAAGAAAGAGAAAGGATGAGAATGTGATACAATGTAAGAAAGAGAAAGGAAGATAATGTGATACAATGTAAGAAAGAGAAAGGATGAGAATGTGATACAATGTAAGAAAGAGAAAGGAGGAGAATGTGATACAATGTAAGAAAGAGAAAGGAAGATAATGTGATACAATGTAATAAAGAGAAAGGATGAGAATGTGATACAATGTAAGAAAGAGAAAGGATGAGAATGTGATACAATGTAAGAAAGAGACAGGAAGAGAATGTGATACAATGTAAGAAAGAGAAAGGATGAGAATGTGATACAATGTAAGAAAGAGACAGGAAGAGAATGTGATACAATGTAAGAAAGAGACAGGATGAGAATGTGATACAATGTAAGAAAGAGAAAGGATGAGAATGTGATACAATGTAAGAAAGAGACAGGAAGAGAATGTGATACAATGTAAGAAAGAGACAGGATGAGAATGTGATACAATGTAAGAAAGAGAAAGAAGGAGAATGTGATACAATGTAAGAAAGAGAAAGGAAGATAATGTGATACAATGTAAGAAAGAGAAAGGAGGAGAATGTGATACAATGTAAGAAAGAGAAAGGATGAGAATGTGATACAATGTAAGAAAGAGAAAGGAGGAGAATGTGATACAATGTAAGAAAGAGAAAGGAAGATAATGTGATACAATGTAAGAAAGAGAAATGAAGAGAATGTGATACAATGTAAGAAAGGGAAAGGAAGAGAATGTGATACAATGTAAGAAAGAGAAAGGATGAGAATGTGATACAATGTAAGAAAGGAAAGGAAGAGAATGTGATACAATGTAAGAAAGAGAAGGAAGATGAGAATGTGATACAATGTAAGAAAGAGAAAGGAGGAGAATGTGATACAATGTAAGAAGGGAAAGGAGAGAATGTGATACAATGTAAGAAAGAGAAAGGAAGGAGAATGTGATACAATGTAAGAAAGAGGAAAGGATAGAAATGTGATACAATGTAAGAAAAGAGAAAGGAGGAGAATGTGATACAATGTAAGAAGAGAAAGAGAAATGATACAGTAAGAAGAGAGTGAGAATGTGATACAATGTAAAGAAAGAGAAAGGACAAGAAATGTGATACAATGTAAGAAAGGGAAAGGATGAGAATGTGATACAATGTAAGAAAGAGAAAGGACAAGAATGTGATACAATGTAAGAAAGAGAAAGGAGAGAATGTGATACAATGTAAGAAAGAGAAAGGAGAGAATGTGATACAATGTAAGAAAGAGAAAGGAAGAGAATGTGATACAATGTAAGAAAGGAAAGGAGAGAATGTGATACAATGTAAGGAAGGGAAAGGATGAGAATGTGATACAATGTAAGAAAGAGAAAGGAAGAGAATGTGATACAATGTAAGAAAGGAAAGGATGAGAATGTGATACAATGTAAGAAGAGAAAGGATGAGAATGTGATACAATGTAAGAAAGAGAAAGGAGAAGATAATGTGAATACAATGTAATGAAAGATGAGAAAGGAAAGGAGAAATGTGATACAATGTAAGAAAGAGAAAGGACGAGAATGTGATACAATGTAAGAAAGAGGAAAGGAGGAGAATGTGATACAATGTAAGAAAGAGAAAGGAGAGAATGTGATACAATGTAAGAAAGAGAAAGGAAGAGAATGTGATACAATGTAAGAAAGGAAAGGAGGAGAATGTGATACAATGTAAGAAAGGGAAGGAAGAGAATGTGATACAATGTAAGAAAGAGAAGGAGGAGAATGTGATACAATGTAAGAAAGAGAAAGGATAGAATGTGATACAATGTAAGAAGGGAAAGGATGAGAATGTGATACAATGTAAGAAAGAGAAAGGTGAGAATGTGATACAATGTAAAGAGAGAAAGGAAGAAATGTGATACAATGTAAGAAAGAGAAAGGAAGATAATGTGATACAATGTAAGAAAGAGAAAGGATGAGAATGTGATACAATGTAAGAAAGAGAAAGGAGAGAATGTGATACAATGTAAGAAAGAGAAAGGAAGAGAATGTGATACAATGTAAGAAGAGAAAGGAAGGAGAATGTGATACATGTAAGAAAGGGAAAGGATGAGAATGTGATACAATGTAAGAAAGAGAAAGGACAAGAATGTGATACAATGTAAGAAAGGAAAGGAGAGAATGTGATACAATGTAAGAAAGAGAAAGGAGAGAATGTGATACAATGTAAGAAAGAGAAAGGAAGAGAATGTGATACAATGTAAGAAAGAGAAAGGATAGAATTGTGATACAATGTAAGAAAGGAAAGGATGAGAATGTGATACAATGTAAAAAGAGAAAGACGAGAATGTGATACAATGTAAGAAAGGGAAAGGATGAGAATGTGATACAATGTAAGAAAGAGAAAGGAGGAGAATGTGATACAATGTAGAAAGAGAAAGAAGAGAATGTGATACAATGTAAGAAAGGAAAGGAGGAGAATGTGATACAATGTAAGATAGAGAAAGGAAGAATGTGATACAATGTAAGAAAGAGAAAGAAGGAGAATGTGATACAATGAAGAAAGGAAAGGATGAGAATGTGATACATGTAAGAAAGGGAAAGAAGGAGAATGTGATACAATGTAAGAAAGAGAAAGGAGAGAATGTGATACAATGTAAGAAAGAGAAAGGAGGAGAATGTGATACAATGTAAGAAAGGGAAAGGATGAGAATGTGATACAATGTAAGAAAGAGAAAGGACGAGAATGTGATACAATGTAAGAAAGAGAAAGGACAAGGATGTGATACAATGTAAGAAAGAGAAAGGTGGAGAATGTGATACAATGTAAGAGAGAAATGAAGAGAATGTGATACAATGTAAGAAAGGGAAAGGAAGAGAATGTGATACAATGTAAGAAAGAGAAAGGATGAGAATGTGATACAATGTAAGAAACGGAAAGGAAGAGAATGTGATACAATGTAAGAAAGAGAAAGGAAGAGAATGTGATACAATGTAAGAAAGAGTAAGGAGGAGAATGTGATACAATGTAAGGAAGGAAAGGATGAGAATGTCATACAATGTAAGAAAGGAAAGGAGAGAATGTGATACAATGTAAGAAAGGAAAGGATGAGAATGTGATACAATGTAAGAAAGGAAAGGACGAGAATGTGATACAATGTAAGATAGAGAAAGGAAAGAATGTGATACAATGTAAGAAAGAGAAAGGACGAGAATGTGATACAATGTAAGATAGAGAAAGGAAGAGAATGTGATACAATGTAAGAAAGAGAAAGGACAAGAATGTGATACAATGTAAGAAAGGGAAAGGATGAGAATGTGGTACAGTGTAAGAAAGAGAAAGGGTGAAATGTGATAGTGTAAGAAAGGGAAAGGAAGAGAATGTGATACAATGTAAGAAAGGGAAAGGAGGAGAATGTGATACAATGTAAGAAAGAGAAAGGATGAGAATGTGATACAATGTAAGGAAGGGAAAGGATGAGAATGTGATACAATGTAAGAAAGAGAAAGAAGGAGAATGTGATACAATGTAAGAAAGAGAAAGGAAGATAATGTGATACAATGTATGAAAGAGAAAGGAGAGAATGTGATACAATGTAAGAAAGAGAAAGGAGGAGAATGTGATACAATGTAAGAAAGAGAAAGGAAGAAATGTGATACAATGTAAGAAAGAGAAAGGAGAGAATGTGATACAATGTAAGAAAGAGAAAGAAAGATAATGTGATACAATGTAAGAAAGAGAAAGAAGGAGAATGTGATACATTGTAAGAAAGGGAAACGATGAGAATGTGATACAATGTAAGAAAGAGAAAGGAAGAGAATGTGATACAATGTAAGAAAGAGAAAGGAGGAGAATGTGATACAATGTAAGAAAGAGAAAGGATGAGAAGTGATACAATGTAAGGAAGGGAAAGGATGAGAAGTCATACAATGTAAGAAAGGGAAAGGATGAGAATGTGATACAATGTAAGAAAGAGAAAGGAGGAGAATGTGATACAATGTAAGAAAGAGAAAGGACGAGAATGTGATACAATGTAAGATAGAGAAAAGGAAGAGAATGTGATACAATGTAAGAAAGAGAAAGGACAAGAATGTGATACAATGTAAGAAAGGAAAGGAGGAGAATGTGATACAATGTAAGAAAGAGAAAGGACGAGAATGTGATACAATGTAAGATAGAGAAAGGAAGAGAATGTGATACAATGTAAGAAAGAGAAAGGAGAGAATGTGATACAATGTAAGAAAGAGAAAGGATGAGAATGTGATACAATGTAAGGAAGGGAAAGGATGAGAATGTCATACAATGTAAGAAAGGGAAAGGATGAGAATGTGATACAATGTAAGAAAGAGAAAGGACGAGAATGTGATACAATGTAAGAAAGAGAAAGGACGAGAATGTGATACAATGTAAGATAGAGAAAGGAAGAGAATGTGATACAATGTAAGAAAGAGAAAGGACAAGAATGTGATACAATGTAAGAAAGGGAAAGGAGGAGAATGTGATACAATGTAAGAAAGAGAAAGGACAGAGAATGTGATACAATGTAAGATAGAGAAAGGAAGAGAATGTGATACAATGTAAGAAAGAGAAAGGACAGAGAATGTGATACAATGTAAGAAAGGGAAAGGAAGATAATGTGATACAGTGTAAGAAAGAGAAAGGGTGAGAATGTGATACAGTGTAAGAAAGGGAAAGGATGAGAATGTGATACAATGTAAGAAAGGAAAGGAGGAGAATGTGATACAATGTAAGAAAGAGAAAGGATGAGAATGTGATACAATGTAAGGAAGGAAAGGATGAGAATGTGATACAATGTAAGAAAGAGAAAGAAGGAGAATGTGATACAATGTAAGGGGGGGCCGTCACACGGAACGATATCTTGCCAATATCGTTTAAGCGATCTCCATTTTGATCGCTTAAGCGATATCGGGCAAGAAAATCGTTGCATGTAATCAAGCGATTTACGATGGTAAATCGCTTGATCGTGACATCGCTGATCTGAGTTCGGTTCTCAGATCTAGCGATGAACGATGCAACGATCTGCATCATCGTGGTGTATGACACCACGATGATCCATCTCCCAGCGACCGCGCTATGTGGGAGATGGTCACTATGGTACAACGTCGGGTAACTAAGCGACAGCGCGGCCCTAGTTACCCGATGTGTACCATAGTTACCACGAGATCGCGGCTCCACATCGCTGGTGAGTCTGTCTGTGTGACATCTCACAGCGATGTGAGCGATATGTAAGCGATTGCGCGTGCACGTGATCGCTTACAATATCGCTAAGGATATCAACCGTGTGACGGCCCCCTAAGAAAGGGAAACGATGAGAATGTGATACAATGTAAGAAAGAGAAAGAAGGAGAATGTGATACAATGTAAGAAAGAGAAAGGAAGATAATGTGATACAATGTATGAAAGAGAAAGTAGGAGAATGTGATACAATGTAAGAAAGAGAAAGGAAGATAATGTGATACAATGTAAGAAAGAGAAAGAAGGAGAATGTGATACAATGTAAGAAAGGGAAACGATGAGAATGTGATACAATGTAAGAAAGAGAAAGGACAAGGATGTGATACAATGTAAGAAAGAGAAAGGAGGAGAATGTGATACAATGTAAGAGAGAAATGAAGAGAATGTGATACAATGTAAGAAAGGGAAAGGAAGATAATGTGATACAATGTAAGAAAGAGAAAGGAAGAGAATGTGATACAATGTAAGAAAGAGAAAGGATGAGAATGTGATACAATGTAAGAAAGGGAAAGGATGAGAATGTGATACAATGTAAGAAAGAGAAAGGATGAGAATGTGATACAATGTAAGAAAGAGAATGGACGAGAATGTGATACAATGTAAGAAAGAGAAAGGATGAGAATGTGATACAATGTAAGAAAGAGAAAGGACGGGAATGTGATACAATGTAAGAAAGAGAAAGGACGAGAATGTGATACAATGTATGAAAGAGAAAGGAGGAGAATGTGATACAATGTAAGGAAGAGAATGTGATACAATGTAAGAAAGAGAAAGGATGAGAATGTGATACAATGTAAGAAAGGGAAAGGATGAGAATGTGATACAATGTAAGAAAGAGACAGGATGAGAATGTGATACAATGTAAGAAAGAGAAAGGAAGAGAATGTGATACAATGTAAGAAAGAGAAAGGATGAGAATGTGATACAATGTAAGAAAGGGAAAGGATGAGAATGTGATACAATGTAAGAAAGAGACAGGATGAGAATGTGATACAATGTAAGAAAGAGAAAGGAAGAGAATGTGATACAATGTAAGAAAGAGAAAGGATGAGAATGTGATACAATGTAAGAAAGAGAAAGGAAGATAATGTGATACAATGTAAGAAAGAGAAAGGATGAGAATGTGATACAATGTAAGAAAGAGAAAGGAGGAGAATGTGATACAATGTAAGAAAGGGAAAGGATGAGAATGTGATACAATGTAAGAAAGGGAAAGGATGAGAATGTGATACAATGTAAGAAAGAGAAAGGAGGAGAATGTGATACAATGTAAGAAAGGGAAAGGAAGAGAATGTGATACAATGTAAGAAAGAGAAAGGAATGAGAATGTGATATAATGTAAGAAAGAGAAAGGAAGAGAATGTGATACAATGTAAGAAAGAGAAAGGGTGAGAATGTGATACAGTGTAAGAAAGAGAAAGGGTGAGAATGTGATACAATGTAAGAAAGGGAAAGGAAGAGAATGTGATACAATGTAAGAAAGAGAAAGGATGAGAATGTGATACAATGTAAGAAAGAGAAAGGGTGAGAATGTGATACAATGTAAGAAAGAGAAAGGATGAGAATGTGATACAATGTAAGAAAGAGAAAGGATGAGAATGTGATACAATGTAAGAAAGAGAAAGTAGGATCCATAGCCTCCTCCATCATTTCTCAGTGTCCTGTCGCTATTTCAGGTATCAGCCATATCTCTGGATTTCATGTATTTATATTATCTCAGAACTCATTGACACTTCAGAGCAGGTCGGTGCCAGCACCCGACACATCCGGACAGGCGTCAGGGCCCCTAGCGTCTGAGTGGCCACTCTGCCCAGGTTTCTATGTGTGGCCCCTGGCGTCTGAAGGGCCACTTGGCCCAGGTTCCTATGTGTGGCCCCTGGCATCTGAGGGCCACTAGGCCCAGGTTTCTACGTGTGACATCGGCAGTACATGCACGTTGTGGACTGAAGTGCTGTGTACACAGCCGGCACCCAGGCCTGAATGCTGCGATCAGCAGTTTTACCTCTTGGATGTAATTTGTGACTGCAGTATATAATGTCTGGAGATGACGGCCGGGGTCCCAACATCAAGAACTGACCGCCGATGTGTCTGATATATTCTACTATTACAGGATATTGCATTCTACAGGCCACCACAAGCTCCAGTCCCCATAGGGAGACCCATAAAATGTAAAAAAAAAAAAAAATACTTTAAACGGTAAATACATAATAAAAGATATTAAACATTTTTTTTCATCACTTCATCTAAAAGAAATATATATAAAGATCAGAAAGACAAACTGACCCCAAAATTGTAAAGATAAAACTGCAAGAATAAAGTACAGGAAAAAACAAATCCCCTGTATATCCGAACAGTGAAATATAAAAACGTTACAGCTCCCAGAAAGCGAGAGGAGACCCCTGAAGATCTGTCCCTGGGGCCGACGTAAACCTGCCGCCTCCGTCCCAAAGACCCGAATATTATCTCTGCTATAACTGAAGACTCTCAGAGATCCCAACTAATATTCTATAAAAAGAGCCGCACAGAGGTGTATGGAGGACGATGGAGCATGGGTACATAGTGAAAGGCAGAGTATGGAGGGGTATAGTGGGGTATGAAGGAGAATAAAGGGGTATAGCAGGGTATGGAGGACTATGGAGAGATATAGCGGAGTATGGAGGGATATAGCAGAGTATGGAGGGGTATAAAGGGGTATAGCAGGGTATGTAGGAGTATGGAGGGATATGGAGTGATATGGTGGAGTATGGAGGAGTATTGAGAGGTATAGCAGGCTATGGAGGAGTATGAAGGGATATAGCAGAGTATGGAGGGGTATAAAGGGGTATAGCAGGGTATGAAGGAGAATAAAGGCGTGTAGCAGCGTATGTAGGAGTATGGAGGGATATGGAGTGATATAGTGGAGTATGGAGGAGTATTGAGAGGTATAGCAGGGTATGGAGGAGTATGAAGGGATATAGCAGGGTATGAAGGAGAATAAAGGGGTATAGCAGGGTATGTAGGAGTATGGAGGGATATAGCGAAGTATGGAAAGGTATAGCAGGGTATGTAGGAGTATGGAGAAATATGGAGTGATAAAGTTGAGTATGGAGGAGTATGGTGGGATATAGTGGAGTATGGAGGAGTATTGAGAGGTATAGCAGGGTATGTAGGGATATAGCAGAGTGTGAAGAGATATAGCAGTGCATGGAGGAGTATGGAGGGAGATAGCGGAGTATGGAGGTATATAGCAGCATGTAGAGGAGTAAGGAGGGTATAGTGGGGTATGGAGGAGTATGGTGGGGTATAGTGGGGTATGGAGGAGTATGGAGGGGTATAGTGGGGTATGGAGGAGTATGAAGGGATATAATGGGGTATGGAGGAGTATGGAGGGGTATAGTGGGGTATAGATGAGTACTGAGGGGTACAGAGGAATATGGAGGGGTACAGTGGGGTATGAAGGAATATGGAGGGGTATAGATGAGTACTGAGGGGTACAGAGGAATATGGAGGGGTATAGTGGGGTATGAAGGAATATGGAGGGGTATGGGGAGATATAGCAGAGTATGGAGGAGTATAGATGAGTATGAAGTATAACCTGCAGCTAATCATTGCAGACCTCTGCACACTCTTTCTCGCTCTCATTACCTGTAATCAGCCATAAACACTCGGTGACCTTCGCCTCTTCAGTTTCGTAACTCGCTGCTTTTTTTCTATCCCCATTACAGAAAAGCACAAACATTGTATGGAAATATTCATGGAGTATATACCATACTGTACACCATATAATAGAGATCATCAGTGTGACTGATGTGTGATGAGCACAGTATTATTATTATTTATAGAGCACCCTTGATTCCATGCTGCTGAACATGAGAGACATGAGAGTATGGACCGAGTGTCTCTGGATCTTCTCGGTCACCATTGTCCTTATACCCGGAGGATCTGACTATGAAGCACAGTGGATCCTCACCGGAGTCCATGGGAAATCCATCATGGAAGAGTTTCTGATAGGGTGTACTTACTTTCACAGTGGGGGTCCCCACATTTCTTCCTCTCAGACAGAATCTTCTGCGTAGACACCTGTGCGCTGTATATTAGGACCACCAGGGTCACCAATCCCCCGCGGACCCTCATCTCCGCCATTACTGCTTCTTATAGGGAATCTGTGCATCAGTGACGGCGGCGGCTTCACTCCCGGACATTTCCCCAAGGCCGAACGGCTGCAGACGGTTAATAATTGACTCAATCTCTGTGAATCTTGTCCCTGAAAGCCGCCAATCATCCAGCGGATTCCTATCAGTCTACAGAGACATAAAACATCATGGAACAAACCACAGACAGGGGACACCGCCATATCTGGAGAAAGGTTCTGCCGTACTACAAACATTCACTATATGGACTAAAATAATAATAATAATGAAATCCTATAATTCGTCCACAAAAAATTATCATAGAATGATGGAGTGTGAAGGGACCTCCTGGGTCATCAAGTGAAGGGACCTCCTGGGTCATCGTGTGAAGGGACCTCCTGAGTCATCATGTGAAGGGACCTCCCGGGTCATCGTGTGAAGGGACCTCCTGGGTCATTGTGTGAAGGGACCTCCTGGGTCATCGTGTGAAGGGACCTCCTGGGTCATCGTGTGAAGGGACCTCCCGGGTCATCGTGTGAAGGGACCTCCTGAGTCATCATGTGAAGGGACCTCCCGGGTCATCGTGTGAAGGGACCTCCTGGGTCATCATGTGAAGGGACCTCCCGGGTCATCATGTGAAGGGACCTCCTGGGTCATTGTGTGAAGGGATCTCCTGGGTCATCATGTGAAAGGACCTCCTGAGTCATCATGTGAAGGGACCTCCCGGGTCATCGTGTGAAGGGACCTCCTGAGTCATCATGTGAAGGGACCTCCCGGGTCATCGTGTGAAGGGACCTCCTGGGTCATCATGTGAAGGGACCTCCCGGGTCATCATGTGAAGGGACCTCCTGGGTCATTGTGTGAAGGGATCTCCTGGGTCATCATGTGAAGGGACCTCCTGGGTCATCGTGTGAAGGGACCTCCTGGGTCATTGTGTGAAGGGATCTCCTGGGTCATCATGTGAAGGGACCTCCTGGGTCATCGTGTGAAGGGACCTCCTGGGTCATCGTGTGAAGGGACCTCCTGGGTCATTGTGTGAAGGGACCTCCTGGGTCATTGTGTGAAGGGACCTCATGGGTCATCATGTGAAGGGACCTCCTGGGTCATCGTGTGGAGGGACCTCCTGGGTCATCGTGTGAAGGGACCTCCTGGGTCATTGTGTGAAGGGACCTCCTGGGTCATTGTGTGAAGGGACCTCATGGGTCATTGTGTGATGGGACCTCCTGGGTCATCATGTGAAGGGACCTCCTGGGTCATTGTGTGAAGGGATCTCCTGGGTCATCATGTGAAGGGACCTCCTGGGTCATCGTGTGAAGGGACCTCCTGGGTCATTGTGTGAAGGGATCTCCTGGGTCATCATGTGAAGGGACCTCCTGGGTCATCGTGTGAAGGGACCTCCTGGGTCATCGTGTGAAGGGACCTCCCGGGTCATTGTGTGAAGGGACCTCCTGGGTCATCATGTGATGGGACCTCCTGGGTCATCGTGTGAAGGGACCTCCCGGGTCATTGTGTGATGGGACCTCCTGGGTCATTGTGTGAAGGGACCTCCCAGGTCATCATGTGAAGGGACCTCCCGGGTCATCATGTGAAGGGACCTCCTGGGTCATCGAGTGAAGGGACCTCCTGGGCCATCGTGTGAAGGGACCTCCTGGGTCATCGTGTGAAGGGACCTCCTGGGCCATCGTGTGAAGGGACCTCCTGGGTCATCGTGTGAAGGGACCTCCTGGGTCATTATGTGAAGGGACCTCCTGAGTCATCGTGTGAAGGGACCTCCTGGGTCATCGTGTGAAGGGACCTCCTGGGTCATCATGTGAAGGGGCCTCCTGGGTCATTGTGTGAAGGGACCTCCTGGGTCTTCTGGTCCAACCCTCTGCTCACAGCAAGATTTACTAAATCATCCCAGAGAGATGTCTGTCCAGTCTCTGTGTGAAGACTTCCATTGAAGGGGAACTTTCCACCTCTCATTTCTGCCTGTTCTACTCGTTGATCACCCTCACTGTCAAAAAGTTTTTTTGAATATCTAATCTGTGTATCCTCCTGTTCAATTTCATCCCATTGCTTCTAGTCTTTCCTTGTGTAAATGAGAATAAAGCTGATCCCTCTACAGTGTGACAGCCCTAGAATAAAGCTGATCCTTCTACGGTGTGACAGCCCTAGAATAAAGCAGATCCCTCTACAGTGTGACAGCCCTAGAATAAAGCTGATCCTTCTACAGTGTGACAGCCCTAGAATAAAGCTGATCCTTCTACAGTGTGACAGCCCTATAATAAAGCTGATCCCTCTACGGTGTGACAGCCATAGAATGAAGCTGATCCCTCTACAGTGTGACAGCCCTTGATATATTTGTAGACTCCTCTCAGGAGGCTAGGGTCAGATTAATGTTAAAGGTGGGTTGCGTTAAAAACATAGGTCTTGGCAACCTAAACACAGTGCTACCGCCATGGTAGCACCACATTAACGCTGCCAATGCTTACCTATGGTGACGCGGCCCCTAGCGCGGCTCAAATGCCGGCATCTGAGTGAATTCTCACGTTATTTCCTAATGTTAGGAAAGACGCTTTCAGCAACGTCTAGGCCAAGACCTATGTTTTTAACACAACCCCCCTGAGCGCAGCTGCAAATGCTAATCTGACCCTAGCCATAGGACATGGTTTGCAGACCGGTCACCATTCTGGTCGCTCTTCTCTGAACTTGCTCCTGTTTGTTGATGCATTTTATAAAATGTGTCCAGATGAGATCTGACCACAGAGGAGTAGAGGAGGATAATGACTGGACACAGTATACAGATGAGGTCTGACCACAGAGGAGTAGAGGAGGATAATGACTGGACGCAGTATACAGATGAGGTCTGACCACAGAGGAGTAGAGGGGGATAATGACTGGACACAGTATACAGATGAGGTCTGATCACAGAGGAGTAGAGGAGGATAATGACTGGACACAGTATACAGATGAGGTCTGATCACAGAGGAGTAGAGGAGGATAATGACTGGACACAGTATACAGATGAGGTCTGACCACAGAGGAGTAGAGGAGGATAATGACTGGACACAGTACACAGATGAGGTCTGACCACAGAGGAGTAGAGGAGGATAATGACTAGACACAGTATACAGATGAGGTCTGACCACAGAGGAGTAGAGGAGGATAATGACTGGACACAGTACACAGATGAGGTCTGACCACAGAGGAGTAGAGGAGGATAATGACTGGACACAGTACACAGATGAAGTCTGACCACAGAGGAGTAGAGGAGGATAATGACTGGACACAGTATACAGATGAGGTCTGACCACAGAGGAGTAGAGGAGGATAATGACTGGACACAGTATACAGATGAGGTCTGACCACAGAGGAGTAGAGGAGGATAATGACTGGACACAGTATACAGATGAGGTCTGACCACAGAGGAGTAGAGGAGGATAATGACTGGACACAGTATCCAGATGAGGTCTGACCACAGAGGAGTAGAGGAGGATAATGACTGGACACAGTATACAGATGAGGTCTGACCACAGAGGAGTAGAGGAGGATAATGACTGGACACCGTATACAGATGAGGTTCTGACCACAGAGGAGCAGAGGAGGATAATGACTGGACACAGTATACAGATGAGGTCTGACCACAGAGGAGTAGAGGAGGATAATGACTGGACACCGTATACAGATGAGGTCTGACCACAGAGGAGCAGAGGAGGATAATGACTGGACACAGTATACGGATGAGGTCTGACCACAGAGGAGTAGAGGAGGATAATGACTGGACACAGTATCCAGATGAGGTCTGACCACAGAGTAGAGGAGGATAATGACTGGACACAGTATACAGATGAGGTCTGACCACAGAGGAGTAGAGGGGGATAATGACTGGACACAGTATCCAGATGAGGTCTGACCACAGAGGAGTAGAGGAGGATAATGACTGGACACAGTATACAGATGAGGTCTGACCACAGAGGAGTAGAGGAGGATAATGACTGGACACAGTATCCAGATGAGGTCTGACCACAGAGGAGTAGAGGAGGATAATGACTGGACACAGTATACAGATGAGGTCTGACCACAGAGGAGTAGAGGATAATGACTGGACACAGTATACAGATGAGGTCTGACCACAGAGGAGTAAAGGATAATGACTGGACACAGTATACAGATGAGGTCTGACCACAGAGGAGTAGAGGAGGATAATGACTGGACACAGTATACAGATGAGGTCTGATCACAGAGGAGTAGAGGAGGATAATGACTGGACACAGTATCCAGATGAGGTCTGACCACAGAGGAGTAGTGGAGGATAATGACTGGACACAGTATACAGATGAGGTCTGACCACAGAGGAGTAGAGGGGGATAATGACTGGACACAGTATCCAGATGAGGTCTGACCACAGAGGAGTAGAGGAGGATAATGACTGGACACAGTATACAGATGAGGACTGACCACAGAGGAGTAGAGGAGGATAATGACTGGACACAGTATACAGATGAGGTCTGACCACAGAGGAGTAGAGGAGGATAATGACTGGACACAGTATACAGATGAGGTCTGACCACAGAGGAGTAGAGGAGGATAATGACTGGACACAGTATACAGATGAGGTCTGACCACAGAGGAGTAGAGGATAATGGCTAGGGTCACATTTGCGATGTGCCCCTAGCCTGCCGGATTCCGGTATTATCTTAGAACCTTTTCCAGCGCCGCATAGCGTTTCCGCTATGCGGTGCTGGAAACCGCTGCCCTTAGTTACCCGGTGTTTACCTGCACGACCTGTCACACAGGCAGCGGCTCGGAGGGCGTTTTACAGCGCCGCACAGGAAATCGTGTCTGCAAACGGTTTCCTGTGCGGCGCTGTAAAACGCCCTCCGAGCCGCTGCCTGTGTGACAGGTCGTGCAGGTAAACAGCGGGTAACTAAGGGCAGCGGTTTCCAGCACCGCATAGCGGAAACGCTATGCGGCGCTGGAAAAGGTTCTAAGACAATACCGGAATCCGGCAGGCTAGGGGCACATCGCAAATGTGACCCTGGCCAATGACTGGACACAGTATACAGATGAGATCTGACCACAGAGGAGTAGAGGGGGATAATGACTGGACACAGTACACAGATGAGGTCTGACCACAGAGGAGTAGAGGGGGATAATGACTGGACACAGTATACAGATGAGGTCTGATCACAGAGGAGTAGAGGGTGATAATGACTGGACACAGTATACAGATGAGGTCTGACCACAGAGCAGGATAATGACTGGACACAGTATACAGATGAGGTCTGACCACAGAGGAGTAGAGGATAATGACTGGACACAGTATACAGATGAGGTCTGACCACAGAGGAGTAGAGGAGGATAATGACTGGACACAGTATACAGATGAGGTCTGATCACAGAGGAGTAGAGGGTGATAATGACTGGACACAGTATACAGATGAGGTCTGACCACAGAGGAGGAGGATAATGACTGGACACAGTATACAGATGAGGCCTGACCACAGAGGAGTAGAGGAGGATAATGACTGGACACAGTATACAGATGAGGTCTGACCACAGAGGAGTAGAGGGTGATAATGACTGGACACAGTATACAGATGAGGTCTGACCACAGAGGAGTAGAGGAGGATAATGACTGGACACAGTATACAGATGAGGTCTGACCACAGAGGAGTAGAGGAGGATAATGACTGGACACCGTATACAGATGAGGTCTGACCACAGAGGAGCAGAGGAGGATAATGACTGGACACAGTATACAGATGAGGTCTGACCACAGAGGAGTAGAGGAGGATAATGACTGGACACCGTATACAGATGAGGTCTGACCACAGAGGAGCAGAGGAGGATAATGACTGGACACAGTATACGGATGAGGTCTGACCACAGAGGAGTAGAGGAGGATAATGACTGGACACAGTATCCAGATGAGGTCTGACCACAGAGTAGAGGAGGATAATGACTGGACACAGTATCCAGATGAGGTCTGACCACAGAGGAGTAGAGGAGGATAATGACTGGACACAGTATACAGATGAGGTCTGACCACAGAGGAGTAGAGGAGGATAATGACTGGACACAGTATACAGATGAGGTCTGACCACAGAGGAGTAGAGGGGGATAATGACTGGACACAGTATCCAGATGAGGTCTGACCACAGAGGAGTAGAGGAGGATAATGACTGGACACAGTATACAGATGAGGTCTGACCACAGAGGAGTAGAGGGGGATAATGACTGGACACAGTATCCAGATGAGGTCTGACCACAGAGGAGTAGAGGAGGATAATGACTGGACACAGTATACAGATGAGGTCTGACCACAGAGGAGTAGAGGAGGATAATGACTGGACACAGTATCCAGATGAGGTCTGACCACAGAGGAGTAGAGGAGGATAATGACTGGACACAGTATACAGATGAGGTCTGACCACAGAGGAGTAGAGGATAATGACTGGACACAGTATACAGATGAGGTCTGACCACAGAGGAGTAAAGGATAATGACTGGACACAGTATACAGATGAGGTCTGACCACAGAGGAGTAGAGGAGGATAATGACTGGACACAGTATACAGATGAGGTCTGATCACAGAGGAGTAGAGGAGGATAATGACTGGACACAGTATCCAGATGAGGTCTGACCACAGAGGAGTAGTGGAGGATAATGACTGGACACAGTATACAGATGAGGTCTGACCACAGAGGAGTAGAGGGGGATAATGACTGGACACAGTATCCAGATGAGGTCTGACCACAGAGGAGTAGAGGAGGATAATGACTGGACACAGTATACAGATGAGGACTGACCACAGAGGAGTAGAGGAGGATAATGACTGGACACAGTATACAGATGAGGTCTGACCACAGAGGAGTAGAGGAGGATAATGACTGGACACAGTATACAGATGAGGTCTGACCACAGAGGAGTAGAGGAGGATAATGACTGGACACAGTATACAGATGAGGTCTGACCACAGAGGAGTAGAGGAGGATAATGACTGGACACAGTATACAGATGAGGTCTGACCACAGAGGAGTAGAGGATAATGGCTAGGGTCACATTTGCGATGTGCCCCTAGCCTGCCGGATTCCGGTATTATCTTAGAACCTTTTCCAGCGCCGCATAGCGTTTCCGCTATGCGGTGCTGGAAACCGCTGCCCTTAGTTACCCGGTGTTTACCTGCACGACCTGTCACACAGGCAGCGGCTCGGAGGGCGTTTTACAGCGCCGCACAGGAAATCGTGTCTGCAACGGTTTCCTGTGCGGCGCTGTAAAACGCCCTCCGAGCCGCTGCCTGTGTGACAGGTCGTGCAGGTAAACAGCGGGTAACTAAGGGCAGCGGTTTCCAGCACCGCATAGCGGAAACGCTATGCGGCGCTGGAAAAGGTTCTAAGACAATACCGGAATCCGGCAGGCTAGGGGCACATCGCAAATGTGACCCTGGCCAATGACTGGACACAGTATACAGATGAGATCTGACCACAGAGGAGTAGAGGGGGATAATGACTGGACACAGTACACAGATGAGGTCTGACCACAGAGGAGTAGAGGGGGATAATGACTGGACACAGTATACAGATGAGGTCTGATCACAGAGGAGTAGAGGGTGATAATGACTGGACACAGTATACAGATGAGGTCTGACCACAGAGCAGGATAATGACTGGACACAGTATACAGATGAGGTCTGACCACAGAGGAGTAGAGGATAATGACTGGACACAGTATACAGATGAGGTCTGACCACAGAGGAGTAGAGGAGGATAATGACTGGACACAGTATACAGATGAGGTCTGATCACAGAGGAGTAGAGGGTGATAATGACTGGACACAGTATACAGATGAGGTCTGACCACAGAGGAGGAGGATAATGACTGGACACAGTATACAGATGAGGCCTGACCACAGAGGAGTAGAGGAGGATAATGACTGGACACAGTATACAGATGAGGTCTGACCACAGAGGAGTAGAGGGTGATAATGACTGGACACAGTATACAGATGAGGTCTGACCACAGAGGAGTAGAGGGGGATAATGACTGGACACAGTATACAGATGAGGTCTGACCACAGAGGAGTAGAGGGGGATAATGACTGGACACAGTATACAGATGAGGTCTGATCACAGAGGAGTAGAGGGTGATAATGACTGGACACAGTATACAGATGAGGTCTGACCACAGAGGAGTAGAGGGTGATAATGACTGGACACAGTATACAGATGAGGTCTGACCACAGAGGAGTAGAGGATAATGACTGGACACAGTATACAGATGAGGTCTGATCACAGAGGAGTAGAGGGGGATAATGACTGGACACAGTATACAGATGAGGTCTGACCACAGAGGAGTAGAGGGGGATAATGAGTGGACACAGTATACAGATGAGGTCTGACCACAGAGGAGTAGAGGAGGATAATGACTGGACACAGTATACAGATGAGGTCTGACCACAGAGGAGTAGAGAAGGATAATGACTGGACACAGTATACAGATGAGGTCTGACCACAGAGGAGTAGAGGAGGATAATGACTGGACACAGTATACAGATGAGGACTGACCACAGAGGAGTAGAGGAGGATAATGACTGGACACAGTATACAGATGAGGACTGACCACAGAGGAGTAGAGGAGGATAATGACTGGACACAGTATACAGATGAGGTCTGACCACAGAGGAGTAGAGGATAATGACTGGACACAGTATACAGATGAGGTCTGACCACAGAGGAGTAGAGGGGGATAATGACTGGACACAGTATACAGATGAGGTCTGACCACAGAGGAGTAAAGGATAATGACTGGACACAGTATACAGATGAGGCCTGACCACAGAGGAGTAGAGGGGGATAATGACTGGACACAGTATACAGATGAGGTCTGACCACAGAGGAGTAGAGGATAATGACTGGACACAGTGTACAGATGAGGTCTGACCACAGAGGAGCAGAGGAGGATAATGACTGGACACAGTATACAGATGAGGTCTGACCACAGAGGAGTAGAGGATAATGACTGGACACAGTATACAGATGAGGTCTGACCACAGAGGAGTAGAGGGGATAATGACTGGACACAGAATACAGATGAGGTCTGACCACAGAGGAGTAGAGGAGGATAATGACTGGACACAGTATACAGATGAGGTCTGACCACAGAGGAGTAGAGGAGGATAATGACTGGACACAGTACACAGATGAGGTCTGACCACAGAGGAGTAGAGGAGGATAATGACTGGACACAGTATCCAGATGAGGTCTGACCACAGAGGAGTAGAGGAGGATAATGACTGGACACAGTATACAGATGAGGTCTGACCACAGAGGAGTAGAGGAGGATAATGACTGGACACAGTACACAGATGAGGTCTGACCACAGAGGAGTAGAGGAGGATAATGACTGGACACAGTACACAGATGAGGTCTGACCACAGAGGAGTAGAGGGGGATAATGACTGGACACAGTATACAGATGAGGTCTGACCACAGAGGAGTAGAGGATAATGACTGGACACAGTATACAGATGAGGTCTGACCACAGAGGAGTAGAGGAGGATAATGACTGGACACAGTACACAGATGAGGTCTGACCACAGAGGAGTAGAGGAGGATAATGACTGGACACAGTACACAGATGAGGTCTGACCACAGAGGAGTAGAGGAGGATAATGACTGGACACAGTATACAGATGAGGTCTGACCACAGAGGAGTAGAGGATAATGACTGGACACAGTATACAGATGAGGTCTGACCACAGAGGAGTAGAGGAGGATAATGACTGGGCACAGTACACAGATGAGATCTGACCACAGAGGAGTAGAGGGGGATAATGACTGGACACAGTATACAGATGAGGTCTGACCACAGAGGAGTAGAGGAGGATAATGACTGGACACAGTACACAGATGAGGTCTGACCACAGAGGAGTAGAGGGGGATAATGACTGGACACAGTATACAGATGAGGTCTGACCACAGAGGAGTAGAGGGGGATAATGACTGGACACAGTATACAGATGAGGTCTGACCACAGAGGAGTAGAGGGGGATAATGACTGGACACAGTATACAGATGAGGTCTGATCACAGAGGAGTAGAGGATAATGACTGGACACAGTATACAGATGAGGTCTGACCACAGAGGAGTAGAGGAGGATAATGACTGGACACAGTATACAGATGAGGTCTGACCACAGAGGAGTAGAGGAGGATAATGACTGGACACAGTATACAGATGAGGTCTGACCACAGAGTAGAGGAGGATAATGACTGGACACAGTATACAGATGAGATCTGACCACAGAGGAGTAGAGGGGGATAATGACTGGACACAGTATACAGATGAGATCTGACCACAGAGGAGTAGAGGAGGATAATGACTGGACACAGTATACAGATGAGGTCTGACCACAGAGGAGTAGAGGAGGATAATGACTGGACACAGTATCCAGATGAGGTCTGACCACAGAGTAGAGGAGGATAATGACTGGACACAGTATACAGATGAGATCTGACCACAGAGGAGTAGAGGAGGATAATGACTGGACACAGTATACAGATGAGGTCTGACCACAGAGGAGTAGAGGAGGATAATGACTGGACACAGTATACAGATGAGGTCTGACCACAGAGGAGTAGAGGGGGATAATGACTGGACACAGTATACAGATGAGGTCTGACCACAGAGGAGTAGAGGAGGATAATGACTTCACGTGATCTAGACTGTGGCTTCTGTTACTACATCCCAGAATGGTGTTTGTCTTTCTTCCTGCAGCATCACACTGGTGACTCCTGTGCAGTCTGTGATCTATTACTATACACAGGTCTTTCTCACTGGTGCTGTTGGTTAGCCCTACGGCCCGGCTTCAATATGCGCATGCGCCGGGAGCCGTCCCACATGATCAGCCCACAATGCACAATTTCAAAACAGAAGGATTTACAGAAGGGAATGAAGACGCCTATCGGGGCGTCATAAAGAGGTGGGGATAGAGAGCGAAAGAGGACGCCCAGGGGGCTACCCCCGCTTCATTACCATAACAACCTATAAGTATGAAATGCTTTTTATACACCATCATGGCACACAGTTAGGACAGAAAGGATAGTTAGATTAGTAATAGGAAGGTGCAGGGACAGGTAGTGAGAGCCTGGGGGGCTTAATGGAGATGACAGGTTCCTTTTAATCCAGTGACACCAGTGTTTATGTAGATTTTATCTGTCTATTTGTCTATCTATCCATAATCCCATCACCAAGGGACAATTGTTGTTTTCATTAATCATTTAATATAATCTGAAATATTGAGAATTATAATGCGTAATTCCAGAAAGATGAATATTCTCAAAAAAGGTGACTTAAAAGTTGTTCTCAGAATAACCACAAGGTGGCAACAAAGAGCCGAGTATGTTTCAGATCTTTCAGGTTCTTGTAAACAAATGTTGCACAATGTTCTGAGTCACCACAACATGAAGTCAATGTGGCACATTGTATCTGTGTCTTCATGCATGAAATTCTACCTATTATCTACCATAAAAGCAGCAATGCTACCAATCACATCTGGAGGCTGTTGGGGTCTGGTGTAGATTTTGCATTGGGATTCAGAGTTGTCACCTCTAGGTACAGATTAACCATTTACTGCAAAAGACTATTCAGGGGCGTCACAAACAGGGCCACAACTGCAACCAGGCACGAGGTTACAGGGGACCCACTGACCCCAGCAACTGCTTCACATGAATGTGCATCCCCTAGGACTCACATTATACTACGAGGGTGTGTATTATATACAGTACTACACTGTGTTCCAAATTATTATGCAAATGTTCTTTTTCTCTGATTTTCCTAAATGGTCGGTGCAGATGACAGTCAGTGTAATAACAGTCATCACCCATTAGAGGATACATCGAATTATATTGAAGAAATCTCCCAATGATAACAGTATAATCTTCTCTAAATTCCCTGTTCCACATTATTCGGCACAGGAGAGTTTGTAAACATTTGATATGTTTGAAAGAACTGAAAATGGTGATTTGTTGAATTTGCAGCATTAGGAGGTCACATTCACTGAAATAAAAAGCTAAATAACTCCAAAACATCCGAACAGGCCAAGTTACATGGTAACATAGGAACCCTTCTTTGTTGTCACCTTCACAATTCTTGTATCCATTGAGCTTGTGAGTTTCTGTAGAGTTTCTGCTTGTATTTCTTTGCATGATGTCAGAATCGCCTCCCAGAGCTGCTGTTTTGATGTGAACTGCCTCCCACCCTCATAGATCTTTTGCTTGATTATACTCCAAAGGTTCTCTATAGGGTTGAGGTCAGGGGAAGATGGAGGCCACACCATGAGTTTATCTCCTTTTATGCCCATAGCAGCCAATGACACAGAGGTATTCTTTGCAGCATGAGATGGGGCATTGTCCTGCATGAAGATGATTTTGCTCCTGTTTTTGCTTTTTGTACCATGGAAGAAAGTTCTCAGTTGGAAACTCTATATACCTTGCAGATATCATTTTCACACCTTCAGGAACCTTAAAGGGGCCTACCAGCTGTTTCCCCATGATTCTGGCCCAAAACATGACTCCTCCACCTCCTTGCTGACGTCGCAGCCTTGTTGGGACATGGTGGCAGCCACCAACCATCCACTACTCCATCCATCTGGACCATCCAGGGTTGCTCGGCACTCATCAGTAAACAAAACTGGTTGACAATTAGTCTTCATGTATGTCTGGGCCCACTGCAACTGTTTCTGCTTGTGAGCACTGTTTAGGGGTGGCCGAATAGTAGGTTTATGCCCCACAGCAAGCCTCTGAAGGATCCTACACCTTGAGGTTGGAGGGACTCCAGAGGCTCCAGCAGCTTCACATATCTGTTTGCTGGTGTGTAAGGCCTTTTTAGCAGCTGCTCTCTTAATCTGATGAATTTTCCTGGCAGAAACCTTCCTCATTCTGCCTTTATCTGCACAAACACATCTGTGCTCAGAATCAGCCACAAATCTCTTCACAATACGATGATCACACTTACGTTTTCCTGCAATATCAAATGTTTTCATCCCTTGTCCAGGCATTGCACGATTTGTTGCTTTTCGGCAGCAGAGAGATCCTTTTTCTTTCCCATATTACTTGAAAACTGTGGCTGCGTAATATTGTGGAACACCCAGTTTTCCTTTTATTGGGCCTCACCTGCCAAACTAATTATCACAGGGATCTGAGATTGATTTCAATGATCCAAAGACCCTGAGACACAATACCAGCAATGGGGTTCATTTAAAAAAAAAAAAACACAACTCTATGTCGTTTAAAACCAATTTGCATAATAATTTGTAACACAGTGTATATGGAGCGCTATTGGGTTGCATTATATTTTATGGAGGGCTATGAGGCTGCATTATACTATATGGAGAGCTATGAGGCTGCATTATACTAATGGAGTGATATAAGGCTGCATTATTCTAAATGGAGGGCTGTGATGCTGATTTATACTATGTGGAGGGTTGTGAGGCTGCATTATACTAATGGAGTGGTATGAGGCTGCATTATTCTATATGGAGGGCTGTGACACTGTTTTTATACTATGTGGAGGGCTGTGAGGCTGGATTATGCTATATGGAAGACTATGAGGCTGGATTATACTATATGGAGAGCTATGATGCTGCATTATACTATATGGATGGATATGATGCTATCTTATACTATTTGGAGGGCTATGAAGCTGCATTATACTATATTAAGGGAGAAGGGGCTGCATTATACTATAAGGAGGGCTATGAGGATGCATTAGACTATATGGAGGGCTATGAGGCTGTTTTTTACTATATGGAGGGATATTAGGATGCATTAGACTATATGGAGGGCTATAAGGATGCATTAGACTGTATGGAGGGCTATGAGGCTGTTTTTTACTATATGGAGGGATATTAGGATGCATTAGACTATATGGAGGGCTATGAGGATGCATTAGACTGTATGGAGGGCTATGGCTGAGCATTATACTATATGGAGGGCGATGAGTCTACTAAACACCCGGTGCCCTAAGTCTCAGAATCAGTACTGCAGGCTGTAGCAACATTATAGAGTTATTGCTTAGGAGAACATTCCCTCTGACAGCCCCTCACACACTATTGTGTGGTGCCTTTGGAGTACTACAAATGCCAGGAATTCTGCCTTGGAAAGCTGGGTACCTTAAGACAATATCTAATATATAAAACCCCAAGCCCATTTCCGTCACTTTGGCCAGCACTTCCATCACTTTGTCCTCGGCTACGTGATGTCACCACAGCGCTACACCTTGAACGGGTGGACCAACATGACGGCCCTAAGTGGAGCGGGACTCAGGGAGCCCCGCCACGCTTACGGCCGCCCATACAGTGCCCCAAACACACACACGGTCGTCTCCCGGCCGCCACACACCCACGGTCCCGCAGCCGGAGCAAGCGCGAGCTTGCCAGGAGACGACCGGCGTTAGCAAGTCGTCTCCTAACTGGCTCGCGGCTGCCCAGAGCTCAGCCGCGGCTACCTAATCAGAATAGTGGCGCGCTCTATGGCACCATATTTCAAATACACTGTACTCAGTGTATTTGAAATACGGCGCCATAGCGCGAGCCGCTATTCTGATTGGACGCGGAACGCGGCGACCAATCAGAATAGCGGCGCGCGCTATGCCGCCATATTTCAAATACACTGTAACGCAGCGACCAATCAGGATAGTGGGGCGGGGCACGGCGCCATCTTTAAAATCTCAAGTCATCTATGGATTTTAAATATGGCGCCATGTTTCGTGCTGCTATTCTGACTGGTCGCTCGCGGCTGGCGGGCGTCCAATCAGAATAGCAGTGCAAAACACGGCGTCATATTTAAAATCCATGGAGGACTTGACATTTTAAAGATGGCGCCGTGCCCCGCCCCACTATCCTGATTGGTTGCCGCGTTCAGCGTGGCGACCAATCAGAATAGCGGCGCGCTCTATGGCACCATATTTCAAATACACTGTACTCAATACAAAGTGTGTATTCATGTGTAATAATAAGTAATATCTACTATATAATCTTCTAATTCTGTCTGTCTGTAACAGAAATCCCGCATCACTGATTGGTCGCCACGTCTTAAAGGGTCGCTCCACCAGTTCTTAAAGGGGTGGACCCCAACCACTTCTTAAAGGGGCTGTCCCCATCCTCTTAAAGGGGCAGTCCCCAACCACTTGTTAAAGGGGCGGTCCCCAACCACGTCTTAAAGGGGCAGTCCCCAACCATGTCTTAAAGGGGCGGTCCCCAATAACTATATACAGCACTGGGGGTATATACAGCACTGGGTTTATATACAGCACTGGGTTTATATACAGCACTAGGGGTATATACAGCACTGGGGGTATATACAGCACTGGGGGTATATACAGCACTGGGGGTACATACAGCACTGGGGGTATATACAGCACTGGGGGTATATACAGCACTGGGGGTATATACAGCTCTGGGGGTATATACAGCACTGGGGGTATATACAGCACTGGGGATATATACCGCAGTGGCGGTGTATACAGCACTGGGGGTATATACAGCACTGGGGGTATATACAGCACTGGGGGTATATACAGCTCTGGGGGTATATACAGCACTGGGGGTATATACAGCACTGGGGGTATATACAGCACTGGGGGTATATACAGCACTGAGGGTATATACAGCACTGGGGGTATATACAGCTCTGGGGTATATACAGCACTGGGGGTATATACAGCACTGGGTTTATATACAGCACTGGGTTTATATACAGCACTGGGGGTATATACAGCACTGGGGGTATATACAGCACTGGGTTTATATACAGCACTGGGAGTATATACAGCACTGGGGGTATATACAGCACTGGGGGTATATACAGCAGTGGCGGTGTATACAGTATTGATTGCTGTGTAATCTTTAGGGGAGCCATGTGCCGGTACATTGCATTTCGCTTGGTTAGAGCCTGGATATGATGACGTTGGTTGTACTAATGTTGACCCAACACCAATAACATCTTAAAGAAATGATATTAATCTTGTGATCTGTAATAGAAGGTGTCATATGCGCCATGTGCAGACGAAGCTCCAACAGACCGTGACCTCTGGAACGTCATAAGAACAATGAACAATTGGTTATTTATTGGAATCTTCTACATTTATGTATCACTTTGTAAACATACAACACTTGATCTGCTCAGTATAAGTTAATCTTTCCCTGGAGCCTCCATCAGAGACACAATGACCTGACACCTTATGACCTGTGACTGCACGTTCTGAGCTCCATCTATAGAGACGTCCCTCTGCAGAGTACACTCCATACTCTAAAAATGGAAATACCCAGATTTCATGAAATGTTCTCACTACGCTCTATACACCTGCATCTCAACGAATGAGAATATCGACAAAAAGTGACTTTATATCAGTAATTCAATACATAAAGTGACCACAATCTATTATATAGAGTCATTACACACAGAGGGGTCTATTTCATGTGTTTATTTCTGTTAATGTTGATGATTAATTAAACCCCAGCGGTCATTATCTCAAAAAATTAAAGTAGGGAGGATGAAGGGTCTGAGAGATAAAATATGACCTAATAAGGTATCAGAGGCTTCACCTTGTGTGGTTGTGAGAGTCACAACCACTATAAAAGCAGATCACGGCTGCTGCAGGCCCCAGCGTGGTGCGTATAGAGTAGGGAGGATGAAGGATTAAACACCTCAGGACAAATCAATATCATATTGTCATGTTTCAGGGAGGCCTGAAACGCGTTGACTGATAAATTAATGTTATATTCATATTTTGATGTCTGGTGGAATATGGCAGCGTGGTTTTTAGCCCTTCATCCTGTCTACTTTAATCTTCTGAGATAATGACCTTTGGGTTTTCATTGGCTGTAATCCATAATCATCAACATTAACAGATATAAACACATGAAATAGATCCCTCTGTTTGTAATGACTCTACTTATATAATTGCCTTGGTACCAGAAGTCGAGATGTTAGTGATACACCCCCCAGGGCTGTGGGATACTCAGAACCAGGCTATAATACTTCCGGGGAGTCACAGGTTTCAAGAATCGGCTCTGTGACCCTGGCAATATAAATAAAAGTTCAGGGAATAAGGGTTTAGGGATGGTTGTCGTGACGCCACCCGTGGTGTTCAGATATTGATGGCCAATGCTGCGATCCAGGACCTCTGGGGATGGTGGAGTCGCAGACAGGTGTTATCACTCCCCACGGGTGGAGCAGTTCGGCAGGGCAACCGGTGTGGTCTGCGGTGGTGGCAGGCCGTTGGATTCTTCAGGCTGGGGGAGACGGACGGGACTTTACTGGAGCAAATTCTCTGTGTCCTGCTTGGCGTCTCAGTCTGTGGCTCCGCAGGCGGCAAATAAACAGTCTCACACACAACTTCTGAGTTCTATACCCGGTTTACTTAGTGTTCACTTTAGCAATGCCGCCGGGTACTGCACTTTGCCAAGCTGCGGTCAAGATAGTCCTCAAAGAACCGGGGAAAGTTCATCCAAGACACTACTATGTTCCGTTCTCTCATGGGTTGCTCTTTCTCTCTCAGCGCTAACTGTCCGCCTCTCTCCTGTTCGTGCCTCTGCACCCACGGGTCCTGTCCGGTGACCGGTACCAAGTCCCCTGACCCCAGTGTGGCTACCTTATCAGTGGATGTGTCGGGAGTTGGCCACAGCCCCTCTAGATCTTGTGGTCTCTGGTTTTGTGGTTGGAGCGTAGAGTCTCCTCACCACCTTCAGGGCCGGTTCCCTGGTTCACAACCAGCCCTTCTGTCCAACTCCAGACAAACTTGGATTCAGGTGCATGAGTGCTTCTTTCTGCTTCTTCTTGTGCCTCTAGGGCTCCCTCTGTCTCACTTGCAGTCTGTTGTTCTGTGACCCAGGACAAGCTCCTCACAGCTCAAGTCCTCCAGGTCTTCACTCCTTCTCCACTCACTGCTCACTCCAACTGCCTAAACTAACTTCCCACCCTCCAACTTCCCTCTGTCCCCTGACTGAGCCCTCCCTCTATCGGGTCCACTCACCATCCCTGGGACCAGGAGTGTTGGGTTCTTTTGTGGGTGTCTCAGACTTACCATCCTGTTTCCATGAGAACAGGAATACCACACCACTGGAATGTGTGCAGTACCCCTTGTGGCGACCAGACTGCAGGGGCGCCACATTAGCTTTTCTTTGTCATCTGATTGGTCCATGTGACCGTCCCACCCGCCCCCAGCAGCACAGACCCACCCCCCACTGACATCACCATGACCCCGCCTCATCCTCAGTTCTGCTCCCCTCCCCCAGTCCCAGTCTCTGCATGCTCCCCTCCCCCGGTCCCAGTCTCTGCACACACCCCTCCCCCAGTCTCAGTCTCTGCATGCTCCCCTCCCCCGGTCCCAGTCTCTGCACACACCCCTCCCCCAGTCCCAGTCTCTGCGTGCTCCCCTCCCCCGCAGTCCCAGCCTCAGCACACTCCCCTACCCAGTCTCTGCATGCTCCCCTCCCCTGGTCCCAGTCTCTGCACACTCCTCTCTCGGTCCCTATCTCCGCTCCCCTCCCCCACTCTGCACGCTGCCCTCCCCCAGTCCCATTCTGCATGCTCACTTCCTCTGCTTTCTGTCTCTGCTCACTCCCCTCCCCTCCCCTGGGCTCTGCTTGCTCTGCTCCCCTCCCCCAGTATCTGCACACTCCATTCTCTTCCCCCGTTCTCCCCGAAACTGTAGCTGTGGTGTGAGAGACTTTTATTTGCGGCAACCATCGGCCGCAGAGGCTTCCTACGACACCAGAGGTACTGCTGACCAAGGGACCAACTGCCAAGGTACGAGCCGGGGGAACCACTCCACTGCCCTGGGGACTGCACTCTGCCTGCGGGACTATCTAAGCTGCCGGTCATCATCCCCAGAGGTTCTGCAGCAGAGGCTGCCGCCCTGGCCCTGCACCGCAGGTGGCATCATGAATATCCCTTATCCCCTCAGACGTTCCCTAACATCATCACCTTTATTGAATGACACTCCAGGGTCATGGGACCGGGTGTCAGCCCCCGTCTGTCCCCGTGAAAAGAACCGAGAAGTGAAGATGTGAGAACAGCTAGTAACTGCCTAGTACCGAGTCTTCCCCAGCCCTGTAGTGGGCGTGTCACACTTGGCGTCACGAACAGGATGCGAGCAGCCCAGAGAAAACGGGTCTCGTGCGCCTTAAAGAACTACTAAGAACTGTGAAAGAACTAGCTCGCTAAAATGGCAGAGGGAGAAGAGCAAGCGCCATGTGCAGGTCAGGGGTGTGTCTTGGCCCTAGTCGTGGGAAGAACCTTGGAGAAGGGCGAAATGGCAGGACCGCCCCGAGTACTAAAGAAAAGCCAAGGGGCGTGCCATAGGAAGTGCTGACCCCGCCTAGAGTAGGAGACATAGCCTTAAGAATTGAAGGAAGGAGAACCGCATGGTGCGAAGAGAGAGAGTCATCATGGCGGACGACTGCATGCAGCGTTTTCCTGTCTGTCCAGCTAAAGCGGCCGCTATTCAGCTTGATGTGTGGCCGGTTACCACGATCAACATCGGGTAAACAGGGACAGCGTTGAGCTGCAGCCGCGATGACTAGCGCATATGCTCTGCTGAAAAAATAACTAAGTTTTTGTCCGTGACAGCTGCTAAAACGGTAGTCTGACCCTGGCCTACAGTGGAGGACTTTAATCAGGACTTGTTTTTGAGCCCCGGTAGGGGTAATGCTGCTCAGTGGACTTGTTTTATTTCAGGAGCACTTTTATTTCTCATTTTTAAAGCACTTTGACAAACATTTTATATTCCTTTTTGATACTGGACTTTGTAGAAGTTTATTATGCAATGTTTAAGAATCCGTGCCTCCCGAAAGGGAAAAGTACTGCTTATGTTATGTGATTGTTGAATGCATGCATAAAAAGAAAATTTTGTATGTGTCCAGGGTACCAGGTCACTCGGGGACGAGCTTATTCTGCCAAGGGGGAATGTGGCGCCCCTCCGGATAAACTGTACTTCTGCGATTTGGAAGTGTAGTTCCCCTGTTCCCTAGGCGTTGGGATGGTATGGTTGAGCCACAACACAACACACACACGCAGTGACAAGCCCCTGGGACAATGGGTGGAACCTGAGGGAGGATCCAGGCCATAAAAGGGAGACGGGAGACAGACATTAGTTCAGTAGTAGGAGACGGAGGAGTAACATCAACTGACGGAGGAGTAGTAGTCGGGAGTGCAGAGGTGGTGTGGTGTTGACTCTCGTGGGTTGGAGCAATGCCACCACGCTCACCCACGGAGGGAAAGCCTGACTGATGGAGAGAAGAGCCCTAAGGGTGCGAACGAGGCATTGACCCCCGTACGCCTGAATATGACAAGACAGAGGGGTTGGTGTAGGACCCAGGGGCCGGCCCTGCAGACAGTGCGGAAGCTTCAAGCCCGAGCCGAAACCGGAGGCCTCAGACTTCTAACGGGAGCTGTGCCCGAACACCCGACACATCTTGGGGAAGCTGGCCGAACTAGTCAGCAGTGCCCGGGAGAGTGACCTAATGGTGTCCAGGACACACAGAAGCACCCGTGGCTACCGGTACCTGAGTTCTGTGCTGTGGAGGGCGTTAAGAGCCTGGGGGCAGAGCAACGACCTGCTCGCCTCAGATTAGAGTTACCCCTTATAACGCCGAGAGAACAGACGCACAGAGACTGTAACACATAGAAGGGAGAGTAAGGGCACCAACCGTGGCTTGACCGTACCGACCTGGCTCTGGAGAAAGAGTAAACACCAGAGACTGGCAGAGAGCGTACTCGGCGGCCATGTTTAACACCTAAGTAAAAGTAACAGAACTGCAGCTGTGGTGTGAGAGACTTTGATTTGCGGCGTCCATTGGCCGCAGAGGCCACCCGAGACACCGGAGGTACTGCTGACCGAGTGACCAACTACCGAGCCGGGGGAAACCAGTCCACTGCCCTGGGGAAGGCGCTCCGCCTGCAGGGAACGGGGCTATCTAAGCAGCCTGTCATCATCCCCAGAGATTCTGCAGCAGCGGCAGACGCCCTGGCCGCACACCGCAGGTGGCATCACGAATACCCCTTATTTCCTCAGACTTTCCCTAACATCACCCCTTTGTTAAATGACACTGCCAGGGTCACGGGACCGGGTCTCGGCCCCCGTGTGTCACCGTGAAAAGAACCAAGAAGTGAAGACATGAGAACAACTAGTAAATGCCCGGTACCGAGTCTTCCCAGGCCCTGGAGTGGGTGTGTCATCTGCACGCTCTGTTTTCCCTCCCCCTGGTCTCTGCATGCTCCCCTCCCCTAGTCCCTGTCTCCTCTCCCTTGGTCCCAGTCTCTGCTCGCTTCACTCCCCTCCCACCCCCTGACTGAGGACCCGTTGAAGCGGTAATTCTAACCGCGAAACGGCAGGCCGTTGTCCGCCGTCCTGCACCCCCTCCCCTGCTAAGATGTCCATGATTGGAATGTTGTAACATGGAATAAAAGATCAAAGATCATGATTCTGGTGAGTGCGGCTAATTTTTTCTATGTGCATTCTATATATAGGGGTTATGTAAAGGGTTCACACTATAACTAGGGCTACGTGGGGACTCATAATGTATATATTAGACTATGTGGGGTCTCATACTATAAATCAGGGCTATTTGGGGGCTTTTATTATATTTAGGGGCTATGTGGGAGTTCATACTATATTTAGTGGCTATGTGGGGGCTCATAGTATATTTAAGGGGCTATAATATATAAGGGGACTATGTGGGGGCTCAGGCTATATATAAGTGCTGTTGGGGGCTCATACTTCTGTATATATAGGGGGCTATGTGGGGGCTCACACACTATATAGAGGGCTATGTGGGAGGTCATACTATTCATAAGGGCTGTGTGGGGGCTCATGCTATATAGAGGGCTATGTGTGGGTGCGTTTAATGCTTTTTGACAATACAAAAAAGGAAGAGGCGGATTTGTACCCTACTGTACAACCCCTTTGTATTATTATAACTCCTAAAGGAAGACCTATGGATAGTTTACCAATATGTAACGTAAGGATTTTTTTCAAAGTGTGCTTTCTTCGGGGAGGTAAGAGGTAGCCCCTAGGTGGGTTCCTTCCCTACCCACCCCTCATCCCATCCCTGTATGACAGTCCTGGATCCTTCAGTTACACCTACGAGGATTCACTCTATTGTGTAGGGTTGAGCTGCGCGTTATCAGATTTTCCTATAATTTGCTATTTTTTACTATGGCTGCTGGACAAGTCGTGTGAGGTCAGGACATGATAACAGGGGTGAAGATTTGCAGCTATTACTCCTGCCCCAAGGAGAAATCCGGATAACTTCATGTAGTTATGTAAAACACATTGACTTGTAATTCTATTAGTCACTGAGTGGAAAATAGCCCCTAATTAGCAGTGATTATTAAATGTTTGATCTCAGCGCCTTAAAAATTCCAGTTCATTTCACAAGATGTGAGTGTAAAGCTGCGATGCAACGGGAGGTTGTAGTGATGGGTTATGATGTGAATGTGACTTTTTGTTACTTTGTTATATTTAATGGTTTGTCCGTTTCACACTAACTATAGAAATGTCTGACCGTAAGGCCATGTTCACATGTTGTATTTTTGCTGCCTCTAAAAAGCGTTTTCAAGTTGCCCTTTCCTTAGTTTGGAATGTAATTTAGAAATTGCACTAACCAGGAAAAGTGGAGGTCAAGATAAGGTCTGGAAGACTGGAACAGTGGAGGTCAAGATAAGGTCTGGAAGACAGGAACAGTGGAGGTCAAGATAAGGTCTGGAAGACAGGAACAGTGGAGGTCAAGATAAGGTCTGGAAGACAGGAACAGTGGAGGTCAAGATAAGGTCTGGAAGACAGGAACAGTGGGGGTCAAGATAAGGTCTGGAAGACAGGAACAGTGGAGGTCAAGATAAGGTCTGGAAGACAGGAACAATGGGGGTCAAGATAAGGTCTGGAAGACAGGAACAGTGGAGGTCAAGATAAGGTCTGGAAGACAGGAACAGTGGAGGTCAAGATAAGGTCTGGAAGACAGGAACAGTGGAGGTCAACATAAGGTCTGGAAGACAGGAACAGTGGAGGTCAAGATAAGGTCTGAAAGACCAAGCAAAATTTCAGTGAGAGCTGCTCGTAGGATTGCTACAGAGGCAAATCAGAATCCCAGCTTGATGTCACACATGTGTTATAGGGGATGAGGGAATGGAAGCAGGATGGAATAAATGGGCAAGGAGGCCTGGGAAGCGAATCTGGCCCTGGACTGGGGTCCATGGCTAGCCCTATACCCAGAAGTACTTCAGATGGCGAGAAGGTGTGGGCCACCATCCTTGCCCTCCACTTCTCAACCAGCCCTGTGCTACTCCCTCTCACCTCCCACCACAGACAGGAATGACAGCAACTTCCAAGGGGAAAGCACTAATCTTCAGCAAGTGCAAGGATGACTTCAGCTTCACACTGTCAAAGGCAGAGTGGAACTCTATCAGCGATGTCTTCTGGAGGAAGGGGATGCTGTTTAAAGGCTAGGAGCGTGGTCACCTGATAAAACTATTCCTCCACCTGCAGAGCCGCCCTCCAGCAGCTTCAGCATTAACCCTGACTGAACCAAAGGAAATTAATTCTGATTTAAATTGCAGCAAAGCAATTTATGTTGACTGCAAAAGACCTTCAGAATGATTTAGCAGACTCTGGAGCTGTGGTACATTGTTCTACTGTTCAAAGCATCTGCACGAACATGGCGAAAACCTATCCTACGTCCTCACCATAAAATTCAGCGTCAGAAATGTGCAAAGGAACATCTAAACAAGCCTGATGCATTTTGGAAAGAAGTCCTGTGCACCGATAAGGTTAAAATAGAACTCAGAGGCCACAATGATGAAAAGGTATGTGCAGAGAAAAAAGTGCAGAGAATTTGAGAAAAAGAACATCTCGCCAACCATTAAGCATGGGGGTGGATCAATCGTCCTTTGGGGTTGTGTTGCAGTCAATGGCACGGGGAACATTTCTCGGGTAGAGGGACGAAGGGATTCAATTACATCTCAACAAATTCTTGATGCAAACATGAAACAATCTGTAATAAAGCTGACATTGACAAGAGGATGGCTTCTCCAACGGGATAATGATCCTAAACACATGTCACAATATCCACAATAGACGACCTTAAAAGGCGCAAGCTGAAGGTTTTACAATGGCCTCACAGTTACCCGATCTTAACATCATTGAAAATCTGTGGCGAGACCTGAAAATAGTAGAGCATGCGAGATGAGCCAGGAATCTCTCAGAACTGGAAGACAAACCCGAAATCTCAAAGAACTGGAAGACGGGCCAAGAATCTGACAGGACTGAAAGACAAGCCATGGATCTCACAGACCTGGAAGATGAGCCAGGAATCTCACAGAACTAGAAGAAAAACCAGGAATCTCAAAGAACTGGATGATGACCTAATAATCTCTCAGAACTGGAAGATGAGCCAGGAATCTCACAGAACTGAAAAACGAGCTAGGAATCTCAGAACTAGAAGAAAAACCAGGAATCTCTCAGAACTGGAAGATGAGACAGAAGTTCCAGAAAGAGGCTGAGACTTATAAAACAGGTATGTAAGTAGGTTAGGACCAATTACAAGGGAGACACCTCGACGTGGCAACTGGCCGGTCATATATATGGCCATATGTACTAGCTAAGTGTCTCCATTTTTGATAGTTCATTAGCTTCAAAGCAGTTCTATATTCAAATAAGCATGTCTTAGCGTTTGAATGTAGCTGACTTTTTGTTATTATGTATAGTGTTTCAGCTTCCACTAATACATACTAGGATGAGTGTCATAGTTTTTCTTGTTTAGAAGTTGAAGACGATCCGGGAATTTCACAGAACTGGAAGACGAGCCAGGAATCCCACAGAATGTGAAGATGAGCCAGGAATCTCAAAGAACTGGAAGACGAGCCAGGAATCTCACAGAGCTGGAAGATGAGCCGGGAATCTCATAGAACTGGAAGATTAGCCAGCAATCTCACAGAACTGGAAGACGAGCCAGGAATCTCACAGAACTGGAAGACGAGCCAGGAATCTCACAGAACTGGAAGATGAGCCAGGAATCTCACAGAACTGGAAGATGAGCCAGGAATCTCACAGAACTGGAAGATGAGTCAGGAATCTCACAGAACTGGAAGACAAGCCAGGAATCTCACAGAACTGGAAGACGTGCCAGGAGTCTCACAGAACTTGAAGATGAGCCAGGAATCTCACAGAACTGGTACATGAGCCAGGAATCTCAAAGAACTGGAAGACGAGCCAGGAATCTCACAGAACTGGAAGACGAGCCAGGAATCTCACAGAACTGGAAGATGAGCCGGGAATCTCACAGAACTGGAAGATGAGCCAGGAATCTCACAGAACTGGAAGATGAGCCGGGAATCTCACAGAACTGGAAGATGAGCCAGGAATCTCACAGAACTGGAAGACCAGCCAGGAATCTCACACAACTGGAAGATGAGCCAGGAATCTCACACAACTGGAAGATGAGCCAGGAATCTCACAGAACTGGAAGATGAGCCAGGAATCTCACAGAACTTGAAGATGAGCCTGGAATCTCACAGAACTGGAAGATGAGCCAGGAATCTCACAGAACTGGAAGATGAGCCAGGAATCTCACAGAACTGGAAGATGAGCCACGAATCTCACAGAACTGGAAGATGAGCCAGGAATCTCACAGAACTGGAAGATGAGCCGGGAATCTCACAGAACTGAAAGATGAGCCAGGAATCTCACAGAACTGGAAGACGAGCCAGAAGTCTCACAGAACGGGAAGACAAGCCAGGAATCTCACAGAACTGGAAGATGAGCCAGGAATCTCACAGAACTGGAAGACGAGCCAGGAATCTCACAGAACTGGAAGATGAGCCAGGAATCTCACAGAACTGGAAGACGAGCCGGGAATCTCACAGAACTGATAGATGAGCTGGGAATCTCACAGAACTGGAAGACGAGCCAGAAGTCTCACAGAACTGGAAGACCAGCCGGGAATCTCACAGAATTGGAAGATGAGCCAGGAATCTCACAGAAATGGAAGATGAGACGGGAATCTCACAGAACTGGAAGACGAGCCGGGAATCTCACAGAACTGGAAGACGAGCCAGGAATCTTACAGAACTGGAAGATGAGTTGGGAATCTCACAGAACTCAAAGAATTTTCCAAGGAAGAATGGATGAATGTATAGTGTTTCAGCTTGCACACTAGGTACACACTAGGATAAATGCCATAGCTTTTTCTTGTTGAGGACGTAAAGACGAGCCGGGAATCTCACAGAACTGGAAGACTTTTCAAGGAACAATGGATGAAGATCCCTCAGAAAAGAAATGAAACACTTTTGTATGCTACAAAAAGCATTCACAAGTGGTCATACTTGCAAAATGGAGTGCTGCTATGGTAGGTACATACCATGCAGGGTGCGCATACTTTTGCATTGGCCCATTTGTCTTTTTTGTAAATTCTAAAATGATAAAATGAATTTTTTTTGCCTAAAATACAAAGAGAATGTGTCATATTTAACTTTATGCTTTTTAGAGATCATTTTACCTTCAACTTGCTTAACTGTTCACAATAACTGTTATTTTGACCAGGGGTGTTCAAAGCTTTGCATGCCACTGTATATATCTGTGCCAGTGTATAGTATGTTCTTAGTATACACTTACTAAGTATTTACTTAGTATATATGTGGCGTCCCACCGGGTAGGCCGCCACCAGAGGTACTGCGCTCCTGCGATTAGGGAGTGTTGTGCCTCTGCTTTCCAGGTTCTGGGATGGCGCAGTTGAGCCCAAAGAAAACTCACACACAGCACACAAACCCTTAGGCCCCGGGACGGTGGGTGGACCCAAAGGGAGGACCGAGGTTCATATAGGGGGACAGGGAAGTGTCAAGTAGTAGGAGTAGTAGCAGTGAGGAGTGGGGAAGTCGGGAGTGTAGAGGCGGTGTGGTGTCCACTCCCGTGGACTTGAGCATGACCACGCTCACCCACGGGAGGGAGAGACCGACAGGTGAAGGAAGAAGAGAGAGCCCTTGGGGTGCGGAAGAGACATCAATCCCCGTACGCCCGTATGTGGCGAGACAGAGGGGCTGGTGGACGAGACAGGGACCCGGCCCTGAACATGGCGCGGATGCTTCATGCCCGAACCATGGAACCGGAGGCCCCGAGTTCCTAACGGGAGCTGTGGCCGAACACCCAACACAACTTGGGGAAGGCAGCTAGAGAGTAGTGCCCCGGGAGGGGCACAATTAAGCACTCATGGCTGTCGGTACTTGAGCTCTGTGCTGCGGTGTCACGCTCGCCTAAGAAGAGAACTACCCCTTATAGTGCTGGGAAGAGAATGAGTGAGACCACCAGAGACTGAGACATGTAGAGAGAAGGAAAGGGGCACCAACCGAGGCTCGACTGTACTGGTCCTGGTTCTGGAAACAACACTGAACCGGAGGTTGGCAAGGGACTTACCCGGCGGCGCCCACCGGCTGCAGAGGCCGCATGAGACATCGAGGTACTGATGACCCAGTGAACATCTGCCAAGATACAAACTGACTCCTCCATCGCTGTCCTGGGGACCGCGCTCCACCGGCAGGGAGCGGAACCATCCAAGCTGCCGGTCATCGCCCCCAGAGGTTCTGAAGCAGTAGCCTGGCCGCATACCGCAGGTGGCGTCACGAATACCCCTCATCCCCTCAGATTTTCCCTTTCATCTTCCCCCGTTTATTAAAATGACACCGTCAGGGTCATGGGACCGGGTCTCGGCTAGTGATGGGCGAATCCTAAATTACTCGGAATCGCTTGACTCTAGCGAGTCCGAGCACAGGACTCGCTACTCGTTGCGAGTCTAGCGAGTCCAATGTTAATGAATGGGGAAGCGAGTAATAGCGAGTAGTGTGAGATTTACAAATCACAGATGTGTCGGAAGCTTCAGCCTGAAGCAATCCTAGTTTTGTCATTTATTTGCATTGCTCGTTTACTTTGTAAGTAATCGCTGACTCGCACAGATAAGATCCTGTCTTCTCTGTGTTCTGGCTGCCCCAGCTCCAGGGTCCTAGAGCCCGCCTGCTGCCTGATGTAGCAGTGCTGAGATTGTTCTCAGTCTGCTCATTCCCTGTGTACAGACATGAATGTCTGTGCACAGAGATGATGTAGCAGAGCTGAGATTGTTCTCAGTCTGCTCATTCCCTGTGTACAGACATGAATGTCTGTGCACAGAGATGATGTAGCAGAGCTGAGATTGTTCTCAGTCTGCTTATTCCCTGTGTACAGACATGAATGTCTGTGCACAGAGATGATGTAGCAGAGCTGAGATTGTTCTCAGTCTGCTCATTCCCTGTGTACAGACATGAATGTCTGTGCACAGAGATGATGTAGCAGAGCTGAGATTGTTCTCAGTCTACTTATTCCCTGTGCATAGACATCTATATTTATGCACAGGGGAGGTAGCAGAGAGGACATCGCGTTTTGGACTGCGTCGGACGGAAGAGGATTTTTTTAATTAAAGATGGAGTCCCTAATGGCTTTTTTTTTTTATTTCTAATAAAAAATTTTTCTTGTGTTGTGTTTTTTTTAAAACAATTTAATAGAAATTCATGGCGGTCATGTCTAATATTGGCGTGACCGCCATAAATTTCGGGCTTAGGGCCAGCTGATAATACAAAGCTGGCCCTAACCTCTTTATTACCCAGCGTGCCACCGCTACCAGGGCCGCTGGAAGAGCGGGGTTCAGCGCCAGAGGATGGCGCTTCAATGAACGCGCCATCTTCTGGGGCGGCTGCGGGCTGCAATTTGCAGCGGGGGGTGCCCAGAAAGCTTGGGCATCCCTGCGCTGCGGATTCCAGCCCCCAGCTGCTTAGCTGTACCTGGCTAGACATAGAAATTGCGCGGAGCCCCACGCATTTTTTTTAATTATTTCATGAAATTCTGAGATTCTGACTCTGAGACTCTGACTCTGAGACTCTGACTCTGAAATTCATGAAATAATTTAAAAAAAATGCGTGGGGCTCCGCGCAATTTCTATGTCTAGCCAGGTACAGCTAAGCAGCTGGGGGCTGGAATCCGCAGCGCAGGGATGCCCAAGCTTTCTGGGCACCCCCCGCTGCAAATTGCAGCCCGCAGCCGCCCCAGAAGATGGCGCGTTCATTGAAGCGCCATCCTCTGGCGCTGAACCCCGCTCTTCCAGCGGCCCTGGTAGCGGTGGCACGCTGGGTAATAAAGAGGTTAGGGCCAGCTTTGTATTATCAGCTGGCCCTAAGCCCGAAATTTATGGCGGTCACGCCAATATTAGACATGACCGCCATGAATTTCTATTAAATTGTTTTAAAAAAAACACAACACAAGAAAAATTTTTTATTAGAAATAAAAAAAAAAAGCCATTAGGGACTCCATCTTTAATTAAAAAAATCCTCTTCCGTCCGACGCAGTCCAAAACGCGATGTCCTCTCTGCTACATCCCCTGTGCATAAATATAGATGTCTATGCACAGGGAATAAGCAGACTGAGAACAATCTCAGCTCTGCTACATCATCTCTGTGCACAGACATTCATGTCTGTACACAGGGAATGAGCAGACTGAGAACAATCTCAGCTCTGCTACATCATCTCTGTGCACAGACATTCATGTCTGTACACAGGGAATAAGCAGACTGAGAACAATCTCAGCTCTGCTACATCATCTCTGTGCACAGACATTCATGTCTGTACACAGGGAATGAGCAGACTGAGAACAATCTCAGCACTGCTACATCATCTCTGTGCACAGACATTCATGTCTGTACACAGGGAATGAGCAGACTGAGAACAATCTCAGCACTGCTACATCAGGCAGCAGGCGGGCTCTAGGACCCTGGAGCTGCACAGAGAAGACAGCTGGACTGGCTCGCAAAGAAACAGCAGTTATCTGCGAGTTTCCCTGCTATCACTGGCACAGTAGCCAGTGATTACTAGCGAGTCTAATGCAAACAATGGCAATCCTAGTGTTGTCAGCGTTTCTGACAAAACTAGGATTGATATTGATTTGCATTGGACTCGTGCGAGTAATCACTGGGAAACTCGCAGAGTACCGAGTCCTGCGAGTCCCTTACTACTCGCCGAGTAACGAGTCCTAGCGAGTAGATTCGCCCATCCCTAGTCTCGGCCCCTGTCTGTCCCCGTGAAAGAACCGAGAAGGTGAAGAGAACAACGAGTAACTGCCCGGTTCCCGAGTCTTCCCCGTCACTGGAGTGGGCGTGTCATATACAATATATAATACCGTGATTCACCAAAAATAAGACCTAGGAAAGGTTTTGCTGAACTGCTAAATATAAGGCCTCTCCCGAAAGTAAGATGACTCACCCCGTGGGGGCCGTGGGGTACTCAGAGCCGGGCCAGGGTGATGTCATCGGGGATTGAGATGTCACGGCGGCGTGACATGATCCGTGGCCCCGGAGCGGTCAATAAAATGAAGGGAGAAGGGGTATTTGGAATGGGGGGAGTTTAGGGGTGGTTGTCATCACGCCACCCGTGGTATACGGCTATTAGTAGCCGCCGCTGCGATCCGGGACCTCTGGGGAGGATGGGAGTGCAGCTGAGCTGGTGTCGCTCCCACAGGTGGAGCGGGTCCCCAGGGCATCTGGTGTAGAGGTCTTGGGTGATGGTGGGCCGGCGGGGCTGAGCTGGGTACAGGGAAGGATCGGAGCATCTTGTAGGCAGCCTCCTGCGGCATTTCAGTCTACCGCTCCCCAGGCAAGAAAATGAACAGTTTCACACAAAAGTCTGAGTTCCAAACCCGGTTTACTTAACATTCTTTGCTCGCACCACTGGATACAGTTCAGGTTCAATTGCATTCTGGATAGTCCTCCGCAACCGGGATGGCTTGTCCAGTACACCCCCTTCGTGTTCCTCCCTCCTCGGGTTGCTCTCTCAGCGCTGCTTACTCGCCTGACTCCTGCCTTTGTACACAGTGCCTCAATCCAGCAGCCATGGGTCCTGTCGGGCGACTGGCCGTGTCCCCTGACCCTAGTATGGCTACCTTCTTGGCGGATGTGCCAGGAGTGACCCACAGCTCCTCGGGATCTCGTGGCCTCCGGTTCCGTGGTTGGAGCGTAGAGTCTCCTCGCCACCTTCAGGGCTGGGTCCCTGGTTCTCAACCTGCCCTTCCGCTTCACTTCAGATTCGTATGCACAGGTGGATCGCTCACTGACCGTGCCCCTAGGGCTCTCTCTGTCTCTCTGCAGTCCGTTATCCCGGGACCCGGGATGAGCCTCATCTGTGCTCAAGTCCTACGGGTCCTTCCTCACTCCACCAACTTTCTCTCTGAACTGCTCAACTACTTCCTGTGGTCTTTCCTTTTCTCCTTCCTGACTGCTTACCTACTAACTTCTCACCCTCCACCTCTCTCCCCGCCATCCCGCTGACTACCTGGGTTCTCCCTCTATTGCGTTTATCCGCCGTACCTGGGACCAGGTGTGTTGGGTGCTTTTGTGTATGTCTGGACTCACCATCCCGAGAACAGGAATACTACACTCGTGGGTTGGGTGCAGTACCCCTCTGTGGCAACCAGACCGCAGGGGCACCACGAAGACCTAGCAAAGTTTTTGTTTGGAGGCATGCCTGCCTAACAGAACACCAGGGCATGCAGCTGCGGTACGTTTTAGCCCTGCCGCTGTTGTCCAGGTGACCGCTGTTTTAAGTATTCCAGGCGCCGCTCAGACAAGCTCTCTGGCTCACAACTATCAATAGCAGCCGGCCAATCAAAGGCCAGCAGCCACCGGCCAATCAGAGGCCAGCAACTAATGTTGGCGCATGATGTTACATGCGGGCTTCTGATTGGCTGGCGGCTTACATCTATGGTAGCTTAGCCAGAGAGCTTAGAGCGGTGCCCAGAATAGATACAGCACGGACCACGGAGGACCAGTGAGAAAAGGTGTGTGAGTGTGTATACACTACCGTATGTATGTGTGTATGTTTTTTTTTGCATATAATGGGGATATTAGAGGCTGAAAAAGGATGATAGGGATGATGGGGGCTGCAAGAGGATATTGGGGGCTGCAAAAGGATAATGGGATGATGGGAGCTGCAAGAGGATGATGGGGATATTGGGGGCTGCAAAAGGATGATCAGGATGATGAGAGCTGCAAGAGGATGATGGGGATATTGGGGGCTGCAAAAGGATGATGGGGATGATGGAGGTTGCAAGAGGATATTGGGGGCTGCAAAAGGATGATGGGGATATTGGAGGCTGCAAAAGGATGATGGGGGCTGCAAGAGGATATTGGGGGCTGCAAAAGAATGATGGGGATGATGGAGACTGCAAAAGTATGATGGGGTTGAGGGGGGCTGCAAGAGGATGATGGCGATATTGGGGGCTGCAAAAGGATGATGAGGATGATGGGGGCTGCAAGAGGATAATGGGGATATTGGGAGCTGCAAAAGGATGCTGGAGTTGTTGGGGGCTGCAAGAGGAAGATGGGGATGATGGGGGCTGCATGGGGATGATGGTATTTTTGGGGGGGCAAAAGGATGATGGGGGCTGGAAAAATAAGACATCCTCTGAAAATAAAACCTAGCGCATCTTGAGGAGCGAAAATTAGTACAATACACTGTCTTACTTTGGGCGAAGCAGGGTACTCGTATGAAGGTAAGACGTGTGCGCTGAGCTTTTAGGTAATTGCTGGGATTATGGACTTGTTCTTTCTGATCTTGGTAATGACACAGAAGACTGAGCATTATATCGACAAGTTGTCAGATTTTGGCGACCTCCCTCCCGGTGACGGCCTTCTTCCAGATTGATCGCTACGTTCTGCTTTATGTGACCGGTCTGGAAGGTCCCTGATACAATGACACAAAATCAAGTCATGTCTGACATAACCAGCACAATCTAATATATAAAGCTGAATGTGTGTGTGTATATCCGGGATTGGCATCTACACCGTCACGACTACAGCCACAAACTTTTGCACAGTCACACATCTGGACCCCAGGAGCGTCATAGGCTGTTCTGAGGTCAAATTTTAACCCCGCGCGTTCAAATTCACCAAACAATTTTGCCCCTATCTACATAATGGGGAAAAAGTGACAGTTACCAGTTGACAGTTGTGAATGAGAGGGGCTTAATGACAGCACCAAAGACTAACAGCATATACCAGCATATAGTCACTAAGGTGGGGACCCAACATGAGATAATCACCACGCACGGGGACATGTATACACAACACACGCACACAAAGAGTAACAGCAAGTGTATAGACGCTAAGGTGCAGCCCCAACATTGGATACTCACCACGCACCTGAACACACACACACACCACAAAGACACACACACACCCCCCACAAGGACATACACACATACGCACCCTATAGCGACACATGCACTCACCCCACAGGGACACACACCCCACAGGAACACACAGACCCCATAGGGATGGACACACACCACAGAGACACACGCTCCCCCCAAAAGGACACACACCACTGGGACACACACACCACACAGACAGACACAGATGTGCACATATCGCCTCACACACCTCGCCTCATACGTCTGGTATCTTTAATTTCCAAAAATAATCATCTGATTAAAAACAGCCAATGTGCAGCACATGAGCCATATAGAGAATTAAGGCAGATGTCAGTCACATGAGCTGTCTATTATGTGTATGTGTGAGGTAACATATACTGCCCGGCCGGGGGAGGGTTTACTGTTGGCTGGAGATTTATTAGGCTGCCTATAGCAACCAATCACAGCTCAGCTTCTATTTTCCTGCAGGTCATTAATATGACATATTCACATTCTATTTTGTTATAGCTAACAGCAGTTATTTATTAACCCGGGCGTAGCCGGGTACTACAGCTCTTTGCCTTTTTGCCTCCCGCTGTTCTCACCCGTCTTCTATTCTCTGATGTGACGTCACACAGCCCGCCCTGTCACATGTCGCTGTACACAGTGCGACGCTGCGGGTGAGAACAGAGGGGGGCAAGGGGTATCCTGCCCCCGCAGCCATCCGGCCCCCCCTGCAGCCATCCTGCCCACCCCTGCAACCATCCTGCCCACCCCGGCCCCATCCTGCCCCCCCCAGCCATCCTGCCCACCCCCGCAGCCATCCTGCCCCCCCGGCGCCATCCTGCCCCCCTTCCCGGCTCCACCCTGCCCTCCTTTCCGGCTCCATCCTGCCCCCCCGGCTCCATCCTGCCCCCCCTGCATCCATCCTGCCCCCCCCAGCTCCATCCTGCCCCTTCCCCCAGCTCCATCCTGCCCCCCTTCCCGGCTCCATCCTGCCCCTCGCTCGCTCCTTCCTGCCCCATTCACTCCGTCCTGCCCCGCTCGCTTCATCCTGCGCCGCTCGCTCCGACCTGCCCAGCTCACTCCGTCCTGCCCAGCTCACTCCGTCCTGCCCAGCTCGCTCTGTCCTGCCCAGCTCGCTCTGTCCTGCCCAGCTCGCTCTGTCCTGCCCAGCTCGCTCTGTCCTGCCCAGCTCACTCTGTCCTGCCCAGCTCGCTCTGTCCTGCCCAGCTCGCTCTGTCCTGCCCAGCTCGCTCTGTCCTGCCCAGCTCGCTCCGTCCTGCCCCGCTCGCTTTGTCCTGCCCCGCTCGCTCCATCCTGGCCCACTCGCCCCATCCTGCGCTGCACGCTCCATCCTGCCCCCCCGCATTCATCCTGCCTCTCCCACATCCATCCTGCCCCCCCCGCATCCATCCTGCACCTACCCCCCCGCATCCATCCTGCCCCGCCGCATCCATCCTGCCCCACTCGCTCCATCCTGCCCCCCCGCCACCATCCTGTCCCCCCTTCACCATCCGGCCCCCTGGCTCCATCCTGCCCCCCTGGCACCATGACCTGCCGGCTCCATCCTGCTCCCCCCCGCCTCCATCCTGCTCCCCCGGCTCCATCCTGTCCCCCCCGCATCCATCCTGCCCCCCCCGCATCCATCCTGCCCCCCTCGCATCCATCCTGCCCCCCTCGCATCCATCCTGCCCCCCTCGCATCCATCCTGCCCCCCTCGCATCCATCCTGACCCCCTCGCATCCATCCTGCCCCCCCCGCATCCATCCTGCCACCCTCGCATCCATCCTGCCCCCCTCGCATCCATCCTGCCCCCCCCGCATCCATCCTGCCCCCCTCGCATCCATCCTGCCCCCCTCGCATCCATCCTGCCCCCCTCGCATCCATCCTGCTCCCCCGCATCCATCCTGCCTTCCTGCATCCATCCTGACCCCCTCGCATCCATCCTGCCCCCCCCGCATCCATCCTGCCCCCCTCGCATCCATCCTGCCCCCCTCGCATCCATCCTGCCCCCCTCGCATCCATCCTGCTCCCCCGCATCCATCCTGCCTTCCTGCATCCATCCTGACCCCCTAGCATCCATCCTGCCCCCCCAGATCCATCCTGCCCCCCCAGATCCATCCTGCCCCCCTGCATCCATCCTGCCCGGCTCGCTCCATCCTGCCTCCGCCTCCATCCAGCCCCCCAAATCCATCCAGGCCCCCTCGGCTCCATCCTGCATCTTCGGCTTCATCCTGCCCCGCTTGCTCCATCCTGCCCCCCTTGCTCCATCCTGCCCCCTCCTGCCATCATCCTGCCCCCCCCACCATCCTGCCTTTCCCCTCCCCCCTCCCCCCGTCACCTTCCTGCCCCCCCTCGGTTTCCCAGGCAACGACAGGTCCTAAAGGCCTGTAGGACCTAGAAGGCGGAGGTGGAGCGAGCCGGCGGACAGGTGAGTATCCTCACTGAGCATTTTTTTATTTTTACTTTAACTGTGGAGGAGCGGGGGGGGGAGCAGAGTATGCCCATATACCATAGTGCTGCTATACATGTACTGTAATGTACCGCCATATACTATAGCGCTGCTATACATGTAATGTAATGTACCGCCATATACCATAGCGCTGCTGTACATGTACTGTAATGTCCGGCCATATACTATAGTGCTGCTATACATGTACTGTAATGTACCGCCATATACCATAGCGCTGCTATACATTGTGAGGTAGCGCCCCAGGGGAACCCGCTTGGCACGGGGAAAATGACAGCAGCGACTATACTTCAACGTAACATAACCAGCGGATTTATTAATTTCTGTCATAAACCGCTTTCAACACATAAACCATAACACTGTATTTCCATTTTCACATATAATATGCATATCCGTACATTGCATTATATGACATTCCCATATGACATTACATTACAGGACATTCACATACGTTTTCCCCAGAACATCAAGGCGTCACCCACCGACCCTTGCAGACCTCAGTCTGGTTCTAAAGACGGCTATCACCGTCTATCACCCTGACAGGGATCATTCCCCATCCTATTGCACACGAGTCATCACACATGGCATTTTTACATAAGCCATCACATAGTAACAGGAACCCTGTCACTCAGTACACACGAGACCTCCACGGATCCACCGGGATCTAGGACACTACATCAACGGGACCATATCATGACTCACTCAGTCAGTCCCAAAGTCGGCTGTGACCGCCTGGCTCTTGAGCCGTACTTGGTCTCTCACACCGCACATCTGACCGCCTGGCCCTTGAGCCATCCTCGGTCCTCATCACACATATGACCGCCTGGCCCTTGAGCCGTCCTCGGTCCTGGACACTGGCTGGCATGCACACATCAGGTGCACTAGCATGGAGCTGGCAGGCTCCCTTCACTTCCCCCACCGGGGATGGATCACTTCCAGCACCTCCTCACATGGCAGTGGTCTGGACTTCTGAATCCCATCGTCCTCTCCTCACTCAGACACCTGGCAGGTTCTTATCCAGGCTACTCACTCACAGCTGCAACACAGTGAGTCAATCAGCACATCTTCACTCACACACAGACCTGACATGTGATTAACCCCCTGTGCACCACTCAGGTTTAGCCCAGCAAAGCACTCATCCCCACAGGTTCAGCCGCTCATTAGGCTCATGAATGTATCGGATCTTCAGCACTCACACTCAGCTGTTTTACTCAGCTCATGAAAATCCATCATTTGTTAACCCCCTGTACACCGGACAGGTTTCACACAGCACACACAATCAGGAAAACCGGCCCATCTGAACAGAGACCTGCATTGATAACCCGTGTGATGCACCCGGCCAGGGGCCACATCACCACAACATATACTGTAATGTCCCGCCATATACCACAGCGCTGCTATACATGTGCTGTAATGTAACACCATATACCAAAGCGCTGCTATACATGTGCTGTAATGTACCACCATATACTATAGTGCGGCTATTCATTTGCTGTAATGTACCGCCATGTACTATAGTGCTGCTATACATGTGCTGTAATGTACCGCCATACGCTATAGTGCTGCTATACATGTACTGTAATGTACCGTCATATACTATAGTGCTGCTATACATGTACTGTAATATACCACCATATACCATAGCGCTGCTATATATATATATATATATATATATGTAGTTCACTCACGTTGACTGAACAAGTTCTGTCAGTCACAGTATGTCAACTACATACATATTCTAGAATACCCGATGCGTTAGAATCGGGCCACCATCTAGTATATATATAATCTTATGTATAAAATACAATACATAGTGGCCAAAAAAGTATTTAGTCAGCCACTGTCGCGGGGTCCTTCTCCAGTATCCCACAATCAATAGAGCGAGAGGTGCGTGAACAGCCCAAGAACCTTTATTGCTTGAAAACATAAAAATCCATAAAACAATCCATCAGAATACTGTATATCCAGGTAATCCAGGTGACTCTCAAATGCCTCTGGAGAGCTCACCTCGGCTTCAGCATCCCACACAAATGACTGAGTCGTACTGCTTCTCCTCCCCCCAATACTTCCCCGATCCAAAACCAGGTCTATTGAATCTCCAGGAGGTGGTACAAACATTTACAGACAGAGGACTAGAATGACCAAGTAAGGCTATGTCCACAGTAATTCAGTTGTATGACCCTCAGGAGTGTAATGAGTGCACAGGAAAGGGGAAGGGGAGATACACAGTATAGGAACACATTTGTAAAATGCAGTAAAGTATAACCCACCATATCCACCATTACAGTCACCAATTGTGCAGGTTCTCCCACTTATATAGATGAGGTCGGCCTGTAACTGACATCATAGGTGACCTCAACTATGAGAGACACAATGAGAAAACAAATCCTGAATATCACATTGTCTGATGATTTCGAAAGAAATTGTTTTCAAATTTTGGTGGAAAATAAGTATTTGGTCAATAACAAAAGTTCCTCTCAGTACTGTGTTCTCTCTCCTTTGTTGGCAATGACAGAGGTGAAACGTTTTCTGTAAGTCTTCACAAGGTTGGCACACACTGGTGCTGCTATGTTGGCACACGCTGGTGCTGGTATGTTGGCACACCCTGGTGCTGGTATGTTGGCACACGCTGGTGCTGGTATGTTGGCACACCCTGGTGCTGGTATGTTGGCACACGCTGGTGCTGGTATGTTGGCACACGCTGGTGCTGGTATGTTGGCACACACTGGTGCTGGTATGTTGGCACACACTGGTGCTGGTATGTTGGCACACACTGGTACTGGTATGTTGGCACACACTGGTACTGGTATGTTGGCACACACTGGTGCTGGTATGTTGGCACACACTGGTGCTGGTATGTTGGCACACGCTGGTGCTGGTATGTTGGCACACGCTGGTGCTGGTATGTTGGCACACGCTGGTGCTGGCATGTTGGCACACGCTGGTGCTGGTATGTTGGCACACACTGGTGCTGGTATGTTGGCACACACTGGGTGCTGGTATGTTGGCACACGCTGGTGCTGGTATGTTGGCACATGCTGGTGCTGGTATGTTGGCACACGCTGGTGTTGATATGTTGGCACACGCTGGTGCTGGTATGTTGGAGCACACTGGTGCTGGTATGTTGGCACACACTGGTGCTGGTATGTTGGCACACACTGGTGCTGGTATGTTGGCACACACTGGTACTGGTATGTTGGCACACACTGTTGCTGGTATGTTGGCACACACTGGTACTGGTATGTTGGCACACACTGGTGCTGGTATGTTGGCAAACACTGGTGCTGGTATGTTGGCACACACTGGTGCTGGTATGTTGGCACACACTGGTGCTGGTATGTTGGCACACACTGGTGTTGGTATGTTGGCACACACTGGCGCTGATATGTTGGCACATGCTGGTGCTGGTATGTTGACATGCACTGGTGCTGGTATGTCGGCACACACTGTTACTGTTATGTCGGCTCATTCGTCCATGCAGATCTCCTCTATAGAGCAGTGATGTGTTGGGGCTGTCGCTGGACAACATGGACTTTCAACTCCCTCCAAAGGTTTTCTATAGGGTTTAGATCTGGAGACCGGCTAGGCCACTCCAGGACCTTGAAATACTTCTTATGAAACCACTCCTTCATTGCCCTAATGGTCTGCTTGGGATCATTGTCATGCTGAAAGACCCAGCCATGTTTCATCTTCAATGCCCTTGCTGATGGAAGGAGGTTTGCTCTCAAAATCTCACGATATATGGCTTCATTCATTCTTCCATGTACACGGATCAGTCGTCCTGGTCCCTTGGTAGAGAAACAGCCCCAAAGCATGTTGTTGCCACCCCCATGCTTCACAGTAGGTATGGTGTTCTTTGGATGCAACTCAGCATTCTTTCTCCTACAAACATGACGAGTTGTGTTTCTACCAAACAGTTCTACTTTGGTTTCATCTGACCATATGACATTCTCCCAATATCTCTTCTGGATCATTTAAATGCTCTCTAGCAAACTTCAGACAGGCCCGGACATGTAATGGCTTAAGCCGGAGGACACGTCTGGCACTGCAGGATCTGAGTCCCTGGTGGGGTAGTGTGTTACTGATGGTAGCCTATGTAATGCTGGTCCCAGCTCTCTGCAGGTCATTCACTAGGCCCCCCGTGTGGCTCTGCGATTTTTGCTCACTGTTCTTGAGATCATTTTGACCCCACGGGGTGAGATCTTGTGTGGAGCCCCAGATAGAGGGAGATTATCAGTGGTCTTCTATGTCTTCCATTTTCTAATTATTGCTCCCACGGTTGATTTCTTGCCTATTGCAGATTCAGTCCTCCCAGCCTGGTGCAGAGCTACAATGTTGTTTCTGGTGTCCTTCGACAGCTCTTTGGTCTTCACCATAGTGGAGTTTGGAGTGTGACTGTCTGAGGTTGCCGACAAGTGTCTTTTATACTGATACAAGATCATACAAGAGCCAGTACTACAGGTAATGAGAGGACAGAGGAGTCTCTTATAGAAGAGTTTACAGGTCTATGAGAGCCAGAAATCTTGCTTGTTTGTAGGTGACCAAATACTTATTTTCCACCAAAATTTGAAAAAAAAATTCTTTCCAAATCATCAGACAATGTGATCTTCAGGATTAGTTTTCGCCTTGTGTCTCTCACAGTTGAGGTCACCTATGATGTCAGTTACAGGCCGACCACATCTATATGAATGGGAGAACCTGCACAATAGGTGGCTGACGAAATCGTTTTTTTTCCCCTCTGTGGGTCACTGGCAGACACAGACAGAAACATGCCCTTGTACAAGAACAATATTTGGGCACTTTGCCCACCCAAGAGCTTATCGAAATGCAATATTGCATCAGCTTTGAAGATAGAAATGGCCCCCCGGATGCACAGACTTCACCAATGATATGTCCACCCCTGAAATAAGTATCTGAAATAGGAGAAAATGTAACCTCAGCATTAATGACTACTACAATCAAAAAATGATGAAAAGGCATAGTAGAATCCGAAAAATTCTATACGTTGTAAGACTGGCGCCAGACACCTCATGGAGGGGAGATATGCGTCACAGAGGTGGTTATCCTCAGTGATATAAGCCTGGAAGCAAGCTCCAGCACATATAATGCTGAAGAGGTTAATAAGACTTGGCAGAGACGGGTGAATGAGCAGTCAGACAGATGGGTGGGACTGGCTGCTCACATGTCCCCACCCCGGGGCGTAGTATAGTGGATATATGAAAGTTCAGGTGTATCATTAGGAGTCGGTGTATAGAGGTAAGAAGTGTGAAGTCTCTGTGCTTGGACTAGTTTTGTGGTTCAACGCTAAAGTGCCGCCATTAGGACTCTGTATCCTGCCAAGAAAGACCATTTATTTTCCTTATGTCTCGCTTTTTGGAGTACTAAAAAAGCAGCCTGGACACTTTTGGTTAAATTGCATCCCGTGCCGACTTCGATGTAACTGAGTGAGTACAGACCATACATTACTGCAGAGTCCTCAACTTAACAATAATATAAGAACCCCTATGTACAAGAATATAACTACTATAATACTGCTCCTATATACAAGAATATAACTACTATAATACTGCCCCTATGTACAAGAATATAACTACTATAATACTGCTCCTATGTACAAGAATATAACTACTATAATACTGCTCCTATTACAAGAATATAACTACTATAATACTGCTCCTATGTACAAGAATATAACTACTATAATACTGCCCTATATACAAGAATATAACTACTATAATACTGCCCCTATATACAAGAATATAACTACTATAATACTGCTCCTATATACAAGAATATAACTACTATAATACTGCCCCTTTATACAAGAATATAACTACTATAATACTGCCCTATGTACAAGAATATAACTACTATAATACTGCTCCTATATACAAGAATATAAGTACTATAATACTGCCCCTATATACAAGAATATAGCTACTATAATACTGCTCCTATGTACAAGAATATAACTACTATAATACTGCCCTATATACAAGAATATAGCTACTATAATACTGCTCCTATGTACAAGACTATAACTACTATAATACTGCTCCCTATATACAAGAATATAACTAATATACTGCTCCTATATACAAGAATATAACTACTATAATACTGCTCCTATATACAAGAATATAACTACTATAATACTGCCCCTATATACAAGAATATAGCTACTATAATACTGCTCCTATGTACAAGACTATAACTACTATAATACTGCTCCCTATATACAAGAATATAACTAATATACTGCTCCTATATACAAGAATATAACTACTATAATACTGCTCCTATATACAAGAATATAACTATATAATACTGCCCTATATACAAGAATATAACTACTATAATACTGCCCCTATATACAAGAATATAACTACTATAATACTGCTCCTATATACAAGAATATAACAACTATAATACTGCTCCTATATACAAGAATATAACTACTATAATACTGCCCCTATATACAAGAATATAACTACTATAATACTGCTCCTATATACAAGAATATAACTACTATAATACTGCCCCTATGTACAAGAATATAACTACTATAATACTGCCCTATGTACAAGAATATATCTACTATAATACTGCTCTTATATACAAGAATAGAACTACTATAATACTGCTCCTATGTACAAGAATATAACTACTATAATACTGCTTCTATATACAAGAAAATCACTATTATAATACTGCCCTATATACAAGAATATAACTACTATAATACTGCTCTATGTACAAGAATAATAACTATATAATACTGCCCCTATGTACAAGAATATAAGTACTATAATACTGCTCCTATATACAAGAATATAACTACTATAATACTGCCCCTATATACAAGAATATAACTACTATAATACTGCTTCTATATACAAGAAATATAACTACTATAATACTGCCCCTATATACAAGAATATAACTACTATAATACTGCCTCTATGTACAAGAATATAACTACTATAATACTGCCCCTATGTACACAGAATATAAGTACTATAATACTGCTCCTATATACAAGAATATAACTACTATAATACTGCTCCTATATACAAGAATATAATACTATAATACTGCCCCTATATACAAGAATATAACTACTATAATACTGCCCTATATACAAGAATATAACTACTATAATACTGCCCCTATATACAATAATATAACTACTATAATACTGCTCCTATATACAATAATATAACTACTATAATACTGCTCCTATATACAAGAATATAACTACTATAATACTGCTCCTATGTACAAGATATAACTACTATAATACTGCTCCTATATACAAGAATATAACTACTATAATACTGCCTCTATGTACAAGAATATAACTACTATAATACTGCCCCTATATACAAGAATATAACTACTATAATACTGCTCCTATATTACAAGAATATAACTCTATAATACTGCTCCTATATACAAGGAATATAACTACTATAATACTGCCCCTATATACAAGAAATATAAACTTACTATATATACTGCCCCTATATACAAGAATATAACTACTATAATACTGCCCCTATATACAAGAATATAACTACTATAATACTGCCCCTATATACAAGAATAATATATGATAACTATAAAATATATACTGCTCCTATGTACAAGAATATAACTACTATAATACTGATCCTATATACAAGAATATAACTACTATAATACTGCTCCTATGTACAAGAATATAACTACTATAATACTGCTCCTATATACAAGAATATAACTACTATAATACTGCCCCTATATACAAGAATATAACTACTATAATACTGCCCCTATATACAAGAATATAACTACTATAATACTGCTCCTATATACAAGAATATAACTACTATAATACTGCCCCTATATACAAGAATATATAACTTCAATAATATACATTCTACTAGATATGGCCCGATGCTATCATATCAGGAGGTGTTGTCTTTGTGCTCACTTGTGCAGTGTCTGTGCTCTCCCTGTGCGCTACCTGTCTGCTCTTTGTGGCCCCCCTGTGCAGTCTCTTTACCCCTCCCCCCCCTTCCCGTGCGGTGTCTGTGGCCCTCTTGTGCGGTCTCTTTCCCCCCCAGTGTGTCCTCAGTGTCCCCCTGTGTGTTCTATGTTCCCCTCGTTTGTTCTCTCTGTGGCCCCCTGTGGCTCTCTATGGCCTCACTGTATATTGTTTGTGCTGCTCTTTGTTCTCTCTGTGGCTCCTCTGTGAACTCTGTGGCCCCTCTGCCCTCATTTATTCTCTGTGACCCCCTGTGGCTCTCGGTGTCCCCCTGTTCATTCTCTGTGCTCCTCTTTGTTCTTTCTGAGGTCCTTTGTCGCTCTCTGTGCCCCCATTATACATTCTCTGTGCTCTGTGTTCTTTCTGTGCTTCCCGTGCGCTCTCTGTGCCCCTCATTTGTTCTCTCTGTGCCCCCCTGTGGCTTCTATGCCCCCTGTCGCTCTCTGTGCTCCCCCTGTACATTCCTGTGCTCTTTGTTCTTTCTGTGCTTCCCTGCTCTCTCTGCGCCCTCATTTGTTCTCTCTGTGCCCCCCTGTGGCTCTGTGGCCTCTGTGACCCCCCTGTGCATTCTCTGGGCCCCTGTTAGCTCCCTATGTGCACTCCTGTGGCTCTCTGTAGCCCCCTGTGCATTCTGTATGGTCTCCTGTGCCCCCCTGTGGCTCTCTGTGCCCACCTGTGGCTCTCTGTGCCCCTCTGTGGCTCTCTGTGCCCTCTGTGCTCTCTGTGCCCCTGTGGCTCTCTGTGCCCCTCTGTGGCTCTCTGTGCCCACTGTGGCTCTCTGTGCCCTCGTGGCTCTCTGTGCCCCTCTGTGCTCTCTGTGCCCCTGTGGCTCTCTGTGCCCCCTGTGGCTCTCTGTGCCCACCTGTGGCTCTCTGTGCCCCTCTGTGGCTCTCTGTGCCCCTCTGTGGCTCTCTGTGCCCCCCTGTGGCTCTCTGTGCCCCTCTGTGGCTCTCTGTGCCCACCTGTGGCTCTCTGTGCCCCTCTGTGGCTCTCTGTGCCCCTCTGTGGCTCTCTGTGCCCACCTGTGGCTCTCTGTGCCCCTCTGTGGCTCTCTGTGCCCCTCTGTGGCTCTCTGCGCCCCCCTGTGGCTCTCTGTGCCTCCCTATGGCTCTCTGTGCCCCCCTGTGGCTCTCTGTGCCCCCCTGTGGCTCTCTGTGGTCCCAAGGCAATTATATAAGACGATCTATCATATAGTTAGAGTAGATGTAATATTCGGTGTCTTTCTTCTACAGGCTCTTTATCAGGAGACCATGGTTACGTCATGTACGTTTTTTGTCCTCTTACTGGGTGCGGTCCATTGTCAGATCCCCAGAGCGTGTGCCACAGATGAAGCCCAAGAATCAAAGACTTGTTGCCCATTATGGGAGGATGGCAGCCCCTGTGGATCCAAATCTGGACGTGGTCAGTGTACGGTCAATCCACGCTCCACACCATATGCCGGACGGCGCCAATATCAGGACGTTCGCGTGGGCTGGCCGGGCGAATTTGGTAAGTATAGTTGTATTTGCTCCGGAAACTACGGTTTCCCCAACTGTGGCCAGTGCAAGCACGGCTTCACCGGAGAGAAATGCGACCGTAGAAAGATAGTGGTGCGGAAAGATATCCGCCAGCTCACACCTGTGGAAAGGGCCAAGTTCTTCAAGTACATGACTATGGCCAAAACCACAATCAGTGAAAATTATGTCATCCTGACCTGCGGGGACAGACACTTCAGGGACTCGTACCGCTTCGTGAACGCCACCGTCTATGACGTGTTTGCTTGGATCCATTATTACTCTATGAAGCCCCTTCTGGTGGATGGCAGATTTGATTTTAGCACAAACTACGCCCATCAGGGTCCGGCTTTCCTCCCTGGCATCGTCAGGGTATCATGATGCTCGAGGAGGAAATTCAGCTCTTGACCGGAGACGAAGACTTTGCCATTCCTTATTATGACTGGAGAGGGGAGACTAACTGCTCCATCTGCACCAATGAATTCCTCGGAGCGAGTGACATACAAGGTTTCCTGGAAGAATCCTCGCACTTCGCACCCTGGAAAGTAAGTATCCGGGAATGACGTCTGGGGGATAATCTTCGTCTCATGTGCTGATCGTTAGCTCTATGATATCCTCTAGTCACATCCAGAGCTGCATTCAGCCTTCTGCTGTGAGAACCAGTCAGCTGCATTTTACTAAGTATAGACAGACCCGTATGGACGCAGTCACACTGATTAAAATGATACCTGAAGTGAAGAAATCAGTTTAGTTTCATTTGCTTTTGAAGTTTTCTTCTCTTCGTATGTTTGTGCATCAGGGCAGGACTGGTGGAAGGGTCCTCATCCCTGATCCAACCCCTCTGCTGCCCCTGGGTGTCTATTCTTCATTCTTATTTAAGTTTTGCACATACAGTTAGGGCCAGAAATATTTGGACAGTGACAGAAGTTTTGTTATTTTAGCTGTTTACAAAAACATGTTCAGAAATACAATTATATAAAATATAATATGGGCTGAAAGTGCACACTCCCAGCTGCAATATGAGAGTTTCCACATCCAAATCGGAGAAAGGGTTTAGGAATCATAGCTCTGTAATGCATAGCCTCCTCTTTTTCAAGGGACCAAAAGTAATTGGACAATGGACTCTAAGGGCTGCAATTAACTCTGAAGGCGTCTCCCTCGTTAACCTGTAATCAATGAAGTAGTTAAAAGGTCAGGGGTGGATTCCAGGTGTGTGGTTTTGCATTTGGAAGCTGTTGCTGTGACCAGACAACATGCGGTCAAAGGAACTCTCAATTGAGGTGAAGCAGAACATCCTGAGGCTGAAAAAAAAAGAAAAAATCCATCAGAGAGATAGCAGACATGCTTGGAGTAGCAAAATCAACAGTTGGGTACATTCTGAGAAAAAAGGAATTGACTGGTGAGCTTGGGAACTGTAAAAGGCCTGGGCGTCCACGGATGACAACAGTGGTGGATGATCGCCGCATACTTTATTTGGTGAAGAAGAACCCGTTCACAACATCAACTGAAGTCCAGAACACTCTCAGTGAAGTAGGTGTATCTGTCTCTAAGTCAACAGTAAAGAGAAGACTGCATGACAGTAAATACAAAGGGTTCACATCTAGATGCAAACCATTCATCAATTCCAAAAATAGACAGGCCAGAGTTAAATTTGCTGAAAAACACCTGAAAACAGCTCAGTTCTGGAAAAGTATTCTATGGACAGATGAGACAAAGATCAACCTGTACCAGAATGATGGGAAGAAAAAAGTTTGGAGAAGAAAGGGAACGGCACATGATCCAAGGCACACCACATCCTCTGTAAAACATGGTGGAGGCAACGTGATGGCATGGGCATGCATGGCTTTCAATGGCACTGGGTCACTTGTGTTTATTGATGATATAACAGCAGACAAGAGTAGCCGGATGAATTTGAAGTGTACCGGGATATACTTTCAGCCCAGATTCAGCCAAATGCTGCAAAGTTGATTGGACGGCGCTTCATAGTACAGATGGACAATGACCCCAAGCATACAGCCAAAGCTACCCAGGAGTTCATGAGTGCAAAAAAGTGGAACATTCTGCAATGGCCAAGTCAATCACCAGATCTTAACCCAATTGAGCATGCATTTCACTTGCTCAAATCCAGACTTAAGACGCAAAGACCCACAAACAAGCAAGACCTGAAGGCTGCGGCTGTAAAGGCCTGGCAAAGCATTAAGAAGGAGGAAACCCAGCGTTTTTGTGATGTCCATGGGTTCCAGACTTAAGGCAGTGATTGCCTCCAAAGGATTCGCAACAAAATATTGAAAATAAAAATATTTTGTTTGGGTTATGTTTATTTGTCCAATTACTTTTGACCTCCTAAAATGTGGAGTGTTTGTAAAGAAATGTGTACAATTCCTACATTTTCTATCAGATATTTTTGTTCAACCCTTCAAATTAAACGTTACAATCTGCACTTGAATTCTGTTGTAGAGGTTTCATTTCAAATCCAATGTGGTGGCATGCCGAGCCCAACTCGCCAAAATTGTGTCACTGTCCAAATATTTCTGGCCCTAACTGTATGCCATCCTGCCCACGGGCAGCGCTTGCGCAGATTGATCTCTTGGTCAACTTCAGTAAAATGGCACCGGTGGCATCGAGCAATCTGCGCATGTGCAGCTGGCGGTGCCATTTTCCCGAAGACTGCCAAGGGATCAATTTGCGCAAGCGCCACTCATAGGTAGGACGACACCAGTGTAAAATTTAAGGATGGGTGGCACTTTAGAAGATTGATCTCTTGAGGAAAATTGTGCCGATGGCTGAGCATGGAACGTTTTACTGATGTTCACCATGAGAGCAATCTGTGCAAGTGCCGCCCACAGCTGGGATGACGCCAGTGTGAAATTTAAATAAGGCTGAAGAAGAGATACACAGAGGCAGTGGAGAAGCTGGAAAAGAGCTGAAGACCCCTCCACCAATCAGTATGGCAGCACCAACATGGCCCTGTCCATACTCTACTGAGTAAAATGCGGGTGTAGAGCTGAGTAGATTGATCTATTCAGGAAAATGGTGCTGACCAGCTGCACATGCATGATATTCAGGACCAAGCTAAGGATATTTAGGACTAAGCTAAGAATATTCAGGCCTAACTTAAGGATTATCAAGACTAAGCTAAGGATATTCAGGCCTAAGTTAAATATATTCAGGACTAAGCTAAGGATATTCAGGACTAAGCTAAGGATATTCAGGACTAAGCTCAAGATATTCAGGACTAAGCTAAGGATATTCAGGATTAAGCTAAAGATATTCAGGACTAAGCTAAGGATATTCAGGATTAAGCTAAAGATATTCAGGACTAAGCTAAGGATAGTCAAGACTAAGATAAGGATATTCAGGACTAAGCTAAGGATATTCAGGACCAAGATAAGGATAATCAGGACTAAGATAAGGATAATCACAACTGAGCTAAATATATTCAAAACTAAGCTAAGGATATTCAGGACTAAGCTAAGGATATTCAAGACTAAGCTAAGGATATTCAGGACTAAGCTAAGGATATTCAGGACTAAGCTAAGGATATTCAGGATTAAGCTAAAGATATTCAGGACTAAGCTATGGAAATTCAGGACTAAGCTATGGAAAATCAGGACTAAGCTAAGGATATTCAAGACTAAGCTAAGGATATTCAGGACTCAGCTATGGATAATCAGGACTAAGCTAAGGATAATCAAGACTAAGCTAAGGATATTCAAGACAAAGAAAAGGATATTCAGGACTAAGATAAGGATATTCAGGACTAAGATAAAGATATTAGGATTAAATAAATTATATTTAGGACTAAGCCAAAGATATTCAGGACTAAGATAAGGATATTCAGCACTAACCTAAAGATATTGCCAATCAAATCCATAAATCACTGCTGCTCCTGCTGGTTCAGTTTCTGTTGTCAGAGAAGTGATATATGGCTGATGTGTAACAAATATGCAGCTCTGAATGTAACTTGAGTATAAGATCCCGGTTGCAAAAATGTATTTATTAGAAAATACTTGAATTCTCCATAATCTAACAATGCTGTACCCTCTTTTCTTAGAACTCATGTGTTGTTCCTCTATTATTCCTGCTGTCAATGTATAAATCAATTGACAAGTGGGTGATATTAGCTGGGTTGCATGTCCCTGATGGTGTGTGGACCCCCCCAGCTATCCAGGGTCCCGGCACTTGCCCGAGTGCACTGGCTGCTGATGCCGACACTGTGTCCCTGCTCACAACTTGTGCTGCCTGTATCATACTGTATAGGGGACACACTCCTGGAGGGATGGCACAATGCAGAGTTGTAAGAAAAGATGCACCAGAATGATTGTTTCTTGGGTAATGCATGCATTCAAAGTAAAGTCAGGGCAGTAATCAGATTCACTTTAAAGGGAACCCCGACATGAGCATAAACATAGCAAAAAGAGAAAGAACCTTGTGCCCCCTATATTGTACTAACACCGTATCCTCCACATCAGTCTGTTTGCAGCGGATATAATTATCCTGAAGCCATTTGCCAAACGGCAGGTGATCCGTGCCAGATGGAAAAACTCCACCGAAAACCGGGCTCAGATCCCTTTACTACTGGTCTGCCCTCCTTCCAAGATGTAGCGGCGACCCTTAACTTTGCAACCTTTGATACCCAGCCATTCAATTCGTTCTCCAGAAGGTGCTTCCGAAACGCTTTAGAAGGTAGGTGACTGTCTGGTACCAAATATCTATTAATAAAGCTGATTGTAAGTATGTGTGTATAGCCCTGCCCCCTTATAAGCCATGCCCCTTTATAGCCCACCCCATTATAGGCACACCCACTTATAGCCCCGTCACTTCATAATGCACAGGATGCATATGACTCTGCCCCTCCAGTTAGCCCCGCCCCTTCAGAATATGCCATCTGCATATGGCCCACACCCTTTTATAGCCACACCCACACCCACTTTATATAGCCATACCCCCTGCATAATGCACATTGGCATGTGCTCCGCCCCTCCAGTTAACACCACCCCCTTCAGAATGTGTCAGTGCATATGGCTCTACTAGCCTACAGTTAGCCCTGCCCCCTTCAGAATGCTCTGCTGCATATGGTTCTCCCCCTACAGTTAGGCCCACCTCTTAATCGTAACCCATGTAATGCCCCCTTCATAACCCCGCCCTTGCATGCATATGGCTCTGTCCTGGTTAGTTCCGCCCCTGTATTATGCCCCCTTTATTATTAAAACCCGGGCAATGCTGGGTTCTATAGCTAGTACATATAATCAGGGTACTGGAAGCTGAGCTTTATGCTGCTGTTTGCTTCACCTTATGCACAACCGTCTTACAAGCAGAGGGACACATTATTCATCTGTACAGAACACTGCAAACAGCGGCATCAATCTGAACTCCTTGTGCTGAGCCCAGGCTTTGGGGTACTCGGGTGTCAGGCCGCAACGGTTAACACTCCTGCTGTCACGGGAGTGGTGGCCGCGCCTGACCCCGTGTCCTGGACCTATCTTCCTAAAAAGGGGTGATATTCACAGGGTATTATATACAAAGTTGTTGTGACGCCACCTGTAGTTTCTGGTGATGGGTCACCAGCGCCGCCACAGTCCACCAGAGGTAGTTGTTAAAGCGGCTAGTGTGGTAAAGTCCTCCACAGGTAGGACTGGGACCTCTATAGGGAATAAAGTCATTCACAAGGAAATGCAACAGAGTCGAGTTCACTTCTCTCCAAATACTTTACTGGAAACTTGTAGCATTTTAAGTTGCAGTTCAGCATAAGTTGTTATAACAGGTAGCTAACGGGTGGCTGCAAGAGGATCCCAGGTGGTATGATGGAACCCTTGGTGTGTGCCTTCTTTCCCGTCTGCTCCTTCCTGCTTCCCAGTGGTTGTGTAAAGCCTGGTGACTTGAAGCCCACCTGACCTTCTTTCTTCTCTCACCCTTGCTGCCGTTGGGTAACCCTCTGCTGGCTGGCCACCTGCTCCTTCAGCAGTGCCTGGTTCCCTCTTTTGGACTGCTCAGGTGCCCAGGAGAATTGGATACTCGACGGGACTCCAGTTTCTCTGTGGTCCTATAGTATCCCACAAGTGCGGGCTCCGGTGCCCGGTAAACTGTCTGCGCCTGGGAGTCCTTTCTCCTACTCCCTCTATCCCTGGTCCCTCAGCGGAGGGACCCTTGCTCCACCAGAACTTAGGATCAGCGACCTAAGCCCCAAGACTCTCCTGTTCCCCCTAGGGGTGGTTATTATTCCCTCCCGGGTAACCTCCCACCGAGTGAACTAGTGTGGGAGTGCTGGTAATGGGTTCCATCCACCGTCCTAGAATCCGCTTGCACTTGGAGTATCTGCACCTCTTTTACGGGTGCAGTACTCCTATGTTACGCCTGCATAGCGGGGCGCCACACTTGCTCCACTGTGAGCATGATTTACAGGGAAAGTACGGAATTGTGGTTTAAGGACCTGGATTCTATGATATGGAGCAGACATGATCTGCCAAGGGCCCCCATGACACATAGGGCCCATGTGCAACTGCTTTCACCTGCCTTTAATGAGATCTTGGGTATTACACACATCATTGCTGACTCACTTGGTGCTCATTCCATTTTTTTAGGCTTCCTGAACCCCTTGGATGGGACCACACTTGGGCGCTATATGCACAACCAGGTCCACATCTATATGGGGGGAACCATGTCTCAAGTCCCCATCTCCAGCAATGACCCCATGTTCATGGTGCATCACTGCTTTGTTGACAAGTAGGTTCATTTGTGTTATTGTTACTTTAGTAATTATTAAATAGAAATAAAAAAATGAATCCCTGCTGAAGCTTCTTTTGGGGCAAAACATTTCCAGGTGGTATCTCCAAATGTTCACTGTTTGTCTGGCTACTGTGGATGCATAGAAAATAAACCCTTTTTTTATTGAGTAGTCCAGTTATTACAGCGTAGTTCGTTACAATGTAGCATATCATTAAAATTGCAGAAAATGCTAAACTCAGAAGCGGCAGAAATATTTTTTTTCTGTCCAGGACTTGAGATTGATAGATGTCACAATGGAAAAGAAAGTGCAACTGTGCGATCAGGACAAACCTAAGGATATTCAGGACTAAGATAACCAGCTGAGGATAATCAGGACTAACCTAAGGATAATCAGGACTAGGGTAAAGATATTCAGACTAAGCTAAGGATAATCAGGACTAAGCTAAGATAATCAGGACTAAGCTAAGGATAATCAGGACTAAGCTAAGGATAATCAGGACTAAGCTAAGGATAATCAGGACTAGGCGAAAGATATTCAGGACTAAGCTAAGGATAATCAGGACTAAGCTAAGGATAATCAGGAATAATGCTAAGGATATTCAGGACTAAGATAACCAGCTAAGGATAAGCAGGACTAACCTAAGGATAATCAGGACTAGGCTAAAGATATTCAGGACTAACCTAAGGATAATCAGGACTAAGCTAAGGATAATCAGGACTAAGCTAAGGATAATCAGGACTAAGCTAAGGATATTCAGGACTAAGCTAAGGATATTCAGGACTAAGATAACTAGCTAAGGATAGCCAGGACTAACCTAAGGATAATCAGGACTAGGCTAAAGATATTCAGGACTAACCTAAGGATAATCAGGACTAAGCTAAGGATAATCAGGACTAAGCTAAGGATAATCAGGACTAAGCTAAGGATAATCAGGACTAACTAACGGATATCAGGACTAAGCAATGATAACAGCTAGCTAAGGATAATCAGGACTAACCTAAGGATAATCAGGACTAAGCTAAGGATAATCGCAGAACATAAGCTAAGGATAATCAGGACTAAGCAAGGATAATCAGGACTAAGATAACAGAGATAATCAGGACAAACAAGGATAACAGGAAGCTAAGATATCAGGACTAAGCTAAGGATAATCAGGACTAAGCTAAGGATAATCAGACTAGCTAAGGAGTAATCAGGACTAACTAAGGATAATCAGGACTAGGCTAAGGATATTCAGGACTAAGACTAACAGCTAAGGAATAATCAGGACTAAGCTAAGGATAATCAGGACTAAGCTAAGGATAATCAGGACTAAGCTAAGGATAATCAGGACTAAGCTAAGGATAATCAGGACTAACTAAGGATAATCAGGACTAAGCTAAGGATAATCAGGACTAAGATAACGCTAAAGGATAATCAGGACTAATCAGCTAAGGCGATACAGGTAATCAGGACTAGGCTAAAGATATTCAGGACTAAGCTAAGGATAATCAGGACTAAGCTAAGGATAATCAGGACTAACTAAGGATAATCAGGACTAAGCTAAGATATTCAGGACTAAGCTAAGGATAATCAGGACTAAGCTAAGATAATCAGGACTAAAGACTAAGGACTATTCAGGACTAAGATAACACTAGGATAATCAGGACTAAGCTAAGGATAATCAGGACTAAGCTAAGATATCAGGACTAAGCTAAGGATAATCAGGACTAAGCTAAGGATAATCAGGACTAAGCAAAGGATAATCAGGAAGTAAGCTAAGGATAATCAGGACTAAGCTAAGGATAATCAGGAATAAGCTAAGGATATTCAGGACTAAGTACAGAAGGATAACAGGACTAACCTAAGGATATCAGACTAGCTAAGAATTCAAGCTAACTAAGGATAATCAGGACTAAGCTAAGGATAATCAGGACTAAGCTAAGGATAATCAGGACTAAGCTAAGGATATTCAGGACTAAGCTAAGGATATTCAGGACTAAGATAACTAGCTAAGGATAATCAGGACTAACCTAAGGATAATCAGGACTAGGCTAAAGATATTCAGGACTAACTAAGGATAATCAGGACTAAGCTAAGGATAATCAGGACTAAGCTAAGGATAATCAGGACTAAGCTAAGATAATCAGGACTAAGCTAAGGATAATCAGGACTAAGATAACGACTAAGGATAATCAGGACTAAGGCTAAGGATAATCAGGACTAGGCTAAAGATATTCAGGACTAAGCTAAGGATAATTCAGGACTAAGCTAAGGATATTCAGGACTAAGATAACCAGCTGAGATAATCAGGACTAACCTAAGGATAATCAGGACTAAGGCTAAAGATATTCAGGACTAACTAAGATAATCAGGACTAAGCTAAGGATAATCAGGACTAACTAAGGATAATCAGGACTAAGCTAAGGATAATCAGGACTAACCTAAGGATATTCAGGACTAAGATAACAGCTAAGAATAATCAGGACTAACCTAAGGATAATAGGACTAAGCTAAGGATAAGCAGAACTAAGCTAAGGATAATCAGGACTAAGTCAAGGATAATCAGACTGAACTAAGATAATCAGGACTAAGCTAAGGATAATCAGGACTAAGATAGGATAATCAGGACTAAGATAACGAGCTAAGGATAATCAGGACTAACTAAGGATAATCAGGACTAGGCTAAAGATTTTCAGACTAAGCTAAGGATAATCAGGACTAAGCTAAGGATAATCAGGACTAAGCTAAGGATAATCAGGACTAAGCTAAGGATTATCAGGACTAGGCTAAAGATATTCAGGACTAACCTAAAGATAATCAGGACTAAGCTAAGGATATTCAGGACTAAGATAACCAGCTGAGGATAATCAGGACTAACCTAAGGATAATCAGGACTAGGCTAAAGATATTCAGGACTAAGCTAAGGATAATCAGGACTAACCTAAGGATAATCAGGACTAACTTAAGGATAATCAGGACTAGGCGAAAGATATTCAGGACTAAGCTAAGGATAATCAGGACTAAGCTAAGGATAAATCAGGACTAAGCTAAGGATATTCAGGGCTAAGATAACCAGCTAAGGATAATCAGGACTAATGTAAGGATAATCAGGACTAGGCTAAAGATATTCAGGACTAACCTAAGGATAATCAGGATTAAGCTAAGGATAATCAGGACTAAGCTAAGGGTAATCAGGAGTAAGCTAAGGATAATCAGGACTAAGCTAAGGATAATCAGGACTAAGTCAAGGATAATCAGGACTGAGCTAAGGATAATCAGGACTAAGCTAAGGATAATCAGGACTAAGCTAAGGATAATCAGGACTAAGATAACGAGTTAAGGATAATCAGGACTAACCTAAGGATAATCAGGACTAGGCTAAAGATATTCAGAACTAAGCTAAGGATAATCAGGACCAAGCTAAGGATAATCAGGACTATGCTAAGGATAATCAGGACTAAGCTAAGGATAATCAGGACTAAGCTAAGGATAATCAGGACTATGCTAAGGATAATCAGGACTAAGCTAAGGATAATCAGGACTAAGCTAAGGATAATCCGGACTAAGCTAAGGATAATCAGGACTAAGCTAAGGATTATCAGGACTGAGCAAAAGATATTCAGGACTAACCTATGGATAATCAGGACTAAGCTAAGGATATTCAGGACTAAGATAACAACCTAAAGATATTCAGGACTAACCTATGGATAATCAGGACTAACCTAAAGATATTCAGGACTAAGATAACAACCTAAGGATATTCAGGACTAAGATAACCAGCTGAGGATAATCAGGAGTAACCAAAGGATAATCAGGACTAGGCTAAGAATATTCAGGGCTAAGCTAAGGATAATCAGGACTAAACTATGGATATTCAGGATTAAGATAGAAAGCTAAGGATTATCAGGACTAAGCTGAGAATATTCAGGGCTAAGCTAAGACTATTTAGGACAAATATAAGGATACTCAGGACTAAGCAAAGGATATTCAAGACTAAGCTAAGGATGTTCAGGTCATAACTAAGGATATTCAGGACTAAGATGAGGATAATCAGCACTAGGATAAGGATAATCAGGACTAAGCTAATAATATTCAGGGCTAATGATATTCAGGACTAAGCTAAGGATATTCAGGACTAAACGAAAGATATTCAGGACTAAAATACGAATATTCAAGACTAAACTAGGAATATTCAGGACTAAGTTAAGGATAATCAGGGCTAAGCTAAGGATAATCAGGAATAAGGTAAGAATATTCAGGACAAAGCTAAAGATAATCATGACTAAGATAAGGGTATTCAGGACTAAGATAAAGATAATCAGAACTAAGCTAAAGATATTCAGAATTAAACTAATGATATTCAGGAGTAAACGAAGGATATTCAGGACTAAAATACAGATATTCAACACTAAGCTACGGATAATCAGGAATAAACTAAAGATATTAAGGACTAAGCTAAATATGTTCAGGACTATGCCAAGGACAGCAAGCAGAGATAGTGAAGATTTGAAGCCTGGTTCATTGCATCGTGATTGTAAGGGATGTGGTCACACATGTAATATTTGTAACAATTGAATAAAAATTATCTTGCAGGATATATGAAATTTGGCTGAGAAAGTATAACGGGACTCCAGAGACCTACCCAGCAAATAGTCAGCCCGGACAAGGCCCCAATGACTGTGCCACCCCCTACTTTCCTTGTTACAGGATCAAGGATTTCCACACCAGGTCCACCAGGCTGGGATATGACTACTCTGTATACAAAGGATTGTAAAGTATCCTTAAGGTTACGTTCACACAAGGTGTTTTTGCAGTGATTTTTAAAGCATTTTTGTCAATTGGAAAAGAAGCTGCATTGTAACATTGTAACAGTAACAGCAAAAGCAGCGAATTGTCAGAAATCTCAGACACCCGCAGATTATTCTCTTTCCATGTCTTGAGTTTTAACGCTGCAGCACATCGTTACTTTCTGGATTTTTGCAGCGTTTTTAACCCATAGAAAGTAATGAGAGACTGCATGCAGCATTTATACTGCCAAAAGTGACAGTGCAAAAACGCCATGTGTGAACACGGTCTTCAAGGGGTTTTCTCAAATCAATCTTCAGGAGCAGGCTTCTTCTCTGCCTCCCTGCTTCCTGCTTGTTCGGAGGGCTGTGTACTCCTGATCAGTGTCATAGCTTGTAGCTCATGGGTCCCAGGGGCAAGAATGCATTTGCTTCCCAGGCCGGGCCTCAATGCAAAAGCTCCAACGGGGCCCCCAAATATTGCAAATCTTTAATAGCAATACTCTTTTCTTTTTTTTAGGCCAAAAGGACTTTTCGGGCCCCCTAGGCTCCAGGACCCGGGTGCGATTGCAACCCTTGCACCTATTGTAGTTGCGCCCCTGCTGCTGATGATTGACAGCTCAGGCCAGCAGCATGGCCCAAATTGTGCACTCTCCAATGCCTTGAGCAGAGTCACTGTAAGGCTGGAATCACACTGTCCATGTGATATGCGAGTCTCTCGGACGAGTGTCCGACCATTAACCCTGAACAGCTTCCCCCCTCTCTGGACAGGGAGTGTGGAGATGCATAGAAAAACAAACAGCTGACGCTCCAGTCCTGACAGGGAGAGGCCGTTCCAGGTGACTGATCCAAGACTCGTCCGACTGCTTCGCATGTCACGTGGACAGTGTGATTCCAGCCTAAGAGCGCAGGTATACTCATACTGCCTGGATTCAGAGATCTGATCAGCTGCAGGGCAGCGTTTGCAAACTTTATATTTAAAGTGAACTTGTCACCCCTTTTATCCCTATTAAACATAAAGTGCCGCCTTCAACAGTGCCTATGCTGCATCTTATGAAGGTGGCTCTTATCCGCCTACACCCCCCGTACACCGAATAAACAACTTTATAACCTTTCCTGCCCTGTATGCTAACTTATACTTGGGTCAGATGGGTTTTCACTCCATCCGGTCCTCACTGCCTCTGTGGTCTTCCTCCGCCTCTTCTCAGGTCCCATCTTCTTTCCGGCGCCTGCGCAGGTTCCTCTCTGCTCGCGCAGGCACCCTTAGCCCTGCCCTATTGCGGGCAAGCGTCTGACTGCATTACACCTGTGTGAACCTCAGGCTCTCAGTCCAACGTAGAGCAGAGCTCAGGGCGCCTGCGCGAGCCGAGAGGAACCTGCGCAGGCGCCGGAAAGAAGACGGGACCTGAGAAGAGGTGACGCTAAGAAGACTGAAAAGGAGGAGAAAGACCACAGAGGCGGTGAGAACCAGACGGAATAAAGACCCATCTGACTCTAAGTATGAATTAACATACAGGGTGAGAAAGTTTATAAAGTTGGTTATTCGGCATACGGGGGGGGGGATATAAGAGTATCTTGAATCTACAGTTGAATCTACAGCACTGCATCTCAATGAATGAGAATATCATCAAAAAGTTACTTTATTTCAGTAATTCAATACATAAAGTGACCACATCTATTATATAGAGTCATTACACACAGAGGGATCTATTTCATGTGTGTATTTCTGTTAATGTTGATGATTTATGAAAACCCAAAGGTCATTATCTCAGAAAATTAAAGTCGGGAGATGAAGGGTCTGAGAGATAAAATATGACCTAAATAGGTATCAGAGACTTCACCTTGTGTGGTTGTGAGAGTCACAACCACTATAAAAGCAGATCACGGCTGCTGCAGTCCCCAGCGTGGTGCATATAGAGGATGACGGGTTAAACACTGCGCTGCCGTATTCCACCGGACATCAAAGGTGAATATAATATTGATTTATTAGTCAACGTGTTTCAGGCCTCCCTGACACATGGCAAAATTATATTGATTTGTCCTGAGGAAGAAGCCGGGGAGTCCTGAAAAGTGTGACTAATATATCAATATTATATATATTGATGTCTCGTGGAATACGGAAGGGCAGTTTTTAACCCTTTCTCCTGCCTACTTAATCTGAGATAATGACCTTTGGGTTTTCATTAATCATCAACATTAACAGAAATAAACACATGAAATAGATCCCTCTGTGTGTAATGACTCTATATAATAGATGTGATCACTTTATGTATGGAATTACTGATATAAAGTCACTTTTTGATGATCTTCTAATCCATTGAGATGCTCCTGTATAGGGGTGCACACAGCACAATAGTTACTGCCTGGACATTAGAAATAACAATAACACTGGAGCGACACAAGGGTTAATGAGGCTGAGTCGTCCTATTAGCGCCATTTACCACCGGACCACAAATGGCTTCGATAATGGACTTTACTTTCTCATTTGACTTAAGTGCATGGAGGACTGTGCACTATTAATGGTTGTTGTTACCAAAAATGATAGCGGCTCCTTCCAGGTCACTATAATGCTCTTAATTGCAGTTATATGTATTCCAATTATCTGCGGTTACCAGTGGCGTAACTAGAAGCTCACGAGCCCCAATGCAAAAGTTCCAACAGGGCCCCCAATTATTGCAAATTTTTAATATGGAGTCTTTTTTGTATAGGCCAAAGGTACTTTTGGGGCCGCCATGGGGTCTCCAGGGCCCGGGTGTGACCACAGCCCTCTTGGATGTGAAGGAGTACTGGACCGGGTAAAGCTCTAATTTTCATTTTAGTAATGGAAAAAGGAAGCATCTAAGCCACGGATCCTATAATGGCATATTCACTGAGTAGAATCCGAACCAGCAGGGGGCGCTCCTGTTTACGAGTGCTGTAATCTCTCTTATCTCTATGCAATTATTAATTATTTAAATTATAATAAATTGTATCTCATTATAATGATAATGCTGTAATTTAATTATGATTCCACTTAAAATAATTATTAAAAACATATTAAAGATCTGACCTGTGTGAGATTTTATGTTACACCAATGTATCAGCACAACCCTCTCCTGAAATCCTCTGTGCTGCTGAAGAAGCTTTGCTCTATGACCTTCACTTGTCCTCATTTCCTTTTTAAGGAGGCAGTGCTGGGCTATATTTATAATATGGAAGCTGTGCTGGGCTATATATATAATACGGAGGTTGTGCTGGGCTATATATAAAATATGGAGGCTGTGCTGGGTTATATATATAATATGGAGGCTGTACAGGGCTATATTTATAATACGTAGGCTGTGCTGGGCTATATATATAATATGGAGGCTGTGCTGGGCTATATATATAATATGGAGGCTGTGGTGGGTTATATATATATAATATGGAGGCTGTACTGGGCTATATTTATAATACGTAGGCTGTGCTGGGCTATATATATAATATGGAGGCTGTGCTGATCTATATATATATAATATGGAGGCTGTGTCGGGCTATATATATAATATTGAGGCTGTGCTGGGTTATATATATAATATGGAGGCTGTGATTGGCTGTATAAATAATATTGAGCCTATGCTAGACTATATAAATAATATGGAGTATGTGCAGGGTTACATATATAATATGGAGGCTGTGCTGGGCTACATATATATATATATATATATATATATATATATATATATAAAATATGGAGGCTGTGCTGGGTTATATATATCATATCGAATTTGTGCTTGGCTATGTATTTATATAATATGGCCTCTCTACTCCTGGCGGACCATTCTTGTTCTTACATGCTCTGTGCTGCACTGTGACTCAGTGATCCATTCCTGAATTGAACCTTGTTACTGTGCATCCCCGTCCCCTCCAAGCTTTTGAGATTCCTACACATAACATGGGAAAGGTCAAAGTTAATTAAGATTGTGACCTGCACATAAATGTCTCCAATATTATAAATCTGTTCACATATAAATTGCGTTGGTTGAAAATAAACACCTAAAAATACTAATAAAAAAGTTAAAAGAGGATCAGTGTTCAGACACATTTAATGTCTAAACTGCACAGCAAGCTTTATATTAAAGACATTTTTCATTCTAATATCCTCATGTTATACTGAGCAATGGAATAATATGAACAAGGAGAAAACTTATCACCGCTCAAAGGATTAATACCCTGTTTCCCCGAAAACCAGACAGAGTCTTACATTAATTTTTGCTCCCAAAGATAAGCCATGTCTTGTCTTATTTTTCCATGATAGCCATCATTCCAATGCAGCCCACACACTCTCACCGATCCTGTCACTATCCGCCGCTGCCACCGGCCTCTGTACAATTACGAGAAGCCGCTGGCCAATCAGATGCCGGCATCTGCTGGCGTCTGATTGGCCAGTGGCTTGTCATAATTGTATGGCGGCTAACAGAGCATAGCACCAGAATTAATACAGCTGCGATTAATATATTAATTAATATAACTACTATAATACTGCCCCTATATACAAGAATATAACTACTATAATACTGCCCCTATGTACAAGAATATAGCTACTATAATACTGCTCCCATGTACAAGAATATAACTACTATAATACTGCTCCTATATACAAGAATATAACTACTATAATACTGCTCCTATGTACAAGAATATAACTACTATAATACTGCTCCTATATACAAGAATATAACTACTATAATACTGCTCCTATGTACAAGAATATAACTACTATAACACTGCTCCTATATACAAGAATATAACTACTATAATACTGCTCCTATATACAAGAATATAACTACTATAATACTGCCCCAATGTACAAGAATATAACTACTATAATACTGCGCCTATATACACGAATATAACTACTATAATACTGCCCCTATATACAAGAATATAACTACTATAATACTGCTCCTATGTACAAGAATATAACTACTATAATACTGCTCCTATATACACGAATATAACTACTATAATACTGTCCCTATATACAAGGATATAACTAATATAATACTGCCCCTATATACAAGAATATAACTACTATAATACTGCGCCTATATACACAAAAATAACTACTATAATACTGCCCCTATATACAAGAATATAACTACTATAATACTGCTCCTATGTACAAGAATATAACTACTATAATACTGCTCCTATATACACGAATATAACTACTATAATACTGCCCCTATATACAAGAATATAACTACTATAATACTGCTCCTATATACAAAAATATAACTACTATAATACTGCCCTATATACAAGACTATAACTACTATAATACTGCTATATACAAGAATATAACTACTATAATACTGCTCCTATATACAAGAATATAACTACTATAATACTGCCCCTATGTACAAGAATATAACTACTATAATACTGCCCCTATATACAAGAATATAACTACTATAAAACTGCTCCTATATACAAGAATATAACTACTATAATACTGCTCCTATATACAAGAATATAACTACTATAATACTGCTCCTATATACAAGAATATAACTACTATAATACTGCCCCTATGTACAAGAATATAACTACTATAATACTGCCCCTATATACAAGAATATAACTACTATAATACTGCTCCTATATACAAGAATATAACTACTATAATACTGCTCCTATATACAAGAATATAACTACTATAATACTGCTCCTATATACAAGAATATAACTACTATAATACTGCCCCTATGTACAAGAATATAACTACTATAATACTGCCCCTATATACAAGAATATAACTACTATAATACTGCCCCTATATACAAGAATATAACTACTATAATACTGCCCCTATATACAAGAATATAACTACTATAATACTGCCCCTATATACAAGAATATAACTACTATAATACTGCTCCTATATACAAGACTATAACTACTATAATACTGCTCCTATATACAAGAATATAACTACTATAATACTGCTCCTATATACAAGAATATAACTACTATAATACTGCCCCTATATACAAGAATATAACTACTATAATACTGCCCCTATGTACAAGAATATAACTACTATAATACTGCTCCTATGTACAAGAATATAACTACTATAATACTGCCCCTATGTACAAGAATATAACTACTATAATACTGCCCCTATGTACAAGAATATAACTACTATAATACTGCTCCTATATAGAAGAATATAAGTACTATTATACTGCCCCTATATACAAGAATATAACTACTATAATACTGCCCCTATATACAAGAATATAACTACTATAATACTGCTCCTATATACAAGAATATAACTACTATAATACTGCTCCTATGTACAAGAATATAACTACTATAATACTGCTCCTATATACAAGAATATAACTACTATAATACTGCCCCTATATACAAGAATATAACTACTATAATACTGCTCCTATGTACAAGAATATAACTACTGTAATACTGTCCCTATATACAAGTATATAACTACTATAATACTGTCCCTATATACAAGAATATAACTACTATAATACTGCTCCTATATACAAGAATATAACTACTATAATACTGCCCCTATATACAAGAATGTAACTACTATAATACTGCTCCTATATACAAGAATATAACTACTATAATACTGCCTCTATATACAAGAATATAACTACTATAATACTGCTCCTATATACAAGAATATAACTACTATAATACTGCCCCTATATACAAGAATATAAGTACTATTATACTGCCCCTATATACAAGAATATAACTACTATAATACTGCCCCTATATACAAGAATATAACTACTATAATACTGCTCCTATGTACAAGAATATAACTACTATAATCCTTCTCCTATATACAAGAATATAATACTGCCCCTATATACAAGAATATAACTACTATAATACTGCCCCTATGTACAAGAATATAACTACTGTAATACTGTCCCTATATACAAGAATATAACTACTATAATACTGCTCCTATGTACAAGAATATAACTACTATAATACTGCCCCTATATACAAGAATATAACTACTATAATACTGCTCCTATATACAAGAATATAACTACTATAATATAATACTACTCCTATATACAAGAATATAACTACTATAATACTGCTCCTATGTACAAGAATATAACTACTATAATACTGCCCCCTATATACAAGAATATAACTACTATAATACTGCCCCTATGTACAAGAATATAACTACTATAATACTGCTCCTATATACAAGAATATAACTACTATAATACTGCCTCTATATACAAGAATATAACTACTATAATACTGCTCCTATATACAAGAATATAACTACTATAATACTGCCCCTATATACAAGAATATAAGTACTATTATACTGCCCCTATATACAAGAATATAACTACTATAATACTGCCCCTATATACAAGAATATAACTACTATAATACTGCTCCTATGTACAAGAATATAACTACTATAATCCTTCTCCTATATACAAGAATATAATACTGCCCCTATATACAAGAATATAACTACTATAATACTGCCCCTATGTACAAGAATATAACTACTGTAATACTGTCCCTATATACAAGAATATAACTACTATAATACTGCTCCTATGTACAAGAATATAACTACTATAATACTGCCCCTATATACAAGAATATAACTACTATAATACTGCTCCTATATACAAGAATATAACTACTATAATACTACTCCTATATACAAGAATATAACTACTATAATACTGCTCCTATGTACAAGAATATAACTACTATAATACTGCCCCTATATAGAAGAATATAACTACTATAATACTGCCCCTATATACAAGAATATAACTACTATAATACTGCCCCTATGTACAAAAATATAACTACTATAATACTGCTCCTATATACAAGAATATAAATACTATAATACTGCCCCTATATACAAGAATATAACTAGTATAATACTGCCCCTACATACAAGAATATAACTACTATAATACTACTCCTATATACAAGAATATAACTACTATAATACTGCTCCTATATACAAGAATATAACTACTATAATACTGCTCCTATGTACAAGAATATAACTACTATAATACTGCCCCTATATACAAGTATATAACTACTATAATACTGCCCCTATATACAAGAATATAACTACAATAATACTGCTCCTATATAGAAGAATATAACTACTACTAGATGGCAGCCCGATTCTAAAGAATCGGGTAGTCTAGAATGCATATATAGTTTATTTAGTAATAGTTAGGGGAGTGCGGTGAAATTAATTGTGTGTATAGAGGTGGCTCAGTGGTTAGCACTGCGCGGTGGCTCAGTGGGTAGCACTGCGCGGTGGCTGAGTGGTTAGCACTGCGCGGTGGCTCAGTGGTTAGTACTGCGTGCGGTGGCTCAGTGGTTAGCAGTGAGTGCGCTGGCTCAGTGGTTAGCAGTGAGTGCGGTGGCTCAGTGGTTAGCAGTGAGTGCGGTGGCGCAGTGGTTAGCAGTGAGTGCAGTGGCGCAGTGGTTAGCAGTGAGTGCGGTGGCTCAGTGGTTAGCAGTGAGTGCGGTAGCTCAGTGGGTAGCAGTGAGTGCAGTGGCTCAGTGGTTAGCAGTGAGTGCAGTGGCTCAGTGGTTAGCAGTGAGTGCAGTGGCTCAGTGGTTAGCAGTGAGTGCAGTGGCTCAGTGGTTAGCAGTGAGTGGGTGGCTCAGTGGTTAGCAGTGAGTGCGGTGAGATTGGTCAGCGCAGCGGCGTGGGCAGAGTGGTCAGCGCAGCGGCGTGGGCAGAGTGGTCAGCCGCAGCGGCGTGGGCAAAGTGGTCAGCGCAGCGCTGTGGGCAGAGTGGTCAGTGCAGCGCCGTGGGCAGAGTGGTCAGCGCAGCGCCGTGGGCAGAGTGGTCAGCGCAGCGCCGTGGGCAGAGTGGTAAGCACACACATACACTCCGCTATACTTACCACCGACCCTGCGTCTTCCCCGCCGCCTGGATCCTGAGTCGACATGTCGCCGCCCCCGGACTACTGGATCCAATATGTTGTCCGGGTAGTGTTGCGAGACATCTTGGACGCTATATTGGATCCAGTAGTTTGGGGGCAGCGACATGTCGACTGAGGATCCAGGCAGCGGACGCAGGGCCGGTGGTAAGTATAGCGGAGTGTGTGTGTGTGTATGTGTGTGTGTGTACAAAGTTGAGGGAAGTGTGGACAAAGTGACGGAAGTGCGTACATACACACATATACACACATACTGTACATTGCATATGGAGGGGTGAGGAGAGCTGAGGCTGGAGGGCAGAGGACAGGGAGAGGAGAGCGGAGGCTGGAGGGCAGAGGAGTGCGGAGGCTGGAGGGCAGAGGACAGGAGAGTAGAGCGAAGGCTCGAGGGCAGAGGACAGGGAGAAGCGAGTGGAGGCTGGAGGGCGGAGGAGAGGGAGAGGAGAGCGGAAGGTGGAGGGTAGAGGAGAGGAGAGGAGAGCAGAAGCTGGAGGGCAGAGGACAGGGAGAGGAGAGCGGAGGCTGGAGGGCAGAGGACAGGGAGAAGCGAGTGGAGGCTGGAGGGCGGAGGAGAGGGAGAGGAGAGCGGAAGGTGGAGGGTAGAGGAGAGGGAGAGGAGAGCAGAAGCTGGAGGGCAGAGGACAGGGAGAGGAGAGCGGAGGCTGGAGGGCAGAGGACAGGGAGAGGAGAGCAGAGGCTGTAGGGCAGAGGAGAGCAGAGGCTGGAGGGCAGAGGACAGGGAGAGGAGAGCGGAGGCTGGAGGGCAGAGAAGAGCGGAGGGTGGAGGCTGGAGGGCAGAGGACAGGGAGAGGAGAGCGGAGGCTGGAGGGCAGAGGACAGGAAGAGGAGAGAGGAGGCTGGAGGGCAGAGGACAGGGAGAGGAGAGCAGAGGCTGGAGGGCAGAGGACAGGGAGAGGAGAGCGGAGGCTGGAGGGCAGAGGACAGGGAGAAGCGAGTGGAGGCTGGAGGGCAGAGGACAGGGAGAGGAGAGCGGAGGGTGGAGGGCAGAGGACAGGAAGAGGAGAGAGGAGGCTGGAGGACAGGGAGAGGAGAGCGGAGGCTGGCGGGCAGAGGACAGGGAGAGGAGAGCAGAGGCTGGAGGGCAGAGGAGGGCGGATGCTGGAGGGCGGAGGCTGGAGGGCAAAGGACAGGGAGAGGAGAGCGGAGGCTGGAGGGCAGAGGACAGGGAGAGGAGAGCGGAGGCTGGAGGGCAGAGGACAGGAAGAGGAGAGAGGAGGCTGGAGGGCAGAGGACAGGGAGAGGAGAGCAGAGGCTGGAGGGCAGAGGACAGGGAGAGGAGAGCGGAGGCTGGAGGGAAGAGGACAGGGAGAAGCGAGTGGAGGCTGGAGGGCAGAGGACAGGGAGAGGAGAGCGGAGGCTGGAGGGCAGAGGACAGGAAGAGGAGAGCTGAGGCAGGAGGGCAGAGGACTGGGAGAGGAGGCTGGAGGGCAGAGGCCAGGGCAGAGGAGGCTGGAGGGCAGAGGGCAGGGCAGAGGAGGCTGGAGGGCAGAGGGCAGGGCAGAGGAGGCTGGAGGGCAGAGGCCAGGGCAGAGGAGGCTGGAGGGCAGAGGCCAGGGCAGAGGAGGCTGCAGGGCAGAGGCCAGGGCAGAGGCCAGGGCAGAGGCCAGGGCAGAGGCCAGGGCAGAGGAGGCTGGAGGGCAGAGGAGGCTGGAGGGCAGAGGAGGCTGGAAGGCAGAGGCCAGGGCAGAGGAGGCTGGAGGGCAGAGGCCAGGGCAGAGGAGGCTGGAGGGCAGAGGCCAGGGCAGAGGAGGCTGGAGGGCAGAGGCCAGGGCAGAGGAGGCTGGAGGGCAGAGGAGGCTGGAGGGCAGAGGGGAGGGCAGAGGAGGCTGGAGGGCAGAGGCCAGGGCAGAGGAGGCTGGAGGGCAGAGGGCAGGGCAGAGGCCAGGGCAGAGGAGGCTGGAGGGCAGAGGCCAGGGCAGAGGGGAGGGCAGAGGAGGCTGGAGGGCAGAGGCCAGGGCAGAGGAGGCTGGAGGGCAGAGGCCAGGGCAGAGGAGGCTGGAGGTCAGAGGCCAGGGCAGAGGTCAGGGCAGAGGAGGCTGGAGGGCAGAGGGCAGGGCAGAGGAGGCTGGAGGCAGAGGCCAGGGCAGAGGAGGCTGGAGGGCAGAGGCCAGGGCAGAGGCAGCTGGAGCCGGTAGGGCAGAGGCTGCTGGAGCCGGCAGGGCAGACTCACCACGGGCCGGGAATCAGCTGTACTGTAGCAGGAGAGGAGGGGCGGGCAGAGCTGCAGGAGAGGAAGTCCCGCCCTCCCTCCTCTCCAGGCGCCCGGCATGTCTGGAGGGCAGAGGGTGGAGGGGAGTGGCTAGAGGGCACACGGAACTTCCGAGGTCGGAACGTTCCTGTGCCGCTGCCTGTAGCAGGGGGGCCCTGCACTGGCTGACGTCACCAGCCCCTGGGCGAAGGCCATCACGGAAGTGGCCTTCGCCTTTTCAGGAAGTGGCCTTCGGGTTTTATATAATAGATAAAGATAATACTGCCCCTATATATAAGAATATAACTACTATAATACTGCTCCTATGTACAAGAATATAACTACTATAATACTGCCCCTATATACAAGAATATAACTACTATAATACTGCCCCTATGTACAAGAATATAACTACTGTAATGCTGCTCCTATATACAAGAATATAACTACTATAATACTGCTCCTATATACAAGAATATAACTACTATAATACTGCCCCTATATACAAGAATATAACTACTATAATACTGCCCCTATATACAAGAAATAACTACTATAATACTGCCCCTATAACAAGAATATAACTACTATAATACTGCCCCTATATACAAGAATATAACTACAATAATACTACCCTATATACAAGAATATAACTACTATAATACTGCCCCTATATACAAGAATATAACTACTATAATACTGCCCCTATATACAAGAATATAACTACTATAATACTGCCCCTATATACAAGAATATAACTACTATAATACTGCCTCTATATACAAGAAATAACTACTATAATACTGCCCCTATAGTACAAGAATATAACTACTATAATTACTGCTCCTATATACAAGAATATAACTACTATAATACTGCCCCTATATACAAGAATATAAATACTATAATACTGCCCTATATACAAGAATATAACTACTATAATACTGCTCCTATATACAAGAATATAACTACTATAATACTGCCCCTATATACAAGAATATAACTACTATAATACTGCCCCTATGTACAAGAATATAACTACTGTAATGCTGCTCCTATATACAAGAATATAACTACTATAATACTGCTCCTATATACAAGAATATAACTACTATAATACTGCCCCTATATACAAGAATATAACTACTATAAATACTGCCCCATATACAAGAATATAACTACTATAAACTGCCCCTATATACAAGAATATAACTACTATAATACTGCCCCTATATACAAGAATATAACTACTATAATACTGCCCCTATATACAAGAATATAACTACTATAATACTCCCTCCTATATACAAGAATATAACTACTATAATACTGCCCTATATACAAGAATATAACTACTATAATACTGCCCCTATATACAAGAAATAACTACTATAATACTGCCCCTATATACAAGAATATAACTACTATAATACTGCCCCTATATACAAGAATATAACTACTATAATACTGCCTCCTATATACAAGAATATAACTACTATAATACTGCCCCTATATACAAGAATATAACTACTATAATACTGCCCCTATATACAAGAATATAACTACTATAATACTGCCCTATATACAAGAATATAACTACTATAATACAGCTCCTATATACAAAAGTAATGTACAAGAATATAACTACTATAATACTGCTCCTATATACAAGAATATAACTACTATAATACTGCCCCTATATACAAGAATATAACTACTATAATACTGCTCCTATATACAAGAATATAACTACAATAATACTGCCCTATATACAAGAATATAACTACTATAATACTGCCCCTATATACAAGAATATAACTACTATAATACTGCCCCTATATACAAGAATATAACTACTATAATACTGCTCCTATATACAAGAATATAACTACTATAATACTGCCCTATATACAAGAATATAACTACTATAATACTGCCCTATATACAAGAATATAACTACTATAATACTGCCCCTATATACAAGAATATAACTACATATAATACTGCCCCTATATACAAGAATATAACTACTATAATACTGCTCCTATATACAAGAATAAACTACTATAATACTGCTCCTATATACAAGAATATAACTACTAAATACTGCCCCTATTACAAGAATATAACTACTTAAACTGCTCCTATATACAGAATATAACTACTATAATACTGCCCTATATACAAGAATATAACTACTATAATACTGCCCCTATATACAAAAATATAACTACTATAATACTGCCCTATATACAAGAATATAACTACTATAATACTGCCCCTATATACAAGAATATAACTACTATAATACTGCCCCTATATACAAGAATATAACTACTATAATACTGCCTCTATATACAAGAATATAACTACAATAATACTGCCCTATATACAAGAATATAACTACTATAATACTGCTCCTATATACAAGAATATAACTACTATAATACTGCCCCTATATACAAGAATATAACTACTATAATACTGCCCATATACAAGAATATAACTACTTAATACTGCTCCTATATACAAGAATATACTACTATAATACTGCCCATATAAAATAACTACTATAATACTGCTCCTATAACAGAATATAATACATAATACTGCCTATATACAAGAATATAACTACTATAATACTGCTCCTATATACAAGAATATAACTACTATAATACTGCTCCTATATACAAGAATATAACTACTATAAACTGCCCTATATACAAGAATATAACTACTATAATACTGCTCCTATATACAAGAATATACTACTATAATACTGCCCTATATACAAGAATATAACTACTATAATACTGCTCCTATATACAAGAATATAACTACTATAATACTGCCCTATATACAAGAATATAACTACTATAAACTGCTCCTTATATACAAGAAGTATAACTATAACTAACTGGTGCCCTGATTACAAATATATTACTAATACGGTAGTCAAGAATATACTATATAATACGTGCTCCTTACAAGTATATGCTAGTAAATAGCTGCCCTATTACAGGATGGGGACAATATGTAATGAGTAGTGCTCCATGGGTAGCAAGTTATACGTACACTACAGATGGTGGCCCGTATTCAAGAATGCGGTAGCTGCAGTTAAGTAGTGTTTATGTACTAGTGAGGGCGTGTGGCCAGTGGTACATGATGTGCGGTGGCCTCAGTGGGTAGCAGTGATGCGTGTGGCTCAGTGGTTAGCAGTGAGTGCGGTGGCCCAGTGGTAGCAGTGAGTGCGGTGGCCCAGTGGGTAGCAGTGAGTGCGGTGGCCCAGTGGGTAGCAGTGAGTGCGGTGGCCCAGTGGGTAGCAGTGAGTGCGGTGGCCCAGTGGGTAGCAGTGAGTGCGGTGGCCAGTGGGTAGCAGTGAGTGCGGTGGCCAGTGGGTAGCAGTGAGTCGTGGCGGGTGGCCAGTGGGTAGCAGTGAGTGCGGTGGCCAGTGGGTAGCAGTGAGTGCGGTGGCTCAGTGGGTAGCAGTGAGTGCGGTGGCGTCAGTGGGTAGCAGTGAGTGCGGTGGCGCAGTGGGTAGCAGTGAGTGCGGGTGGCGCAGTGGGTAGCAGTGAGTGCGGTGGCGCAGTGGGTAGCAGTGAGTGCGGTGGCGCAGTGGGTAGCAGTGAGTGCGGTGGCGCAGTGGGTAGCAGTGATGCGGTGGCATGGTAGCAGTGAGTGGGGTGGCTCAGTGGGTAGCAGTGAGTGGGGTGGCTCAGTGGGTAGCAGTGAGTGGGGTGGCTCAGTGGGTAGCAGTGCGTGGGGTGGCGCAGTGGTTAGCAGTGAGTGCGGTGGCGCAGTGGTTAGCAGTGAGTGCGGTGGCGCAGTGGTTAGCAGTGAGTGCGGTGGCGCAGTGGTTAGCATGAGTGCGGTGGCGCAGTGGTTAGCAGGGAGTGCGGTGGCGCAGTGGTTAGCAGTGAGTGCGGCGGCGCAGTGGTTAGCAGTGAGTGCGGTGGCGCAGTGGTTAGCAGTGAGTGCGGTGGCGCAGTGGTTAGCAGTGAGTGCGGTGGCGCAGTGGTTAGCAGTGAGTGCGGTGGCGCAGTGGGTAGCAGTGAGTGCGGGCAGAGGACAGGCTGGAGGGGGCAGAGGGGACTGAGGGGCCACAGGCTGGAGGGGACTGAGGGGCCACAGGCTGGAGGGGGCAGAGGGGACTGAGGGGCCACAGGCTGGAGGGGGCAGAGGGGACTGAGGGGCCACAGGCTGGAGGGGCAAAGGGGACTGAGGGGCCACAGGCTGGAGGGGGCAAAGGGGACTGAGGGGGCACAGGCTGGAGGGGGCAGAGGGGACTGAGGGGCCACAGGCTGGAGGGGGCAGAGGGGACTGAGGGGCCACAGGCTGGAGGGGGCAGAGGGGACTGAGGGGCCACAGGCTGGAGGGGGCAGAGGGGACTGAGGGGCCACAGGCTGGAGGGGGCAGAGGGGACTGAGGGGGCACAGGCTGGAGGGGGCAAAGGGGACTGAGGGGGCACAGGCTGAAGGGGGCAGAGGGGGCACAGGCTGGAGGGGGCAGAGGGGACAGAGGGGGCACAGGCTGAAGGGGGCAGAGGGGACAGAGGGGGCACAGGCTGGAGGGGACAGAGGGGGCACAGGCTGGAGGGGGCAGAGGGGAGAGAGGGGGCACAGGCTGGAGGGGGCAGAGGGGACAGAGGGGGCACAGGCTGGAGGGGGCAGAGAGGGCACAGGCTGGAGGGGGCAGAGAGGGCACAGGCTGGAGGGGGCAGAGGGGGCACAGGCTGGAGGGGGCAGAGGGGACAGAGGGGGCACAGGCTGGAGGGGGCAGAGGGGACAGAGGGGCACAGGCTGGAGGGGGCAGAGGGGGCACAGGCTGGAGGGGGCAGAGGGGACAGAGGGTCACAGGCTGGAGGGGGCAGAGGGGGCACAGGCTGGAGGGGGCAGAGGGGACAGAGGGGGCACAGGCTGGAGGGGACAGAGGGGACAGGCTGGAGGGGGCAGAGGGGACAGAGGGGGCACAGGCTGGAGGGGGCAGAGGGGACAGAGGGGCACAGGCTGGAGGGGGCAGAGGGGACAGAGGGGGCACAGGCTGGAGGGGGCAGAGGGGACAGAGGGGGCACAGGCTGGAGGGGACTGAGGGGGCACAGGCTGGAGGGGGCAGAGGGGACAGAGGGGCACAGGCTGGAGGGGGCAGAGGGGACAGAGGGGCACAGGCTGGAGGGGGCAGAGGGGACAGAGGGGGCACAGGCTGGAGGGGGCAGAGGGGACAGAGGGGGCACAGGCTGGAGGGGACTGAGGGGGCACAGGCTGGAGGGGGCAGAGGGGACAGAGGGGCACAGGCTGGAGGGGGCAGAGGGGACAGAGGGGGCACAGGCTGGAGGGGGCAGAGGGGACAGAGGGGGCACAGGCTGGAGGGGGCAGAGGGGACAGAGGGGGCACAGGCTGGAGGGGGCAGAGGGGACAGAGGGGGCACAGGCTGGAGGGGGCAGAGGGGACAGAGGGGGCACAGGCTGGAGGGGGCAGAGGGGACAGAGGGGGCACAGGCTGGAGGGGGCAGAGGGGACAGAGGGGGCACAGGCTGGAGGGGGCAGAGGGGACAGAGGGGGCACAGGCTGGAGGGGGCAGAGGGGACAGAGGGGGCACAGGCTGGAGGGGGCAGAGGGGACAGAGGGGGCACAGGCTGGAGCGGCGGCGGTCAGAGGCGGCAGGAGCGGCGGCGGGCAGAGTTGGCTGGAGCGGCGGCGGGCAGAGTTGGCTGGAGCGGCGGCGGGCAGAGTTGGCTGGAGCGGCGGCGGGCAGAGTTGGCTGGAGCGGCGGCGGGCAGAGTTGGCTGGAGCGGCGGCGGGCAGAGGCGGCTGGAGCGGCGGCGGGCAGAGTTGGCTGGAGCGGCGGCGGTCAGAGGCGGCTGGAGCGGCGGCGGGCAGAGGCGGATAGAGCGGAGGAGCGTGTGGGGGGCTGGAGACTCACCACAGGCCGCTCGTCGGGTGAAGTCCCGCCCTCCCTCCTCTCCAGGCGCGCGGGCGGGGAGCACGGGTACCCTCAGGGTGTGTGTGGCCCCCCGAGGTGGTGGGCAATGGGCCCCCCCTGCCCCCCCGGTATGTAGGCTAGTGGCTGGAGGGCAGAGGGTGGAGGGGAGAGACTGTAGGGCACACGGAACTTCCGAGGTCGGAACGTTCCTGTGCCGCTGCCTGTAGCAGGGGGGCCCTGCACTGGATGACGTCACCAGCCCCTGGGCGAAGTCCGTCACGGAAGTGGCCTTCGCCTTTTCAGGAAGTGGCCTTCGGGTTTTATATATAAGATAATACTGCCCCTATATACAAGAATATAACTACTATAATACTGCTCCTATATACAAGAATATAACTACTATAATACTGCTCCTATATACAAGAATATAACTACTATAATACTGCCCCTATATACAAGAATATAACTGCTATAATACTGCCCCTATATACAAGAATATAACTACTATAATACTGCCCCTATATACAAGAATATAACTACTATAATACTGCTCGTATATACAAGAATATAACTACTATAATACTGCCCCTATATACAAGAATATAACTACTATAATACTGCTCCTATATACAAGAATATAACTACTATAATACTGCTCCTATATACAAGAATATAACTACTATAATACTGCCCCTATATACAAGAATATAACTACTATAATACTGCCCCTATATACAAGAATATAACTACTATAATACTGCTCCTATATACAAGAATATAACTACTATAATACTGCTCCTATATACAAGAATATAACTACTATAATACTGCTCCTATGTACAAGAATATAACTACTATAATACTGCCCCTATATACAAGAATATAACTACTATAATACTGCTCCTATATACAAGAATATAACTACTATTAATACTGCTCCTATGTACAAGAATATAACTACTATAATACTGCTCCTATATACAAGAATATAACTACTATAATACTGCTCCTATATACAAGAATATAACTACTATAATAACTGCTCCTATATACAAGAATATAACTACTATAATACTGCTCCTATGTACAAGAATATAACTACTATAATACTGCCCCTATATACAAGAATATAACTACTATAATACTGCTCCTATGTACAAGAATATAACTACTATAATACTGCCCCTATATACAAGAATATAACTACTATAATACTGCCCCTATATACAAGAATATAACTACTATAATACTGCTCCTATATACAAGAATATAACTACTATAATACTGCTCCTATATACAAGAATATAACTACTATAATACTGCTCCTATATACAAGAATATAACTACTATAATACTGCTCCTATATACAAGAATATAACTACTATAATATTGCTCCTATGTACAAGAATATAACTACTATAATACTGCTCATATATACATGAATATAACTACTATAATACTGCTCCTATATACAAGAATATAACTACTATAATACTGCTCCTATATACAAGAATATAACTACTATAATACTGCCTCTATATATAATATACGCTCTCTAGTTCTTGCTGTGTACTATGTGGCTGCATAGTGTGAGATTTCCTTTACAATCTGTGATCTCCTCGGGGGATGATAATGTTGGTGTCTCCTTTATTTACTCGCCCTCTGTCAGGATTCGCCCCCTTGTATCGCTGCCTTCTCGTCGTCGCTGTTGTTACTTCATTTCTGATTATTCAGATTCGCTGTGGATTCTAATAATGGATTTCTCAGTCGTTTGCTACTAATTAATTTGATTCCTGCTTCCCTATTACATAGACACTGGTGATTACAGCGGAGGCAAAACAGGGACAATGTTTAGCATTCTGCCGGAGTGCGGCTTCACCCGCTCATTCATTATGTGATTTTTGCTTCATTTTCCAATTTACTTTGTGATTTTCAGGATCTCTGCTTTCCCTCAGTGAATATATTGTATTTATTCTGGTTTAAAGTTTATTATTACAATATTAACAAGAAAACAAATAAAGGAGAACTCCGGGGAGATACATTTTTTTGTACAGTCCTTACCTCCTCCATGATGAAGCAGAGCTGGGCACTGCAGTGCTAGGATCTATAGATCACTTCTGGAATCCCCGGGCTCGGAGGATGTTCATTCAGTTGTTTAATGTTGTTGAAAAAAAAGCAGAGGAAAAAAATTATGGAATCATGATAAACAAACAAAACAACCCTCCAATACATCACTAGTATTATGTTGCATCACCTCTGGCTTTTATAACAGCTTGCAGTCTCTGAGGCATGGACTTAATGAGTGACACACAGTACTCATCATCAATCTGGCTCCAACATTCTCTGATTGCTGTTGCCAGATCAGCTTTGCAGGTTGGAGCCTTGTCATGGACCATTTCCTTCAGCTTCCACCAAAGATTTTCAATTGGACTAAGATCCAGACTATTTGCAGCCCATGACTTTGACCTTATGTGTCTTCTTTCAAAGAATGTTTTCACAGTTTTTGCTCTATGGCAGGATGCATTATCATCTTGATCAATGATTTCATCATCCCCAAACATCCTTTCAATTGATGGGATAAGAAAAGTGTCCAAAACATCAATGTAAATTTGTTCATTTATTGAAGATGTAATGACAGCCATCTCCCCAGAGCCTTTACCTGACATGCAGCCCCATATTATCAATGACTGTGGAAATTTGCATGTTCTCTTCAGGCAGTCATCTTTATAAATCTCAGTGGAACGACACCAAACAAAAGTTCCAGCATCATGACCTCGCCCAATGCAGATTCACAATTCATCACTAAATATGACTTTCATCCAGTCATCCACAGTCCACGATTGCTTTCCCTTAGCCCGTTGTAACCTTGTTCTTTTCTGTTTAGGTGTTAATGATGGATTATGTTTAGCTTTTCTGTATGTAAATCCCATTTTCCTTAGGCGGTTTCTTACAGTTCAGTCACAGACATTGACTCTCCAAGGTGTGATCCCTCCTTATTAGATGCAGAGTAACGAGCAGATCTTATTTGATGCAGGTGTTAGTTTTGGGAATGAAAATTTACAGGGTGATTCCATCATTTTTTTCTCAGAATTGAGTGATTCCATCATTTTTTCCCTCTGCTTGGTCTGAAAAAAGGTATCATTACTGGCTAGCACATTATTTATCTTGATTTCTTTTAGTGTTTCTTAAAGCCATGAAGTTCCCATGTGAAATGACTTTAGTTTGTGCCAGGTCTGTGATCTGCTTTTTTTCTACACAATTAAACAACTGAATGAACGTCCTCCGAGCCCGGGGATTCCAGAATTTTTGCCAGGGGTTGTAGATATGGGCCCAGTGCTATCGCATCGGGAGGTGCGATCTTTGTACTCACTTGTGCGGTGTCTGTGCGCACACTGCACCCCTCCTGTGCAGTCTCTGTGGACCTCCTGTGGCTCTCTGTGGCCCCCATGTGGCTCTGTGTGACTCCCCTGCATGCGCTCTGTGCCTCCCCTGTGGCTCTCTGTGGCCTCCCTGTACATTCTCTGTGCTCCTCTTTGTTGCCACCCTGTAGCCCCCCCATGCGCTCTCCATGCCCCTTGTTTGTTTTCTGTGGCCCCCCTGTGGCTCTCTGTGCCCCTTGTACATTTTCTGTGCTCCTCTTTGTTCTCTCTGTGGCCCCCCTGTACACTCTGTGGCCCCCCTGTGCTCTCTGTGGCCCCCTGTGCTCTCTGTGGCCCCCCTGTGGCTCTCTGTGGCCCCCTGTGCTCTCTGTGGCCCCCCTGTGGCTCTCTGTGGCCCCCCTGTGCTCTCTGTGGCCCCCCTGTGTCTCTCTACTACCCCCTGTTGTTCTCTGTGGCCCCCCTGTCCTCTCTGTGGCCCTTCTGTGGCCCTTCTGTGGCTCTCTGTGGCCCCCCTGTTGCTCTCTTTTGCCCCCTGTTGCTCTCTGTTGCCCCCTGTTGCTTTCTGTGGCACCCCTGTGCTCTCTGTGGCCCCCCTGTGCTCTCTGTGGCCCTTCTGTGGCTCTCTGTGGCCCCCCTGTTGCTCTATGTGGACCCCTGTTGCTCTCTGTGGCCCCCCTGTGCTCTCTGGGGCCCCCATGTGCACTTCCAGTGGCTCTCTGTGGCCCACCTGTGGCTCTCTGTGGCCCCCCTGTGCACTCCCAGTGGCTCTCTGTGGTCCACCTGTGGCTCTCTGTCTTGCTGCCTCTTTGTGCTTTGTCCCCATTTGGGCTTTTGCCTCTGCCCCTTTGAGCCATATGACACAGGTCCTCCACTGTCAGTAATGGGATTGCTGAGCTCCACCCCCTCCCGTGCTGGTCACATGACGATGACATCATCACAGGTCCTTCAGCTCTTCACAGAGGCACCAGGCTCTCAGCAGTGGCAGGAGCGGCGGACGAGGCGGCAGAGCGGAGTGAGTGAGTATTTCTGAGTGAGCGGGGGTGAGTATCTACATGGAGCCGCATATTCACACATCACTCGGGTGTGCCAATATGGCGGCCATCTTTTTTTCTGTTTCAGGTGGAGCAATCCGTCGCTGGTCACATGGACCAATCAGATGGCGAAGAGAAGGTGACATCTCGAGTTCAGGTCCCAAGGCAACTATATAAGTACAGTAGGTATAAAGCTAAGTGTATGTTTGTGCATATATCATAGCTCTGCCCCTTCATAGCCTACCTCCCCACATAGCCACGCCCCTCCTGTTAGCCCTGCCCCTTCATAGCCTACCTCCCCACATAGCCACGCCCCTCCTGTTAGCCCTGCCCCTTCATAGCCTACCTCCCCACATAGCCACGCCCCTCCTGTTAGCCCTGCCCCTTCATAGCCTACCTCCCCACATAGCCACGCCCCTCCTGTTAGCCCTGCCCCTTCATAGCCTACCTCCCCACATAGCCACGCCCCTCCTGTTAGCCCTGCCCCTTCATAGCCTACCTCCCCACATAGCCACGCCCCTCCTGTTAGCCCTGCCCCTTCATAGCCTACCTCCCCACATAGCCACGCCCCTCCTGTTAGCCCTGCCCCTTCATAGCCTACCTCCCCACATAGCCACGCCCCTCCTGTTAGCCCTGCCCCTTCATAGCCTACCTCCCCACATAGCCACGCCTCTCCTGTTAGCCCTGCCCCTTCATAGCCTACCTCCCCACATAGCCACGCCCCTCCTGTTAGCCCTGCCCCTTCATAGCCTACCTCCCCACATAGCCACGCCCCTCCTGTTAGCCCTGCCCCTTCATAGCCTACCTCCCCACATAGCCACGCCTCTCCTGTTAGCCCTGCCCACTTCATAGCTTACCTCCTCACATAGCCACGCCCCTCCTGTTAGCCCTGCCCCTTCATAGCCTACCTCCCCACATAGCCACGCCTCTCCTGTTAGCCCTGCCCCTTCATAGCCTACCTCCCCACATAGCCACGCCCCTCCTGTTAGCCCTGCCCCTTCATAGCCTACCTCCCCACATAGCCACGCCCCTCCTGTTAGCCCTGCCCCTTCATAGCCTACCTCCCCACATAGCCACGCCTCTCCTGTTAGCCCTGCCCCTTCATAGCCTACCTCCCCACATAGCCACGCCCCTCCTGTTAGCCCTGCCCCTTCATAGCCTACCTCCCCACATAGCCACGCCCCTCCTGTTAGCCCTGCCCCTTCATAGCCTACCTCCCCACATAGCCACGCCCCTCCTGTTAGCCCTGCCCCTTCATAGCCTACCTCCCCACATAGCCACGCCTCTCCTGTTAGCCCTGCCCACTTCATAGCTTACCTCCCCACATAGCCACGCCCCTCCTGTTAGCCCTGCCCCTTCATAGCCTACCTCCCCACATAGCCACGCCTCTCCTGTTAGCCCTGCCCCTTCATAGCCTACCTCCCCACATAGCCACGCCCCTCCTGTTAGCCCTGCCCCTTCATAGCCTACCTCCCCACATAGCCACGCCCCTCCTGTTAGCTCTGCCCCTTCATAGCCTACCTCCCCACATAGCCACGCCTCTCCTGTTAGCCCTGCCCACTTCATAGCCTACCTCCCCACATAGCCACGCCCCTCCTGTTAGCCCTGCCCCTTCATAGCCTACCTCCCCACATAGCCACGCCCCTCCTGTTAGCCCTGCCCCTTCATAGCCTACCTCCCCACATAGCCATGCCTCTCCTGTTAGCCCTGCCCCTTCATAGCCTACCTCCCCACATAGCCACGCCCCTCCTGTTAGCCCTGCCCCTTCATAGCCTACCTCCCCACATAGCCACACCCCTCCTGTTAGCCCTGCCCCTTCATAGCCTACCTCCCCACATAGCCACGCCTCTCCTGTTAGCCCTGCCCACTTCATAGCCTACCTCCCCACATAGCCACGCCTCTCCTGTTAGCCCTGCCCCTTCATAGCCTACCTCCCCACATAGCCACGCCCCTCCTGTTAGCCCTGCCCCTTCATAGCCTACCTCCCCACATAGCCACGCCTCTCCTGTTAGCCCTGCCCCTTCATAGCTTACCTCCCCACATAGCCACGCCCCTCCTGTTAGCCCTGCCCCTTCATAGCCTACCTCCCCACATAGCCACGCCTCTCCTGTTAGCCCTGCCCCTTCATAGCCTACCTCCCCACATAGCCACGCCCCTCCTGTTAGCCCTGCCCCTTCATAGCCTACCTCCCCACATAGCCACGCCCCTCCTGTTAGCCCTGCCCCTTCATAGCCTACCTCCCCACATAGCCACGCCTTTCCTGTTAGCCCTGCCCACTTCATAGCCTACCTCCCCACATAGCCACGCCCCTCCTGTTAGCCCTGCCCCTTCATAGCCTACCTCCCCACATAGCCACGCCTCTCCTGTTAGCCCTGCCCCTTCATAGCCTACCTCCCCACATAGCCACGCCCCTCCTGTTAGCCCTGCCCCTTCATAGCCTACCTCCCCACATAGCCACGCCCCTCCTGTTAGCCCTGCCCCTTCATAGCCTACCTCCCCACATAGCCACGCCTCTCCTGTTAGCCCTGCCCACTTCATAGCCTACCTCCCCACATAGCCACGCCCCTCCTGTTAGCCCTGCCCCTTCATAGCCTACCTCCCCACATAGCCACGCCCCTCCTGTTAGCCCTGCCCCTTCATAGCCTACCTCCCCACATAGCCACGCCCCTCCTGTTAGCCCTGCCCCTTCATAGCCTACCTCCCCACATAGCCACGCCTCTCCTGTTAGCCCTGCCCACTTCATAGCCTACCTCCCCACATAGCCACGCCCCTCCTGTTAGCCCTGCCCCTTCATAGCCTACCTCCCCACATAGCCACGCCCCTCCTGTTAGCCCTGCCCCTTCATAGCCTACCTCCCCACATAGCCACGCCTTTCCTGTTAGCCCTGCCCACTTCATAGCCTACCTCCCCACATAGCCACGCCCCTCCTGTTAGCCCTGCCCCTTCATAGCCTACCTCCCCACATAGCCACGCCCCTCCTGTTAGCCCTGCCCCTTCATAGCCTACCTCCCCACATAGCCACGCCTCTCCTGTTAGCCCTGCCCCTTCATAGCCTACCTCCCCACATAGCCACGCCCCTCCTGTTAGCCCTGCCCCTTCATAGCCTACCTCCCCACATAGCCACGCCCCTCCTGTTAGCCCTGCCCCTTCATAGCCTACCTCCCCACATAGCCACGCCTCTCCTGTTAGCCCTGCCCATTTCATAGCCTACCTCCCCACATAGCCACGCCTCTCCTGTTAGCCCTGCCCCTTCATAGCCTACCTCCCCACATAGCCACGCCCCTCCTGTTAGCCCTGCCCCTTCATAGCCTACCTCCCCACATAGCCACGCCTCTCCTGTTAGCCCTGCCCCTTCATAGCCTACCTCCCCACATAGCCACGCCCCTCCTGTTAGCCCTGCCCCTTCATAGCCTACCTCCCCACATAGCCACGCCCCTCCTGTTAGCCCTGCCCCTTCATAGCCTACCTCCCCACATAGCCACGCCCCTCCTGTTAGCCCTGCCCCTTCATAGCCTACCTCCTCCCCACATAGCCACGCCCCTCCTGTTAGCCCTGCCCCTTCATAGCCTACCTCCCCACATAGCCACGCCCCTCCTGTTAGCCCTGCCCCTTCATAGCCTACCTTCCCACATAGCCACGCCTTTCCTGTTAGCCCTGCCCACTTCATAGCCTACCTCCCCACATAGCCACGCCCCTCCTGTTAGCCCTGCCCCTTCATAGCCTACCTCCCCACATAGCCACGCCTCTCCTGTTAGCCCTGCCCCTTCATAGCCTACCTCCCCACATAGCCACGCCCCTCCTGTTAGCCCTGCCCTTCATAGCCTACCTCCCCACATAGCCACGCCCCTCCTGTTAGCCCTGCCCCTTCATAGCCTACCTCCCCACATAGCCACGCCTCTCCTGTTAGCCCTGCCCACTTCATAGCCTACCTCCCCACATAGCCACGCCCCTCCTGTTAGTTCTGCCCACTTCATAGCCATTTCTTCACATAGCACGGTCCTCTAGGGCAGGACTATATAATATAATGCAGCCTCTCTCTCTATCTTGATATATATATATATTAGAAAAAAAACCAGACAGCCCTTCCTTAAGCTCTTCAGCCCAGGTGCAAATCTATATAGCTGAATTAGATATATACCAAATTAATAGCAGCGCACTGGTTAAGCCAATACATGCAGTTTGTAGGTGTTACTAGATATTTTTTTGAGAAAAAATAAAAACTATAAAGTTTTTTCAAAAAAACTCAGATAGAACCCATAGGGTCTAACTGAAGATGTATGTCTCCTGCTACTGCCCATTGTGACAGAGACCCCTAGGGTACGAGAGAGACTCATAGTGTAGACAGGGACCCTTCAGAATTATGGTCACCAATAAGTGGTTGAAGAGCAGCATATATTGGCCAATGCATGTGCCAAGAACCATAAAGGAAAAAAAAACATATTTCTATCAGAGTATAGTTTTCATTTTTTCTCAAAAAATATCTAGTAACACCTACAAACAGCATGTATTGGCTTAACCAGCGTGCTGCTATTAATTTGGTGTGTATATATATATATATATATTATTATATATATATATATATATATATATATATATATATATATATATATAATGTGTGTGTATGCCTATGGAGGGGGAGGAGCTAGAGGCAAGAGGCAGAACCAGACAACATTCTATGGAGGGGAGGAGCTAGAGATAGAACCAAACAACATTCTATGGAGGGGGAGGAGCTAGAGAAAGAACCAAACAACATTCTATGGAGGGGAGGAGCTAGCGGCAGAACCAGACAACATTCTATGGAGGGGGAGGAGCTAGAGACAGAACCAGACAACATTCTATGGAGGGGAGGAGCTAGAGATAGAACCAAACAACATTCTATGGAGGGGGAGGAGCTAGAGAAAGAACCAAACAACATTCTATGGACAGGGAGGATCTAGCGGCAGAACCAGACAACATTCTATGGAGGGGGAGGAGCTAGAGACAGAACTAGACAACATTCTATGAAGGAGGAGGAGCTAGAGGTAGAACCAGACAACATTCTATGGAGGGGGAGGAGCTAGAGACAGAACCAAACAACATTCTATGGAGGGGAGTATCTAGCGGCAGAACCAGACAACATTCTATGGAGGGGGAGGAGCTAGAGACAGAACCAAACAACATTCTATGGAGGGGGAGGATCTAGCGGCAGAACCAGACAACATTCTATGGAGGGGGAGGAGCTAGAGACAGAACCAGACAACATTCTATCAAGGGAGGAGCTAGAGGCAGAACCAGACAACATTCTATGAAGGAGGAGGAGCTAGAGGCAGAACCAAACAACATTCTATGGAGGGGGAGGATCTAGCGGCAGAACCAGACAACATTCTATGGAGGGGGAGGAGCTAGAGACAGACCCAAACAACATTCTATGAAGGAGGAGGAACTAGAGGAAGAACCAGACAACATTCTATGAAGGAGGAGGAGCTAGAGACCGACCCAAACAACATGCTATGAATGAGGAGGATCTCGAGGCAGAGAAAGACAACATTCTATGGAGGGGGAGGAGCTAGAGGCAGAACCAGACAACATTCTATGGAGGGAGGAGCTAGAGGCAGAACCAGACAACATTCTATGGAGAGGGAGGATCTAGAAGCAGAACCAGACAACATTCTATGGAGGGAGGAGCTAGAGGCAGAACCAGACAACATTCTATGAAGGAGGAGGAGCTAGAGGCAGAACCAGACAACATTCTATGGAGGGAGGAGCTAGAGGCAGAACCAAACAACATTCTATGGAGGGGGAGGAGCTCGAGGTTTTGATTATAATAATAGATTTTCTGTCCATTTACTCTGTGACGTTTATGTACAAATAATCATTTTAATTTTGTTAAACTAAGTTAGTTACTATCCCAGGCAATGCCGGACTCTACATTCCTGCCCCCTCACACTTCTGTATGAACAGGGAGCATGGCAGGGGCGTGGCCACCAATCTCATGATCACACTACAATCCTGCTCCTGATATACCATCCTATGTAATATATGAACATTGGTGTTCACCCTTCAAATAGCAATCATGTCACCAAGCAGATATAAATCCATGCTGTGATCCTCTGCTGTACAAAGATATGATGATGCATAATGTGTGCTGCCATGTATCAGGCTAGGAGCATAGGCAAAGCAGTACATTGATTGATTCAGCACTGCCATGGTCTCCCCTCCCCCATACCAACTTGGTAGCTTCCTGTCCCCTGATAGTATAGCATTATACGTGACTGAATTTCTCTTTCCCCTGAGGGAGGGGTGAGAGCTGAAGAGAAAATATAATTTTATTGATTTATAAGTGATCTATAGATCCTAGATCTATAATGCCCGGCTCTGCTTCATCATGTAGGAGGGCAGGGACAGTACAAAAACTTTTATCTCCCTGGAGTTCCCCTTTAAGGACGGGAATGGAAAGAAAGGTAAAAAGAAAAAGGAGTAATCAGGAAGTAATTGTCAACAATAGTAACAAAGATTCACAGAATCTACATGTTTGGAAGATACAAAGTAACAAAAAGTGAAGTTATAAGTCATGGACTCAATAAATAAAAACTCCGATCCTGGGGATCCATTTAAAAGAATCTCTGGATTCTAAGACGTTGTGTAAAGAAGTTCTCTCTATTGTCTTTATAGCGGGGAACAGGGGTGTAACGTGAAGCTCATGGGCCCCGATGCTAAATTCACATTGCATTTGTTCTGTCCATTTAACTCACCACAAAAATGGCATTTTTCGACTTTTTTAAATATGAAAAACATATACACTAATGCATGTCTACAGATTTGACATATTTTGGTGTACCCTGCTAGTTTCTATCCATTTGTTCATTGAAATGGATAACAAAGTCAAACCAATATAAATCTACTTACATATGTGGCGCCCCCTGCGGTCCGGTCACCACTAGAAGTTGCAGCAACCGGGATCGGTAAGTCCAGTCCCCCAAAGACACACCCAACACACTCTGGTCCCTAGTTCTGGGCTGGCGGGAGGAGACAGGTGGAGGGTGGGGAAGTTAGCACAGGAAACGGTCAGGAAAGGAGACAAGATCAGGAAACACGACAGGAAGTTACTGGCCACCCGATGAAGGGACCACGGACTGGGTCATGCCACCGTGACATCCCGCAGCCCCGATGACAACAAGAGGGCCCAGTTCCGAGTACCCCATGGCCCCCGCCGGGGCGAGTCACATAATCTTCCTGTCCCGTCCGTCATCCACTTCGGTCCCGATGTCCTATCACATGCCAGTGGCAGCCATATTTGCACACCCAAGTGATGGGTGTGTAAATATGGAAGTGATTGGTCATACTGGGCCATTGCGCAGTACCGATAATTGTGCTGCCGACACCTGCAACTGCCAACACCCAAAACTGCCACTATATATTACCGCCACTGCACCTCACCCCCACCTCACCTTGTCACCTGAGTGACTGCGAATGCGCAATTACTCTGGCAGCCACCATCTTTGGACACCTGGGTATGCAAAGATGGCAGCGGTATGATCTGACGCCACCATGTTTGTACACCACGGGGTAGAGAGAAGCACAGAGCAGGGAGAGCACACAGGGGTCAGAGAGAGCGCACAGGGGGTAGAGAGAGCACACAAGTGGGCAGAGAAAGTGCGGGGGATGGGGGGGGCAGAGACAATGCAGGGAGCCAGAGAAGAGTGCACAGGGGGGCAGAGAAAGCACAGGGGCCAGAGAGAGCACAAGAGCACACAGGGGCCAGAGAGAGCACACAGGGGGAAGAGAACGCACACAGGGGGAAGAGAACGCACACAGGGGGAAGAGAAAGCACACAGGGGGTAGACAGAGCACACAGGGGGAAAAGAGAGCACAGGGGGAAGAGAGAGCACAGGAGAGAAAGAGAGAGCACACAGGGGGGCAGAGAAAACACACAGGGGGAAGAGAGAGCACACAGGGGAAATGAGAGCACAGGGGGGAAAGAGAGAGCACACAGGAGGGCAGAGAACGCACACAGAGGGAAGAGAAAGCAAACAGGGGGGAAGAGAGAGCACGGGGGCAAGAGAGAGCACAGGGGGGAAAGAGAGAGCACACAGGGGGGCAGAGAAAGCACAGGGACCAAGAGAGCGTACGGGGGGGGGAGAGAGAGCACACAGAGCGACAGAGAAAGCACACTGGGAAGAGAGAACGCATGGGGGAAAGAGAGAGCACACAGGGGGCAGAAAAAGCACAGGGAGCAAGAGAGAGCGCATGGGGGAAGAGAGGGCGCACAGGGGAGTAGAGAGCACACAGGGGGTAGAGAAAGTGCACAGGGGGGGCAGAGAAAGCACAGGGTGCCAGAGAGAGCACACAGGGAGCCTGAGAGAGCGCAAAGGGGAGACAGAGAGAGCGTACAGGGGGCAGAGAGAGAGCACACATGGGATCTGCGAGAGAGCATGGGGGGGCAGAGAGAGTGCACAGGGGCAGAGAGAGCACATGGGGAGGGGTGAGCACACGGTGGGACAGAGAGAGCACAGAGGGGGACAGAGAGAGTGCACAGGGGTTTCAGAGAGAACGCACAGGGGAGGAGAGACAGCTGACGTGCCCAGAGACCAGCCCCATTGTGACATCACCGCTCTCCCGATGCGATAGCTCCAGACCCCACATCTAGTAATAATAATACACAACCAACAAATAATTATATCATAATATATAATAATATCAGAATAAATAATAATAAATATAATAATAATACAAAAATAATAAATGTAATATAACGTATGCTACAATCATGTATATATGTATTGCATTATGTCATATTGCGTTTGTTATAGAGTCCAATGCAAAAAAGTTAACGTTTAGTGGACGTTTTCTTAGGACAGAAAATCTAGTGTTCCACATTGTCATGTGTTTCAGAAAACGTTTCACATGGAGGCTCATTTTGACATACGTTATTATGCGTTTTATGAATGGAAGCTTACAGTTGCATTAATGATGCTGTGCTCAAATGTCTGTGAGTAACAGACAGCACAGACACAATGTGCAATGCGTTTGATGCTATGTGTTTTTGCAAAAGCACCAAAAAACGGGGTAAGCAGCATTTTTTTTAACATTGAAGTCTATGGGAAACGCTAGCGTTAATGCATAGTACATATATGTACCTTGTATTAATGCAGGCATTAATGCTAGTGCTAAAAATGAAAAAAATGCCATACAAATGGCAAGGGGAAAAACAGCCTCCTCCCAACAGATGCAAGGTCCCAAACATGACCCTGGCCTTACAGTAGAGACCTCTCCCCTGCAGGTTGAGCTGCTGCGCCGCCTCGTGCTCAGAACCTTCCTGTGATCGATGTCTCATGTTTATTTCACTGGATGGAGAACATTTTCCTGCCTCAGTGACTGATAATTGAGGACTCGGCTCCCCGTAGACCCCGCCGTGCTCCACACTCCGCCATAGGCGACATCTCAGCCCGGCGCTGCCGTCCGGAGGGAACGGAGAAAGTCACTCTCAGATATTTTATTCTGAGCCAAGGGCAAAAAAACGCAGAAAGTCATGAAGACTGAAAACACTGAATCTCTGAAACACAAAGAAAATCCCAATCTCCAGAAATACTCTGTGCTGCTGGGAGAGAACAGTCAATCTTCTATAATGATCAATCTACACTGGGGCATCTGCATTCCTGCCCCCCCCCCAGGCCTTCCCGCCCCTACTCTATAGGCAAATCATTAAAAAATACTCTGTGCTGCTGGGAGGCCCGGTCCGTCCTCTATGTACTGATCACTCTACAGGCAAAGCATTCCCTAAATACTCTGTGCTGCTGGGAGGCCCAGTCCGTCCTCTATGTACTGATCACTCCATAGGCAAAGCATTCCCTAAATACTCTGTGCTGCTGGGAGGCCCGGTCCATCCTCTATGTACTGATCACTCTACAGGCAAATCATTAAAAAATACTCTGTGCTGCTGGGAGGCCCGGTCCGTCCTCTATGTACTGATCACTCTATAGGCAAAGCATTCCCTAAATACTCTGTGCTGCTGGGAGGCCCGGTCCGTCCTCTATGTACTGATCACTCCATAGGCAAAGCATTCCCTAAATACTCTGTGCTGCTGGGAGACCCGGTCCATCCTCTATGTACTGATCACTCTATAGGCAAACCATTCAATAAATACTCTGTGCTGCTGGGAGGCCCGGTCCGTCCTCTATGTACTGATCACTCTATAGGCAAAGCATTCCCTAAATACTCTGTGCTGCTGGGAGGCCCAGTCCGTCCTCTATGTACTGGTCACTCCATAGGCAAAGCATTCCCTAAATACTCTGTGCTGCTGGGAGACCCGGTCCGTACTCTATGTACTTATCACTCTATAGATAAAGCATTCCCTAAATACTCTGTGCTGCTGGAAGGCCCGGTCCGTCCTCTATGTACTTATCACTCTATAGGCAAAGCATTTCATAAATACTCTGTGCTGCTGTGGACCTTGCCACCCTGAGGAGTACGTGCTACATTTGAGTTATTAGAAACCATTTGTCGGGACGCCAAACTATAAGTGGGGCGGAGTGCAGCATAGTAATGGTTTAAGAAATGATGCTTGCAGTAACTTAGTTCGGCCACTGGAGGTCACCATTGAACAGCAGTAGAAAGGACTGGAAACAGGAAGTCGTTCTCTCAGACTTTAATGAGGTGAATTGAGAGAGACGGAGTTCTGAGGAGATTCCTGAAGGGTCAAGACGTGTCGACGGTTCAGAGAGGCCCGAGGAGACGGGAACGGGCTGAGTCCGGAGTGTGAGGTCGTGCTGGGCCTGAGATGTGGTGGAGATCCCCAGAGACTCGATCTGACAGTGTGCTTCAAGAGAAACTGTGCGCTGTGAGTAACACAGAAATGTGACCGGTCACTGCTTATATAGAGAGATAGGGTGAGCTAGACAGAGGTGGCTGAGAACTATTATGTGTGAATTCCTGTGGAGACTGGTCAGACTTGGTCTATAAAGTGTGCAGGATCCTGAACACTGAGAGGAGCCGGTCATGGGTTACACAATACAACTGAGAGGGATTGTAATCCCTGTGCACCGGGCTGTGCTAGGAAGCCTGGTGTAAGAAAGGTCTGGTGTACCCCAAGGGCCGGGGTTTACAGTTAAACAAAATATACCATTTCCTGTTTGTGAATGATCAAATCTGAGAAGGAGCTCTGCTCCTGCAGGAGGGTGACATTGCATAGGTTGTAAATAATTTGTGGTATAGATAGATCGAGGAATAAGGGGATCCCGAATCACTATGCACATAATGTGGGAGGGGGGGTATAAGGTTATATCCCGAGGCAAACAAGTGCCGCAGCTGCAGTAAGAGCCTGGAAGGTCCTGTACGGAGTAAGGGTGGGGGTGGTATAGTCAGGGGTACAGGGGTGCATCAAGCCCCCCTGCCGCCTGAGCCATACAGTGTGGAGCGGGGGCTGGGGGGCTGCTGTCAGTAGCTAGCATCGCCGCCCCTGCAGCCGCCGCGTCTATGCAGCAGGGAGAGAGGCTGCCTCTTGCCGCAGCCGGCGGCGCCTGTCGGGCAGGAAGACGCTGTATGGATATGGCGGCGCCCCCTTCTGCACAGCGGCTGCCCCTGCCAGCTTGCCGCCTGAGTTAAAGGGTTCACACTGTCCAATGGACGGTGCGGCCCTGCAGGGGTAGTGGTGTTCCCTCCCTACAAAACTGGCACATGAGTTCCCTCGGGCTGCATAATTTGTATATTGTGATCGGGCTGTTGGGGCCCATATATTTGTTTAAAAGTTTGAATTTGTTATCTTTTGGCACCGATAAAGAGAGTTAATTTGCCGCTATTTTGGAGTCAGTGTCGTTCATAGCAGCACCGTATTCCTCACACACAAATGACTGGCGTCCCGATCATTACATACCTACCTCCCTATCCATTTATTACCGATCATCTATCTATTATATATGGTGACTCAGTGGTTAGCACTGTATGGTGGCTCAGTGGTTAGCACTGTATGGTGGCTCAGTGGTTAGCACTGTATATGGTGGCTCAGTGGTTAGCACTGTATATGGTGGCTCAGTGGTTAGCACTGTATATGGTGGCTCAGTGGTTAGCACTGTATGGTGGCTCAGTGGTTAGCACTGTATATGGTGGCTCAGTGGTAAGCACTGTATGGTGGCTCAGTGGTTAGCACTGTATATGGTGGCTCAGTGGTTAGCACTGTATATGGTGGCTCAGTGGTTAGCACTGTATATGGTGGCTCAGTGGTTAGCACTGTATATGGTGGCTCAGTGGTTACCACTGTATGGTGGCTCAGTGGTTAGCACTGTATATGGTGGCTCAGTGGTTAGCACTGTATATGGTGGCTCAGTGTTTAGCAGTGTACGGTGGCTCAGTGGTTAGCGCTGTATACGGTGGGTTAGTAGTTAGCAGGGAGTATGGTGGGTCAGTGGTTAGCAGAGTATACGGTGGCTCAGTGGTTAGCACTGTGCGGTGGCTCAGTGGTTAGCACTGCGCGGTGGCTCAGTGGCTAGCACTGCGCGGTGGCTCAGTGATTAGCAGTGAGTGAGGTGGGCCGAGTGGTCAGCGAAGTGCGGCGGGCAGAGTGGTCAGCGCAGTGCAGCGGGCAGAGTGGTTAGCGCAGTGCGGTGGGCAGAGTGGTCAGCAGAGGACAGAGGCACTCTGCCTGTCATACTTACCAGCGGGTCATCGTCTTCCCCGCCACGGCATTTTCACTCCGCCGTCCCCAGCATCTTGGCTCCACTCATGCAGAGCATTGCTCCTGTGCAGCCTCCTCTCTGCAGAGCTTTGCTCCTGTGGAGCCTCCTCTCTGCAGAGTATTGCTCCTGTGCAGCCTCCTCTCTGCAGAGCATTGCTCCTGTGCAGCCTCCTCTCTGCAGAGCATTGCTCCTGTGCAGCCTCCTCTCTGCAGAGCATTGCTCCTGTGCAGCCTCCTCTCTGCAGAGCATTGCGCCTGTGCAGCCTCCTCTCTGCAGAGCATTGCGCCTGTGCAGCCTCCTCTCTGCAGAGCATTGCGCCTGTGCAGCCTCCTCTCTGCAGAGCATTGCTCCTGTGCAGCCTCCTCTCTGCAGAGCATTGCTCCTGTGCAGCCTCCTCTCTGCAGAGCATTGCTCCTGTGCAGCCTCCTCTCTGCAGAGCATTGCTCCTGTGCAGCCTCCTCTCTGCAGAGTATTGCTCCTGTGCAGCCTCCTCTCTGCAGAGCATTGCTCCTGTGCAGTCTCCTCTCTGCAAAGTATTGCTCCTGTGCAGCCTCATTACTGTAGAGCATTGCTCCTGTGCAGCCTCCTCTCTGCAGAGCATTGCGCCTGTGCAGCCTCCTCCTCTCTGCAGAGCATTGCTCCTGTGCAGCCTCCTCCTTTCTGCAGAGAATTGCTCCTGTGCAGCCTCCTCCTTTCTGCAGAGAATTGCTCCTGTGCAGCCTCCTCCTCTCTGCAGAGCATTGCTCCTGTGCAGCCTCCTCCTTTCTGCAGAGCATTGCTCCTGTGCAGCCTCCTCCTCTCTGCAGAGCATTGCTCCTGTGCAGTCTCCTCCTTTCTGCAGAGCATTGCTCCTGTGCAACCTCCTCCTCTCTGCAGAGCATTGCTCCTGTGCAGCCTCCCCTCATGCAGAGCAATGCTCCTGTGCAGCCACCTCTGTGCAGAGCATTGCTCCTGTGCAGCCTCCTCTCTGCAGAGCATTGCTCCTGTGCAGCCTCCTTACTGTAGAGCATTGCTCCTGTGCAGCCTCCTCCTTTCTGCAGAGCATTGCTCCTGTGCAGCCTCCTCTCTGCAGAGCATTGATCCTGTGCAGCCTCCTCTCTGCAGAGCATTGCTCCTGTGCAGCCTCCTCTCTGCAGAGCATTGCTCCTGTGCAGCCTCCTCTCTGCAGAGCATTGCTCCTGTGCAGCCTCCTCTCTGCAGAGCATTGCTCCTGTGCAGCCTCCTCTCTGCAGAGCATTGTTCCTGTGCAGCCTCCCCTCATGCAGAGCAATGCTCCTGTGCAGCCTCCTCTGTGCAGAGCATTGCTCCTGTGCAGCCTCCCCTCATGCAGAGCAATGCTCCTGTGCAACCTCCCCTCTGCAGAGCAATGCTCCTGTGCAGCCTCCTCTCTGCAGAGCATTGCTCCTGTGCAGCCTCCTCTCTGCAGAGCAATGCTCCTGTGCAGCCTCCTCTCTGCAGAGCATTGCTCCTGTGCAGCCTCCTCTCTGCAGAGCAATGCTCCTGTGCAGCCTCCTCTCTGCAGAGCAATGCTCCTGTGCAGCCTCCTCACTGTAGAGCATTGCTCCTGTGCAGCCTCCTCTCTGCAGAGTATTGCTCCTGTGCAGCCTCCTCTCTGCAGAGCATTGCTCCTGTGCAGCCTCCTCTCTGCAAAGCATTGCTCCTGTGCAGCCTCTTCTCTGCAGAGCATTGCTCCTGTGCAGCCTCCTCTGTGCAGAGCATTGCTCCTGTGCAGTCTCCTCTGTGCAGAGCATTGCTCCTGTGCAGCCTCCTCTCTGCAGAGCATTGCTCCTGTGCAGCCTCCTCCTCTCTGCAGAGCATTGCTCCTGTGCAGCCTCCTCCTGTCTGCAGAGCATTGCTCCTGTGCAGCCTCCTCCAGTCTGCAGAGCATTGCTCCTGTGCAGCCTCCTCCAGTCTGAAGAGCATTGCTCCTGTGCAGCCTCCTCTCACCTGTATCCTGGAGATCAGCTCTTGGGGGCTCAGTCCGGGGTCCTCTGTCACCTCTATGTTCCCTTGTGATGGCAGGATGTCAGAGGCAGAGAATCACTGATGAGGACACGTCTGATGTGAGACAGCGGCATGATGTCTCCTGTGCTGACACTGCAGCAATTAAAGTGCCTGTGATGATGTCACAGTCATGTGATATAGGCCCGCCCATACCAGTGACATCATCTCAGGTCCTGCAAGCCGTGGGGGGGAGGAGAGAGAGAGAGACTCTGCAAGGACTCGCAAAGGCATTGCGAGTGAGGCAGCCACGGACACGACGACGGAAACAGCGCCGAATATGACGGAAGTGCCTTAAGGTAATTATATATTGGATCATCTATATATTATGTATGGTGGCTCAGTGGTTAGCACTGTATATGGTGGCTCAGTGGTTAGCACTGTATACGGTGGCTCAGTGGTTAGCACTGTATATGGTGGCTCAGTGGTTAGTACTGTATGGTGGCTCAGTGGTTAACACTGTATATGGTGGCTCACTGGTTAGCACTGTATATGTTGGCTCAGCGGTTAGCACTGTATATGGTGGCTCAGTGGTTAGCACTGTATACGGTGGCTCAGTGGTTAGCACTGTATACGGTGGCTCAGTGGTTAGCACTGTATATGGTGGCTCAGTGGTTAGCACTGTATATGGTGGCTCAGTGGATAGCACTGTATATAGTGGTTCAGTGGTTAGCACTGTATGGTGGCTCAGTGGTTAGCACTGTATGGTGGCTCAGTGGTTAGCACTGTATATGGTGGCTCAGTGGTTAGCACTGTATATGATGGCTCAGTGGTTAGCACTGTATATGGTGGCTCAGTGGTTAGCACTGTATACGGTGGATCAGTGGTTAGCACTGTATATGGTGGCTCAGTGGTTAGCACTGTATATGGTGGCTCAGTGGTTAGCACTGTATATGGTGGCTCAGTGGTTAGCACTGTATGGTGGCTCAGGGGTTAGCACTGTATATGGTGGCTCAGTGGTTAGCACTGTATATGATGGCTCAGTGGTTAGCACTGTATACGGTGGCTCAGTGGTTAGCACTGTATATGGTGGCTCAGTGGTTAGCACTGTATATGGTGGCTCAGTGGTTAGCACTGTATATGGTGGCTCAGTGGTTAGCACTGTATGGTGGCTCAGTGGTTAGCACTGTATATGATGGCTCAGTGGTTAGCACTGTATGGTGGCTCAGTGGTTAGCACTGTATATGGTGGCTCAGTGGTTAGCACTGTATATGGTGGCTCAGTGGTTAGCACTGTATATGGTGGCTCAGTGGTTAGCACTGTATATGGTGGCTCAGTGGTTAGCACTGTATGGTGGCTCAGTGGTTAGCACTGTATACGGTGGCTCAGTGGTTAGCACTGTATACGGTGGCTCAGTGGTTGGCACTGTATATGGTGGCTCAGTGGTTAGCACTGTATGGTGGCTCAGTGGTTAGCACTGTATATGGTGGCTCAGTGGTTAGCACTGTATATGGTGGCTCAGTGGTTAGCACTGTATACGGAGGCTCAGTGGTTAGCACTGTATATGGTGGCTCAGTGGTTAGCACTGTATGGTGGCTCAGTGGTTAGCAATATATGGTGGTTAGCACTGCAGCCTTGCAGCACTGGTGCCCTGGTTTCAAAGCCCATCACGGACGACATGTGGAGGAGTTTGTATGTTCTCCCATGTTCTCTTTGGTTTCCTCCAGGTTGTCCAGTTTCCTCCCACACTCCAAACAATGATAGGCTGTTTAGATTGTGAGCCCCAATGGGGACAGAGATCATGTATGTATAGTGCTATATAAGTGAATAAATATGACTCTGTAAAACTATACATATATAATAAGTGATAGGACGATATATAATATTACAATCTGTAGAATGATTCTAGTATTCTCCTTGTGTTGTTGGCGCAGAGGCGCCGTTTCCCCTTTAAGTGATGTGCGGCGTCGGCAGTGACGGGTGCGACTATAAAGTGCTGTGACTTCTGGGCAAATTGTGATGTTATTTAACATAAATTGTGATGAGGAGATGTAATATATGCAGAGATGATCTGAAACTCGGAGCGACAGAAAGTGGTGCCAGCGAATCTGTCACATGGAGCGCAGATTGTCATGTCACATCCCCACTTAGCAGCAAATGGCTGTCAGCTCCGATCCACTCACCGGAGGACTCATGATGATCCACCAAAATCTGCCCCGCACTGCATCCTATATACTGTGTATACCATCTATCTACATACAGTCTATACATGTTTATATACTGTACCACACCCTGTATATACTGAACATACGCTATATGCTGTGTATCCTGTCTGTTATGTGGCTGTAAGTACTGTATGTCATGTGTCTATAGATGCTGTCTATATTCTGTACCGTACGCAGTATATACGCTATATACTGTGTATACTGTTTGTCATGTGTCTATATATACTGTTGTGTCCCACAAATGGGAACAACCTGTTGTATATATTTCTCTGCATTGTATAAATTCCTCCAATCAGTAATTTCTTGTTGTTACCGGGTAGATTAGAGTGTACTAAGTTTGTCCCTAAGTTGCTCCCTTAGTTGTGTCTGTACAGGACGTCCCCCCTTCTTCCCCAGTTAGTCTGCAGAAGCCATTGCTCAAGACACATGTGTACACCCTGTACAGATTAATCCTTTTTACCTATCGTTGATTGTGACTAATACAAGATAAGGAAGAAAACTACAGTGTTCCCCTGTCTCGCTACAGCTGCACTGGCGATCGAGTTGAAAACTGTCTGTTGCCCCTGATGGGGTAAATACCGAGCATACAACTATCTAAGGGACTGGTAAGTAGAGCGCTTAGATTTACAGCCATCAGATGGGACAGAACATATACTGTATACATTGTCTGTCATGTGTCTATATATACTGTATATACTGCGTTTAAAATGGCCCCTTAGTCTGATTCAGTGGGCTACACAATGATGGAGTAGACTGCTGACTTGGCAGATGTCCAGAACTCCACAAGGAGGGTAAGCCACAAAATGTCATTGGAAATCAAGGTCCCAGAGTGTGGAGGAGGAGCGGGAAAAGGCCACAATCCCAGAGTCTGGAGGAAGAGTGGAGAGGCCACAATCCCAGAGTCTGGAGGAAGAGTGGAGAGGCCACAATCCCAGAGTCTGGAGGAAGAGTGGAGAGGCCACAATCCCAGAGTCTGGAGGAAGAGTGGAGAGGCCACAATCCAAGAGTCTGGAGGAAGAGTGGAGAGACCACAATCCAAGAGTCTGGAGGAAGAGTGGAGAGGCCACAATCCAAGAGTCTGGAGGAAGAGCGGAGAGGCCACAATCCCAGAGTCTGGAGGAAGAGTGGAGAGGTCACAATCCAAGAGTCTGGAGGTAGAGTGGAGAGGCCACAATCCCAGAGTCTGGAGGAAGAGTGGAGAGGCCACAATCCCAGAGTCTGGAGGAAGAGTGGAGAGGCCACAATCCCAGAGTCTGGAGGAAGAGTGGAGAGGCCACAATCCCAGAGTCTGGAGGAAGAGTGGAGAGGCCACAATCCCAGAATCTGGAGGAAGAGTGGAGAGGCCACAATCCCAGAGTCTGGAGGAAGAGTGGAGAGGCCACAATCCCAGAGTCTGGAGGAAGAGTGGAGAGGCCACAATCCCAGAGTCTGGAGGAAGAGTGGAGAGGCCACAATCCCAGAGTCTGGAGGAAGAGTGGAGAGGCCACAATCCAAGAGCCTGGAGGAAGAGTGGAGAGGCCACAATCCAAGAGTCTGGAGGAAGATTGGAGAGGCCACAATCCAAGAGTCTGGAGGAAGAGCGGAGAGGCCACAATCCCAGAGTCTGGAGGAAGAGCGGAGAGGCCACAATCCCAGAGTCTGGAGGAAGAGTGGAGAGGCCACAATCCCAGAGTCTGGAGGAAGAGTGGAGAGGCCACAATCCCAGAGTCTGGAGGAAGAGTGGAGAGGCCACAATCCAAGAGCCTGGAAGAAGAGTGGAGAGGCCACAATCCAAGAGTCTGGAGGAAGATTGGAGAGGCCACAATCCAAGAGTCTGGCGGAAGAGCGGAGAGGCCCCAATCCAAGAGTCTGGAGGAATAGTGGAGAGGCCACAATCCCAGAGTCTGGAGGAAGAGCGGAGAGGCCACAATCCAAGAGTCTGGAGGAAGAGCGGAGAGGCCACAATCCAAGAGTCTGGAGGAAGAGCGGAGAGGCCACAATCCAAGAGTCTGGAAGAAGAGCGGAGAGGCCACAATCCAAGAGTCTGGAGGAAGAGCGGAGAGGCCACAATCCTAGAGTCTGGAGGAAGAGCGGAGAGGCCCCAATCCAAGAGTCTGGAGGAAGAGCGGAGAGGCCACAATCCTAGAGTCTGGAGGAAGAGTGGAGAGGCCACAATCCAAGAGTCTGGAGGAAGAGTGGAGAGGCCTCAATCCAAGAGTCTGGAGGAAGAGTGGAGAGGCCACAATCCAAGAGTCTGGAGGAAGAGCGGAGAGGCCATAATCCAAGAGTCTGGAGGAAGAGCGGAGAGGCCACAATCCAAGAGTCTGGAGGAAGAGCGGAGAGGCCATAATCCAAGAGTCTGGAGGAAGAGTGGAGAGGCCACAATCCAAGAGTCTGGAGGAAGAGTGGAGAGGCCTCAATCCAAGAGTCTGGAGGAAGAGTGGAGAGGCCACAATCCAAGAGTCTGGAGGAAGAGGTCATGCTGCTTGAGGTCTAGTGTCATCTGCTGGTGTAGGTCCACTAGGCTTTATCAAGACCAAAGCCAGTGCTGCCGTCTACCAGGACATTCTACAGAACTTCATGCCTCCCTCTGCTTTTTGGAGATGGAGATTTCATTTTCCAGCAGGACTTGGCACCTGTCTACACTGCCGACAGTACCAATACCTGGTTTACTAACCACAGTATCACTGTGCTTGATTGGCAGCAAACTCACCTGACCTAAACCTTATAGAGACTCTATGAGAGACACCAGAGCCAACAATGCAGACGAGCTGAAGGCTGCTATCAAAGCAATCTGGGCTTCCATAACCCCTCAGCAGCTACAGGCTGATCGCCTCCATGCCACGCTGCATTGATGCAAAAGGACCCGACCAAGTATTGAGGGCATTTACTGTACAGACTTTTCATCACATTTATGAGTTGGAAATCATTATTTCAGTTGGTCTTATATAATATTCTAATTTTGTGAGATAATGACCTTTGGGTTTTCATTGGCTGTAATCGATAATCATCAACATTAACATAAATAAACACTTCACATAGCACTTTCTTGAGGATTATTGTTTAGAAACGGTGTATTATATCAGCACTGTATGGGGGTATTATGTAGGGACAATTTAGCAGTTTTATGTGGGCACTATGTAGAGGAATATTTAATAGCTGTATAATACTTTGGTGCTATATGGCGACACTATCTGGAGCATTTTCTCGGAGAATATTACACAGTATCTGTATGTTACTTTCTCCGGATGTTCCAGGCTGATTTTCTGACAGCCCGGATCCTCATCCGTACAGTGTTTGTCTCTTTAATGCTCCGTCCTCGTGTTCCCTCTTCCTTCGGGGTCCGGGGACACAGAGGGACCTGGATTTGGCCGCCGGTTCATTACTTTGCCTCGTTCTATGATCATTTGTGTCTGTTTTCCTGCTCCTGTAATGATGAATTAAGGGCTGAGAGTTGAATCTGCAGCTCGGAGCTTTTCTTCTGGTTTCTGCCCCGGAGTCGGAGCTGTGAGAATGGCAGCCGTCAGCACATCCGCTGCCATGTTACTTCCATATGGAGGAGCAAACACCTGATTTACTTGCATGGCGCAGGATCCTGCGGGCAGATCTCATCCATTGTCATTACATTCACTGGAGCAGATAGGACTGTACACTGGGCAGGTAAATGGCCTAAAATGGGCATAGAGCAGTCTGCAGAGTGCCAGGCAGATAATAGGGTAATGCCAGCAAAAGTGCCCTACTAACAACTACCAGAGAGCCTGCCAATGACAGCCTGAATGCTACATGACCACTGCCAGGCAGAATGCCCAATGAACAGTGCAGGACACCCCCAATATCAGTGCCAGAATGAACAGATTACAATCAATGGCAGCTTTCAAGACTACTCAGTTCTCTTCTATACCATGCCTGATGAAGAGACCTGAGTAGTCTCATAGGCTTGCTATTTATTATTTGAATAGTGCCCCAGCCCCATGTGTAGTGCTTAACTACACTGTGTTCCAAATTATTATGCAAATGTTCTTTTTCTCTGATTTTCCTAAATGGTCGGTGCAGATGACAGTCAGTGTAATAAAAGTCATCACCTGTTAGAGGATACATTGACTCTTATTGAAGAAATCTCCCAATGATAACAGTATAATCTTCTGTAAATGCCCTGTTCCACATTATTAGGCACAGGAGAGTTTCTAAACATTTGATATGTTTGAAAGAACTGAAAATGCTCATTTGTTGAATTTTCAGCATTAGGAGGTCACATTCACTGAAATAAAAAGTTATTTACCTCCAAAACATCCTAACAGGGCAAGTTACATGGTAACACAGGAACCCTTCTTTGATCTCACCTTCACAATTCTTGCATCCATTGATCTTGTGAGTTTCTGGAGAGTTTCTGCTTGTATTTCTTTGCATGATGTCAGAGTCGCCTCCCAGAGCTGCTGTTTTGATGTGAACTGCCTCCCACCCTCATAGATCTTTTGCTTGATTATACTTCTAAGGTTCTCTATAGGGTTGAGGTCAGGGGAAGATGGTGGCCACACCATGAGTTTATCTCCTTTTATGCCCATAGCAGCCAATGGCACAGAGGTATTCTTTGTAGCATGAGATGGGGCATTGTCCTGCATGAAGATGATTTTGCTCCTGTTTTTGCTTTTTGTTCCATGGAAGAAATTTCTCAGTCAGAAACTCTATATACTTTGCAGAGGTCATTTTCACACCTTCAGGAACCTGAAAGGGGCCTACCAGCTGTTTCCCAATGATTCCAGCCCAAAACTTGACTTCTCCACCTCCTTGCTGACGTCGCAGCCTTGTTGGGACATGGTGGCATCCACCAACCATCCACTACTCCATCCATCTGGACCTTCCAGGGTTGCTCGGCTCTCATCAGTAAACAAGACTGGTTGACAATTAGTCTTCATGTATGTCTGGACCCACTGCAACTGTTTCTGTTTGTGAGCACTGTTTAGGGGTGGCCGAATAGTAGGTTTATGCACCACAGCAGCCTCTGAAGGATCCTACACCTTGAGGGTGGAGGGACTCCAGAGGCTCCAGCAGCTTCACATATCTGTTTGTTGGTTTGTAAGGCCTTTTTAGCAGCTGCTCTCTTAATCTGATGAACTTGCCTGGCAGAAACCTTCCTCATTCTGCCTTTATCTGCACGAACACATCTGTGCTCAGAATCAGCCACAAATCTCTTCACAGTACGATGATCACGCTTACGTTTTCCTGCAATATCTAATGTTTTCATCCCTTGTCCGAGGCATTGCACTATTTGTTGCTTTTCGGCAGCAGAGACATCCTTTTTCTTTCCCATGTTACTTGAAAACTGTGTCCTGCGTAATATTGTGGAACACCCAGTTTTCCTTTTATTGGGCTCACCTGCCAAACTAATTATCACAGGGATCGGAGATTGATGTCAGTGATCCAAAGAACCTGAGACACAAGACCAGCAATGGGTTTCATTGAAAAAAAACAAAAAAAACCCTATGATACTTAAAACCAATTTGCATAATAATTTGGAACATAGTGTATAGCCCCAGTCAGTGCACAGCGTCCTCCATGTGCTGCAGTCAGTGTACGGTATCCTCCATGTGCTGCGGTGCACAGCATCATCCATGTGCTGCAGTCAGTGCACAGCGTTCTCCACGTGCTGCAATCAGTGCATGGCGTTCTCCATGTGCTGCAGTCAGTGCACGGTACCCTCCATGTGCTGCAGTCAGTGCACGGCGTCCTCCTTGTGCTGCAGTCAGTGCACAGCATCCTCCATGTACTGCAGTCAGTGCCACTGCCCTCCATGTACTGCAGTCAGTGCATGGTGTCCTCCATGTGCTGCAGTTGGTGCACGGCATCCTCCTTGTGCTGCAGTCAGTGCACAGCATCCTCCATGTACTGCAGTCAGTGCACGGTGTCCTCCATGTGCTGCAGTCGGTGCATGGCGTCCTCCATGTACTGCAGTGCACAGCATCCTCCATGTGCTGCAGTCAGTGCACAGCTGACATGCCCACTCCAGGGCTAGGGAAGACTTGGGAACCGGCCAGTTACTTGTTGTTCTCTTCACCTTCTCTGTTCTTTTCACGGGGACAGACTGGGTCCAAGCCCCGGTCCCGTGACCCTGGCGGTGTCATTTTAATAAATGGGGGAAGATGACAGGGAAAGTCAAAGGGGATATAGAGGTATTCATGACGCCACCTGCGGTATGAGGTCAGGGGGGGCCGCCGCTGCTTCAGAACCTCTGGGGATGGTGACCGGCAGCTTGGATGGTTCCGCTCCCCGCAGGTAGAGTGCAGTCCCCAGGACAGTGGGATGGAGGAGTCAGTTCGTACCTTGGCAGATGTTCACTGGGTCATCAGTACCCCAATGTCTCATTCGGCCCCTGCAACCAGTGGTCGCTGCTAATAAAAGTCCAACACACCACAGCTGGTGTTGCTACTTTTACTCAGTTGTTTCAGCATGGCCGCCGGGTACGTCCCTTGCCAACCTACGGTTCAGCGTTGTTTCCAGAACCGGGACAGTACAATTGAGCCTCGGTTGGTGCACTTTCCTTCCACTCTAGGTGTCTCTGTCTCTGGTGGTCTCTCTCTCTCTTCCGTTCTCTACACCGTTCAGCCCCCCCAGGCGCTCAGCGCCTCTGAAGCACAGAGCTCAAGTACCGGCAGACATGTGTGCTATTGTGTCCCCTCCCGGGAGCTGCTCCCTAGTTCGGCCACCTTCCCCAAGTTGTGTTGGGTGTTCGGCCACTGCTCCCGTTAGAAGCCTGGGGCCTCCGGTTCGGGCATGAAGCATCCGCGTCGTGTTCAGGGCCGGGTCCTCCACCAGCCCCTCTGTCTCGCCACATACGGACGTACGGGGATCGATGTCTCTTCCGCACCTCAAGGGCTCTCTCTTCTTCCTTCGCCTGTTGATCTTTCTCTCCCATGGGCGAGTGTGGTCTTGCTCTAACCCACAGGAGTAGACACCACAACGCCTCTACACTCCCATCTCTCTCCTCTACTCTCCTCCACTGTTGACTAACTACTCACTCTACTTTTCTCTCCCGGCTACGCTTGGGTCCTCCCTCAGGGTCCAGCCACCGTCCCGGGGTCCCTAATTGTTGTGTGTGTGTTGGCTCAACTGCACCACGCAGCACCTGGAAAGCAGAGGCGCTACTCCCCTTAACTGCAGGAGTGCAGTACCTGTGGTGGTGTCTTACCCAGTGGGGCGCTACACAGCGTCCTCCATGTGCTACAGTCGGTGCACGGCGTCTTCCATGTGCTACAGTCGGTGCACGGCGTCTTCCATGTGCTACAGTCGGTGCACGGCGTCTTCCATGTGCTGCAGTCGGTGCACAGCGTCTTCCATCTGCTGCAGTCGGTGCACGGCATTCTCCATGAGCTGCAATCAGTTCATGGCATCCTCCATGTGCTGCAGTTGGTGCACGGCGTCTTCCATGTGCTGCAGTCGGTGCACGGCATTCTCCATGAGCTGCTGTCTGTGCATGGCGTACTCCATGTGCTGCAGTCTGTGCATGGTGTAATCCATGTGCTGCAGTGAGAGTACAGTGTCCTCTGTGGGCTGCAGTGGGTGCACGGCATCCACCATGTGCTGCAGTCAGTGCACGACGTACTCCATGTGCTGCAATCAGTGCATGGCGTCTTCCATGTGCTGCAATCAGTTCATGGCATCCTCCATGTGCTGCAGTTGGTGCACGGCATCCTCCATGTGCTGCAGTTGGTGCACGGCATCCTCCATGTGCTGCAGTTGGTGCACGGCATCCTTCATGTGCTGCAGTTGGTGCACGGCATCCTCCATGTGCTGCAGTCGGTGCACGGCGTCCTCCATGTGCTGCAGTTGGTGCACGGCATCCTTCATGTGCTGCAGTTGGTGCACGCAGGGGTGAACCTAGCCTCTCTGCTGCCTGAGGCGAACTTTAAAATGGTGCCCCCCCCCCAAACACAAGGGCGTCAGCACCATTACACGCACATGCAAGAATCACATAGAAAAATCCAGAATAAGGATCATTAATGGCAGTGGCAGCTTGACACAAACTACAGTCACACAATGGTGGCTGCAGCCTTATAGCACAGGAGGCAGCACTGATTGCCACCTATTATCTCTGGCACACACCTACAATAGTCTGGGTAGCTCCAATGTGATCACTGCCTGGCACTGACTAGTCAGACCTGTCACCATGCGGCTCCGTCCACACATACAACGACTGCAGTCTGAGCATCAACAAGCCGCCACTGCACGAAGCTGGGAAAATGGCGCGTCTTCCCCAACAGACCACACCTCCTCCCGAAACGCTTAGCCAATCACAAGCGCCGCACACGGGGCTGTCCGCAGCTAATACCAAGTTTCCCTGAAAATAAGACACCGTCTTGTATTAATTTTTGCCCCCAAAGAAGCGCGATGTCTTATTTTCAGGGGACGTCTTATCTCCATGAAGAATTCACATTTATTGAACAAGAAAAAAATGAACATTTATTACATAATGTACAGTAATTGTCATCACAGCCCAGCGTAACCAAACTGTGTCATCCATCATCCATTTGCAGCCCCCATCATACCACCAATGTCCCCCTGCAGTGTCCATCATCCATCTGCAGCCCCCATCATCCCCAATGTCCCCCTGCAGTGTCCATCATCCATCTGCAGCCCCCATCATCCCACCAATATCCCCCTGCAGTGTCCATCATCCATCTGCAGCCCCCATCATCCCACCAATATCCCCCTGCAGTGTCCATCATCCATCTGCAGCCCCCATCATCCCACCAATATCCCCCTGCAGTGTCCATCATCCATCTGCAGCCCCCATCATCCCACCAATATCCCCCTGCAGTGTCCATCATCCATCTGCAGCCCCCATCATCCCACCAATATCCCCCTGCAGTGTCCATCATCCATCTGCAGCCCCCATCATCCCACCAATATCCCCCTGCAGTCCCCATTATCCTTCCACAGCCCCCAACATCTCCCAATATCCCCATTATCCATCTGCAGCCCCCATCATCCCCCAATGTGGGAGCAGGAAGGAGGACAAGTGCCGACCAACCGGCGGGAGGATTGATCTTTCATTGCCCCCATAAAGAATGATGACACCAAAAGTGTCCCCCAAACACTATGATCCCCCCACAGTGAATTCCTTCACAGGACCCTCCACACGTACCATACGGTACCCCCCAACTACTCTGGCACAGTATGATCCTCAACTGTGACCCCCTCATAGCCCTCCATATAGTATAATGGTCCCTAAACCTCTTCACACTGTATAATAGACCCCAACACAGCCCTCAAATAGCCCCCATAAAGTATAAAGGCTCCATCATAGCCATGCAAGCATTATCCTGTCCCCACAGAGCCCTCCAAATATTGTAATGACTTCCATATTGTATAATTGGCACAAGCACAAGGGTGTCAGCACCATTACACGCACATGCAAGAATCACATAGAATAATCCAGAATAAGGATCATTAATGGCAGCTTGGCACAAGCTACAGTCACACAATGGTGGCTGCAGCCTTATAGCACAGGAGGCAGCACTGATTGCCACCTATTATCTATGGCACACACCTACAAAACTCTGGGTAGCTCCAATGTGATCACTGCCTGGCACTGACTAGTCAGACCTGTCGCCATGCGGCACCGTCATCCCCCAATGTCCCCCTACAGCCTCCATCATCCTTCTGCAGCCCCCATCATCACCCAATGTCCCCCTGCAGCCTCCATCATCACCCAATGTCCCCCTGCAGCCCCCATCATCCCCCAATATCCCCCTGCAGCCTCCATCAGCCTTCTGCAGCCTCCATCATCTCCCAATATCCCCAACATCCATCTGCAGCCCCCATCATACCCCAATATCTAACTGCAGCTCCCATCATTCTTCTGCAGCCTCCATCATCCCCCAATGTCCCCTGCAGCCCCCGTCATCCATCTGCTGGACCCAACATCCCTTCAATGTCCCCCTGCAGCCCACATCATCCATCTGCCATGCCCATCATCCCCCAAGGTGGGAGCAGGAAGGAGGACAAGTGCCGATCAACCGGCGGGAGGATTGATCTTTCATTGTCCCCATAAAGTATGATGCCACCAAAAGTGTCCCCCAAACACTATGATCCCCCTGCAGTGAATTCCTCCACAGTACCCTCCACACATACCATAGAGTACCCCTCAACTACTCTGGCACAGTATGATCCCCAACTGTGACCCCTCACAGCCCTCCATATAATAAAGCTTTATAATAATAATAAAGCTTTATTTATATAGCGCCAACATATTCCGCAGCGCTTTACAATGTAGGGTCCATATAGTATAATGGTCCCTAAACCTCTTCACACTGTATAATAGACCCCAACACAGCCCTCAAATAGCCTCTCGCTAAGTATAAAGGCTCCATCATAGCCCTGCAAGTATTATTCTGCCCCCACAGAGCTCTCCAAATATTGTAATGACTTCCATATATTATAATTGGCTCCATATAATACAAGCACCCGAATAGCCCTCCGTATAATATAATGCACCCCCATAGACTATGCACCCCATAATTTTCCATATATTATAATGCACCCCCATAGTCCTCCATATATTACAATGTACCCCATTAACCTACAAATGTTATAAAGCACTGCCATAGCCCTCCATAAAATATAATGCACCATGCAGTCCTCCAAATACTATAATGCATCCCCCATAGTCCTCCATATAGTATAATGCACCCCATAGCCAACCATATACCATACAGCACCCCCATGTACAACATAGCACCCCATATATAGCACCGCCCATATACAGCACAGGAGCCCCATATACAGAACCCCCATAAACAGCACAGTAACCCCATTTAAAGCACCCCAATATACAGCACAGCCGCCCCATAAACAGAACAGCACCCCCATAAACTGCACAGTACTCTCATATACAGCACAGAAGCCCAATATACAATGCAGCACCCCATAAACAGCACAGCACCCCCATATACGGCACAGAACCCCCATATACAGCTCAGCAACCCCATATACAGCACAGCACCCCAGCCCCACATACAGCAGAGCCCCCAATATACAGCAGAACCCCCCATATACAGCACCCCCACATACAGCAGAGCCCCCCATATCCAGAGCTCCCCCATATACAGCTCCCACATATTCAGCAGAGCCCCCCATATACAGCACCCCCATATACAGCAGAGCTCCCCCATATACAGCACCCCAGCCCCATATACAGAGGGGAACAGAGGATATGTAACAGGTTCCCTTTACTTCTGCTTAATATTTAGTGATACAATTAATATAAAATCATCACTGGACACAGTTTTGAGATTTGCCCCCTTCAGATTTATTCGGTTATGGCTATTGTACATTCATGAGGGTTGATGAGGAAGTTCAGGGCTTGAGATCTAACTTTATTAAGGGGAGACATCTCCATCAGTTAGGCAGGGAATATAGATATGTGCATAGGACGACTCATGGTTCGATGGAAACAGAAAACCTGACAGGTTCCCTTTAATTCTGCTTAATATTTAGTGATACAGTTACTATAAAATCATCACTGGACACAGAGATTTGAGTTTTGCCCCCTCAGATTTATTCAGTTTATTCGGGTTGATGAGAAAGTAACAATACTTGAGATGTGACTTCATTAACATCATGAAACAATCACTGATCTCAGGGAGACCAGTCAAGGAAACACTGCGGGCAGCCGGCTAAAGCGCTCAAACACAGTGAAATACGTGTTTGAGACGCCTAAACGAGGCTCCACAAACTCTATTTCATATTTGTATTTCTCAGAGGGCAATCCCCCTGGGAAATACAAATATACAGCTAGAATCTGTAGAGCCTCATTTAGGAGTCTCAAACATGGGGCCAACCAACACCAAAACCAAGTATCAATCCACAGACAGCTGGAATACCAAAACCAGGTATTCAGCTCGGTAGCTGTTTCGGGGTTTTGCCCCTCATCAGTGTGGAGTATGATTCTGGTTAGGTGAGACTAATGGGAGACATCTCCATCACTCCTGGAGCAGGAGACAGAAGATGAATGAGACATCTCCATCACTCCTGGACCAGGAGACAGAGGATGAATGATCAAGCAAAGAGAAAGAACAGCGCCCCTTGAGCCCGTATGTTCTCATGTAGTTGCAAACGTTTATTCCGTCCATCCTCTAGCACGTTGCAACTACATGAGAACACACAGGCTTGAGAGGCGCTGTTGTCCCTCTTTGCTTGGTTGATGGATGTCCAGGTGTGTCTTGAAGGTTGAATGATGGCTGTTGGGCTCTGGAGGGAGTTTTATAGCCACGGACTATTGTGACCTCATAAGGCAATGACAGAGCAAGCGGGTGTGGCTGGATGACCTAAGCGATCTGTAAACTTTTCATGAATCTGTGATGTCATCGCACTTCTGAACATTCTATTTGGAATCCTGCATTCATCAGCCTCATTCAGCTCTGGCCCCTAAGAAAAACAACATCAATATCAACATGGCGTCTAGAAGGAGTTATAGAAGCGCCCAGATGTCGACTGAGGATCAGGAGGAGGGTCACCGTCGTCACCACGTGACCCATAGAATAGGTAAAGAAATAAAAAGACACAAAATAGGAGGAAAAATGTTTAGACAGAGTGGATCTGATGGATAACCAATATGGCTGCTAATAAACACACCGATCTCCTCCATTCCACTCAGCTGCTAACTTGGGAGACTTTGGGGAAGGCTAGAAGTGAGCTCTTTATCTAGAAAGGCAGTCCTGTTGATGGTTATCTTATTTTTGGCTAAAACCACTGTGGAACATCCACATTCGGATAGTACATGATCCTATTGGGTGGAGTATGACACTAGCATTACCGTTTAGATGTTCATTGGCTGCTTCTCTCATGGCTCCACCCCGTCGGAGCCTCATTTGTCAAAACAGCAAACTTCTTGCCCACATCAACCAATGCAATAGTCCAAGCAAAGCCAGGGTTTTTTGCCAAATGAAAAATAAGCAATATATGAAAGCCAAAAATCTTGGTCATTAAGGACAAAACACACTTTGGGTTTGCTCCATCTGTCCTGACAAAAGGTGACTACTAGTAAATATGCTAAGGAGGGCGGAGGAGGACACAGGGATTCTCTTTTTGGCTATCTTTGACATGATCATGCCATACCTCATTGTCAGATTTAGCAGCAGAACTGGTCTTGTTGCCCCTAGCAACCAGCAACAATGCCACATTCCGAGCTGCATTAGCAGCAAAAGCTGAGCTGTGATTGGTTGCTACGGGCAACAAAGTTACCCTAAATCAGCCCGGTGACTGACTGTGTCCTCTGCGGTGCGCTCCTTACAGGGAACAACAGAATATTTATCATTTTGGGATATTTCTAGATTTTGAGCAGGAATGATCTAGAGGCAGAATCTGACGTATTTTTCTGTTTGCCGTTCACAGACGCAGGAATCGCCCTGAGAAGTGAGAAGGGGACGTCTCCCGCCAGCGATGGCTCCGAACAAATCATCAATAAAAATAATCATTAATCATCGTTAAGCGGCCGGAGATAATAAATGGACAAATGCAGCAGAGATTGGTTCCTGTGATTTCATGACGCGCCGTTTTCTAACTTCTATTCAGGCTGAATTCCCCCAACAGATATGCTGGGACTTGTAGTGTCCATACACATCTATACTACCGTGTTTCCCCGAAAATAAGACACTGTCTTATATTAATTTTTGCTCCGAAAGGTGCATGTCTTATTATCAGGGGGTGTCTTATATTAGCCAAAAATAAATTGACAGAAAAGCAGCCTCCCATCCCAGTACCGTATCCCAATGCAGCAGCCTCCCATGTGTGTACACACCACACACACACACACACACACACCACACACTTTCACTTTCTTACCGAACTTCATCCTTTTCACTTTCTTCCTCTGCGGTGCTGCTTTGGTGGTGCACAGTGCAGGAGCCCTGGGCCAATCAGAGCGCAGGAGCCCTGGGTCAATCAGAGCGCAGGAGCCCTGGGCCAATCACAGCGCAGGAGCCCTGGGCCAATCACAGCCCAGGAACAATCAGAGGCTACTGACGTCAGCTGGCCCATGATTCCTGTGCTGTGATTGGCCCAGGGCTCATGGGCGGAGAGCGGCACAGAGCTCTGGAGAAGAAGAGCGGTACAGAGTGGCGGGGAGCGAGACACAGATGCATGCCCCGGTCTTGTGATCGGTGGCATGCTGAGGAGGTACGCCTTATAATCGGGGGGTGCCTTATATTAGGAGGTAGGGCGCCCCTAAGCATGCCTTACTTTCGGGGGGGGGGGCCCTATTTTCAGGGAAACAGGGTATGTTACAAGTCCAGCAACAGAGTAATATGTTATATCATAATATATACATATACAGTATCTCACAAAAGTGAGTACACCCCTCACATTTTTGTAAATATTTTATTCTATCTTTTCTGAAGATCTGACCCTTTGATACAATGTACAGTAGTCAGTGTGCAGCTCGTGGTGTCACCTACATAACCCAACACAGCCATTAATGTCTAAACCACTGGAAATAAAAATTAGTACATCCCTAAGGGAAAAAGGCCAAATTTTGCTAAAATATTTTGTGTGGCCACCATTATTTACCAGCACGACCTTAACTCTCTTGGACCTGGAGGTCACTAGATCTTCACAGGATTCGCTGGATCATAATGACGAAGATGGTGGATGTACTGCAGAGACCTCGCGCTCTTCCACCTTCTTTTTGAGAAGGCAGCATAGATGCTCCATAGGGTTCAGGTCTGAAGATGCTCGGCCGTCCAGCACCTTCACCCTCAGTGTCTTTCGCAGCAGTGGTTATCTTGGAGGTGTTTGAGGTTGTTATCATGATGGAATATGAAGAAAGGAGATCATGCTCATCTTCAGTGGGTCACAGGACATGTTGGTATTCATGGTTGCCTCAATGATCTGCAGCGACCCACAGCCAGCAGCATCATGCGGCCCCAAATCATGACCTCCACCACCATGTCTGACTGTTGGGAGGAAACACTTGTCTTTGTGCTCCTGACCTTGAGCCACCACACACGCTTGACTCCATCTGGACCAAATAAATAAGGTCTAGCTCTCTGATCCTGGTTAGCCTGTAATTCTAGCTCCAGTTCTGCCAGTAACTAGTCCTGTGATAACTAATGTTTGTCTATCTTTGTGCCTAGACCTGTCCTGTCTGTGTTTTCCTTGGTACAAGCCTCTCTGCCTAGTTTCAGGAATTCTGCTGTATCATATACCTGAGGTTTTTTGCTGTATCATATACCTGAGGTTTTTTGCTGTATCCTATACCTGAAGTCCTCTGCTGTATCCTATACCTGAAGATCTCCTGTACCTTTGGGCCTCCTGTACCGATGGGCTGAATAGTTGGGGAACTAACGCCTCCTCGACTAGCCGGAGCCCTAATTTGCATCTCATAAACGATCTTTAGAAATACTTGATCTAAAGACCTGTGTATGTATGCTACTTCATACAGCGACTATCAAGCAGGGGATATAGATATGCGCATAAACAGTGGCGTAACAATCGTGGTCACAGCAGTCGTGGCTGAGACCAGGCCCAGGCCTGTAGAGCCTCGGCATCCTCCATGTGCAGCAGTCGGTGCACGGCATCCTCCATGTGCTGCAGTTGGTGCACGGCATCCTCCATGTGCTGCAGTCGGTGCACGGCATCCTCCATGTGCTGCAGTTGGTGCACGGCATCTTCCATGTGCTGCAGTTGGTGCACGGCATCCTCCATGTGCTGCAGTTGGTGCATGGCATCCTCCATGTGCTGCAGTCAGTGGACGGCATCCTCCATGTGCTGCAGTTGGTGCACGGCATCCTCCATGTGCTGCAGTTGGTGCACGGCAACCTTCATGTGCTGCAGTTGGTGCACGGCGTCCTCCATGTGCTGCAGTTGGTGCACGGCAACCTTCATGTGCTGCAGTTGGTGCACGGCATCCTTCATGTGCTGCAGTCGGTGCACGGCATTCTCCATGTGCTGCAGTTGGTGGATGGATTTTGCAATGTTCAGAGCTCTTATTAGCAGAACCTCTGAGTCCCCTAATGAAGGAGCCGAGCAGAGCGCCCCCATTTCTGATGGCAATCACACACTGCCAGCAGCTCCGCTGTGTAAAGGTCCCGTGTCTGAGCCTTGTATGTTCCGTGTCAGTGTGTCAGTCCTGAGGGTGTGGATTGATGTGCAGCTGCAGAACATCCTCTGCTTCCACCAGTGATGAATATTTACATCTGATCTGTCACAACTTCCATCTCTGAGACTGATGATCTATGTCTGATGCTTCATTTCCTCCGTCCTCCCTGACCTTGAATATCCAATTCCGCGAAAATCTCAACATCCTGATGCATCAATTACCTCCAACAAAGAGCAGAAAGATTGTATCCAGCCTGTGCTGAGCCGCAACAGCAAATATCTGTGTATTGTCTGTCTGTCTATTCTTTCCTTCTTTCCATCCATCTCTCTATTTATGTATTTGTGCCCTGTATTACCACCCTCGCCCTTTGGTGCTCGCTGTGTTGCCGCCCTCGCTCTTTGGCGGTCACTGTGCTGCCACCCTCGCTCTTTGATGTTTGCTGTGTTGCTGGCCTTGCCCTTTGATGCTTGCTGTATTACCACCCTCGCCCTTTGGTGCTTGCTGTGTTACCACCCTCGTCCTTTGGTGCTTGCTGTATTACCACCCTCGCCCTTTGATGCTCGCTGTGCTGCCGCCCTCACTCTTTGATGCTCGCTGTCTTGCCGCCCTCGCTCTTTGGTGCTTGCTGTGTTGCCGCTCTCGCTCTTTGATGCTCTCTGTCTTGCCGCTCTTGCTCTTTGGTGCTCGCTGTGTTGCCACTCTTGCTCTATGATGTTTGCTGTGTTGCCGCCCTCGCTCTTTGGTGCTCGCTGTGTTGCCGCCCTCTCTCTTTGGTGCTCGCTGTGTTGCCGCCCTCGCTCTTTGGTGCTCGCTGTGTTGCCGCCCTCGCTCTTTGGTGCTCGCTGTGTTGCCGCCCTCTCTCTTTGATGCTCGCTGTGTTGTCGCCCTTGCTCTTTGGTGCTCGCTGTGTTGCCGCTCTTGCTCTTTGGTGCTCGCTGTGTTGCCGCTCTTGCTCTTTGATGCTTGCTGTGTTGCCGCCCTCACTCTTTGATGCTTGCTGTGTTGCCGCCCTCACTCTTTGATGCTTGCTGTGTTGCCGCCCTCACTCTTTGGTGCTCGCTGTGTTGCCGCTCTTGCTCTTTGGTGCTCGCTGTGTTGCCGCTCTTGCTCTTTGGTGCTCGCTGTGTTGCCGCTCTTGCTCTTTGGTGCTTGCTGTGTTGCCGCCCTCTGTCACGTCGCCATTGGACTCGGTGGCTGGTGTTCCTGCCTCGGCCGCTGGGAGGAGCCGGATTCCTTCGGCTGGTGGCACCGGTGACAGGAGGGCCTTGTCCTCATATGGAACTGCTCCCGCGACGTCTGCCTCTGTCGCTGAGCGCCGCTGTGTTTCCCCTCTGGGAGGTGTTGGTCGCAGAGGAGCGGGCCCTGCAGAGGTGTCCGTTAGGCGCAGCCTTCGTTCTGCTGTCAGAGGTGGGCTGGGTGGAGCCAGTCGTGCATCTCCATCTGGCCTGGATCTAGGGGCGGTCCGGATGAGGTCATCAGGCTGTGAGCTCCAGCCTATGGGAGGTAGCCGTGCCCTTCAAGTACATTGGAGCCTGTCTTGCAGGCCGCCAGATATAGTTTTGGTTCCCCAGTGATAGTGTGTGTTTAGTTTTGTCTCTGACCTTGCCTGGATTTCTGACTCTGCCTCTGCCTATTGATTTTGTACCTCAGCTGTCCTCTTGGTTTTGCCCTTGACCTTTGCCTGGATTTTTGACTCTGCTACTGCCTGACGATTTTGTACCTCAGCTGCCCTCTTGGTTTTGCCCTTGACCTTTGCCTGGATTCTCGACTCTGTGTCTGCCTGATGATTTTGTACCTTCGCTGCCCTCTCGGTTTTGACTCGGACTTCTGACTTTGTTTTTCGGGTCTTGATTTTTTCCCCTGGCGACCTCCCTGCTCTGTTGCTCATATAGGCAGCTACCCTCTGGGCTCCGCTATAATTCCAGATCCCTGTATAGGGGTTAAGGGTCTCGGGGTTTCTCGGGGTGCTGCCTTACCAGCAGCTCAGCCTCACAGCGGGTGGTCGTCACACCCTCACTCTTTGGTGCTCGCTGTGTTGCCGCTCTTGCTCTTTGATGCTCGCCGTGTTGCCGCCCTCGCTCTTTGGTGCTCACTGTGTTGCCGCCCTCGCTCTTTGGTGCTCACTGTGTTGCCGCCCTCGCTCTTTGGTGCTCGCTGTGTTGCTGCCCTCGCTCTCTGGTGCTCGCTGTGTTGCCGCCCTCGCTCTTTGGTGCTTGCTGTGTTGCCGCTCTTGCTCTTTGATGCTCGCTGTGTTGCCGCCCTCGCTCTTTGATGCTCGCTGTGTTACCACTCTCGCTCTTTGATGCTCGCTGTGTTGCCGCCCTCGCTCTTTGGTGCTGGCTGTGTTGCCGCCCTCACTCTTTGGTGCTGGCTGTGTTGCCGCCCTCGCTCTTTGGTGCTGGCTGTTTGCCGCCCTCGCTCTTTGGTGCTGGCTGTGTTGCCGCCCTCACTCTTTGGTGCTGGCTGTGTTGCCGCCCTCGCTCTTTGGTGCTGGCTGTGTTGCCGCCCTCGCTCTTTGGTGCTGGCTGTGTTGCCGCTCTCGCTCTTTGGTGCTTACTGTGTTGCCAACTTTGCTCTTTTGCATATTGTCCAGTGATCTGGATCACATGCTCCACTAGGATCCTGGAATTGGCAGGAGCTGTTTGTTCCGGCAGCCAGATTCAGAGAATACACAAGATCCTGGGAGACTTCAGAGGTGCAGAATAATGGAAAGAAAAGGAAACATGAACTGAAAAGGAGAATGAGCAAATGTACAAGGTGTCTCAGAAGTGACTGTGTGCACCCGCTGCATGGATGCTTTTTTACTACAGTCGACCAAACTAGCTCATCATCTGTCATCGGGTCAGCGGCAGCACCCCCAATAAAATGTAGAGCCCCCCCAAAGTCAATGAGAGCAGGACACTAATAACAGGGACAGTCAGAACCCAATAGCCGTTCAGGATCAGACCCTCAGTAATAGTGCACCTGTATGTCCCATTTTTTGACATACTGGAGGTCACTGTGCAGAATATTGTAGCATTAATACTATGTTATTCAGCAGTAATGGCGTGAACCGCCTCGATGGAAGGATTCGCTTGTACTCAGCCCTTTTCTGCAGGATGTGATCCTTTATTTAGATGGAGCATCCAACCATGAGCAAATAGTGATAATTGTATCATCGTCTGCACCTGTTATATAATGTGCACAGACTTTGCTCGTCCAGGACACTGCCGCCTTGTGACACTTCCACGGCTGAGCTGTCCGCGTTACTTACCTACCCAGCCGTGTGTGACAGTGTGCGCTGCTGAGTGTTGTAGTGTCAGCTGTGCGTCCGCTGTCATCAGCAACACAAAGTGAACAAATGTCGCCTGCCGCAGCCTAAAAACACGTTATCAGCCCTCGAGTGGAGATGGAGCGAGCAGAAGAACAGAGACACGTGCGAGCTGGAGGAGGAAGCGTCACTACATGGCTGCGCCACATAAATCCTGCCACTCCTAGATTATGCGCATATTCTACAAATCCAATGGCTTCATATAGAAAATGCTTATAGTGGACCCCATGGTGCACAATGCCAATCCCACATGGGTCCTCAAGGTGCCTAGTGTCAGCCCCACATAAGTCCCCATTGTACCCAAAGCCAACCCTACATGTCCGCATGGTGCCCAATGCCAGTCCCACATAGGTCCCCCATAAAAAACATTTCATTGTCTGTCTAAAAGCATATTTTTCTTCACAAAAATAATCAGTTGTGATTCCCGGCTAGAATATAATATTCTGTGACCCCCGACTGTAATGTCTGTATACTCTTATATTCTGTGATCTCTGGCTGTAGTGTCTGTATACTCTTATATTCTGTGATCCCCAGCTGTAATGTCTGTATACTCTTATATTCTGTGATCTCTGGCTGTAGTGTCTGTACACTCTTATATTCTGTGATCCCCGGCTGTAATGTCTGTATACTCTTATATTCTGTGATCTCTGGCTGTAGTGTCTGTACACTCTTATATTCTGTGATCCCCGGCTGTAATGTCTGTATACTCTTATATTCTGTGATCCCCGGCTGTAATGTTTGTATACTCTTATATTCTGTGATCCCCGGCCGTAATGTCTGCATACTCTTATATTCTGTGATCCCCAGCTGTAATGTCTGTATACTCTTATATTCTGTGATCCCCGGCAGTAATGTCTGTATACTCTTATATTCTGTGATCTCCAGCTGTAATGTCTGTATACTCTTATATTCTGTGATCCCCAGCTGTAATGTCTGTATACTCTTATATTCTGTGACCCCCAGCTGTAATGTCTGTATACTCTTATATTCTGTGATCCCTGGCTGTAATGTCTGTATACTTTTATATTCTGTGATCCCTGGCTGTAATGTCTGTATACTCTTATATTCTGTGATCCCCGGCTGTAATATCTGTATACTCTTATATTCTGTGATCTCCGGCTGTAATGTCTGTATACTCTTATATTCTGTGATCTCCAGCTGTAATGTCTGTATACTCTTACATTCTGTGATCCCCGGATGTAATATCTGTATACTCTTATATTCTGTGATCTCCAGCTGTAATGTCTGTATACTCTTACATTCTGTGATCCCCGGATGTAATATCTGTATACTCTTACATTCTGTGATCCCCAGCTGTAATGTCTGTATACTCTTATATTCTGTGATCCCCGGCTGTAATGTCTGTATACTCTTATATTCTGTGATCTCCAGCTGTAATGTCTGTATACTCTTACATTCTGTGATCCCCGGATGTAATATCTGTATACTCTTATATTCTGTGATCTCCAGCTGTAATGTCTGTATACTCTTACATTCTGTGATCCCCGGATGTAATATCTGTATACTCTTACATTCTGTGATCCCCAGCTGTAATGTCTGTATACTCTTATATTCTGTGATCCCCGGCTGTAATGTCTGTATACTCTTATATTCTGTGATCCTGGCTGTAATGTCTGTATACTCTTATATTCTGTGATCCCCAGCTATAATGTCTGTATACTCTTATATTCTGTAATCCCCGGCTGTAATGTCTGTATACTCTTATATTCTGTGATCCCCGGCTGTAATGTCTGTATACTCTTATATTCTGTGATCCCCAGCTGTAATGTCTGTATACTCTTATATTCTGTAATCCCCGGCTGTAATGTCTGTATAATATTATATTCTGTGATCCCCGGCTGTAATGTCTGTATACTCTTATATTCTGTGATCTCCAGCTGTAATGTCTGTATACTCTTACATTCTGTGATCCCCGGATGTAATATCTGTATACTCTTATATTCTGTGATCCCCGGCTGTAATGTCTGTATACTCTTATATTCTGTGATCACCGGCGGTAATGTCTGTATACTCTTATATTTTTTGATCCCCGGCTGTAATGTCTATATGCTCTTATATTCTGTGATCCTCGGCTGTAATGTCTGTATACTCTTATATTCTGTGATCCTGGCTGTAATGCCTTGTGGCGTACACACACGCCTAGGGGACTGCTTGGCCGCTCATTAGGCTCATGAAACCTCCCAGAGAACTTCTAGGTCGCAGAAAACTGTGCAACAACTGGGTCTTCAAGTCCAGCGGTTTATTATCAATCCTCATAAACTGCATACAGTATACAGGACATCCAAGAACAGGACAGGCACACTATGTCAGGCTGTCCCCTCCAGGGCCGCACCGTCCATTGGACAGTGTGAGCCCTGTCATTCAGGCGGCAGCCGGCAGGGGGAGCGGCAGTGCAGAAGGGGGCGGCGCCTCATGCACACAGCCTCCCCCTGTCATGGCGCCGGCCGCTCACCCCGCGCGCACCGCAGGTAAGCGGCGCGACCCGGGGAGAGGCACAGAAGGGGCGGCAGCGCTGCCCACGGCTCAATAGCACCTCCCCCCCCCACCCCACCCCCGGTACTCAATGACTGCCGGTGCCGCGGCTCAGGCGGCTCAGGCAGCAGAGGGGGCGGCAGTGCTGGGCTCCACCAGCACCCCCCCCCCCCCCCCCCCCGTAATCGGTGCCGCGGCTCAGGCGGCAGAGGGGCTTGGTGCACCCCTGGTCCCCTCTGACTGGAACAGACACCTGGTTAGTCCATAACAGCAATCACTGACCTTTAGTCCATCAAAGGGATTGCAGGCTACAGTCTTTAGATGGGGAATGCTGGGAAACCACCACACTTATTCCCCAGGACCTTTCCTCTCCTGTGGTGAGAGGACCTTTCATGACCTCACAGCCCATGTGACTAAGAGGAAGTCTGCATAACTGTGTTCCATCACACCCACAGGAGGATGCAGGTTAGACAGCCACTCCCCTGGCTTCCAACCTGCAGCCCCAACACATCTAATGCTGTACCAGAAGCCCTGAAACCGCAAGTCCCAGCACCAACACTTGTGGGGCAGTCAACCGCTGCACCACAGCCTGTATACTGTTATATTCTGTGATCCCTGGCTGTAATGTCTGTATACTGTTATATTCTGTGATCCCCGGCTGTAATGTCTGTATAATATTATATTCTGTGATCCCCGGCCGTAATGTCTGTATACTCTTATATTCTGTGATCCCCGGCTGTAATGTCTGTATAAATATTATATTCTGTGATCCCCGGCCGTAATGTCTGTATACTCTTATATTCTGTGATCCCCGGCTGTAATGTCTGTATAATATTATATTCTGTGATCCCCGGCCGTAATGTCTGTATACTCTTATATTCTGTGATCCCCGGCTGTAATGTCTGTATAATATTATATTCTGTGATCCCCGGCCGTAATGTCTGTATACTCTTATATTCTGTGATCCCCGGCTGTAATGTCTGTATACTCTTATATTCTGTGATCCCCGGCTCTAATGTCTGTATACTCTTATATTCTGTGATCCCCGGCTGTAATGTCTGTATAATATTATATTCTGTGATCCCCGGCCGTAATGTCTGTATACTCTTCTATTCTGTGATCTCCGGCTGTAATGTCTGTATACTCTTATATTCTGTGATCCCCAGCTGTAATGTCTGTATACTCTTATATTCTGTAATCCCCAGCTGTAATGTCTGTATACTCTTATATTCTGTAATCCCCAGCTGTAATGTCTGTATACTCTTATATTCTGTGATCCCCAGCTGTAATGTCTGTATACTCTTATATCCTGTGATCCCTGGCTGTAATGTCTGTATACTCTTATATTCTGTGATCCCCGGCTGTAATGTCTGTATACTCTTATATTCTGTGATCCCTGGCTGTAATGTCTGTATACTCTTATATACTGTGATCCCCGGCTGTAATGTCTGTATACTCTTATATTCTGTGATTCCCCCGGCTGTAATGTCTGTATACTCTTATATTCTGTGATCCCCAGCTGTAATGTCTGTATACTCTTATATTCTGTGATCTCCGGCTGTAATGTCTGTATACTCTTATATTCTGTGATCCCCAGCTGTAATGTCTGTATACTCTTATATGCTGTGAACCGCAGTTTATGTGGAGCTCCTATAACATCCTGGGCACCATTATGTTTTGTCTGTTTTTTTTCTTTCTACCGTCCAGCAAAGTCACCTGAGTTCACATCACCAGCAGAAACCTTGACTCAAACAGACGTGCAACTAACCCCACCACATCCGGCACACCGCCTGGGAAATCAGACATGGCCTCCTCCTCGCTCTACATCCCCAAGGTCCGTAAGATTCTGAGCAGGACTCACATCCTCTCGTCTCCCTGTTTGAGGCTTCGTGACAGGAGGCGCCACAAGATTCTCCGCCATACATTATAGATGGGGCTAGATGACCACCAAACACTACACATGACAGCGAGTGCAGGAATGATCTCTATGGGAAACACTGTCTATCCCCACGACCATGTTGCGGTCATTTCAGGAGACTTTCCAGAATAAGTCATAGTGTGTGCAGGAGAACTAACACTAATTCTAGCCATTATATAACTTGTATTCTGCACTTTTTCACCAACTTTCCCCTTTGCAGCCTCTATCGCTAATTTCGGTTGTCTCTGAGCTAGTAGGTAAAGAGTAGCTGATATGAGGTCTCCCATTCACAGCACACACAGGCATGAGGGATTCCTGCTCCTCTGACTCCATATTACATACAGGGGGATCTTACCCAGCAGTACTGAGCTGTGTAGAAGTAAATCCAGCTCTCAGATCAGGTAAAAGACTTACTTAGAAAGCAGCAGCATTGAGGGTGTCATAACAACAGTACTGAACATTGTAGCTGTGAATTCAGCTCTAAAATGAGATAAAAGAACTTATTATAGGAAAACAGTAGTACGAAGAACATTACACATCAGTACCGAGCATTGTAGATCAGAATCCAGCTCCTAGATCAGATAGAAAATATATAAGGAAGCAGCAGCATTGAGGGCGTCATACAGAAGTACTGAGCATTGTAGCTGTGATCGCAGAACTAAAAAGAAATTAAACACTTATTATAGAAAAGCAGCAGGACTGAGAACATTACACAGAAGTACTGAGCAGCATAGATCCAAATCCAGCCCTGGGATCAGATAAAAGAGATAAAAATGACACAGGGCCGTGGGTACTCTGAACCGGGCTACAGTACTGCTGGGGATTGAGTGGCTCTGGCAGTGTCTATAAAAGTTTGGGTTTATGGTTTAGGGGTAGGAATCGTGACGCCACCCATGGTGTTCGCTATTGACGGCCTACACTGTGATGCGGGACCTCTGGAGATGAATGCAATAAAAGGGAGTAAAAGGAAAAGGGAAATAAAGTTTTAAAAGAAGTTCGTCACGCCACCCGTAGTTTTGTCGCCTGTGTAAGCCACCGCTACCATCAGGGCCTCTGGGGGTGATTATGATCGGCAGCTGGGATGTTGAGACCTTTATGTGTAGGGCTGGTACCCCAGGGCCGATGTAGGAGAGCCGTACTCAAATGCTGCTCGCCATCTCCTCCAGATTATCCCTCTTGGGGCTTGGACAGTCAGTGTGCGGCTCTGCAGGCAAGCCTCGTTGCGGACACGTCGCACCCACTAGGGACCGGGGTACTCGGGGCTGGACAGTACTGTCTCTGGGGTGCTACGGTGACGTGGCCCGGCTCCGTGATCCCAGGTGCCGCAATGCAAAAAGAAAGGGGTTAAAGAAATTAAGTTTATGAGAATATTCGTGACGCCACCCATGGGTCGTGGCCAATTTGGGCCACCGCTGCCAGTGAGACCGCTGAGGATGATGGTGGAGGGGATGGTGAGCCCTCCACGGGTATGGCTTGGCTCCCCAGAGCAGATGTAGAATCGGTGTAGAACACAAGTGTGCAGCTCCACAGGCGAGCCGCTGGAGTCTCTGTAGCAATAAGTCTCAGGCACAGACCTTGATTTCACCGGGTACTTTACTTTTCCTTGTCACTTAACACACAGTTCTTTACACACAAGCTGTGGACCGGGTCCACGTAACAGTCACCGGCTGGGGCTCTTACTGCAGTGAGGACGGTTCCTCTTGGGCCCTTTTGTTCTCTCCACTCTCTTGGCTACGGGTTCAGTCCGACCATCACAGGCTCTACAGTGGGTCATCCCGATGGCTTTGTCCTACTCCATACTGGTTGTTGGGTATCGGGTACTGGGAGTTTCCGCAACCCGCCAGGTGTCTCGTGGTTAGGGGCATAAAGCGTTCCCAGCCACATCCACAGACCCGGCTCTCTGGTGTCTCTGGCCCAGCCACCAGTGACCCGGGTTAGTCGGGCTCACCTGGCTCCTTCTGCCGTCCACGGTTCTCAGCTTTTTGGGCTCCCGGCCGACCTTTAGTGGTGCAGGCCGCCGGGCCCCGTTGTTCTTAGTCTGTCTATCCTCAACTGAAGGGTGTCTCGGCTTGGGGATGCTTTCCCTTCTCTTCCACCCTCCAGGAGATCTCTCCATGTTCTCCTCTCTCATGGGAAGCTATCGATCGTCTCGCCCAAATTGGTGTTCCAGTGTTTTACTACTGTTCCTCCACCCCTTTTGTCCGGGTTCACCCACATGTAACTACTCCCACCACCCCTCGCCTCGCATGGAGCAACTTGGGCTCAGGGTCGGAGTGTGTGTGGGTGTTTGTGTGAGCTGACCTCTTACCTGTCCCGCTGCAGTTCACCCTGTGGCCTCCTGGTCGCGTTGGCGCCACACACAGAAATGACAATCAACGTGAAGCTTGACCGGGCTCTATACTCATACGTACAACAGGTTGCAGGGCACAAACAGTTATCGCTGTGTCACACACCCTTGCAGCTTATTTTCCTGTTCCTGTCCGGGCCTCACTCTCTCCGTTCCACGAGCTAGATCCGGGTCAGCGGTGGCGGGTCTTTTCCCGGGAGATCTCAGTCTGTCTCCTTGACCCTATCTGACGACCTTTCCTTTGCTGCACTGGAGGGTAGGATCCGGGCATGAAGTCCCTTCTCCACGACAGTTAATTCACGGTGGGGGCATAAAGCACCCTGCCGCATCTACAGGGCACCCTGTCTTTGGCCCGGTCCCCCGGTGTCCCTGTTGTTCTTGGATACACCGTGGACCCCTTCTGCCTTCCCGCGGGAGACTGCCTGAGACCCGGACCGGCCATATGGTGGCACAGGCAGCTGGGTCCGGACTGAGTGTCTCAGCTTAGGGGGTTTCGTTCCGCCAAGAGGCAGAAAGATAGTAATGCAGAGAAGGTAGAAAAAGGTATAGTAAAGAGAAAGAGAGGAAAACAGAGGAGAAACAGAGATGAGAAGAGGAAAAGAGAGAACGAGTAATAGAAAGGAGGCAGAAAGATAGTAATGGAGAAGAGGTAGAGAGGGAGTGATAGAAAAGAGGAAGAAACAGGGAGGAAAGGGTGAATAGAGAGGGGGAAGAAAGAAAGGGATAAGGAGGAGAAGGAGAGTAATAGGGAGAAGGCAGAGAAAGAAACTGGTGTCAGAGCTTAACAGAGGGAAGCAAGGGAGGAGGCAAAAAGAGTAATAGGAGGCAGAGAATGATAGAAAGAGAGAGTAAAAGAGAGAGAGTGATAAAGAGAGAGTGAGCAATAGAGAGGAGGCAGAGAATGATAGAAAGAGAGAGTAAAAGAGAGAGAGTGATAAAGAGAGAGTGAGCAATAGAGAGGAGGCAGAGAATGATAGAAAGAGAGAGTAAAAGAGAGAGAGTGATAAAGAGGAGGTAGAGAGAGAGTGAGCAATAGAGAGGAGGCAGAGAGTGAGTCAGAGAGAGTAAAAGAGAGAGTGATAAAGAGAGAGTGAGCAATAGAGAGGAGGCAGTGATTGAGTCAGAGAGTATTAGTAATAATGCAGAATAATAATAATAATAATAATAATAATAATAATAATATAGAGGAGGCAGAAACAGTCATAGAGTGAAGGTAGAGAAAGACAGAAAAAAGAGGAGGAAAAAAGTTACAGATAGTAATAGAAAAGAGACGGAGAGCGAGGAATAGAAAGAAGGAAGGAGATTGTTAGGGAGGAGGCGAAAAGAATAAATAAGAAGAGGAAGAGTTAAAGAAAGGAGGCAAATAGAGAAGATAAAAAGGTAAATGAAAGAGAGTAAAAGAGAGGAGCAAGAAAGTAACAGAATAGGGAAAGAGTAATAGAGAGGAGGCACAACAGGTAAATGAGAGGGGAAGAGGGAAATAGAGAGAGGGCAAAGAGAGTAATAGAGAGGGGCAGGTAGAGTAATAGAGAGGGGAAGAGAAAGTAATAAGGAGGGGCAAAGAGAGTAATAGAGAAGGGGCAGATAGAGTAATAGAGAGGGGCAGGTAGAGTAATAGAGAGGGGTAAAAAGAGTAATAGAGAGGAGGCACAACAGGTAAATGAGAGGGGAAGAGGGAAATAGAGAGAGGGCAAAGAGAGTAATAGAGAAGAGCAGGTAGAGTAATAGAGAGGGGTAAAAAGAGTAATAGAGAAGGGAAAAGAAAGTAAAGAAAGGGGGGGTCAGAGAGAGTAGTAGAGAATGTGTAGATAGAGTAATAGAGAGGGGCCCAGGGGTGCGGTACTGGAGCAGATGCACAGCACAGTGCTGTACTCAGCAGATGACTGCGCTCCCGGACGTGTGACTCGTATTCTCTGGCTCAGTTAATTCACCATGAAGCTTGTAATATTCTGTAACATCCAGGAGCCGCAGACAGAGGATGGATCGCCTGAAGCAGCGCTGCGGCCACACGGGTCAGTGGCTTCACCGTCCATGCTGCGCCCCTGTGATTGTCGACCAGATGAAACCCATTTATAAGAGCAGGTGAAGCGCCGGCTGTCGCTGAGCGGACGCACATTTCTTCACCTCGGATTTGTCGGCTGGGAAGATTCCACATCCGTGATCTCCGCTGTGCACTCGGCTCATACATCATATGACCACATCTGCTCCAAACTGAGCACAGGCACAAACACAGTCCCTGGTATTAAAGGGAATCTGTCAGCAGGCCTTGCTACCTCAGCTGAGAGCAGCATAATGTAGGCAAAGAAACCCTGAATACAATGATGAATCACTTGCGTGTAGATTAGTGGGTGAAGTATTTCTGACACAGAGATTTTAAATTTAGCAATGCAGCAGAGCTCAGAGAGCTGCCCCAGCCGACTCCAGGCTCTGTATGTACAATATCTATAGACAGAGAGCTGCCCCAGCCCACAACAAGCTCTGTATGTACAATGTCTATAGACAGAGAGCTGCCCCCGCCCACACCAGGCTCTGTATGTACAATGTCTATAGACAGAGAGCTGCCCCAGCCCAAACAAGCTCTGTATGTACAATGTCTATAGACAGAGAGCTGCCCCCGCCCACACCAGGCTCTGTATGTACAATGTCTATAGACAGAGAGCTGCCCCCGCCCACACCAGGCTCTGTATGTACAATGTCTATAGACAGAGAGCTGCCCCCGCCCACACCAGACTCTGTATGTACAATGTCTATAGACAGAGAGCTGCCCCCGCCCACACCAGGCTCTGTATATACAATGTCTATAGACAGTGAGCTGCCCCCGCCCACACCAGGCTCTGTATGTACAATGTCTATAGACAGAGAGCTGCCCCCGCCCACACCAGACTCTGTATGTACAATGTCTATAGACAGAGAGCTGCCCCCACCCACACCAGGCTCTGTATGTACAATGTCTATAGACAGAGAGCTGCCCCCGCCCACACCAGACTCTGTATGTACAATGTCTATAGACAGAGAGCTGCCCCCACCCACACCAGGCTCTGTATGTACAATGTCTATAGACAGAGAGCTGCCCCCACCCACATCAGGCTCTGTATGTACAATGTCTATAGACAGAGAGCTGCCCCCACCACACCAGGCTCTGTATGTACAATGTCTATAGACAGAGCTGCCTCCGCCCACCCCAGGCTCTGTATATACAATGTCTATAGACAGAGAGTGACCCTGACACACCAAACTCTGTATATACAATGTCTATAGACAGAGAGCTGCCCCCACCCACACCAGGCTCTGTATATACAATGTCTATAGACGGAGAGCTGCCCCCGCCCACACCAGACTCTATGCACAATGTCTATAGATAGTGAGCTGCCCCTGCCCACACCAGGCTCTGTATGTACAATGTCTAAAGACTGAGAGCTGCCCCCGCCCACACCAGGCTCTGTATATACAATGTCTATAGATAGTGAGCTGCCCCCGCCCACACCAGGCTCTGTATGTACAATGTCTATAGATAGTGAAGCTGCCCCCGCCTACACCAGGCTCTGTATATACAATGTCTGTATGTATCTTGTCTATAGACAGAGAACTGCCCCGCCTACACCAGGCTCTGTATGTATCTTGTCTATAGACAGAGAGCTGCCCCCACCCACACCAGGCTCTGTATGTGACGTGCCCACTCCAGGGCCGGGGGTACTTGGTGACCAGGCAGCTGTTGTTCTTCACTCTTGGTTCTTTTCATGGGGACAGACAAAGGCGGAGACCCGGTCCCGTGACCCTGGCAGTGTCATTGTTAATAAACAGGGGGTAAATGACAGGGGAAAGACTAGGGAAAGGGGTATTCTTGATGCCACCTGCGGTATGTGTCTAGGATGGTCACCGCTTCTTCAGAACCTCTTGGGGCGATGACTGGCAGCTTGGATGGTTCCGCTCCTCGCAGGTGGAGCGCAGTCCCCAAGGCAGCAGAATGGAGGAGTCAGTTTGTACCTTGGCAAATGGCTTGGCTACGCCGGGTTGGATATTAGAGTCTTACTCATGTACGGCTTTTCCTCCAAGTTAGCCTCTTTTTGCTGTTGCCAGTGGTCTCTGCGCCGTCATTGTTCTTCTTCCTTATGCGGCTAGTCTTTGCACCCAGTAGTCACCATCGGGCCTGCTCTCGACTCTGCTCTCCACCAGGGCCGCAATCGGACACTCCTCTGTTAGGCTTTCGTAGGATGCCCAATGCGCCCTTCCGCCCTCGACATCCGGGGTCTCTGCCGAATGTTCGCTGCTCTTCTGCTCTGCGGCTTCACCCTCTGGCTCTGGCTGAGGTGCTGGTTCAGGCAGGTCTGATGTGGCAGCCGGTGGCTCCTCTGTCGGCTCTGGTGTTATTGGCCGGCTATGCCTCGGTACAGGGGTGCACCGAGCCCCACTGCCGCCTGAGCCGCGGCACTGATTACGGGGGGTGCTAGTGAAGTTTGGGGCTGCCGCCCCTTCTGCTGTGACCGGGTCGCCACTGCCGCCTGAGCCGCGGCCGTGAGTACCGGGGGGGGGTGGGGTGGGGTGCTACTGAAGCCCCAGGCTGCCGCCCCTTCTGTGCCTCTCCCCCGGCGGTCGCCGCTTACCTGCGGTGCGCGGGGCGAGCGGCCGGCGCCATGACAGGGGGAGGCTGTTTGCATGAGGCGCCGCCCCCTTCTGCACAGCCGCTCCCCCTGCCGGCTGCCGCCTGAATGACAGGGCTCACACTGTCCAATGGATGGTGCGGCCCTGCCTCGGTAGTTCTCCCACTGGTGCTGCTTCTGGTGGTGCAGGAGGCTCCAGCACCTGCACTTGTTGTGCCGCTTTTTGTAGCTGGCACCGCTTTCAGGCGTTAACGGCCCACAACTGCGCACTGTTTAGCAATTGGCTCAGTTCTTTGAAGTCGTCAGAACCAGTGAACTGTATCCAGTCTATAGCATCACCAGTAGCATTGGGAGCTCTCTAGCCTTCTTGTCCACCCGCCAGAGTGTCTGAACCGCTGCTTGCCATGATGCCTCCTTTCTCCTTGCACCTCGCAACTCTTTCTCATACTGGCTTTTTTGGGGCCTCACCCTTCTGGCCCTTCCTCACTCCTCTAGGCGGGGTCAGAAGCACGATAGCAGGCCCCCTTGGCTTTTCTTTAGGCTCTTTCGTTCCTTTTCTAAAGTCCTTCCCACTACGAGGGCCTAGACATGCCCCCAGACGCTTCTTATTTTCTCAGCGCCATTTTTGCGAGCTAGTTCTTACACAGTCTTTTAACGGTTCTTTAAGGCGCAGGTGCCCTGATGTTTCTGAACCGCTTGCATCCTATTTGTGACGCCAGGTTGACATGCCCACTCCAGGGCCAGGGGTACTCAGTGACCGGGCAGCTGTTGTTCTTTACTCTCGGTTCTTTTCACGGGGACAGACGGGGGCTAAGACCCGGTCCCGTGACCCTGGCGGTGTCATTGTTCATAAAAGGTGGTTAGATGACAGAAGAAGACTAGGGAAATGGGTATTTGTGACGTCACCTGCGGTATGTGGCTAGGACGGCCGCCACTGCTTCAGAACCTCTGGGGCGCTAACTGGCAGCTTGGATGGTTCCGCTCCCCGCAGGTGGAGCGCTGTCCCCAGGGCAGCAGATTGGAGGAGTCAGTTCATACCTTGGCAGATGTTCATTTTGTCGTCAGCACCCCGGTGTCTCATACGGCCCCTACCTCCAGTGGTCGCCGCAAAAGAAAGTCTCACACACCACAGCTGGAGTTCTGTTACTTTTACTCAGTAGTTTCAGCATGGCCGCCGGGAACATCCCTTGCCAACCTCCGGTTCAGTGTTGTTTCCAGAATTGGGACAGTGCAGTCGAGCTTCTATTGGTGTTCCTGTGTATATCTCTCCCTCTTACTTTCTGGGTGTCTCGTTCTCTGGTGGTCTCTCTCTCTCTCTCTCTCAGTGCTATAAGGGGTAGTTCTCTTCTGGGGCCAGCGTGACACCACTCTGCCCCCCAGGCTCTAAGCACCTCTGCACACAGAGCTCAGGTACCGACAGCCATGAGTGCTCATTTGTACCCCCTCCCAGGCATTGCTCTCTATTTCGGCTGCCTTCTCTGAGTTGTGTCAGGTGTTAGGCCACAGTTCCCGTTAGAAACTTGGGGCCTCCAGTTCAACGGCTTGGGGGTGAATCATCTGCGCCGTATATAGGGCCGGGTCCCTGTGTCGTCCAACAGCCCCTCTGTCTCGCCAGATACGGGCGTACGGGGATCTACATCTTGTTCCTTACCCCAAGGGCTTCTTCCTTCTTCTACATCTGCCAGTCTTTCCCTCCCAGGGTAAGCGTGGTCGTGCTCCAGTCCGCGGGAGTCAGCACCACACCGCCCCCTACACTCCTGACTTCCACTCCTCTCCGATGTTCTCTCTCTCTACTTCTCCTACTATTCTACTTTAACTTTTCCTGCACTTCACTTTTCCCTCAGGGCTACGCTTGGGTCCTCCCTCTAAGTGTTGTGTGCGTGAAGCACAACTGCACCATCCCAGCGGTGGGAGAAGAGCAAGCGCCACGTGCAGGTCAGAGGCGTGTCTATGCCCTCGTCGTGGGAAGGACCTTGGAGAATGTGCAAAATGGTAGGCTCGCCCCGAGTACTAAAGAAAAGCTAGGGGGGCCTGCCATCAAAAGCTGCTGACCCCGCCTAGAGGAGGAGACGTCGCATTACGCGTTTTCGGTGCGTCCGGACTAGCACATGCCCTGTGGCACAACCCCTTTCACACTTGCGCTTCCAGGTTCCATCTGCCTGCGCTCGCCCATACAAGGTAATGGCGGCTTTAGTGCAATGTGTTTCATTTGCGCTCTGATGCGCTTGGCAACGCATGCACGGCGCTACCACCTGCGCTAGTGCAATGCTGCCAAACGCATCGGTGCGCAGATTCTTTACATGAAGAAAAGTCCCGAAATGTAGACAACCCCTTTAATGACCACTATTTATTTATTTATTTATTTATTTATTTATTATTATTTATTTATATAGCGCCATTAGGTTCCATGGTGCTTTACAAGAGGATAAGGGAGACAAGAACAAGTAGACTAAATCTAGGTGATCAGGACGTACAGGTACAGGAGGGGCAGGGACCCTGTCCACGAGGGCTCACAGTCTACGACCACTATAAGCTTCATATGCTTTAAAATGAAGAACCAAATTTTCCAAGTGGCAGATTGCGCTCCAATAGTAAGTAAGTATTGGCCCCATGTAAGTTATGCGTTTTTTTTACTGCATCCAAAAACGCTGTGTAGTAAAAAAAAACGCATAGCATTTTTTAGCAGTGCATTTTGACACTGCGTTTTTTGCATGGAAGCCTATGGATCCGTTATAAGCATCAGTTTTTGTGAAATTCTAAGTTGAAAAACTGATGGTTTTAATGGATCCAGGGCTCAAGTGTGACCCTAGCCATTGGGTGCCAACAGGGGCATATCTACAACAGGTGCAGGGGTTGTACTCACACCCGGGCCCTGGAGCCTAGGGGTCCCCAAACGTCCCTTTGGCCTATAGAAAAAGACCACTGCTATTAAAGATTTGCAATAATTGAGGACTCCCGTTGGAGCTTTCACATCAGGGCCAATGACCTTCACATTACACCACTGTGTGCCATAATTACATTTCCACTAGAATTGACTCATAAAAGTAGCAATCATAGAAAGTTATTAAAAAAATTGAAAAAATATGCTTTATAACGATCACCTTCCCGCCATATAATAATCCACAATCAGGTGATTATTTTACTTTATTTCCTACTTCCATTGTGCTCACGCATTCCACAACTCAAGGACCTTTATTTGGACCTTCGAGGGAAGAAATCTTTATCTCACATTCAAGCAGAAAATGACAGAACATTGAATAATTAATGTTTTACCCAGTGGTAATGCATTCTGTCTGACTCATATCCCTCGGTGTGGACGGTTCTAAATGGAAAAACTCCCCGGTGATCTCCTTACGGGTGAACGGAGCCTGTAAATAAGTCTTCTGTTTGTTAACGTCACAAGTATCAAAGGAGCAGAAAGTGTCTAATATGGTGAGTGGTCAAGAGATGTGATGGGAGGCGAAGCGCTTGTATCCATTAATGTACAAATAAAAAGGTATAAAAATAACCAAAAGTTCAAATCCAGGGAGACAGCAACATTCTGCTACATATTGTATAGTGCAGTCATCAACAAAAGACATAAAATTATAAAGGTTCCATAAATTGTTACGTTTTATTAACAACTATATGAGGTTTCTGTAAAGATTGATGTTTCTATGGTGACTGAAGTACAGTTATGAACATTCCATAAGTTGTTACATTTTATTGACAAATAGATGTTTCTCCTTCAGTGTTTTTCACTATTTTAATCGGATGTTTCTATGGTTACTGGCAATTATAAACATTCCATAGGTTGTTACATTTTATTGACAAATACATATTTCATCCTCAGCGTTTTTCACTCCTTTAATCGGATGTTTCTATGGTAACTGAAGTACAATTATAAACATTCCATGAGTTGTTACATTTTTAGCGACAAACACATATTTTGGCTTCAGGATTTTTTGCTCTTTTAGGCTGGTTTCACACTACCGGTTTTCGGTATCCCTGTGAATCCAGCTGAAACTGGAAGCACCCACATCCATTTTCGGCCCCATTAACGTTCAAAGGAGCTGCAGGCACCAGTTCTTTACAGTTCCCCCTGATCTGGGTGTCCATGTTTTTTGCACTGAGACTAAAAACGCATTTTGGAGCACCCAGATCTGGAGCAATGCAGGTTAAATTACAATAGGGCTCTATCTGGTGATCTGGTGGAATGCGGATCCTGCTGGATTCATACGCCGGATCCGGGTTAATGGTCAGAACATGCCCAGAATGAAATTTGAAATGACACGCCCACTACGAGGTGTGTAATTTCCCACCGGGTCCAGCACAACCGGATGCAAAGGCCTGCTCCTGCACCAGTATTATCACTGATCTGTGAGATTGATTACTGATAATAACGGTGCGGGTGCATCCAGTTTGTCAATTGCGGGGGATTCCAAAAAATGGTAGTGTAAAACCAGCCTAAATCAGATGTTTCTATGGTTACTCATGTACAATTCTAAACATTCCATAGGTTGTTACATTTTATTGACAAATACATGAAGTTTCTGTAAATTCTGAATATTCCCAGCTCTGACCGTGGTTTTTCCATCTTCTGCTCTTCCCCCGGCAGCTGGATATCGTCTTCTGGGAATATCCGGACTGATGACCCGATTTTGTCTCATCGGAGATCGGAATCAATCTATCACAATTTTTGAGTTTTGTCACTTTTTGAGGATACACCAAAGGATCTCAATAGGACTGAGATCTGGAAAGTTTACCGACGGTAGACCCAAAATGTTAATGTTAATTGGGATCCAAATTGGATTAATCTTGCTGTGACTCATGTAAAGTGAAACAGTCTGACGATAGATATGAAAAGGAAAGATCTCTTGACAACGATAGTGAAATGACGCAGAAACAAATATAGGGGTGTTTCATATCATGATTATTAAAATTATTCATTATTGCATTGTCTTTAAAAGAACACTTTGCTGTTTCATCCTTCCTTTGATTCTTTTCATGTTCATTTTTTCCATCATATCACTTCTCTCTGGGTAAGGAAATCACATATTCTTTATACCTATTTTTTACAGCTATTGGAGAAGAAATATTCTTAAATACTATAAAAAACTTACATGGATATGTATTGTTTTTTAAGCTCTATGTGGTTCAGGATTAGATTACATTTTGACGTCACCGTTTCGTCCCATGTCACGTCATGGTCATGTGCTCAATCGTGTTGGGCGCTTTGTGTATACATATGTAATGTTCGTCTCTGGTCTATTTATACGGTGTATTCCTGAGGAAGGCGCTGGGACGTAGAGTAATAAAAACACTGCTTCTAGCTCCTTTGTGGTCTCAGTTCATACAGAGCAGCGCGAATCGTGGCACCACACCGTCCTTCAGATTTTTATGATTTGCCATCAGTTTTTTTATATAAATAATGGCATCATACTTTCTGACTGTGCTAACCTCTTCATCAGCTTTTTAGTTCTCTGTTAGCATGTTCCTATTCGCCAATACATTGGTGGTTATTTAACCCAGAGAGAGGCAATAGCCTAGGAAGGGACCCAGTGAAGAGAAACACCTTGTCGTTGGCTACTGGGCTCACATAAAACTGGCCATTTTTAAGTGCCAAGATTGTTACTTTTTATAGCAGTAATGCATGTCCATATTCCTATATCCATTGTTTGCATATCTTAGCATTTCCAAGTGCAACTGTCTCTTTATTATAGATATTTCATGTTCAGTTTGCACTTGTTCACACTTGCATGTCAGGATGTGCCTTCAGTCTTTTTATCTACATTATGGCATCATACCTTCTGACTGTGCCCATCAGATTTTTAATTCTCTATTAGCAGGTTCCTATCTACCCATAATTTGGAGGGTATTGAACCCATTGAGAGTCATTAGCTTAGGTAGGGACCCAGTGAAGAGATACGCCTTGACATTGGCTACTGGGCTCATATAAAACCTTTTTTATACACTGTGTGCAGAATTATTAGGCAAGTTGTATTTCAGAGGATTATTCTTATTATTGATCAACAACTATGTTCTCAATCACCCAAAAGACTCATAAATATCAAAGCTTAATATTTTTGGAGGTTGGAGTGGAGTTTTAGATTTGGCTCTTAGGAGGATATCTGTGTGTGCAGGTAACTATTACTGTGCAGAATTATTAGGCAACTTAATAAAAACCAAATCTATTCCCATCTCATTTGTTTATTTTCACCAGGTAACCAATATAACTGCACAAAATTTAGAAATAAACATTTCTGACATGCAAAAACAAAACCCCCCAAAAAATGAGTACCCAATATCGCCCCCTTTCTTCATGATGACCCTCAGCAGCCTCCATCCATAGATTGTGTTGCTTGATCTGTTTACGATCCACATTGCGTGCAGCAGCCACCACAGCCTCCAGACACTGTCCCCAGAGGTGTACTGTTTTCCCTTCCAGACACTGTTCCCAGAGGTGTACTGTTTTCCCTTCCTGTAGATCTCACATTTTAGGAGTGACCACAGGTTCTCTATGGGGCTCAGATCAGGTGAACAAGGGGGCCGTGTCATTATTTTTTCTTCTTTTAGACCTTTACTGGCCAGCCACGCTGTGGAGTAGTTGGATCATGTGATGGAGCATTGTCCTGCATGAAAATCATGTTTTACTTGAACGTTACCGACTTCTTCCTGTACCACTGCTTGAAGAAGTTGTCTTCCAGAAACTGGCAGTAGGTCCGGGAGTTGAGCTTCACTCCATCCTCAACCCGAAAAGGTCTCACAAGTTGATCTTTGATGATCCCAGCACATACCAGTACCCCATCTCCACCTTGCTGGCGTCGGAGTGGAGCTCTCTGCCCTTTACTGATCCAGCCTCTGGCCCATCCATCTGGCCATCAAGAGTCACTCTCATTTCATCAGGCCATAAAACCTTTGATAAATCAGTCTTCAGATATGTCTTGGCCCAGTCTTGACGTTGTATCTTATGTTTCTTGTTCAGAGATGGTGGTTTTTCAGCCTTCCTTACCTTGGCCATGTCCCTGAGTATGGCACACCTTTTTGATACTCCAGTAACGTTGCAGCTCTGAAATATGACAAAACTGGTGGCAAATGGCATCTTGGCAGCTTCACGCTTGATTTTCCTCAATTCATGGGCAGTTATTTTTTTGCCCTCACGCTTCTTGCGACCCTGTTTGCTATTTGCCATGAAACGCTTGATTGTTCGGTGATTACGCCTCAAAAGTTTGGCAATTTCCAGACTGCTGCCTCCCTCTGCAAGACATCTCACAATTGTGGACTTTTCAGAGCCGTCAAACCTCTCTTCTGACCCATTTTGCTTAAGGAAAGGCGTTTGCCTAATAATTAAGCACAGCTTATATAGGGTGATGATGTCATTACACCACACCCCTCCTCATTACAGAGATGCACATCACCTGAATTACTTAAAGGGAACCTGACCCCTAAAAATCGCCCCCCAGCCCATAAATACTTGTCCCTGCACCTTCCTATAAGGTTTCTAGCTATCCCTCTCTGTCCTATTTGAGTGTTTGCAAAGTTAAACAATACGATTTATAACCTTACAAATGTGCGGCTTCTGCTGCCCTGAGGAGTAGCAGTGGGTGTCCCCTCTGCCTCCCTTCCGCCGCCTCCCCAGTTGTTTTTCATGCTCCAATGGGCGTGAAAATGAATGTGGATGATCCTGTTTCGGATCGGTGGGCGGGCTTGCTGGTATGACGCAAATTGCGTAATTTCCGGCGCTGCTGACGTCGATACACCCTTTGGGTGTAGCGACTGACCTCAAGCTACGCATTGCAATGAGCAGCTTGAGGTCCGTCGATATATGGGGTCATGCCTTGTGACTGTGCTCTCCTCCCCATCAGCTTTTTAATTCTCTGTTAGCAGGTTCCTATCTGCCCATAATTTGGAGGTTATTGAACTCATTAGCTTAGGTAGGGACCCAGTGAAGAGATACGCCTTGACGTTGGCTACTGGGTCACATAAAACTGATCTTTTTATATATTAAGTATCTACATTTTTATAGCAATAATGCATGTCCATATTCCATTGTATACCTACCTTAGCATTTCTGAGTGCCACTATCTCTTTATTTGCTATTTGCATCATTAGAGATATTTATAGTCATGGTGGAAGAGATACGCCTTGATGTTGGCTGCTAGGCTTAAATAAAAATATCCTTTTTTATATGTTAAGTATCTCAATTCTTTATAGCAGTAATGCATGTCCATACCCCTATATCCATTGTTTGCATACCTTAGCATTTCCGAGTGCAACTGTCTCTTTATTTGCTATTTGCATCATTAGAGATATTTATAGTCATGTTGGAAGAGATACGCCTTGATGTTGGCTGCTGGGCTCACATAAAATTGTCCTTTTTTATATGCTAAGTATCTGAATTCTTTATAGCAGTAATGCATGTCCATATCCCTATATCCATTGTTTGCATACCTTAGCATTTCCCAGTGCAACTGTCTCTTTATTTGCTATTTGCATCATTAGAGATATTTATAGTCATGGTGGACTCGACACATTTTTTCCCTTTTTCACTGTTTCCCCTCATGAAAGGAGAATCCTGTATTTGCAGCAGATGTTTCTCTGCCGTCGTTTGCCTTCTGCCAATTTAATTAGCTTTACCCACTTTCCATCGTTTGGAATAACTCTGACGCACTGATTTCAATGTCACACTGGCAGCTGAGCTCGCAATGGGCATCACAGGGTAGAGTGGCTCGCCTTATGTAATATTCTAGCCAGACGCACATATTGTGACTCGCTCGGCCCCCGCTCTCCTTGGTGCTGAGGAAATCATTGCCATCATTCCCAGGAATTCATCAATGATATTATATTACTCGGGGTAATCCAGTCCTTCTGTCTGTACACTTGGACTATGACTCACAGAGGGGCAGCAATGCAATAATACCCTCATCATCCTATCAAATAGGGGGCGGGCTGGACCAGCGGGCAGGCTGGCAGATGCCCCCCAGGCTGGTTTTGGGTCACTCGGCCTCTGCTGCCGCCATGTCATCTATGGGTCAACTCTGTTACTAATGATACAGAGAGAGAGGGGCGTTTATATTAAAATAAATAGAACTGTAATAAAAAAGGAAAATTCTAAGAATTAGAAACTTAATTTTTTACATTTTAATTCAGGTTTAAGCAAAAAAAAAACCAGAAAACATTGAGCGCTAAAGGGCAAATTACATCAGTATTTTCTTACAATACAATAAATTAACTTGGAGAAGAAGAATGGAGGATACTATACATGGAAGGGGCCCAGGATGGCGGAAATTATTATAGAAAGGGCCCAGGATGGAGGACATTATTTATAGGAAAGAGCCAGAATAGGGACATTATTATAGGAAGGAGCCCAGGATGGGGAACATTATTATAGGAAGGAGCCAGGATGGGGAACATTGTTATAGGAAGGAGCCAGGATGGGGAACATTGTTATAGGAAGTGGCTAGGACGGGGAACATTATTGTAGAAAAGGGCCAGGACGGGGAACATTATTGTAGAAAGGGGCCAGGATGGCGAACATTGTTATAGAAAGGGGCCAGGACAGGGAACATTATTTTAGAAAGGGGCCAGGATGGGGAACATTATTGTAGAAAGGGGCCAGGACAGGGAACATTATTGTAGAAAGGGGCCAGGACGGGGAACACTATTGTAGAAAGAGTCCAGGACGGGGAACATTATGTAGATAGGGGCCAGGATGGGGAACATTATTGTAGAAAGGGGCCAGGACGTGGGGAACATTATTATAGGAAGGGGCCAGGATGGGGAACATTATTATAGAAAGGGGCCAGGACGTGGGGAACATTATTATAGGAAGGGGCTAAGATGGGAAACATTATTGCAGGAATAGGCCCAGGATGGGGAACATTACTTTATGAAGGGGCCAGAATGGGGAACATTATTATAGGAAGGGGCCAGGATGGAGTACATTATTATAGAAAGGTGCCAGGAAAGGGAACATTATTTTCAATTATTATAATGGACTCTTGGGAGGTATCTACTTCCTTCTGGGTGGATCTGAAAATAAGCCTGTATATAATAGAGGCAGTCTACTGTGTAGCAGATCAGGCTTCCAGTAATTATTTTAAAGACTGTGTCGACCCGTCCTCTAATGCTGGTCACATCAGCCTGAGGACTGCACCAAGGAGGGCAAAATATGATGAATCTATACTCAAAGTTAATAAATAAGCAGCAAACGGAACTGTTCAGTATATATTTACTAATGTGCCTTCTTCAGGCTGCTCAGGACCTAAACTAGCAGGGATCCCCTGTAATGGGACATTTTTTTTAATGCAACCACCCCGATCTGTATAGATTACTTCCTACCCTCTTTTCCAAAGCTTTGGGGAGAGCAATGTAAGGCGATGTTCACATGTTACTTTTTTGCTGCTTTTTTGCTGCTTCCAAAAAGCAAGTTTTGCTGCTTTTTAATGTGTTTTTTTTTGTTGCATTTGTTATGTTATTGCTGCATTTTTGCTTGTTCTTTTGCTTCTTTTTTGCTTTATTTATGCATTTCTTTGCTCTTATTTTTATTGTATTTTTGCTTTGCTGCTTTTTTATTATTGTATTATATTGTATTATTACATAGCATTGTATTGTATCCCCTCTGAATTGTGAAGCGCTGTGGAATATATTGGCGCTATATAAGTAAAATTATTATTACCATATTATTTTATGTATTTTTGCTGCTGCGTTTTTGCTCCTTTTGTGGTGAATGAAAGTAACTTTGTTTGAACATACACTTTAGACAAATGACACACCAAAAACACAGCTGAAAAGTGCAACACAAACACAGCAAAAAAATGCAGAAATGCATAAATAAAAGCAAAAATGAATAAAAAAAAAAGCAGCAAAAAAATCAAGAAAGCTGTAGCAAACAAAAACATGCACAAAAAAGCAGCAAAAATCAAGAAAGACGCAACAATAAAGCAAAAAAGCAGCAAAAAATCAGCAAAAATGCAGCAAAAAAAGCAGCAATTCATAAATAAAAGCAAAAAATGCATATGAAAAGCAGAAAAAAATCAACAAAAATGCAGCAAAATAAAGCACAAATGCTAATAAAAGCAAAAATGCATAAGAAAAGCAGCAATAAATCAACAGAAATGCAGCAAAATAAAGCACAAATGTTAAAAAAAGCACAAATTCATAAAAAAAACAGCAAAAAAAATCAACAAAAATGCAAAATGCAGCAAAAAAAAAGCAAAAATGCATAAAAAAGCTGCAAAAAATCATCAAAAATGCAGAAAAAAAAGCAGAAATTCGTAAATAAAAGCAAAAAATGCATATGAAAAGCATGCAAAAATCAACAAAAATGCAGCAAAATAAAGCACAAATGCTAAAAAAAGCAAAAATGCATAAGAAAAGCAGCAATAAATCAACAAAAGTGCATCAAAATAAAGCACAAATGCACGAAAAAAGCAACAAAAATCTACAAAGATGCAGCAAAAATGCATGAAAAAGCAGCAAAAATGCAGCAAAATAAAGCACAAATGCTAAAAAAAGCACAAATGCATTAAAAAGCAGCAAAAAAATCAATTTTTCCAGTTTCTCATTGCTTCAATGGTGAATAAACTCTCGGACCCACCGCGTCTTTCAAAAACGCAGCGGTTTTCCATTGCAGTCGTGTGCGGGAGATTTCTGACATGTCAGAACAAGCCCAACATGTGAACAGGACAGTGAAGAAGAAATGTGATTTCATTTCTATAGCGCCCCCTAAGACTGTAGAGAGGTATTGCTATACTTTTTGTCTTAGAATTTGCTTTTTTTTTTTTCACTATTTAAAGGGGATGTCCAGGTTTAATAAAACTTTACTACATTCTTTCAATAACAGCGCCCCCCCCCCCAGTGTACAGGTTGCATGTGGTATTACAGCACAGGCCCATTCACTTAGATGGAGCTGAGATGCAATATCACACACAACCTGTAGACAGCGGGTGGCACTGTGTTTGAATGAAATCAGCCATGTTTCTGGAATTCTGGACAACCCCTTTAAGCCTCGCACGGAAGTAGGATGCCACGTTTCCACCCCTCCTCCGCTTTACCTACATTTAATTAGCTTTTCCTTTTTTTGTAAGAAACAATTTGGAGACATCTCATTAGAAGCGCCGGATCCGCTTTCCCCTCTAAGACGTCACGTTAAATATTGATCGTCCCCGCGAGAGAGAACATCAAAGATGGGAGCGATCAATTAAACATTAGGACTGAAGAGGCGGCCGGCGGCTCCACGAAAACTCCTCCGACCCTTATGGCGGGATGTATGTGCAATTACCGCCACCTGCGGAGGAATCTCCTTCATTACGTATTTATGGGGCCGCGCCGGATCGCTATTGCATGTGACATTTAAAGGGAAACTCCACCTGAAATGAACATTCCGTCAATGTATCGCTATTGCATGTGACATTTAAAGGGGAACTCCACCTGAAGTGAACATTCCGTCAATGTATCGCTATTGCATGTGACATTTAAAGGGGAACTCCACCTGAAATGAACATTCCGTCAATGTATCGCTATTGCATGTGACATTTAAAGGGGAACTCCACCTGAAGTGAACATTCCGTCAATGTATCGCTATTGCATGTGACATTTAAAGGGGAACTCCACCTGAAATGAACATTCCGTCAATGTATCGATATTGCATGTGACATTTAAAGGGGAACTCCACCTGAAATGAACATTCCGTCAATGTATCACTACGTTGGCAAAGAAAACGGAACTGAGCGCATATCCTGTTATTAAACTCTTTATTCTTTTATTACTAGAATATATACAGAGACACGAAAATACGGTAAAAATTCCCAAAATCAACAGCACATAAAAAATAATAAGTCACGTCATCTGAAAATACATTAACCCTTTAACGGCTAGAAATATTTGAACGCTGCTCGTCGATACAAATATAAGGACTTTTTTGTTAGTTTCTATCTGGCAGTGTTTGAGCGACGATTTTTGCTTTTTTTTACCTATTTTTTTTGGCTATTTTCCTGAAATTCCATAGCAAATTCACCTATAAAGAGGCTGTGCCTTTAAGAACAAGCATAAAGATAAGCCCCCTAGTGGTGATATTGGGTATTACATGGATGGGGGCAGTGGCGTAACTTGAAGCTCATGGGCCCCGGAGGCGAAAGATCCAACGGGGCCCCAAATTATTGCAAATCTTAGTCTTTTTTCTATAGGCCAAAAGGACTTTTGGGGCCCCCTAGGCTCCAGGGCCCGGGTGCGATTGCAACCCCTGCACCCGTTGTAGTTACGCCCCCAGATGGGGTTTAAAGGGGTTGATTTTGTTAACAAAAATTGCCAAAAAAAGGATTACAGGCCATGTTGGGTATTGCACCTCATATAAATGAGGCTGGACTGCAGTACCACCTATAACCTGTAGACAAGTGTGGCGCTGTTTTTGAAAGAAAGAAGCCATCACTATCTTATCCTGGAGCTATTTCTCTCCGCTCTGACCAATAAAGGGGCATCTAATATGGTGGGCCCCTGTATGATGTCCCTGGGCCCTAATAGGACACATAAAATGGCATGGTCTTCATAAGACCCGATGAGATTAAAAACAATTTTTAAAAAAATCAGTAATAAAAATACATTTATTATATTTAAAATAAAGAAGGTCCAGGGCCAAAACCAAGCAAGTGTCAAATTTAGGGCCCTCCCAATAGACACAAACCTCGAGACAGAAATACAGTCATCGCTGAAAGTGTTGGCACCCAGTGGCATGACATGAAGCTCATGGGCCCCACGGGCAGACTGGACCAGGGGGCAGGAAACCATTTGCCCCCCGGGCCGGGCCTAGATGCAAAAGCTCCAACAGGGGCCCCCAATTATTGCAAATCTTTAATAGCATTAGTCTTTTTCTATAGGACAAAGAGACTTTTGTGGCCCGCTAGGCGCCAGGGCCCGAATGCGATTGCAACCCCTGCACCTGTTGTAGTTACACCCCTGTTGGCCTTCTTGACATTGCTCCAGAAAATGAAAATGCCATCCACGTCCAGGGAGATTAGCTACAGTGCCATGGGTGTAAATCTCTTGATTATGTTGTGCACCGTGGACAAAGAAACATCAATATCTCTGAAGATGGACTTGTAACCTTCAGATTGTCAATATTTTTCCAAAACTCCTCAGACAGTTCTCTTCTCCTCTTTCTGTTCTTCATGCTTAGTTTGGTACACAGACACACAATGCAAATATTGAGGTTACCTCTCTTTTTTATGTAATTTCAGGATGGCCTGAATTTCTTTGGATCATGATTGGGGCTTGTCCACCATCCGGACTATGCTACACTACAACCTTTCATCAATTTTTCTCTGTTGTCCATGTCCAGGGAGATTAGCTACAGTGCCATGGGTGTAAACTTCTTGATTATCTTGTGCACTGTGGGCAAAGGAACAGCAAGATCTCTGGAGATGGACTTGTAACACTAAAATTGTCTATATTTTTCCAAAACTCTTCACACAGTTCTCTTCTCCTCTTTCTGTTCTCCATGTTTAGTGTGTTACAACATACAATGCAAAGATTGAGGCAACTTCTCCCCTTTTTATCTGGTTTCAGGACGGCCTGAATATCTTTGGACCTTGATTGGGGCTTATCCAACATCTGGACTATCCTGCATTACAACCTTTTATCAATTTTTTTCTGCCATCCACATCCAGGGAGATTAGCTACAGTGCCATGGGTTGTCAATTTCTTGATTATGTTGCACTCTGTGAACTAAGAAACATCAAGCTCTCTGGAGATGGACTTGTAATTAAGATTTTTCAGCAATTTTGGTTCTTTTCTCCTCTTTCTGTTCTCCATGCTGAGTGCAGAACACACAGACACATAATGCAAATTTGTGACAACTTCTCCCCTTTCTATCTGGTTTCAGGTGTGATTTTCATATTGCCCACTCCTGTTACTTCCCACAGATGAGTGTGAACGAGCGTCACATGCTGGAAACAAAGATATTGGAAAGGTGCCAACAATTTTGTCCATTTCAGGGGTTTTGTGTGAAATTTTGTCCAGTTTGCATTTTTTTCTGTTTTTTTTGTGTTGTTCCAATGAATACAAAGGAAATAACCATGTGTGTAACAAAACATGGGGAATTGTGATAATATTCTGGAGAAATACTTCATTTTCTGCAACAATTTCAAGGGGCCAACACTTTCGGCCATGACCGTACATATTTGTAAAATAAAAAAAAAATATAAAAAAAAAAAATTTCAGCAAAAACAATGCAGAGCTGGAGCCAGAACCAGTCGCTCCAGGGATTGTGTTTGTTTTTGCTTCTTGTGATTCATTGTGGTTTTGCAGTGATTTGTTGCAGGTGTAATAGAACAATTTATTGGCCTCATACAGACTGGACTGAGATAAAGGGCAGAGACACACTTATGCGAGATGCATGCAAGTGTCTCGCATGCATCTCACATGAGTCACCCGGCTCGGCCCCTGCCTCTCTGTGTTTCTCTGCAGCTTCACAATCCTACCCAGAAATACATCGGCCAGGCCGGGTGACTCATGTGAGATGCATGCGAGACACTTGCATGCATCTCGCATAAGTGTGTTTCTGCCCTTACAGCCAGAGATGGAATTAAACATGAGCCTGGATTACACCGATATCAGATACGTCTTAAAGGCATGTAGTTATTAGCTTCATGCTGAACCAAGATAATTACAAGGCTTGTGTGGGGTGAAAGAGCAGTCGGCTGTAGATGGATAGTTGAGTGATGAGAAAATCAACCCTGATTCTTTATGTAAATGAGGCTACAAGTGCACAGGGGCGGGCAGATTACTAGACAGTGTGCGGGGGCAGGCTGATAATCAGAAAGTGTACAGGGGCGGGCTGATTATGAGAAAGTGTACGGGGGCGGGCTGATTATGAGAAAGTGTACGGGGGCGGGCTGATTATGAGAAAGTGTAAGGGGGCGGGCTGATTATCAGAAAGTGTACGGGGGCGGGCTGATTATCAGAAAGTGCACAGGGGCGGGCTGATTATGAGAAAGTGTACGGGGGCGGGCTGATTATGAGAAAGTGTACGGGGGCGGGCTGATTATCAGAAAGTGTACGGGGGCGGGCTGATTATGAGAAAGTGTACGGGGGCGGGCTGATTATCAGAAAGTGTACGGGGGCAGGCTGATTATGAGAAAGTGTACGGGGGCGGGCTGATTATCAGAAAGTGTACGGGGGCGGGCTGATTATCAGAAAGTGTACGGGGGCGGGCTGATTATCAGAAAGTGCACAGGGGCGGGCTGATTATCAGAAAGTGTACGGGGGCGGGCTGATTATCAGAAAGTGTACGGGGGCGGGCTGATTATCAGAAAGTGTACGGGGGCGGGCTGATTATGAGAAAGTGTACGGGGGCGGGCTGATTATCAGAAAGTGTACGGGGGCAGGCTGATTATGAGAAAGTGTACGGGGGCGGGCTGATTATCAGAAAGTGTACGGGGGCGGGCTGATTATCAGAAAGTGTACGGGGGTGGGCTGATTATCAGAAAGTGTACGGGGGCGGGCTGATTATGAGAAAGTGTACGGGGGCGGGCTGATTATGAGAAAGTGTACGGGGGCAGGCTGATTACCAGAAAGTGTACGGGGGCGGGCTGATTATCAGAAAGTATACGGGGGCGGGCTGATAATCAGAATGTACGGGGGCGGGCTGATTATGAGAAATTATACGGGGGCGGGCTGATTATGAGAAAGTGTACGGGGGCAGGCTGATTATGAGAAAGTGTACGGGGGTGGGCTGATTATGAGAAAGTATACGGGGGCGGGCTGATTATCAGTAAGTGTACAGGGGCGGGCTGATTATCAGAAAGTGTACGGGGGCGGGCTGATTATCAGAAAGTGTACGGGGGCGGGCTGATTATGAGAAAGTGTACGGGGGTGGGCTGATTATGAGAAAGTGTACGGGGGCGGGCTGATTATGAGAAAGTGTACGGGGGCAGGCTGATTATGAGAAAGTGTACGGGGGCAGGCTGATTATGAGAAAGTGTACGGGGCGGGCTGATTATGAGAAAGTGTACGGGGGCGGGCTGATTATGAGAAAGTGTACGGGGGCAGGCTGATTATGAGAAAGTGTACGGGGGCAGGCTGATTATCAGAAAGTGTACGGGGGTGGGCTGATTATCAGTAAGTGTACAGGGGCGGGCTGATTATCAGAAAGTGTACGGGGGCGGGCTGATTATGAGAAAGTGTACGGGGGCGGGCTGATTATGAGAAAGTGTACGGGGGCAGGCTGATTACCAGAAAGTGTACGGGGGCGGGCTGATTATCAGAAAGTATACGGGGGCGGGCTGATAATCAGAGTGTACAGGGGCGGGCTGATTATGAGAAAGTGTACAGGGGCGGGCTGATAATCAGAAAGTGTACGGGGGCAGGCTGATTACCAGAAAGTGTACGGGGGCGGGCTGATTATCAGAAAGTATACGGGGGCGGGCTGATAATCAGAGTGTACAGGGGCGGGCTGATTATGAGAAAGTGTACAGGGGCGGGCTGATAATCAGAAAGTATACGGGGGCGGGCTGATTATCAGAAAGTGTACGGGGGCGGCCTGATTATCAGAAAGTATACGGGGGCGGGCTGATTATTAGAAAGTATACGGGGGCGGGCTGATTATTAGAAAGTGTACAGGGGCGGGCTGATTATCAGAAAGTGTACAGGGGACATGCTGATTATCAGAAAGTGTACGGGGGCGGGCTGATTATTAGAAAGTGTACAGGGGCGGGCTGATTATCAGAAAGTGTACGGGGGCGGCCTGATTATCAGAAAGTGTACGGGGGCGGGCTGATTATTAGAAAGTGTACGGGGGCGGGCCAATTATCAGAAAGTGTACGGGGACAGGGTGATTATCAGAAAGTGTACGGGGACAGGCTGATTATGAGAAAGTGTATGGGGACGGGCTGATTACCAGAAAGTGTACGGGGGCGGGCTGATTATCAGAATGGGCAATGAGGGCAAATTGAATCTTAAAGTGGTCTGAAAAGTGACATAATCCCACTAAGCAGGAATCCACTGACTCTCATTATCAAAAAGGTCACGAATGATTTTCTTAGCAATAAAATATCCATTTACAGCCCGGAAGGTGAATGTGAACTTGACTTGTCCTCCCCTATCAGGCAATGTCACTACTTTAAAGACCTTACGGTCCCCGTTTCGTTTTCTTTAACATCTCCAGTTTATAAATACATTTTTGGTATAATTCTACAACTGAAATTTTAAAAAAATTAGTTTTAAAAATGAGAACTCTTCTTCTTTTTTTTTACCGAGTTCTAAAGAATTCTACAAATCTAAATCTTTATTTAAAATGATTATTTTGTGTTTATTTCCTAATTCAATCTTTTTTAAAAATAAACATAATCTTTTTGTTTTGAGTTTACAAAAAACCCTTCGACAACTCTTTAAAAATGATAATAAAATGATCCCGTAGAACCTTTTTGTGGCATTTAGAATTATCTACCTATAAAGTGTCAAGAGAAGACTTAAAGCCCTTAATAATTGATACAAATCTATTTAGTGTATTGTTAAATCGGCACAATGACATCAGTCGGGATTGGCTTGGTGACATCATCGTTGACATCACTTACTAAGAGAAAAGCAGTTAGTGGTGTAGATTGATACATTGAAGTCCACTGATTGTACCAAAGAGGGATCCATTGCGTTTGGGACAGTATGGACATCTATAGGGGCCCCACAGACGTTGGAACCCTTGAGCTCTGCTCCATGTACATCAGGCATTCGGGCATCACTTAACTGCATTCTGTCTGCTCTCTGGAAACTGTCATATTTCTCAGAGCCAGATAATTAGTTAATTGGCTTATGACGCATGTTTTCTTTTGTCTGCAGCTGGAAATTCACTTCGTTAATTAAAATCCCTTAGAATAACCACGGACTAAATAAAGCGAGGCTGGTTTATCCCTCTTTGTCCTGGTTTACCCTCTCTCGGGTGGAGCGCACCCAATCCTTACCCCATGGTGGTTCCTAAAGAAATGTGGCCAAAGAGACCCATTGTCCCCTCTCCATTGGCCACGAAACATCCAAAGAGGCAACTTAAATGGCATATATGGTCTAGTTCACAATAAGACATCAAGATGAAACATTTGTCCTAAGTCCAGCCAACGTCCGGGTGTCTGCGGCGCGCAGGCTATGTGACCGCACAGCACATTAACTTACTTCCTTCGTACAGTGAAACATTGTTTCCTTTTGGTAAATGTTTCATGATCTTTCCTTTCTCGATCTGACAGGACGTAAATTATGAACACCGTTAGAACATCAATAAAAAAATATTGTCTGTGCCTCGTCGCATCGTCGCCAAGCGCTCCATCCTCCTTAAAAAGTAAAGGCGTAGACCACTCCGACCACCACGATATTCCCAATAGTGGCGATAATAGCAATCCATAACAATATGGCATCGTTGGAAGAGCGTGCCGGTTCTTCGGGGGGATGGGGGCCGATGAGGCGGCGTGGACGTTGGCCGAGGAGTTGAATAGGGAATATTCCGTTCCAAATTCTTCATTCGGAGAGTCCATAAACGCTCCTCCCATAACAGGGAGCTGTGGAGGGAAAAGGAGAGGGGATCAGAATGGCATTATCATAGGGACAAACAGAAAAGCAAAGAAAATATAAAATATTATAAGTTAATGACTCCCGAAATGATGATTCTTGTTTTTTGCAAAAATAAAGCTGAAAGTAAAAAAGAATGCAACAGCTGGTAACCCAAAATTGTACACACTGGTCCTTAAAGGGTATCTGTCAGCAGGATTTCACCCTGTGATGATGTGATAGGCTGGGTTGGGAATATATTTGCTTTTATACATATTTTTCCCGATTTTAGAAGTATTGTCTTGTTGTGATACTGTGTCTTCCCCCCTTCTCCTGTGCTGTTTAGTCATTACACCCCAGATGGTTTGACAATTGAACTCTTGTTGACATATCCTGACTCGGTCATTCAAGACTCCTCTGCCTGCAAATGTTTCTAATCACCCCCTGGAGTGCAGCAATAGCCAAGGCACCGACCTGTCTGCAGACACCTGGATATAGGGAGGTAGTTGGGGGAACGACAGAATTGTATGATTTCTTCTTTGTGTGGGAGGCTTATGCTGAGGCGAGCTCCCCAAAGAGTCTGTTTTTACCTGGATATACTGTTATTTGTTTTAAGGATTTTTCTGATGGATTGTTTTATGGATTTTTATGTTTTCAAGCAATAAAGGTTCTTGGGCTGTTCACACATCACTCACTTTTTTGATTGTGGGATATCAGAGAACCCCATGATACACCCCTTAAACTAATTTTATGTGCATGTAGCTTTTTCAATGACTAGTCCAGCAATACCTTTACATGATTAGTCTGATCCTTCGTTACTGGAAAATCAGTGTTTGAAATGATATGCAAATGAGGCTGAAGAGCTATGGGAGATCTGAAGCCTTTGTCACTCCAGCATTATTCACCGCCCAACAAGATCAAGTTACAAGCAGGAGAACATGCATGCTGGCAGAGGAATAGAGCTGGAGTGACACAGGCTTCAGATCTATCATACTCCTTCAGCTTCATTTACTATATAAATGCCCTATCCAGTGTGTCTGTCTGTGTATAAGTTTGTCCCGAGAATCGCACCACCTATAGGACATCATGTAAATTACAGTTAAAAAGGAATGTGAAGAAGCCCATAGATTTGGCTGAACAGTCAAAGAAAACAGCGCCACCTGTAGGACATTTATGATGGGGCCACATGCCATCCAGGACACTGGCCGCAGCACAGGCATTCATTATTGCCTGGGTTCACTCTGACATACCCTTGGGGCGGAACCATCCCTCTGCTGCACTGCATCACATTTGTGTTCCACTCTGGAACACAGGCCGCCACCAAGGCTCCTCAGCGTACAGGGGGAAAGAGACAATGTGCAACGAGGGACAGAGACTGCACAGAGGGAGAGATAGCACACAGGGGAAAGAGACATCCCACAGGGGTGAGTGAGACAGCACACAACAAGAAAAGAGACAGCTCACAAGGGGAGAGAGAGCGCACAGGGGGAAGAGAGAGTGCACAGAAGTGAGAGACAGCACAAGAGGGAAGAGACAGCACAAGGGGTGAGAGCCCACAGGGGAAGAGAGAACACATGGGGGAGAGACAGCATGAAGGAGAGCACACAGGGTGAAGAGGAAGCGCATAAGGGAGAGACAGCACAAAAGGGAGAGGCAGCACAATGAGGAGAGACAGCACAAGGGTAGAGAGAGCACAGGGGAAGAGAGAGCGCACATGGGATAAAGAGAATGCACATGGGGAGAGAGCACAATGAACGATACACAGGGTGAGAGACAGTACAAGGGGAGAGACAGTACGCAGGGGGAGAGACAGCACAAGGGGAGAGTGAACATGGGGATTTAGAGTGCACAGGGGGAGAAACAGCACAAGGGGGAGAGCACACAGGGGGAAGAGGAAGCACATGGGGGAGATACAGCACAAAAGGGAGAGGCAGCACAATGGGAAGAGACAGCACAAGGGGAGAGAGAGCACAGGGGGAGGAGAGAGTGCATATGGGAAAAAGAGAATGCACATGGGGAGAGAGCACAATGGAAGATAGACAGGGTGAGAGACAGCACAAGGGGAGAGACAGTACGCAAGGGGGAGAGACAGCACAAGGGAAGAGAGAACACGGGGAATGAGAGCGCACAGGGGGAGAAACAGCACAAGGGGAGAAAGCATACCGAGGGAAGAGAAGGCACACAGGGGAATAGACAGCACAAGGGGAGAAAGACTGAACAAGGGGGAAGAGAGAGCACACAGGGGGATAGACAGCCCAAGGGGAGAGAGAGTTCACAGGCGGAGAGAGACAGCACAAAAGGGAGAGACAGCACAAGGTGGAGAGAGCGCATATGGGGAGAGACAGCACAAGTGGAGAGAGCAAACAGGGGGAAAGATAGCACACGGGGAGAGACACCACGAGGGAGAAAGCATACCTGGGAAGAAAAAGTGCACAGAGGGATAGACAGCACAAGGAGAGAGGGACAGCACACGGGGAGAGAGACAACACAAGGGAAGAGAGACAGCACAAGGGGGAAGAGAGAGCCCACAGGGGGATAGACAGCCCAAGGGAATAGAGAGTGCACAGGCAGGGAGAGACAGTACAAAGTGAAGAGACAGCACAGGGTGGAGAGACAGCACAAGGGAAAGAGAGCGCACAGGGGGAGAGAGCACAAGAGAAGAGAGAGTGCACAGGGGGAAAAAGCACACAGAGGGACGAGGCAGCACAAGGGGAGAGACAGCACATGGGAAGAGAGACAACACAAGGGGAGAAAGAGTGCACAGGAGGAGGGAGACCGTACAATAGAAGAGCGCACAGGGAGAAGAAAGAAAGTGCCCACACAAGGAGAGACAGAGTGCACAGGGGGACGGCGAGCAGCAGCAGTGTCTGACAAGCCACGGTCCCTTGTACAGCAGCATGTGCAAGGAATTGTTTGTGGGGTGAAATCCCAATGATGGATCCCTGTATATCTAATAGGCAGATGGGGCAATATAAAAGCGGGTGTATACAACTATATAGAAAGCAGTTTTATCATCTTTTCATATGGTTCATTTTAGTGATAATATTCCAAATATTTTCACACTTCATATTTATTATATACTGTACGATGCCTTCAATTAGCAGAATATACGGTAATTGTTTTCTTCATAATGTTATCAGGCCCTTTGGATTTAAAATGTAAATCTAATATATACTTGCCTAAAATTGTCCGTCATCCACTTCCGTCCGGACAGCCCTGAATCCCACAATCCACTGCGCCACACCGGAAGTACACCAATTGCCATATTGGAACACCCAAGTAATGGATGTTCCAATATGGCACCCGCTGGTGGTACCAGCCCCTTGCGCAATACCACCAGCGGGGCACCGCCAGGACCCTCCGGCGGGATACCCTGCCGGACGCCCCCGCCGCTGCTGGATCCCTGCCAGGATCCGCCGCCACTGGACCCCCGCCAGGATTCACTGCCGGACCCTGCTAGGACCCACCGCCACTGCCTGACAACTCGCGCCAGATCCCGCAGGTGCCTGCCCACCCACCTCCATGTAGCCACAGCCGCCAGGTGCCCTCTGGTGGCGCTGCACCCCATCTCCAGCACAGGTTCTAAACCACGGTCTTTCCTGCTGGCTGTGACTGCACGGAGGTGGGTGGGCAGGCACCGGCGGGACACACACACACAGACACACACACTACAGACATGCATGTACACACACACACATACATACACTCACATATGTACACACATAGACATGCATACATAAACACAGTATTATGTCCCCACATTATGTCCCCACATGCACACACCTACACACAAACACATGCATACACAGACACATACGTACAGAGTTTAATGTCCCCACATACACACACAAGCACGTACATACATGCATGTGCATACACGCACACAGATATACACATGCAGATACACACATATGCAAACACACAAAGTATAATGTCCCTGCACACACATGCATGCACATACACACATACGCACAGTATAATGGCCCCACACATGCCCGTTTATGCACACACACAGATATACACATGTAGATACACACATATACACATGCACATACAAACACGCATGCACACACAGTATAATGTTCCCACACACATACACATGCATGCATATACACATATGCAAGCACACACATACACACGCAAGCACATACACATGCAACCACATACACGCCCGTGTATACACACACATAGATACACACATACATGCACATACATACACACATGCAGATACACACATACACGCACGCGTATACATACAGTATAATATCCACACACATGCACATACACACAAACACACACCCCATGAATACACACATGCACATACACTCACAAACAAGCATACGCATGCATATACACACAGTATAATGAATGCACATACACATGCATGCACATGCACACTTGCAAGCACGAACATACATACACACAGTATAATGTATAATGTCTCCACACACACGCAGATACACAGATGCACATAAACATGCAAGCATGCACATGCACACATATGCCTGCGCATACACACACACACATACACACAGTATAATGTCCGCACACATACGCACACACACAAACATGCACATACACACAAACACGCAGATACATACATGCATGCACATACAAACAAGCATATACACATACAAGCATGCACATACACAAATGTGCATATATACACGGAGATAAACACTCATACATGCATTCACATGCACACACAAACACGCATACACAGTGCATACACGCAAACACGCATAAACATAGTATAATGTCCCCACACATGCACATACACAAACATGCACATACACACAGAAGCATGCACACACATGCATACACAAACACGCATACACACAAACCCATGCATGCACATACACACATACACACCCACATACATGCACATACATTCACACATACACACATGCATACACATGCACAGGTGCATACATTCACATATGCATACTTGTGCATACACAAGTACACACATGCTCAAACATACAGATGCACACATGTGAATACACACATATGCAGCATACATACAGGAATACATGCATATATATGCATACACATGCAAGCATACAAACGCATGCATACACATGTGGACGCCATCTTTGGACACTCAGGTATATAAAGATGGTGGCCACATGACACATCACAATGACACACTGCAAGAGTACATGATTATGTCAGAGGGGATCTTGGTGGGAGCTAATAAAGTGGATAACGAGGTGTCTTTGTCTATTTTGTATGTAATAAAACATTTCTCTGTGTTTTTTTTTCCCTTTTACTACAAGTATTGCTAATGGCCGGCTGTCATACTGACGGCTGACATTAGCAATAGAGCTTGATATCAGCTGCCAAAAAAAGCTGACATCAACCCCTCTATTACCCAGTCTGCCACCGCTACACAGCAGCTGGAAGAGCGGGGTAACCGCCAGTTTTGGCATCTCTCATGGAGGTGCCAATTCTTGGGTGGCTGCTGGCTGCAATTTTCAGCGTGTGGGGCCCAGAAAGATTGGGCCTTACCACGCTGAGAATTCCAGCCCCCAGGTGCCTGGGTTACCTTGGCTGGCAATAGAAAATACAGCGAAGCCCATGCCAATTTTTTTAGTTATTTATTTAAATAGCTAAAAAAAAAAATTGCTTCCCAGTATTTTTCATTGCCAGTGAAGGTAACACCAGACAGGGGAGGTCGACAGCCAGTAGCTGCTTGGTTTACCTGCGCCAGCAAGACAAATTACAGTGAAGCCCTACACATTTTTTACCAGGAAATTAAACACATTGTCAGTTTGATACTTTATTATTAACCCCCCACACAGAAACAGGTTTTTAACTAAAAATACATTTACTTACATACATTGGGAGAGAGCATGGTGGGGGAGGGGGGAGACAGCCGCCACCCCAGTACCACAGAGCTGCCCCCATCGTAATGTTACCGCCCTCTCGCTGCAATAGCATCGGGCCCACATCTAGTAATAAATAAAAAGCCAAGATGCCAGCGCTGCCTGTGGTTAGCACACAGTACAAAAAGTGCATATGCACATAATAATTTCTAACAGTACTTTAAAATTGAGATATTTTGCAAATAATTGATCAATTCTTTGAGCCACCCCGCCACTTAATGGCAATCTCAGATAGGGCGGTCCTATTTGAGATTGCCGTGAAGTGGTGGGTGGCTCAAAAAATTGAATAATTATTTGCCAAATATTTTAATTTTAAAGTACTGTAAGAAATTATTATGTGCATATGCACTTTTTGTGCTGCATTTTAACCATAGCCAGTGCTGGCTTCTCAGCTTTTTCATTCCATCTTATAGTAGTTATATTCTTGTACATAAGAGCAGTATTATAGTAGTTATATTCTTGTACATAGGAGCAGTATTATAGTAGTTATATTCTTGTACATAGGGGCAGTATTATAGTAGATATATTCTTGTATATAGGGAGCAGTATTATAGTAGTTATATTCTTGTATATAGGAGCAGTGTTATAGTAGTTATATTCTTGTACATAGGAGCAGTATTATAGTAGTTATATTCTTGTATATAGGAGCAGTATTATAGTAATTATATTCTTGTATATAGGAGCAGTATTATAGTAGTTATATTCTTGTACATAGGAGCAGTATTATAGTAGTTATATTACTGTATATAGGGAAAGTATTATAGTAGTTATATTCTTGTACATAGGGGCAGTATTATAGTAGTTATATTCTTGTATATAGGAGCAGTATTATAGTAGTTATATTCTTGTACATAGGAGCAGTATCATAGTAGTTATATTCTTGTACATAGGAGCAGTATTATAGTAGTTATATTCTTGTATAATGGTGGCAGTATTATAGTAGTTATATTCTTGTATATAGGAGCAGTATTATAGTAGTTATATTCTTGTATATAGGAGCAGTATTATAGTAGTTATATTCTTGTATATAGGAGCAGTATTATAGTAGTTATATTCTTGTATATAGGGGCAGTATTATAGCAGTTATATTCTTGTACATAGGGGCAGTATTATAGTAGTTATATTCTTGTATATAGGGGCAGTATTATAGTAGTTATATTCTTGTACATAGGAGCAGTATTATAGTAGTTATATTCTTGTACATAGGAGCAGTATTATAGTAGTTATATTCTTGTACATAGGAGCAGTATTATAGTAGTTATATTCTTGTATATAGGGGCAGTATTATAGTAGTTATATTCTTGTATATAGGGGCAGTATTATAGTAGTTATATTCTTGTACATAGGAGCAGTATTATAGTAGTTATATTCCTGTATATAGGAGCAGTATTATAGTAGTTATAGTCTTGTATATTGGGGCAGTATTAGAGTAGTTATATTCTTGTATATAGGGCAGTATTATAGTAATTATATTCTTGTATATTGGGGCAGTATTATAGTAGTTATATTCTTGTACATAGGGGCAGTATTATAGTAGTTATATTCTTGTACATAGGAGCAGTATTATAGTAGTTATATTCTTGTATATAGGGGCAGTATTATAGTAGTTATATTCTTGTACATAGGAGCAGTATTATAGTAGTTATATTCTTGTACATAGGGAGCAGTATTATAGTAGTTATATTCTTGTACATAGGGGCTGTATTATAGTAGTTATATTCTTGTACATAGGAGCAGTATTATAGTAGTTATATTCTTGTATATAGGAGCAGTATTATAGTAGTTATATTCTTGTATATAGGAGCAGTATTATAGTAGTTATATTCTTGTATATAGGGGCAGAATTATAGTAGTTATATTCTTGTATATAGGGGTAGTATTATAGTAGTTATATTCTTGTACATAGGAGCAGTATTATAGTAGTTATATTCTTGTACATAGGAGCAGTATTATAGTAGTTATATTCTTGTATATAGGGGCAGTATTATAGTAGTTATATTCTTGTACATAGGAGCAGTATTATAGTAGTTATATTCTTGTACATAGGGAGCAGTATTATAGTAGTTATATTCTTGTACATAGGGGCTGTATTATAGTAGTTATATTCTTGTAAGCATAAGGTTAAGGCAGTATTATAGTAGTTATATTCTTGTATATAGGAGCAGTATTATAGTAGTTATATTCTTGTATATAGGAGCAGTATTATAGTAGTTATATTCTTGTAATAGGAGCAGTATTATAGTAGTTATATTCTTGTACATAGGGCAGTATTATAGTAGTTATATTCTTGTACATAGGAGCAGTATTATAGTAGTTATATTCTTGTATATAGGAGCAGTATTATAGTAGTTATATTCTTGTATATAGGAGCAGTATTATAGTATTATATTCTTGTATATAGGAGCAGTTATTATAGTAGTTATATTCTTGTATATAGGGGCAGTATTATAGTAGTTATATTCTTGTATATAGGGCAGTATTATAGTAGTTATATTCTTGTATATAGGAGCAGTATTATAGTAGTTATATTCTTGTATATAGGAGCAGTATTATAGTAGTTATATTCTTGTATATAGGAGCAGTATTATAGTAGTTATATTCTTGTACATAGGAGCAGTATTATAGTAGTTATATTCTTGTATATAGGAGCAGTATTATAGTAGTTATATTCTTGTATATAGGAGCAGTATTATAGTAGTTATATTCTTGTATATAGGAGCAGTATTATAGTAGTTATATTCTTGTATATAGGAGCAGTATTATAGTAGTTATATTCTTGTATATAGGAGCAGTATTATAGTAGTTATATTCTTGTACATAGGGGCAGTATTATAGTAGTTATATTCTTGTACATAGGAGCAGTATTATAGTAGTTATATTCTTGTATATAGGGGCAGTATTATAGTAGTTATATTCTTGTATATAGGGGCAGTATTATAGTAGTTATATTCTTGTATAGAGGAGCAGTATTATAGTAGTTATATTCTTGTATATAGGAGCAGTATTATAGTAGTTATATTCTCTAGATATGATTTCCGTTGATTGTGATTTTTGACACATTACAATGTGTCTTCCTCCTTCCACAGAATGCAATGTTTACCGCTCTTGTGTGATGTGCTGATATCCTCATCTCCGCCAGACACTATGAATATTTCATCTTTCCGCTAACAGTTTCCAACCTTTGACAGCAAAAATAAATCATGTAAATGACAGCAGAATCCCTGACCCCGAACCTTGTTTGCTCTTTTTTCTGATGGAAATTATTTGTGATAAGTTGATGATTAGGGAAAAAAAAATTCAATTGGAGAAAATTGAGATCTCAGGAGTTGAGTAGGAAAATGATAGATTAAAAAAAATATTAAACTTTAGGGCGGGCTAGTTGTATGCAGCTATTTTGGGTTGTCCTTGTAGCTGCTCATAGATCCCGTGTAACGGCCCTTTAACATATACTTGTTATAGGAACTTTCAATCATTACATCTGTAGGACTCAGCGCAACTATTATAGGTCATCATTTATCAATAAGACAATTACATTAAAAAAGTCAAAATGATTTTAATGATCAAATTATAGGTACAAATTCATTACGTAAAAGTATAAAAATATATTTAAAAAAATTATAAAAAGAATATAAAATCAATGCTATAGGCTAGGACTTTTGTACCTAAAATTTGATAATTAAAATCATTTTGACTTTTTTAATGTAATTGTCTTATTAATAAATGGTGACCTATAATAGTTGCTCTGAGTCCTACAGATGTAAATGATAAAAAAAAGCATTAAAAATAAAGATTTTTAGTCGTTAAAGGGGTATTCTGGGCTTTTTATAAAACCTCTGTGTATATCTAGGCTGCAAAATGCTAACAGTTTGTAATTTACACCCTGTCATCATTTTGCAGGGTTACCAAGATATCACCTTTTAGTGTCTTTGGAGTCCACCGACCAGAGGCGTCCCCTGCTCACCTTTCCTGATGCTGCGTTCTTCGCTGCTCCACCGGGCAGGCATCCGGTGCCCAGGCGTGTGGTGTCTCTGAGCCGTCCCTGGCTCCCCTTCCTGTCTGCTGGTCACCGGGTTCGTACACCAGCACACTACGTAGAGAGTGTAATGAGAGGTGCATTGGGCGCGGCCCGCGCTCTTCCCTTGTGAATGTAGGGGCCGGCACGGCTCAGCCTAACACTCCCCTTGGCCAATAGCTGTCCATCCTCCGATATATCATGCCGTCTCCACTCCTGGGAGGCGCCTGATTGTGTTAGTTTCCTTGTGCATATCTGGCTGTTAGTCAGGCCCTCCTTGTGCTCTCTCACTCATGGGTCCCAGTCCCAGTCCTTAGTCCCGTGCTGTCCTTATCTCGAGCTCTGGTACCACCGGCTCTTCTCTGCCATACCTACGAGCCACCCCTCAGGTACCGGCAGCTGTGGTATTGAGACCCCCTGGTCTTGCCCCTGACAATCCCTGTGTAGGGGTTTGATCAACTAGGACCAGCTCACCCAGGGAAGTTCAGTACCACGGCCCAGTGGGTCAACTCTAGGGCGCCTTCCTCCGGGAGCATGACAGCGTGATTATTTTGGAGCTTGAGTGTAAATGTCACAACTGGTTGTTTACACCCACACTCCTACAAGTGCGCCCCAGACTCCAGCATGCCCAACCTTCCCAGACTCCCAGAAGCCATCCCCACAGTGGCACAAGATCTCCCCAGTAGGGAAGGGCGAATCTACTCGCTAGGACTCGTTACTCGGCGAGTAGTAAGGGACTCGCAGGACTCGGTACTCTGTGACTTTCCCAGCGTTTACTCGCACGAGTCCAATGCAAATCATTGGCAAACGCTGACAAAACTAGGATTACCATTGTTTGCATTAGACTCGGCTACTGTGCCAGTGATAGCAGGGAAACTCGCAAATAACTGCTGTTACATTGCGAGCCGAGTCTAGCTGTCTTCACTGTGCAGCTCCAGGGTCCTAGAGCCTGCCTGCTCACAGACATGATGTAGCAGAGCTGAGATTGTTCTCAGTCTGCTCATTCCCTGTGCATAGACATCTATATCTATGCACAGGGGATGTAGCAGAGAGGACATCGCGTTTTGGACTACGTCGGACGGAAGAGGATTTTTTTAATTAAAGATGGAGTCCCTAATGGCTTTTTTTTTTTTATTTCAAATAAAAAAATTTTCTCTGTGTTGTGTTTTTTTTAACCCTTTATTGGAGATTCTTAGTGGCTGGGTCAAACGTGGCCTGACATTAAGAATCTCGGGCTTAATACCAGCTTGTATAACAAAGCTGGTATTAACCCCTTTATTACCCAGCGTGCCACCGCCACCAGGGCCGCTGGAAGAGCGGGGTTCAGCGCCAGAGGATGGCGCTTCAATGAACGCGCCATCTTCTGGGGCGGCTGCGGGCTGCAATTTGCAGCGGGGGTGCCCAGAAAGCTTGGGCCTCCCTGCGCTGCGGATTCCAGCCCCTAGCTGCTTAGCTGTACCTGGCTAGACATAGAAATTGCGCGGAGCCCCACGCATTCTTTTTTAATTATTTCATGAATTTCAGAGTCAGAGTCTCAGAGTCAGAGTCTCAGAGTCAGAGTCTCAGAGTCAGAGTCAGAGTCTCAGAGTCAGAGTCTCAGAGTCAGAGTCTCAGAGTCAGAGTCTCAGAGTCAGAGTCAGAATCTCAGAATTTCATGAAATAATTAAAAAAAAATGCGTGGGGCTCCGCGCAATTTCTATGTCTAGCCAGGTACAGCTAAGCAGCTGGGGGCTGGAATCCGCAGCGCAGGGATGCCCAAGTTTTCTGGGCACCCCCCGCTGCAAATTGCAGCCCGCAGCAGCCCCAGAAGATGGCGCGTTCATTGAAGCGCCATCCTCTGGCGCTCAACCCCGCTCTTCCAGCGGCCCTGGTGGCGGTGGCATGCTGGGTAATAAAGAGGTTAGGGCCAGCTTTGTATTATCAGCTGGCCCTAAGCCCGAAATTTATGGCGGTCACGCCAATATTAGACATGACCGCCATGAATTTCTATTAAATTGTTTTAAAAAAAAACACAACACAGAGAAAATTTTTTATTAGAAATAAAAAAAAAAGCCATTAGGGACTCCATCTTTAATTAAAAAAATCCTCTTCCGTCCGACGTAGTCCAAAACGCGATGTCCTCTCTGCTCATCCCTGTGCATAGATATAGATGTCTATGCACAGGGAATGAGCAGACTGAGAACAATCTCAGCTCTGCTACATCAGGCGGGCTCTAGGACCCTGGAGCTGCGGCAGCCAGCACACAGAGCAGACAGGACTCTTATCTGTGCGAGTTTCCCAGCGATTACAGTTGCAAAGTAAACGAGTCCAATGCAAATAAATAGCAAAACTAGGATTGCTTCAGGTTGAAGCTTCCGAGACACATCTGCGATTTGTAAATCTCACACTACTCGCTATTACTCGCTTCCCCATTCATTAAAATTGGACTCGCTAGACTCGCAACGAGTAGCGAGTCCTGGGCTCGGTCTCGCTAGAGTCAAGCGATTCCGAGTAATTTAGGATTCGCCCATCACTACTCCCCAGTCCTAAGCATGCCCCCCAGTCTCCAGCATGCCCTCCATCCCCAGTCCCCAGCATTCCCTTACCTCCCAGTCTCCAGAATGCTCTAGACTGGGAGAGGGGGGAGAGCATGCTGGAGACTGGGGACAGGGGCATGCTGGAGACTGGGACATGGTTGTAGGAGTGTGGGTGTAAACAACCAGTTGTCACGTTTACACCCAAGCTCCAATATAAATATGCCTCTGGTCAGGCCTCCACACACACAGAAAGGTGATATCTAGGTAACCTTGCAAAATGCTGACAGGGTGTAAATTACAAACTGTCAGCATTTTGCAGCCTAGATACACACAGAGATTTTATCAAAAGCTTGGACAACCCCTTTAATACGTGAAAATGCCCCATCCAGCAGTAGGGTATGAATATTTTTGGAATGTCCATTCAATGTTGTATAGTCTATATATGATGTTCTGCAGATTTGTGCCTCTTTTCTATATGATTTTGTTGTGTATTTGTATAAATATTCGCAGCCTCATATAATTCACAATAGATCTTCATGTTTTGTTAAAAAGTGGACTTACACGGAGCAATGTGGAGCACTCTCCTCTGAGATTATACTCATAAATCATTTTCATCAGTAAAATATAATAATATCTCGGCATTGTGACCCCTCCCCCACAATTAGCTGGGCTTATTGTTAATGAATCTGGAGTGCTCCAGCTGGAGTCTGGATCCCCGGCGCAGGGTATAATGATGCCGCCTGCTACCTGACCTAATGTGCAGCTCTATGTCATTATTATCATTATTATGGCTCGTCTGCTATTATGTGACATATAAAATGTTCAGTGATAAAGTCACCGAGTGCAGAATATACATTGTCTGTAGCTAAGATCCTAAATAAGTCTAAACAAATATACAGACGAAGCACTGCCGTGGGTGCAGCCTGCTCACCCTCGTACGCAAATCTCTTCCTGGGGTTCTTGAAGATGGGTTTTGCTTTGTGGCGTGGGCACACTGGCTGATGCCCATGTGCAGAGCTGGTTGAGGTACATTGATGAGCTCCTGATTCTGTGGCGGGGGCGCGCTGGCTGATGCTCATGTGCAGAGCTGGTTGAGGTACATTGATGACCTCCTGATTCTCTGGCGGGGGCGCGCTGGCTGATGCCGATGTGCAGAGCTGGTTGAGGTACATTGATGACCTCCTGATTCTGTGGCGAGGGCACGCTGGCTGATGCCCATGTGCAGAGCTGGTTGAGGTACATTGATGACCTCCTGATTCTGTGGCGAGGGCACGCTGGCTGATGCCCATGTGCAGAGCTGGTTGAGGTACATTGATGACCTCCTGATTCTGTGGCGGGGCGCACTGGCTTATGCCCATTTGCAGAGCTGGTTGAGGTACATTGATGACCTCCTGATTCTCTGGCGGGGGCGCGCTGGCTGATGCCGATGTGCAGAGCTGGTTGAGGTACATTGATGGCCTCCTGATTCTGTGGCGAGGGCACGCTGGCTGATGCCCATGTGCAGAGCTGGTTGAGGTACATAAATGAGCTCCTGATTCTGTGGCGGGGGACCGCTGGCCAATGCCCATGTGCAGAGCTGGTTGAAGTACATTGATAATCTCCTGATTCTGTGCGGGGGAGCGCTGGCTAATGCCCATGTGCAGAACTGGCTGAGGTACATTGATGACCCCCTGATTCTGTGGCAGGGGCATGCCGGCTGATGCCCATGTGCAGAGCTGGTTGAGGCACATTGATGATCTGCTGATTCTGTGGCGGGGGAGCGCTGGCTAATGCCCATGTGCAGAGTTGGTTGAGGTACATTGATGACCTCCTGATTCTGTGGTGGGGGCGCACTGGCTAATGCCCATGTGCAGAGCTGGTTGAGGTACATTGATGACCTCCTGATTCTGTGGCGGGGGCGCACTGGCTGATGCCCATGTGCAGAGCTGGTTGAGGTACATAGATGAGCTCCTGATTATGTGGCGGGGGAGCGCTGGCCAATGCCCATGTGCAGAGCTGGTTGAGATACATTGATAATTTCCTGATTCTGTGCGGGGGAGCGCTGGCTAATGCCCATGTGCAGAGCTGGTTTAAATATATTGATGACCTCCTGATTCTGTGTCGGGGGCGCGCTGGCTGATGCCCATGTGTAGAGCTGGTTGAGGTACATTGATGACCTCCTGATTCTCTGGCGGGGGCGCGCTGGCTGATGCCCATGTGCAGAGCTGGTTGAGGTACATAGATGAGCTCCTGATTATGTGGCGGGGGAGCGCTGGCCAATGCCCATGTGCAGAGCTGGTTGAGATACATTGATGACCTCCTGATTCTCTGGCGGGGGCACGCTGGCTGATGCCCATGTGCAGAGCTGGTTGAGGTACATAGATGACCTCCTGATTCTGTGGCGGGGGAGCGCTGGCCAATGCCCATGTGCAGAGCTGGTTGAGGTACATTGATAATCTCCTGATTCTGTACGGGGGAGCGCTGGCCAATGCCCATGTGCAGAACTGGCTGAGGTACATTGATGACCCCCTGATTCTGTGGCAGGGGCATGCCGGCTGATGCCCATGTGCAGAGCTGGTTGAGGTACATTGATGATCTCCAGATTCTGTGGCGGGGGGGCGCTAGCTCATGCCCATGTGCAGAGTTGGTTAAGGTACATTGATGACCTCCTGATTCTGTGGCGGGGGCGCACTGGCTAATGCCCATGTGCAGAGTTGGTTGAGGTACATTGATGACCTCCTGATTCTGTGGTGGGGGCGCACTGGCTAATGCCCATTTGCAGAGCTGGCTGAGGTACATTGATGACCTCCTGATTCTGTGGTGGGGGCGCACTGGCTAATGCCCATGTGCGGAGCTGGCTGAGGTACATTGATGATCTCCTGATTCTGTGGCGGGGGAGCGCTGGCTAATGCCTATGTGCAGAGCTGGTTGGGGTACATTGATGATCTCCTGATTCTGTGGCAATGCATGCCGGTCGATGCCCATGTGCAGTGCTGGTTGAGGTACATTGATGATCTCCTGATTCTGTGGTGGGGGCACGCTGGCTGATGCCCATGTGCACAGCTGGTTGAGGTACATTGATGATCTCCTGATTCTGTGGAGCAGCTTGGCTTCTTTATGGGCCGACTTGCTATTAATTCTGTTAACATCAAGTTGACCTACAAATATGATTTTCACAGAATCCATATCAAACAAACGGATGTGTTCCAAAAATCCACCTCGGTCAATTCTTTACTCCATGCAACATTGGCCCATAATGTGTCCACTATTTGCGCTGTCCCGCCTGGTCGATTCCTATGGATAAAATGGATTTGTTCCTCTGAGGAAATGTTTGAAAGACAAGCTAGAGATCCGCAAGAACGATTCACAGAAAGGGGTTTCAGCAGCAGGTCAATTAAGAGGGTCTATCTACAGGCTAAAAGTATTCCTCGCACTGACCTACTCTATAGTAAAGTAACCGGTTGATGCGGTTTCGGCACAACCCATTAGATATATCTCTACATACAACCAGGAGTGGCAATCAGTGCGAGGAATATTAAAAAAGCATTGGCCAATTTTGCGATCTGACACCTTCCTGAAGGACTCATTGTCTTGGCATCCAATGATGACTGCTAGATGTTCCCAAAATCTAAAAGAGTCACTATGTTCCGAAGGCACCAAACCCTTTAGGGTCTAGGGACCCTTTAGCTCTAAGCTACAATGGAAGACATTTCCATATTTTCCTGACACATGGATACAATGTGAGCACTGGTGATATGGATGTATGACCCTCTACTCTGTATTTGCTATTTTTGTGCTGTATGTATGTGTTATCTTGCTGCTGTAAAACATAGATGTATCCAGACTCATGTGACAACCTGAGTTGTAATTGAATTGCATATATTATATATACCCTGTGTCTGTAGTCTTGGCTGGCACTAGGGCACTTTACACTACCACCCTTGTCCTGGTAGACCTATGGGTACAAACAAAACACCCTTTTTGCATATTTGGAACTTTTACTCATGTTTCTTCTGTTTATTATATATCTTTGAGTAGCTTCCTTATTCTAATAAATATATAGTGGTATGAAAAAGTATTTGCCCCCGCCATGATTTCTTATTCTTTTGCATGTTTGTTAGACATAAATATTTCAGATCATCAAACAAATATAAATATTAGACACAGATAACACATAATATAGATACACATAATATTAATACAGTTAATATTATTAAGACAATATATATAATAATTAATAATTTTCTGGTCATCATAATGGGAGACCCAGACAATGGGGTTTAGGGCACTGCCCTCCGGAGGTCACACTAGGTACTACAAGTTTGTAGACACCGCCTCCTCCGCTTATAAACCCCTACCGCAGGGAACATCCTCAGTTTTAAACTTAGTGTGCTCGGAGGATCACGCTTTGCTTGCACTTCACTGCATTCTCACTACTTACGTGATGGCGTCTGAAGACAAGGTAATATGGTCCTGGTCGGGACCTGCGACAGCCTCCCCGCTCACCCTTGTGGCACACGCTGGTGGAGGTACCGGAGGGCCTAGGGCCTGGACACTTTGTGTCTCCCGGTACGCTGTCGCGCTCCTTTCCATCCCTCTCTGGGGGGCTCTGGAGAGTGGGAGATGGGAGCCTTGCACAGCTCCGCTCCGTCCGAGGCCTCCCTAAATGGTGCTTACAGACCGGACTGGAGCCAGCCCAGTCCGAGGCCTCCCTAAATGGTGCTTACAGACCGGACCGGCACTGAGGCACTCTGTGTCTCCTGTGTGCCTGGGGGTAGTGTCTGTCACTTTATGTGTCCTGACACTCAGACCGCGCGTTACCCTCGGGTCCGCGGATCTGGAGGTGTACCCTGTGCTGGGGTCACCCTGGCTGACCGCCCTGTGTGTCACAGGGGCTGAGGCTGTAGGCTGCGGGTGTTTTGATCGCACATGCAGTATGTGTGTTATATGGCACACTATTTCCCGCGCTGCGGGCTCGGGCGCCTTCATTATGAGGCTGCTTGGAGGATGGGAAGCAGCCCGTGCGGTGACGTCACCGATGGGCGTGTGTGTGTGCTTCCCGCGTGTTTTCGGCGCCGCCCACAGTTCCACTGTCGGCGGCCATCTTTTCCTCTCACTCCCGGCTGGGATCTATATGCAGCGTGCGTCTGCACTCCAAGGGTAGACCGGAAACCTTCGCGGAGGTCAACACACACACACCGCTTCCTCCTACCGCTCGCTGCGGTCGGTAAGCCACCGGGATTCCCGGTTTTGTCTGCAATTTGGCTTATTTTCCCCTACTGTGGCGATGTCCTCAGCTAGGAAGCGTGCTGCTAAGGCGGCAGATGGCACCATTACCTGTGCTACATGCAATGGGACACTGGTGGAGGGGTCCTGCAATAACTGCGGACGCCCAGAGGCCCGGGCTGGCACTGTTGAGTCAGCAGCTCCGGTGCTATACCCTGAGGTTCAGGTGATCTCAGGGCCATGGGAAACGCAGAATAAGATCAATGAATCTCTGTTGTCTCAGCTGTCCTCCATGTCGCAATCCCTGGAGGCTCTTAATAGGAGGCTGGATAGCCCAGCTACTCCGTCCAGTTACCCCCGGGTGTCTCCCTCTTCTGCTGTGAGACCCCTTAAGCGGGCTCGTCGTGAGGAGTCACCCGAGCTCCAGGCTCTCTCTGAGGAGGAGCGTTCCTCTGATGGGGAGGACGATGATGGGGGTTCAACTTTCGGGTCTGTGTCTGTGTCTGAACCTCCAGACGGGGTGGAGGATTTGGTGTCCTCTATCAACGAGACCTTACGTCTCGTGACACCCCCTGAGGAGGTGACGGTGCACCCGAAGGAGGTCTATCAATGGCTGCGGCCAGAGGCTAGACCAAGTGGCTCCTTCATGGACCACACTAACTTTGGAAGGGTGGTTAGAGCTCCCAGGTTACATCCTGGGCGGCGTTATGTCCGCAAACCCAAGGACAATCGCTTCCCCTTCCCCCAGGAGGTGCTACAGGAGTGGTCGCAGTCCCCGAAGGTGGACGCTTCCATGACCAGGATTGCTGCACGCTCCCTTTTCTCTGCCTCTGATAGCTCCTCGCTGAAGGATGCGACTGATAGACAGGTCGAGCAGCTCGCCAAGTCTTCCTATGAGGCGGTGGGGTCGTCATTTGCCCCTAATTTTGCCACGGTCTGGACCTTACAAGCGATTACTACCTGCTTGGATGGTATCACTGACCTGGCAAGGTCCAGTCCAGAGGTCCTGGCACTTACCGAGAGGGCGAGGGCCTATGCGGACTACGCCAGGACGGCGACTTTGGAAACTGCCACTCGCTCAGCTGTGGCTTCGGCCAATGCTATTGCGATTCGCAGATTGTTGTGGCTGCGTCTTTGGGACTCAGATGCCACGTCTAAGAAGATTCTGCAGAATCTTCCGTTTGCTGGTGACAGGCTTTTTGGCACCGAGCTGGACAAGCTGATAAAGGATTCTGCTGAGTCTAAGATACCGCAGAATAAGCCTAAGCCACGGTACACCGTGAAAAGGAACCCAAAACAGTGGTCCTTTCGTTCCAGCTCGCAGTCATCAGCAACGTCCGCTCGCACGGACCGAGGGGGCAAGCCCGCTTCTCAGTGGCGCTCTAAGAGTCGTCCAAAGAAGCCGGCGGGGGCGGCAGCTGCCACCCCCAAACCCGCCTCTACATGACTCGCTCTCCCTTCCTGCCTCCCCACAGGTGGGGGGCCGCTTGTCTCGCTTTCAGGACACGTGGCTCCTTCACGTTCACGATCAGTGGGTTCGAGACGTGGTCTCGCGAGGTTACAGGATAGAGCTGACGTCAAAGCCGATATCCCGATTCCATCGGTCGGTCCCATCACCAGAAAAGGCTCAGGCTTTTTACCTGGTGTTGGAGGGTCTCCGCAGGGACGGAGTGGTGGTCCCGGTGCCTTCCGGAGAGAGGTTCAGGGGTTTTTACTCCAACCTCTTTATCGTCCCGAAGAAGGACGGATCCTTCCGCCCGGTTCTGGACCTGAAGTTGTTCAACCATCACGTGTTGGTTCGGAAGTTCCGTATGGAATCACTGCGCTCCGTGATCGCAGCTGTGTCACAGGGGGACTTCCTAGCGTCCATAGATATCCGAGACGCTTACCTTCACGTACCCATTGCACCGGCTCATCAGCGCTGGTTGAGATTCGCAGTGGGGGAAGAACACTTCCAATTTGTGGCGCTGCCGTTCGGGTTGGCCTCGGCACCGCGGGTGTTCACAAAAGCGATGGCCTCCATGATGGCTCTCCTGCACGTGCAGCGACATGCCGTCATTCCCTATTTAGACGACCTGCTGGTCAGGGCGCCATTGGAACACCTTTGTCAAGTGAGCCTGGATGTGACCATGCGGTCTCTGGAACATTTCGGTTGGCTCCTCAATATTCAGAAGTCAACACTAGTTCCGACCCAGTCTTTGACATATTTGGGCATGGACTTCAACACAGCCTCAGCCCTGGTGTCTCTGCCACGAGTCAAACAGATGGCGATCCAATCAGGAGTGCAAGCAGTCCTCCTGTCACCACAATCATCCCTACGGGTGTTGATGAAGCTGGTGGGGCGCATGGTGGCAGCAATAGAGGCGGTGCCGTTCGCGCAATTTCGCCTCCGTCCTCTCCAGCTGGAGATTCTCCGCAGGTGGGACAAAAGGACGATTTCCCTGAATCGGCTGGTGACCCTTTCCCAACCGACCAGAGATTCCCTGCAGTGGTGGCTACTGCCACATCACTTGTCTCGGGGCCGGTCCTTCATCAAACCGTCATGGTTAGTGGTGACCACCGACGCCAGTCTGAAGGGCTGGGGAGCGGTGTTCTTACACCACAGGGCCCAAGGCCTCTGGACTCAGTCGGAGTCGGCGTTGCAGATCAACGTGCTGGAGATCAAGGCGGTCTATCTGGCACTCCTGGCGTTTCAGAGATTCCTCTCAGGACAACCCATTCGGGTTCAGTCCGACAATGCGACGGCCGTCGCTTATATAAATCATCAAGGAGGAACCAGGAGCGCAGAGGCTCTGGCCGAAGTCCACCGCATTCTATCCTGGGCGGAGGACAACAACTGCCTGATCTCCGCAGTTCACATCCCAGGGGTCGAAAACTGGGAGGCCGACTATCTGAGCCGGCAGGGGATGGACGCCGGAGAGTGGTCTCTTCATCCGGACGTCTTCAGAGAAGTCTGCAGCAGATGGGGCACTCCGGACGTGGATCTGATGGCCTCACGGCTGAATCATCAGGTGCCGCAATACATGGCGAGGTCATGGGACCCCCAGTCTCTGGGAGCGGACGCTCTGATCTTGACCTGGTCCAGATTCCATCTGCCGTATGTGTTCCCGCCTCTGGCTCTGATTCCCAGGGTGCTGTGGAAAATCAGGTCGGAGTGCAGGGTAGCCATTCTAGTGGCTCCAGATTGGCCCAGGAGGTCCTGGTATCCGGACCTGTGGCAACTGTCAGGCGGACACAGGTGGGCTCTTCCAGAACGCGAAGATTTACTCGCGCAAGGCCCATTCTTCCACCTCAATTCCAGGGCCCTCAGATTGACTGCATGGCTCTTGAGGCCTGGCTGCTGACGTCCAGGGGTTTCTCCCCTACAGTGGTTGCCACTATGAATCGGGCTAGGAAGCCCGTTTCCAGGAAGATGTACCACAGGACGTGGAAAATCTTTTTTACTTGGTGTGCCTCTGGTGGACGGTCTCCATGGCCCTTGTCCATCCCGACGTGTTGGCTTTTCTACAGTCGGGCTTGGAGTTGGGATTATCCCTTGGCTCTTTGAAAGGTCAAGTATCAGCACTTTCAGTGCTGTTTGACAGGCGATTGGCGCTCCTCCCGAAGGTCCGTCAATTTCTGCAGGGGGTGTCACGGATGGTTCCGCCCTACAAGAGACCTCTGGACCCTTGGGACCTTAACATGGTCCTGGCGGCATTACAGAAACCGCCGTTTGAGCCACTGAGGGATGTTTCTCTATCTCGTCTGTCCCAGAAAGTGGTTTTTCTGGTGGCGATTACATCTCTGAGGAGGGTCTCAGAATTGGCTGCACTATCGTGCAAGTCACCCTTTCTGGTGGTTCACCAAGACAAGGTGGTGTTGCGTCCACGGCCAGAATTCTTGCCAAAGGTGGTTTCAACTTTTCACCTGAACCAGGAGATTGTTCTCCCATCATTTTGCCCCGCTCCCGTTCATCAGGTTGAACGCGACCTCCATACTCTGGATCTTGTGAGAGCTGTACGCATTTATGTGTCCAGGACCGCCTCCTTTAGGAGTTCGGATTCCTTATTTGTTCTTACGACAGGTCGCTGTAAGGGGTCCGCGGCTTCAAAGTCAACCTTGGCCAGATGGATTAAGGCTTCCATTCAAGAGGCTTACCGGTCTTCTGGTTTGCCTCTCCCGGTGGGATTGAAGGCTCACTCTACCAGAGCTGTAGGTGCCTCCTGGGCCTTGCGACATCGAGCGTCTGCTCTACAGGTGTGTCAGGCGGCCACTTGGTCCAGCCTGCACACTTTCTCTAAGCACTATATGGTGCATGCCCATGCCTCTGCGGATGCAAGTTTGGGCAGGCGGGTTCTCCAGGCGGCGGTTGCCCACCTTTAAAGGGAACCATGTGTTATCCGTCTTGTTGAGGAACTCTTCCCGCCCTGGGGTATTGCTTTAGGACATCCCCATTGTCTGGGTCTCCCATTATGATGACCAGAAAAAAGAGAATTTTGTTTACGTACCGTAAATTCTTTTTTCTTTAATCATCAATGGGAGACCCAGCACCCACCCAGTTGTTCCGTTGCATGTTTTTTGCATTTGCTCTGTTCTCTGTTGAGACAGTGTTTGCCGGGTTGTTGAACCGTCTGTGCACGGCATTCTTCCCGATGTTTCGGGTGTGGTTTATTTCCTCCTCGCAGCTTATGGACCAAACTGAGGATGTTCCCTGCGGTAGGGGTTTATAAGCGGAGGAGGCGGTGTCTACAAACTTGTAGTACCTAGTGTGACCTCCGGAGGGCAGTGCCCTAAACCCCATTGTCTGGGTCTCCCATTGATGATTAAAGAAAAAAGAATTTACGGTACGTAAACAAAATTCTCTTTATTATTAATACAATATCAATAAATTAACACATAATACAGATACACATAATATTAGCCATTGATAACACAAAATGTAGCTTAGAAATGAAGGTATTAATTACTAAGTGATAAAGAAATCCAAACCTAAAGGACCCCGTGTGAAAAAGTGATTGCCTTCCACCTGTCACGTGTAGGCTGCTCTGCAGTCACTAAAAGTTGCTGCAGTAGTTATATGGAGTGAATTTCCTTCAGTCTGTTAAGGGTTAAGTTGTGTAGCTCCGATGTGCCAGTTTCACTGTGTATCCAGGTGATGCGGTTGACCACTCCCCCAGCCTTTAAGTAGTCCCATTGACAATCAGCTGGTGTCGCTGGTAGAGTCCATTCTCTGCAAAGACCGTGAGCTGTGTTGATGATGAATGCTGTTCTGCTGAAGTCTTCTTGCTGTTTAGCTTTGTGGAGATTGCTGTCTTTCTGGGAGTTGCTGTGCTTATCTTGGTCCCTGGGCAGAGATGAGGGGGTTACAGCTTAGGGCTGGTCAGGAGAAGGGCAGGGGTGACGGCCTAGGCATCCGCACCTTTAGAGGTCCTTCTGGGAACAGGGTCAGCTAGGGACCCCCAGTCTAAGGGTCAGATAAGTTCCCCTAATCACCTTTTGCCCATCACTGCCATTCTGCTACCTTACCCCTTTGTCCGTTACCATCACCTGTGACATTACCCTCTGTGGTATGTATCACTTTATGCATTGTAAATATCTGGTACTTGTACTGCCACAGACTGGTTAACAGCATTGCAAAGGTTAATTTTGCAAATTGCTGGAGATGTGGGTGTGTCTCAGCTGATATCATGTGACTTCTCCCTGGTCACATGTCTCTGATGTCATGACTCATCGCCGCTTATCACAAATGTTTGATTGCAGTCCTGGACCAGTTGTTAGGGAGCAATCACGTTTTTCACACATTGCCCTGTAGATTTGGATTTATTTTTCCCTTTGTAATAAAGACCTTGATTTAAAAACTGAATTTTGTGATTACTTCTGTAATCTTTGTCTAATATTTACATTTGTTTGATGATTTGAAACATTTAAGTGACAAACAAAAGAATAAGAAATCAGGAAGGGGGCAAACACTTTTTCACACCACTGGATTTCATCTTTTCTGGCTCTCCTCATTATTAGGCTAGAAATATGCAAATGAATTAGTCTAGCAAAAAAGATAATATCCATTGTGTTACTTATATAATACTGCCCCTATGTACAAGAATATAACTACTATAATACTGCTCCTATATACAAGAATATAACTACTATAATACTGCTCTTATGTACAAGAATATACCTACTATAATACTGCTCCTATATACAAGAATATAACTACTATAATACTGCTCTTATGTACAAGAATATACCTACTATAATACTGCTCCTATATACAAGAATATACCTACTATAATACTGCTCCTATGTACAAGAATATAACTACTATAATACTGCTCCTATGTACAAGAATATAACTACTATAATACTGCTCCCTATGTACAAGAATATAACTACTATAATACTGCTCCCTATGTACAAGAATATAACTACTATAATACTGCTCCTATATACAAGAATATTACTACTATAATACTGCTCCTATGTACAAGAATATAACTACTATAATACTGCCCCTATATACAAGAATATAGCTACTATAATACTGCTCCTATATACAAGAATATAACTACTATAATACTGCTCCTATGTACTAGAATATAACTACTATAATACTGCTCCTATATACAAGAATATAACTACTATAATACTGCTCCTATATACAAGAATATAACTACTATAATACTGCTCCTGTATACAAGAATATAACTACTATAATACTGCCCCTATATACAAGAATATAACTACTATAATACTGCTCCTATATACAAGAATATAACTACTATAATACTGCTCCTATATACAAGAATATAACTACTATAACACTGCCCCTATATACAAGAATATAACTACTATAATACTGCTCCTATATACAAGAATATCACTACTATAATACTGCTCCTATGTACAAGAATATAACTACTATAATACTGCTCCTATGTACAAGAATATAACTAGTATAATACTGCCCCTATATACAAGAATATAACTACTATAATACTGCTCCTATATACAAGAATATCACTACTATAATACTGCTCCTATACACAAGAATATAACTACTATAATACTGCCCCCTATGTACAAGAATATAACTACTATAATACTGCCCCTATATACAAGAATGTAACTACTATAATACTGCTCCTATATACAAGAATATAACTACTATAATACTGCTCCTATATACAAGAATATAACTACTATAACACTGCGCCTATATACAAGAATATAATTACTATAATACTGCTCCTATATACAAGAATATAACTACTATAATACTGCTCCTATATACAAGAATATAACTACTATAATACTGCTCCTATGTACAAGAATATAACTACTATAATAGTGCCCCTATATACAAGAATATAACTACTATAATACTGCTCCCTATGTACAAGAATATAACTACTATAATACTGCTCCTATATACAAGAATATATCTACTATAATACTGCTCCTATATACAAGAATGTAACTACTATAATACTGCCCCTATATACAAGAATATAACTATATAATACTGCTCCTATGTACAAGAATATAACTACTATAATACTGCTCCTATATACAAGAATATAACTACTATAATGCTGCCCCTATATACAAGAATATAATTACTATAATACTGCTCCCTATATACAAGAATATAACTACTATAATACTGCTCCTATATACAAGAATATAACTACTATAATACTGCTCCTATATACAAGAATATAACTACTATAACACTGCCCCTATATACAAGAATATAACTACTATAATACTGCTCCTATATACAAGAATATCACTACTATAATACTGCTCCTATGTACAAGAATATAACTACTATAATACTGCTCCTATGTACAAGAATATAACTAGTATAATACTGCCCCTATATACAAGAATATAACTACTATAATACTGCTCCTATATACAAGAATATCACTACTATAATACTGCTCCTATACACAAGAATATAACTACTATAATACTGCCCCCTATGTACAAGAATATAACTACTATAATACTGCCCCTATATACAAGAATGTAACTACTATAATACTGCTCCTATATACAAGAATATAACTACTATAATACTGCTCCTATATACAAGAATATAACTATATAACACTGCCCCTATATACAAGAATATAATTACTATAATACTGCTCCTATATACAAGAATATAACTACTATAATACTGCTCCTATATACAAGAATATAACTACTATAATACTGCCCCTATATACAAGAATATAACTACTATAATACTGCCCCTATATACAAGAATATCACTACTATAATACTGCTCCTATGTACAAGAATATAACTACTATAATACTGCTCCTATGTACAAGAATATAACTAGTATAATACTGCCCCTATATACAAGAATATAACTACTATAATACTGCTCCTATATACAATAATAACTATAATACTGCTCCTACATACAAGAATATAACTACTATAATACTGCCCCTATATACAAGAATATAACTACTATAATACTGCCCCTATATACAAGAATATAACTACTATAATACTGCTCCTATATACAAGAATATAACTACTATAATACTGCTCCTATGTACAAGAATATAACTAGTATAATACTGCCCCTATATACAAGAATATAACTACTATAATACTGCTCCTATATACAAGAATATAACTACTATAATACTGCTCCTATGTACAAGAATATAACTAGTATAATACTGCCCCTATATACAAGAATATAACTACTATAATACTGCTCCTATATACAATAATAACTATAATACTGCTCCTACATACAAGAATATAACTACTATAATACTGCCCCTATATACAAGAATATAACTACTATAATACTGCCCCTATGTACAAGAATATAACTACTATAATACTGCTCCTATATACAAGAATATAACTACTATAATACTGCTCCTATATACAAGAATATAACTACTATAATACTGCTCCTATATACAAGAATATAACTACTATAATACTGCCTCTATATACAAGAATATATTTACTATTATACTGCTCCTATATACAAGAATATAACTACTATAATACTGCCTCTATATACAAGAATATAACTACTATAATACTGCTCCTATATACAAGAATATAACTACTATAATACTGCTCCCTATATACAAGAATATAACTACTATAATACTGCTCCTATATACAATAATATAACTACTATAATACTGCCCCATTATACAAGAATATAACTACTATAATACTGCCCCTATGGTAAACAACAATGGTATAATGGTGGCATGAAGAGGTCAAATATTAGACCACTATTATAAAGAAGTGTGGGAAAAAGAACATTTTCACAGCATGCATCCTTTGTGATGTGAACAGTTTATAGTAAATTTCTGGAGATTTGTTATTTATATTTAAAAAAAAACAAAAAACGTATTGTTTTCCTGCCAATTACACACAAATGTAAGTTTCAGGACTTTTCTTTACTAGCAAAAATATGGCCCAGATTATTAAAGTAGCCTCCTGGTTTGAAATTACTGTGTACTCTCCCTGACAGAAGTTATGTCGCTTATCCATGTTATGTAAATAAGAGCTTATAACCTGACGTTACATTCATCCATTGGTTGTATAAATTACTCTTTTGAAAGCTGAAACCCTCCAAAATGTGGTTTAGGTTAAGAAAATAAATTATCATCAATGCTGAAATATTGATCATTTAATGAACACAGAATGGTCAGATTTTTGCAAGACAAAAGTTTTGTCGCCTGGTCATATAATGCCCCCAATCCTAGTTTACATCCTCACCTGTGCTCCGTAAATGATGGGTTAATTAGTGGGTGTGTCTAAAAAGAAACCCAGCATCCCAGACCTTCACTTGAACTGCAACTTGAGCTCTGACAACATGCCAAAAATCCTCCCTGCGACCAAAGCCTTGATTATCGAGAGGCTGAAGACCAGATCCACTGCAGAGGTGGCAGGCACCTTTAATGTGTCTCAGCGTCAAGTACAAAGAATTAAAAAAAGATTTGAAGAGACTGGAAATGTGTTTGACAAGCCCAGATCCGGCAGATCCCGCAAGACAACTGCTCAGGAGGAACGTTTGTTGGTTAGAAAATCCAAAGCAAGCCCCTCTTCCACTGCAGCAGAGCTCCAACAGGCCTGGTCACCTCAAGTCCCTGTGTCAACTAGAACAGTTTGTAGGATTCTGTCTCGAAATGGCATCCATGGTCGTATCAGTGCCCAGAAGCCAGCACTAAACAAAAGATAAATAAAAAAGTGTGTGGCATTTGCAAAGTCCCACAGCCTGCTAAACACTGGAAAAGTGGCAGAAGGTGGATTTCTCTGATGAATCCTCAGTAGAATTACACCACAGCCGCCGCAAATACTGCAGGAGACCTACTGGAGCCCGTATGGATCCAAAATACACCCAGAAAACAGTTACATTTGGTGGTGGAAAGATCATGATCTGGGGTTACATTCAGTATGGGGGTGTGCGAAACATTTGCATGGTGGAAGGCAATATCAATTACCTATAAGAATTATTAACTACCTCTTATATTCCAAATCATAAAAGGGGCCATATTCTGCAGCAGGATGGTGCTCCATCTCATACATCCATCTCTACAACAAAGTTCCTCCAGGCAAAAAAGATCAAGGTGCTCAAGGACTGGCCAGCCCAGTCACCAGACATGAACATCATTGAGCATGTTTGGGGTAGGATGAAAGAGGAAGCTTGGAAGACAAAACCAAAGAATCTAGATGAACTCTGGGAGGTGTGTAAGACTGCATTCTTTGCTATTCCTGATGACTTCATTAATAAATTGTTTGAATCATTGGTGAACCGCATGGATGCAGTCCTTCAAACTCATGGAAGTCACACAAAATATTAAATATGACTCTAATAGCACCACAACGTCATTCACCAATGTTATGCTACATATATTTGTATTTTAAGTTAATCAATTGTTTGAATATCACATTACTTTCTGTGAGCGACAAAACTTTTGTCTTGCTAAAATCTGACCATTCTGTGTTCATTAAATGATCAATATTTCAGCATTGATGACAATTTATTTTCTTAACTTAAACCACATTTCGGAGGGTTTCATCTTTCAATAGAGTATTTTATACAACCAATGGATGAATGTAACGTCAGGTTATAAGCTTTTATTTACATAACATGGATAAGGCTGCTTTCACACAGCGTTTTTGTGCTGTCCAAGAGGATCAGACTTTTTGCTGCACCCCTCGGACAGCAATGGATCCAAACTGATGCCTGCAATCGGATGTCAAATAGGCATCCGATTCCAACATTTTGCACCATCAGTTTGGATCCTCTCCCTGATCCTCCTGTCATCTCGTCCCCCTCCTCTCTCCCTCCTGTCACCTTTCTCCCCTCTGTCTCCCCTCTTTGTCTCCTCGGTCTCCCTTCTTTGTCCCCTCTGTCTCCCCTTTTTGGACCCCTCTTTGTCCCCCTCTTGGACCCATCTTTGTTTCCCTCTTTCCAGACCTTAAGAAATAAAAAAAATCTTTATTCTCACCCATCCATGAGGCCCACGGTGCTTCCAGCTTCTCTTCTGATCAACAGGACCTGGCGTGATGTCACAGTCACATGACCGGTTACCGAGGTAACCAGTCATGTGACTGCACTGTGACGTCACGCCAGGTCCTAGAAGCATAGGGCGCTGGAGGCATCGCTGGATCGTGGGACAGGTGAGAATAAAGTTTTTTTTATTTTTAACTCTTTATTTTCACTAGATGTCACTTCTGCAATGTATGAATATACATTGCAGAAGTGATATTAGATGGCACAGAGTTATTTTAGTGTACTGAGCATGCTCAGTACACTAAAATCGGGTTCGAGGAATGATCAGCTGTTTCCTCGGACCCGCGCTCCATAGGCCCCATGTTATTTGGCACGGATCAGGTCGGATCCAATTCGGTCCGATTTGACCCGCTGTGCCAAAAATCGCAGCAGGCTGCGATTTTGGGTACAGCAAAAAATCGGCCAGAATCGGATCCGACAAAAATCGGATGCCAATAAGGTCAAATCCGATGTGATCCGTGCCCATAGACTAACATGGGGCCAAATCGGATCCGTGGCTGTCCGTTTTACAACGGACAGCCACGGATCACAGAAAAAAGTGTGAAAGCAGCCTAAGCGACATAACTTCTGTCAGGGAGTGTATATCACACTGACTCTGCAGGTCCAGCACCTCCCTGTATATTACACTGACTTTGCAGGTTCAGCACCTCTATGTATATCACAATGAGTCTGTAGCACCTCACTGTATATCACTATAATTCTGCAGGTCCAGCAACTCCCTGTATATCACACTGACTCTGCAGGTCCAGCACCTCTCTGTGTATCACAATAACTCTGCAGGTCCAGCACCTTCCTGTATATTACACTGACTCTGCAGGTCCAGCACCTCTGTTTATGTCACACTGATGCTGCAGGTCCAACAATTCCCTGTATAACACACTGACTCTGCAGGTCCACCACCTCCATGTATATCACACAGATTTTGCAGGTCCAGCACCTCTATGTATATCACAATGAGTCTGCAGCATCTCCCTGTATATAACACTGACTCTGCAGGTCCAGCACCTCCCTTTATATCACACTGACTCTGCAGGTCTAGCACCTCCCTGTATATCACACTGACTCTGCAAGTCCAGCATCTCCCTGTATATAACACTGACTCTGCAGGTCCAGCACCTCCCTTTATATCACACTGACTCTGCAGGTCTAGCACCTCCCTGTATATCACACTGACTCTGCAGGTCCAGCAACTCCCTGTATATAACACTGACTCTGCAGGTCCAGCACCTCCCTGTATATCACACTGACTCTGCAGGTCCAGCATCTCCCTGTATATAACACTGACTCTGCAGGTCCAGCACCTCCCTTTATATCACACTGACTCTGCAGGTCCAGCACCTCCCTTTATATCACACTGACTCTGCAGGTCCAGCACCTCCCTGTATATAACACTGACTTTGCAGGTCCAGCACCTCTCTGTATATCACAATAACTGCAGATCCAGCACCTCCCTGTATATCACACTGACTCTGTAGGTCCAGCACCCCTCTATATATCCCAATAACTCTGCAGGTCCAGCACCTCCCTTTATATAACACTGACTCTGCAGGTCCAGCACTTCCCTGTATAACACACTGATTCTGCTGGTCCAGCACCCCTCTGTATATCCCAATAACTCTGCAGGTCCAGCACCTCCCTTTATATAACACTGACTCTGCAGGTCCAGCACTTCTCTGTATAACACACTGACTCTGCTGGTCCAGCACCCCTCTGTATATCCCAATAACTCTGCAGGTCCAGCACTTCCCTGTATATCACACAGACTCTGAAAGTCCAGCCACTACCTTTCTATCACACCGACTCTGCAGGTCCAGCACCTCCCTGTATAACACCCTGGCTCTGCAAGTCCAGCCACTCCCTGTATATCACATTGAGTTTGCAGCGTCAAAACTCCCTGTATATCACAATGACTTTTTAGGTCTACCACCTCCCTCTATATCACACTGACTCTTCAGGTCTTGCACCTCCTACATATTACACTGACTCTGCAGGTTCAGCGCCTCTGTATATCACTAGAATCTTTGGATTTTTTTTATTCACATTTTGAAATTACCATTAAGATTTTCACTGTGCTTCCCTAGTGCAGTATAACAGTATAGTGCTAGTATAACACAATCGGATCTTGGCCTTTTTCCATCACTGTGTTGCGTAATCTGTGCACTTTGACCCTTATCCCTATGATGTAAAGACATAAAATGACTCTCCTTTGTTTGCTCATCTTACAAACTGCTTGAATTCGGGAGGATCGATCAATCCGCCCATCTTTACTTAGAAATGCTCCTCTTACTCTCACTGTGTTCCGTGCAGATGGAGGAGATCTGATGTCAGACTATGATTTAAGACGAGAGATTGCACGAGCGGGAAGCGTCCTGAATTATGTATAAATGCTCAAAGGATCTTTTCACATTCCATTAAATCAGTTTTTCGGAGCTCTCTGGTATTTTAATGAGGAGGGGTAAGTGGAACTTGATTTCATAAAACAGACGGTTGATTCTCCACCCGGATCCAAAGTGAGCGTTTCATTGGCTGAGAGGGATAGAATCCCAAACATCAATCACGGCTCTCCCATTAGTCTACGTGTGTAATGTATATGGATGGTCCACATGGCCGTGTTACTCATCCAACACTCGTCTAGTTTGTACTAATTATTCTTTCTTACTTTCACAGATTCCAAAACTTTTCCAGTGAATTAAAAACAAATCAGTGATGGGATGAATGAGTAGGAATGGATGGAACATTAAAGGATTGGGGAAGGACTTTAAGACCCGTGAGTCATGGGCGGATAGGGAATCTGGAGGCAAGAAAAGCAAGGCGTAGTAGGGAGCTAGTCTGACCCTTCGACTGGGGGTCAATGGCTCACCCTGATTCTGGAATTACCTCTATAGGTGAGGACGTCCAGGCCGCCACCCTTGCCCTTCACTCCTGATGAGCCCTAGACTAAGAGCCCCTACCTCCACCCATGGACTGGGAAAACCCAACAGCTCCCATGGAACGCAACAGCAGCAACAGCACAGATCATGACAGCATGTCTTCACTGCTGGGGGTCCTAGTAGAAATGAACTCTATCTGCGACACCCAGTGGAAGGAAGTGGAACTACTTTAAGGCTGAGGGAGTGGAGATCTGAATGCAAGACACCCTCCTCCACCAGTAGAGCTGCACACAGTATAGACTAAAGGAAAAAAACTCAGCAGCAACGCTCATGGACTGCAAAGCAAACAACACGCGATACCGAGACTAGGAGGCTCTTTTACTTTGCATTACATTGGATACATTGTATCATACCTACAATGGGTGATAAGGTTCCTCTATCTTCTGTGGGCATCGATCCGTGTTTACTTTGCTTTAATAGCAACGTTGCACCCACATTTTATCTTGACGGTCACCTGACCAGTCATAAGTAGGAGACCCCCAAGAACACTTTTAGGGCCACACTACATTCTGACATTTCTATTTGTTACAGCAGGAAGGTTAAAGTGTGTGTGCGATGTATTGACAGCCAAATTATAATTTTTAAGATCTCTGTGTCACGCGCTTAGATGGCGCTGACATTGCTGGATGCTGCTGTGTATGTTGTTTGTCTTAAGAGCTGCATGGTTTATAGTTGTTAAGGTCTTTGGCTCCTGTGTTGTGCTCCAGACCTACATTCACTATTATATTCAACTGCTGGTTGAGGGGTTAATGTGTGACTCACGTGGAATCCCCTCCCCCTGGCTTTAAATAGCCTTCCCTCTCCTCTGTCAGGTGCTGCTGATAGCTATTTGCTCTAAGTATTGGTGCTGTGCTGATGCTTGATGCTGGACTTAGGCCCCTTTCACATCAGCGGTAATTGCTGATCGCGGCAGTTGCGGTGAAAAAAACGCAACTGCCGCGATTACTGCATAACGGCCGCACTTGCAGTTCACTTGCAGTGTCTATGGGGCTTGCGGTAAGTGTGCGGCAAGTGCGGTTTCGGCAATCAGGCCTGGGTGTGGCTAGGGAAATTTGACCTCAGCTTCTCAAAGATGTGGTAAACCACAGTTAGGCCCCATTCACACACTGCTTTTTTTGCTGCGTATTTTTAAGCACAAGCTCCTCACAAACCAGGAGTGAGTGATTAATCATGTAAGTGGAGCACTTGTTTCTAATAGACCTTTCCTCTGAGTGTGCCACTCCCGGTTTTGATTGTTCCACTCCTGGCTTTCTTTGAGCTTGTGCGTAAAAATATGCAGCAAAAAAATCAGTGCGTGAATGGAGCCTAATGTAAGTTCTAAGAGAGGAGGCGGCAATAGGATCTGTTGGTCTACTTCACTTTGTCAGGCAGGTTCTATTTAAGATAAGATAAGATAAACTTTATTGATCTCAGAGGAAATTACAGTATTACAGCAGCAGAACAAAGATCAAGAACATTACACACTTTACAAAATAAGTCTATATGGACAGCAGATGTGGATAGACTGGTACATGTACCTCACCTATTCCCCCCATACAACTAGAACTTCACATAGTCTTGGGACGCTTTACACTTATACATTTGTTAAACATCCCCACAGCTGTCGGAACAAACAATTTTCTGTATCTTTCCTTTTCAGTGAATTCAAGATTTAGAACAGGTATGGCAGCAATCAGGCTTTGGTTTGGCTAGGGAAATTGACCTCAGCTTCTCAAAGATGTGATAACAACAGTTAATGTAAGTTCTAAGAGATGATGGGGGCATTTAAACCTGTTGGTCTACTTCCCTTTGTCAGGCAGGTCCTAATTAGGTGATTTATTGATTGAGAACAGGTTTGGCAGTAATCAGGCCTGGTTGTAGCTAGGGAAAAACTCTGCTTCCCCCAAAGATGTGATAGACTGAAGTTAATGTATATTGTAATGGCGTAAGGGGGGCATGTGGATCTGTTGGTCTACTTTATTTTATCAGACAGGTCCTATTTAAGTGATTTCTTGATTGGCAGTAATCAGGCCTGGTTGTGGCTGGGTTAATTGAACTCAGCTTGTGTGATAAACCGCAGTTAATTAATGTTTTAAGGGGTGGGATCACTTTTTCACACAAGGCTCTCTAGGTTTTGATTTCTTTTTTTCCATTAATAATAAAGATCTTCATTTATAAACTGCATTTTTTATTCCTTGTGTTATCTTTGATTAATATATACATTTGTTTCATGATCTGAAACCCTTAAGTAATAAGCATGCTAAAGATTAGAACTCAGTCTTGTTACAATCCATGCACTTATGCAGCCAGTGAAGAATGTGTCCACTATCCGCCTATGGATGGGATCAAGCAGAGATCTTGATAATGTTGAGGATTTGCAGATCTTTTCATGATACAATGATAAAAACATATGAAACACTTTATATCACATTCCACTTTTCCATTCCTGTAATTCACAGACACTTCAATTAATTGTGTGATAAAGAGCTGACAGTCTGAATTGCCGTCACTGCGCCTCTTGTCGGGGGCCTCCATTCTGGCCTGTAATGTGATGCATATAATGTGAGACACTGAATGGCTCAGCGGCAGCAGAGGTCGTATATTACCGGCTGAGGGATGATGATGGGGGGGATTTTATAGGAGAATTCAGATTTCAATTATTATCGTTTCACAAGGTTAATAGAAAATCGTATCTTGTGTAATCTGAATGGCGTGCATTATGTCACTTGTGCCAAAAATTGAGGTCAAAGGTGAAAACGTCTGTAATGGAGTCTGTATAGGAGATACATTATAAAAGAGATTGTCTGTAGAGATACATAGCAAGATTCTGTCTGCAGCCACCACTAGGGGGAGCTCCCTGTATACAGAGATACATGATAAGATTCTGTGTGCAGTCACCACTAGGGGGAGCTCCCTGTATACAGAGATACATGATAAGATCCTGTCTGCAGTCAACACTAGGGGGAGCTCCCTGTATACAGAGATACAGGATAAGATTCTGTCTGCAGTCACCACTAGGGGGAGCTCCCTGTATACAGAGATACAGGATAAGATTTTGTCTGCAGTCCCACTAGGGGAGCTCCCTGTATACAGAGATACATGATAAGATCCTGTCTGCAGTCACCACTAGGGGGAGCTCCCTGTATACAGAGATACATGATAAGATCCTGTCTGCAGTCACCACTAGGGGAGCTCCCTGTATACAGAGATACATGATAAGATTCTGTCTGTAGTCACCACTAGGGGGAGCTCCCTGTATACAGAGATACATGATAAGATTCTGTCTGCAGTCACCACTAGGGAGAGCTCCCTGTATACAGAGATACATGATAAGATCCTGTCTGCAGTCACCACTAGGGGGAGCTCCCTGTATACAGAGATACATGATAAGATCCTGTCTGCAGTCACCACTAGGGGGAGCTCCCTGTTTACAGAGATACATGATAAGATTCTGTCTGCAGCCACTACTAGGGGGAGTTCCCTGTATACAGAGATACATGATAAGATTCTGTCTGCAGCCACCACTAGGGGGAGTTCCCTGTATACAGAGATACATGATAAGATACTGTCTGCAGTCACCACTAGGGGGAGCTCCCTGTATACAGAGATACATGATAAGATTCTGTCTGCAGTCACCACTAGGGATAGCTCCCTGTATACAGAGATACATGATAAGATCCTGTCTGCAGTCACCACTAGGGGGAGCTCCCTGTATACAGAGATACATGATAAGATCCTGTCTGCAGTTACCACTAGGGGGAGCTCCCCATATACAGAGATACTGATTAGATCTGTCTGCAGCCACCACTAGGGGCCCCTGTATACAGAGATACATGATAAATTCTGTCTGCGTCACCACTAGGGGAGCCCCTGTTACAGAGATACATGATAAATTGTCTGCAGTCACCACTAGGGGAGCTCCCGTATACAGAGATACTGATAACTTCTGTCTGCAGTCACCACTAGGGGAGCTCCCTGTATACAGAGAACATATAAGATCCGTCTGCAGTCACCACTAGGGGGAGCTCCCTGTATACAGAGTACAGATAAATTCTGCTGCAGTCACCACTAGGGGAGCTCCCTGATACAAGATACAGGATAAGATTCTGTCTGCAGTCACCACTAGGGAGCTCCCTGTATACAGAGTACAGGATAAGATTCTGTCTGCAGTCACCACTAGGGAGCTCCCTGTATACAAGATACAGATAAGAATCTGTCTCATCACCACTAGGGGAGCTCCTTATACAGAATACAGGATAAGATCTGTCTGCAGTCAACACTAGGGGAGCTCCTGTATACAGAGATACAGGATAAGATTCTGTCTGCATCACCACTAGGGGAGCTCCCTGTATACAGAGTACAGATAAGAATCTGTCTGTAGTCACCACTAGGGGAGCTCCCTGTATACAGAGATAAGGATAAGATCTGTCTGCAGTCAACACTAGGGGAGCTCCCTGTATACGAGATACAGGATAAGATTCTGTCTGCAGTCACCACTAGGGAGCTCCCTGTATACAGAGATACAGGATAAGATTTTGTCTGCAGTCACCACTAGGGAGCTCCCTGTATACAGAGATACATGATAAGTCCTGTCTGCAGTCACCACTAGGGGGCTCCTGTATACAGAGATACATGATAAGATCCTGTCTGCAGTCACCACTAGGGGAGCTCCCTGTATACAGAGATACATGATAAGATTCTGTCTGTAGTCACCACTAGGGGGAGCTCCCTGTATACAGAATACATGATAAGATTCTGTCTGCAGTCACCACTAGGAGAGCTCCTGTATACAGAGATACTGATAAGATCCTGTCTGCAGTCACCACTAGGGGAGCTCCCGTATACAGAGATACATGATAAATCCTGTCTGCAGTCACCACTAGGGGGAGCTCCTGTTTACAGAGATACATGATAAGATTCTGTCTGCAGCACTACTAGGGGAGTTCCTGTATACAGAGATACATGATAAGATTCTGTCTGCAGCCACCACTAGGGGAGTTCCCTGTATACAGAGATACATGATAAGATACTGTCTGCAGTCACCACTAGGGGAGCTCCTGTATACAGAGATACATGATAAGATTGTCTGCAGTCACCACTAGGGATAGCTCCCTGTATACAGAGATACATGATAAGATCTGTCTGCAGTCACCACTAGGGGACTCCTGATACAGAGAACAGATAATCCTGTCTGCAGTACACTAGGGAGCTCCCTTACAGAGATATTGATAGATCCTGTCTGCAGCCACCACTAGGGGAGCTCCCTGTATACAGAGATACATGATAAGATTCTGTCTGCCGTCACCACTGGGGGAGCTCCTGTGTACAGAGATACATGATAAGAATTTGTCTGCAGTCACCACTAGGGGAGCTCCCTGTATACAGAGATACATGATAAATCTGTCTGCAGTCACCACTAGGGAGCTCCCGTATACAGAGATACATATAAGATCCTGTTCAGTCACCACTAGGGGAGCTCCCTGTATACAGAGATACAGGATAAGATCTGTCTGCAGTCACCACTAGGGGGAGCTCCCTGTATACAGAGATACAGGATAAGATTCTGTCTGCAGTCACCACTAGGGGAGCTCCCTGTATACAGAGATACAGATAAGATTCTGTCTGCAGTCACCACAGGGGGAGCTCCCTGTATACAGAGATACATGATAAAATCTGTCTGTAGTCACCACTAGGGGAGCTCCTGTATACAGAGATACAGATAAGATCCTGTCTGCAGTCAACACTAGGGGAGCTCCTGTATACAGAGATCAGATAAGATTCTGTCTGCAGTCACACTAGGGGAGCTCCCTGTATCAGAGATACAGGATAAGTCCTGTCTGCAGTCACACTAGGGGGAGCTCCCTGTATACGAGATACAGATAAGATTCTGTCTGCAGTCCACTAGGGGGAGCTCCCTGTATACAGAGATACAGGATAAGATTTGTCTGCAGTCACCACTAGGGGGAGCTCCTGTATACAGAGATACATGATAAGATCCTGTCTGCAGTCACCACTAGGGGCTCCTGTATACAGAGATACATGATAGATCCTGTCTGCAGTCACCACTAGGGGGAGCTCCCTGTATACAGAGATACATGATAAGATTCTGTCTGTAGTCACCACTAGGGGGAGCTCCCTGTATACAGAGATACATGATAAGATTCTGTCTGCAGTCACCACTAGGGAGAGCTCCCTGTATACAGAGATACATGATAAGATCCTGTCTGCAGTCACCACTAGGGGAGCTCCCTGTATACAGAGATACATGATAAGATCCTGTCTGCAGTCACCACTAGGGGGAGCTCCCTGTTTACAGAGATACATGATAAGATTCTGTCTGCAGCCACTACTAGGGGGAGTTTCCCTGTATACAGAGATACATGATAAGATTCTGTCTGCAGCCACCACTAGGGGGAGTTCCCTGTATACAGAGATACATGATAAGATACTGTCTGCAGTCACCACTAGGGGGAGCTCCCTGTATACAGAGATACATGATAAGATTCTGTCTGCAGTCACCACTAGGGATAGCTCCCTGTATACAGAGATACATGATAAGATCCTGTCTGCAGTCACCACTAGGGGAGTCCCGGGGGGGGGGGGGGGGGGGGGGGGGGGGGGGGGGGGGGGGGGGGGGGGGGGGGGGGGGGGGGGGGGGGGGGGGGGGGGGGGGGGGGGGGGGGGGGGGGGGGGGGGGGGGGGGGGGGGGGGGGGGGGGGGGGGGGGGGGGGGGGGGGGGGGGGGGGGGGGGGGGGGGGGGGGGGGGGGGGGGGGGGGGGGGGGGGGGGGGGGGGGGGGGGGGGGGGGGGGGGGGGGGGGGGGGGGGGGGGGGGGGGGGGGGGGGGGGGGGGGGGGGGGGGGGGGGGGGGGGGGGGGGGGGGGGGGGGGGGGGGGGGGGGGGGGGGGGGGGGGGGGGGGGGGGGGGGGGGGGGGGGGGGGGGGGGGGGGGGGGGGGGGGGGGGGGGGGGGGGGGGGGGGGGGGGGGGGGGGGGGGGGGGGCCCCCCCCCCCCCCCCCCCCCCCCCCCCCCCCCCCCCCCCCCCCCCCCCCCCCCCCCCCCCCCCCCCCCCCCCCCCCCCCCCCCCCCCCCCCCCCCCCCCCCCCCCCCCCCCCCCCCCCCCCCCCCCCCCCCCCCCCCCCCCCCCCCCCCCCCCCCCCCCCCCCCCCCCCCCCCCCCCCCCCCCCCCCCCCCCCCCCCCCCCCCCCCCCCCCCCCCCCCCCCCCCCCCCCCCCCCCCCCCCCCCCCCCCCCCCCCCCCCCCCCCCCCCCCCCCCCCCCCCCCCCCCCCCCCCCCCCCCCCCCCCCCCCCCCCCCCCCCCCCCCCCCCCCCCCCCCCCCCCCCCCCCCCCCCCCCCCCCCCCCCCCCCCCCCCCCCCCCCCCCCCCCCCCCCCCCCCCCCCCCCCCCCCCCCCCCCCCCCCCCCCCCCCCCCCCCAGAGATACATGATAAGATTCTGTCTGTAGTCACCACTAGGGGGAGCTCCCTGTATACAGAGATACATGATAAGATTCTGTCTGCAGTCACCACTAGGGAGAGCTCCCTGTATACAGAGATACATGATAAGATCCTGTCTGCAGTCACCACTAGGGGAGCTCCCTGTATACAGAGATACAGGATAAGATTTTGTCTGCAGTCACCACTAGGGGGAGCTCCCTGTATACAGAGATACATGATAAGATCCTGTCTGCAGTCACCACTAGGGGGAGCTCCCTGTATACAGAGATACATGATAAGATCCTGTCTGCAGTCACCACTAGGGGGAGCTCCCTGTATACAGAGATACATGATAAGATTCTGTCTGTAGTCACCACTAGGGGGAGCTCCCTGTATACAGAGATACATGATAAGATTCTGTCTGCAGTCACCACTAGGGAGAGCTCCCTGTATACAGAGATACATGATAAGATCCTGTCTGCAGTCACCACTAGGGGGAGCTCCCTGTATACAGAGATACATGATAAGATCCTGTCTGCAGTCACCACTAGGGGGAGCTCCCTGTTTACAGAGATACATGATAAGATTCTGTCTGCAGCCACTACTAGGGGGATGTTCCCTGTATACAGAGATACATGATAAGATTCTGTCTGCAGCCACCACTAGGGGGAGTTCCCTGTATACAGAGATACATGATAAGATACTGTCTGCAGTCACCACTAGGGGGAGCTCCCTGTATACAGAGATACATGATAAGATTCTGTCTGCAGTCACCACTAGGGATAGCTCCCTGTATACAGAGATACATGATAAGATCCTGTCTGCAGTCACCACTAGGGGGAGCTCCCTGTATACAGAGATACATGATAAGATCCTGTCTGCAGTTACCACTAGGGGGAGCTCCCCATATACAGAGATACTTGATTAGATCCTGTCTGCAGCCACCACTAGGGGGAGCTCCCTGTATACAGAGATACATGATAAGATTCTGTCTGCCGTCACCACTAGGGGGAGCTCCCTGTGTACAGAGATACATGATAAGAATTTGTCTGCAGTCACCACTAGGGGGAGCTCCCTGTATACAGAGATACATGATAACATTCTGTCTGCAGTCACCACTAGGGAGAGCTCCCTGTATACAGAGATACATCATAAGATCCTGTCTGCAGTCACCACTAGGGGGAGCTCCCTGTATACAGAGATACATGATAAGATTCTGTCTGCAGTCACCACTAGGGGGAGCTCCCTGTATACAGAGATACAGGATAAGATTCTGTCTGCAGTCACCACTAGGGGAGCTCCCTGTATACAGAGATACAGGATAAGATTCTGTCTGCAGTCACCACTAGGGGGAGCTCCCTGTATACAGAGATACATGATAAGAATCTGTCTGCAGTCAACACTAGGGGGAGCTCCCTGTATACAGAGATACAGGATAAGATTCTGTCTGCAGTCACCACTAGGGGGAGCTCCCTGTATACAGAGATACAGGATAAGATTTTGTCTGCAGTCACCACTAGGGGGAGCTCCCTGTATACAGAGATACATGATAAGATCCTGTCTGCAGTCACCACTAGGGGGAGCTCCCTGTATACAGAGATACATGATAAGATCCTGTCTGCAGTCACCACTAGGGGGAGCTCCCTGTATACAGAGACACATGATAAGATTCTGTCTGTAGTCACCACTAGGGGGAGCTCCCTGTATACAGAGATACATGATAAGATTCTGTCTGCAGTCACCACTAGGGAGAGCTCCCTGTATACAGAGATACATGATAAGATCCTGTCTGCAGTCACCACTAGGGGGAGCTCCCTGTATACAGAGATACATGATAAGATCCTGTCTGCAGTCACCACTAGGGGGAGCTCCCTGTTTACAGAGATACATGATAAGATTCTGTCTGCAGCCACTACTAGGGGGATTTCCCTGTATACAGAGATACATGATAAGATTCTGTCTGCAGCCACCACTAGGGGGAGTTCCCTGTATACAGAGATACATGATAAGATACTGTCTGCAGTCACCACTAGGGGGAGCTCCCTGTATACAGAGATACATGATAAGATTCTGTCTGCAGTCACCACTAGGGATAGCTCCCTGTATACAGAGATACATGATAAGATCCTGTCTGCAGTCACCACTAGGGGGAGCTCCCTGTATACAGAGATACATGATAAGATCCTGTCTGCAGTTACCACTAGGGGGAGCTCCCCATATACAGAGATACTTGATTAGATCCTCTCTGCAGCCACCACTAGGGGGAGCTCCCTGTATACAGAGATACATGATAAGATTCTGTCTGCCGTCACCACTAGGGGGAGCTCCCTGTGTACAGAGATACATGATAAGAATTTGTCTGCAGTCACCACTAGGGGGAGCTCCCTGTATACAGAGATACATGATAACATTCTGTCTGCAGTCACCACTAGGGAGAGCTCCCTGTATACAGAGATACATCATAAGATCCTGTCTGCAGTCACCACTAGGGGGAGCTCCCTGTATACAGAGATACAGGATAAGATTCTGTCTGCAGTCACCACTAGGGGGAGCTCCCTGTATACAGAGATACAGGATAAGATTCTGTCTGCAGTCACCACTAGGGGAGCTCCCTGTATACAGAGATACAGGATAAGATTCTGTCTGCAGTCACCACTAGGGGGAGCTCCCTGTATACAGAGATACATGATAAGAATCTGTCTGTAGTCACCACTAGGGGGAGCTCCCTGTATACAGAGATACATGATAAGATCCTGTCTGCAGTCACCACTAGGGGGAGCTCCTTGTATATAGAGATACATGATAAGATTCTGTCTGCAGTCACCACTAGGGGGAGCTCCCTGTATACAGAGATACATGATAAGATTCTGCCTGCAGCCACCACTAGGGGGAGCTCCCTGTATACAGAGATACATGATAAGATTCTGTCTGCAGCCACCACTAGGGGGAGCTCCCTGTATACAGATACATGATAATATCCTGTCTGCAGTCACCACTAGGGGGGCTCCCTGTATACAGAGATACATGATAAGATTCTGTCTGCAGTCACCACTAGGGGGAGCTCCCTGTACACAGAGATACATGATAAGATCCTGTCTGCAGTCACCACTAGGGGGAGCTCCCTGTATACAGAGATACATGATAAGATTCTGTCTGCAGTCACCACTAGGGGGAGCTCCCTGTGTTTCATTCCCAGACAACCCCTTTAATGAACACAAAAATCCTCTTTCTTGGAGACACTTTTCTATGTTCATCACTAGAGGATAACACAAGTGATGATCAGAATGCATCGCTGAGGTCATTCCCATGGGTGCAGTTCCTATGTTTCATTCACATGACATACGACATCTCTCTGGGTGTCTCAGACCGGGCTAACATTGTATATTAGGGGCCGATGTCATCTCTAAGAATGACTGCTCTCATCAGATGTTCACAGCACGGTGGACGCTCATGAACGACGTCTCCATCGTGGACTTTATACCACGCAGCCGGGTAGTCTCTACAAGCGCCATGCTACCGCCATATGAATACTTGTCACTTGGTATCACGGTCTCTTAAAGAGAACTTGTCACTTGCATTCTCCATCACTTAAAGGGGCTGCCCAATTGTATTTGCTTTACATTAAGCAATTATACGTCCCCTTGACTTGCAGTTCAGTCATTGACCCCCACAATCAAACTCACAGAGGATCCAGGCTGTTGATGAGAGGTGACCCCCAACCCGGCTGATACTGGAATTATCTGCAGAACGTTCTGAGATCAACGACTGAAGATCGTGTGATTGTCGGGTTTAGTTTTCCCCTGTAAATCTTACAATGTGTCCACTTGTAACATATTTGTCATTTATTGCATTTTTCTCCCTTTGATTTGTATCCAAATATTAAAAAACGTAACATTCTCATTCCTTATATTTTTAAACAAGTCTGTGTAGCATAAAGAGGCAGTCTACTGTACAGCAGCCGGGCAGAACTTCCTGTGACTGCCTTAATACAAATTAAAGTAGTTTCGGGTGGTTTCTGAGTGTTTGGAGCTTCAGGAAGAAGAAACATAATCCTTGCTCTTTTATGCCCCTCGTGCACACTCTCTGCTCCCCTGTACTGTCACTCTGTCCCCTGTGGTCTCTTTCCCCCCCCCCATGCTGTCAATCTTCCCCAAGCTGTCTCCCTGCCCTCCTCTACTGTCTTTGCTCCTCCCTGTGCTATCTTCCCCATGCTGTCTCTCTACCCCCCTCTGTGGTCGCTCTCTGCCCCCTCTGTGGTCGCTCTCGGGACCCTCTGTGGTTGCTCTATGCCCCCATCTTTGCTCGCTCTCATGTGGTGGGCTGTGGGGTGAGCAGGCTGCGGGGTTAAACTGGTTGCGTGGGTTAGCAGGCTGTGGGGACCAGGCTGTGGGGTGAGCAGGGTGCGGGGACCTGGCTGTGGAGTGAGCAGGGTGCGGGGACCTGGCTTTGGAGTGAGCAGGGTGCGGGGACCTGGCTGTGGAGTGAGCAGGGTGCGGGGACCAGGCTGTGGGGTGAGCAGGCTTTGGGGACCAGGCTGTGGAGTGAGCAGGGTGCGGGGACCTGGCTGTGGAGTGAGCAGGGTGCGGGGACCAGGCTGTGGAGTGAGCAGGGTGCGGGGACCTGGCTGTGGAGTGAGCAGGGTGCGGGGACCTGGCTGTGGAGTGAGCAGGGTGCGGGGACCTGGATGTGGAGTGAGCAGGGTGCGGGGACCAGGCTGTGGGGTGAGCAGGGTGCGGGGACCAGGCTGTGGGGTGAGCAGGTGTGGGGACCTGGCTGTGGGGTGAGCAGGGTGCGGGGAACAGGCTGTGGGGTGAGCAGGGTGCGGGGACCAGGCTGTGGGGTGAGCAGGCTGTGGGACCAGGCTGTAGGTTGAGCAGGCTGTGGGGCCCAGGCTGTGGAGTGGGCAGGGTGCGGGGACCAGGCAGTGGAGTGAGCAAGGTGCGGGGACCTGGCTGTGGAGTGAGGCAGGCTGTGGAGTGAGCAGGCTGCAGGGACCAGGCTGTGGGGTGAGCAGGGTGTGGGGACCAGGCTGTGGAGTGAGCAGGGTGCGGGGACCTGGCTGTGGGGTGTGAGCAGGCTGTGGGGACCAGGCTGTGGGGTGAGCAGGCTGTGGGGACCTGGCTGTGGGGTGAGCAGGGTGCGGGGACCAGGCTGTGGAGTGAGCAGGGTGCAGGAACCCGGCTGTGGAGTGAGCAGGGTGCGGGGACCTGGCTGTGGGGTGAGCAGGGTGCGGGGACCTGGCTGTGGGGTGAGCAGGGTGCGGGGACCAGGCTGTGGAGTGAGCAGGGTGCGGGGACCTGGCTGTGGAGTGAGCAGGGTGCGGGGACCTGGCTGTGGAGTGAGCAGGGTGCGGGGACCTGGCTGTGGAGTGAGCAGGGTGCGGGGACCTGGCTGTGGGGTGAGCAGGGTGCGGGGACCTGGCTGTGGAGTGAGCAGGGTGCGGGGACCTGGCTGTGGGGTGAGCAGGCTGTGGGAACCAGGCTGTGGGGTGAGTAGGGTGTGGGGACCTGGCTGTGGGGTGAGCAGGGTGCGGGGACCAGGCTGTGGAGTGAGCAGGCTGTGGGAACCAGGCTGTGGGGTGAGTAGGGTGTGGTGACCTGGCTGTGGGGTGAGCAGGGTGCGGGGACCTGGCTGTGGGGTGAGCAGGGTGCGGGGACCAGGCTGTGGGGTGAGTAGGGTGCGTGGACCAGGCTGTGGAGTGAGCAGGGTGCGGGGACCAGGCTGTGGAGTGAGCAGGGTGCGGGGACCATGCTGTGGGGTGAGCAGGGTGTGGGACCAGGCTGTGGAGTGAGCAGGGTGCGGGGACCTGGCTGTGGGGTGAGCAGGGTGCGGGGACCAGGCTGTGGGGTGAGCAGGGTGTGGGGACCAGGCTGTGGAGTGAGCAGGGTGCGGGGACCAGGCTGTGGAGTTTGAGCAGGGTGCGGGGACCAGGCTGTGGGGTGAGCAGGGTGTGGGGACCAGGCTGTGGAGTGAGCAGGGTGCGGGGACCTGGCTGTGGGGTGAGCAGGGTGCGGGGACCAGGCTGTGGGGTGAGCAGGGTGTGGAGGGACCAGGCTGTGGGGTGAGCAGGGTGCGGGGACCAGGCTGTGGAGTGAGCAGGGTGCGGGGACCTGGCTGTGGAGGTGAGCAGGGTGCGGGGACCTGGCTGTGGGGTGAGCAGGCTGTGGGAACCAGGCTGTGGGGTGAGTAGGGTGCGGGGACCAGGCTGTGGAGTGAGCAGGCTGTGGGAACCAGGCTGTGGGTGAGTAGGGTGTGGTGACCTGGCTGTGGGGTGAGCAGGGTGCGGGGACCTGGCTGTGGGGTGAGCAGGGTGCGGGGACCAGGCTGTGGGGTGAGTAGGGTGCGTGGACCAGGCTGTGGAGTGAGCAGGGTGCGGGGACCAGGCTGTGGAGTGAGCAGGGTGCGGGGACCATGCTGTGGGGTGAGCAGGGTGTGGGGACCAGGCTGTGGAGTGAGCAGGGTGCGGGGACCTGGCTGTGGGGTGAGCAGGGTGCGGGGACCAGGCTGTGGGGTGAGCAGGGTGTGGGGACCAGGCTGTGGAGTGAGCAGGGTGCGGGGACCAGGCTGTGGAGTGAGCAGGGTGCGGGGACCAGGCTGTGGGGTGAGCAGGGTGTGGGGACCAGGCTGTGGAGTGAGCAGGGTGCGGGGACCTGGCTGTGGGTGTGAGCAGGGTGCGGGGACCAGGCTGTGGGGTGAGCAGGGTGTGGGGACCAGGCTGTGGGGTGAGCAGGGTGCGGGGACCTGGCTGTGGGGTGAGCAGGCTGTGGGAACCAGGCTGTGGGGTGAGTAGGGTGCGGGGACCAGGCTGTGGAGTGAGCAGGCTGTGGGAACCAGGCTGTGGGGTGAGTAGGGTGTGGTGACCTGGCTGTGGGGTGAGCAGGGTGCGGGGACCTGGCTGTGGGGTGAGCAGGGTGCGGGGACCAGGCTGTGGGGTGAGTAGGGTGCGTGGACCAGGCTGTGGAGTGAGCAGGGTGCGGGGACCAGGCTGTGGAGTGAGCAGGGTGCGGGGACCATGCTGTGGGGTGAGCAGGGTGTGGGGACCAGGCTGTGGAGTGAGCAGGGTGCGGGGACCTGGCTGTGGGGTGAGCAGGGTGCGGGGACCAGGCTGTGGGGTGAGCAGGGTGTGGGGACCAGGCTGTGGAGTGAGCAGGGTGCGGGGACCAGGCTGTGGAGTGAGCAGGGTGCGGGGACCAGGCTGTGGGGTGAGCAGGGTGTGGGGACCAGGCTGTGGAGTGAGCAGGGTGCGGGGACCTGGCTGTGGGGTGAGCAGGGTGCGGGGACCAGGCTGTGGGGTGAGCAGGGTGTGGGGACCAGGCTGTGGGGTGAGCAGGGTGCGGGGACCTGGCTGTGGGGTGAGCAGGGTGCGGGGACCTGGCTGTGGGGTGAGCAGGCTGTGGGGACTAAGCTGCAGGGAGCAGACAGCAGGGACCAGGCTGCAGGTAGGGTGAGCGGCGGGTTCCTGAAGTCGGTGGCATGACTAGTGGGCACCATATTTACACACCCGTCACTTAGGTGTGCAAATATGGCAGCGGTGGAAATGGATGCCTTGCGATAGGAGGACGCCGGAAGTGGATGACAGACGCCACTTCACAATTATGTAAGTAGATTGCTGAGTGGTGCTCTCCTCCTCTTCCATTTTTTGGGGTCTAAAAGGTCACCGTACCCGGAACACCAGCGGTCATTGTTTGATCTCTAGGAGCCATGACGTCCATCGGCTCGCCTTCGCAGGGGTGCCAATGGGGTGAGAGACGGCGCCCTCTCCCTATCACAACCTTCTAAATGTTGCAGCAGTTTTTTGCCAATTTTATGGTATAAAATGCAAAAAACGTTTTACAAAACTCAGAACTTTGCAACAATTTACCCCGGTCCTGCTCAATGTTTTGAAAAGGGCAGAACTTGGCCAATCAGGAAGGATTTACAACTTATGTCAAATAAGTGTCGTAAAATGTGACAGAAGGTTCTGCAGGCTCTGAATGGTGCACGGAGGATGATAGATGTGAAAAATTGGTTAAAGGTGATGAATTTGGAGCATCTTACTCCAGCGCCCCTTTAATAAGGCAGATATATAAGTATATAAAGGGTGTAAGGAATCCGGCAAGACAAACATTGGTTTCTGCAGAGTTGTCACAAGCAGAGTCCAGGAGTTCCCTGGTTTAGATGCTTTAACCTCTATATGTGGAACTGACCAACGCTGCTGGGACCCCTGAGAAGTGTCTATGGAGTAGCTGCTGGTCAGTGGATTCAAAACAATACTGCTGCATGAAACTCATATAATGCCGCCATATAGTGCCCAAGAATGGATGGATAGATGAATAGGTACATAGTTATATAGATGAATGGATGGCTAGATACAGAGTTATTTATATAGAAGGATGGATGGATGGATGGATGGATGGATGGATGGATGGATGGATATATGGATGGTTGGGTGGATGGATGGATGGATGGATGGATAGCTATATGGATGGATATATGGATGGGTTTATGGATGTATATATTTATAGATGGGTGGATGGATGGATGGATATATGGATGGATAGCTATATGGATGGATATATGGATGGGTGGATGGATGTATATATTTATAGATGGGTGGATGGATGGATGGATATATGGATGGTTGGGTGGATGAATGGATGGATGGCTAGATACAGAGTTATTTATATAGAAGAATGGATGGATGGATGGATGGATGGATAGGTACATAGTTATATAGATGGATGGTTAGATACAGAGTTCTTTATATAGAAGAATGGATGGATGGATGGATGGATGGATGGATGGATGGATGGATGGATGGATGGATGGACGGATGGATGTATATATATATGGATGGGTGGATGGATGGATACATGGATGGTTGGGTGGATGAATGGATGGATGGATAGATACAGAGTTATTTATATAGAAGAATGGATAGATGGATGGATGGATGGATGGATGAATAGGTACATAGTTATATAGATGGATGGATGGCTAGATACAGAGTTATTTATATAGAAGAATGAATAAATGGATATATGGATGGTTGGGTGGATGAATGGATGGATGGATGGATATATGGATGGGTGGATGGTAATATGGATGGATAGATATATATATGGATGGATGGATGGATATATGGAGGGATAGGTGCATAACTACATGGATGATAGATGACTATATGGATTGATGGATAGCTACATATGTAGGTAGATGGATGGAGGGACTGCTGGTAGTGGAGTAAAACTTTAATAGCATTAGTCTTCTTTTATAGGTCAAAAGGACTTTTGGGCCCCCCTAGGCTCCAGAGGCCAGATGCAATTGCAACCCCTGCACCTGTTGTCGTTATGCCCCTGACTGCTGGATATATGGATAGATGGATAGATACATAGTTAGATAGATAAAGCCAACAGAAAATAATGAGCAAAATACCCTAAAATAAATGAATAAATAAATTGCTAAGTGCATAAAAGTAAAATAGGGTACTCAGTGACATTATTTGATGAAAAAATGTGCAAGCCGTCCCACCACATCAAGGTAACCTCATCGGGACGGGATATTATATTAGGCCAGTGTGAACATGCACCTACTGCATGAATACATTTCAGTTCCAGTTCCCTTTTTCTCTCTTATAGTTAGATAGATGGATGATGGATGAAAGGATGGATAAATAGATAGATACTATGCACATCTCTTGATCTATAATCAGATGTATACATCGTGGGGGAGGGATGCACAGCACTACTGATCACTGGGACTGAAGTCATTAGACTGCAAATTAATTAATCAAAATATAACGTAAATGAGCGGAGGGGGAGGGGCTGTGATACCTGGTAATGAGCACGTGACAGGCGGCTCGAGCAGCGGCCCACATGTACTGAGGCGTATGATGGCAGACACAGTCCAGGCCGTTTCGCCAGATTCCGCGGTGCCGCCGTGCTCAGGTGCGGAGCTGCTGCTCAGTCTGACACTTTCTCTCTCTTATTTAACTCTTCATTGTTTAATGCAAAAACTGAACCGCACCAAAAAGACATCATAGACTCCTCAGATCCTCGCACTAGTCTCTGGACTCCCCATCGTCTGGGGCACTGATGCTCTTTTTAGCACAAATCCATGCGAAATTTCCATTAAAAAATGACTGAATTCCAGTGAAACGGCAGTAGTGAATGTGAACCGGAGGGTTATAGATAAAGCTGTAATATATGGTATGTTGTATTGTATGTAATATACCGCACTCTACTGTTATGTACTATATATATATAGCACTATTATTATAATTAAACAAATATGATCATATTTATCTTATTATACTATTGTTGTATTTTTTTGGATTTGTTTAGACTGCACAATAGTATCATGTGCTGGTCTACACTTTCCTACACGTCCTACAACATACTGGAATATACTGTACTATTCTATATACCGCACTTTATTGCATTATACTAGATGATACCAGATTCCTCCATACTGTCACAGACTGAGCTCCACTGTACATTACTGAACGGCTATAATATACCGCTATCATGTGCACAATGTTACTATACCGCCCTATAACATACTCTACTGTCCTGAACTATCACATACCATTACACCACTGTTCTCATGTTATATATATATACACTGCACAAGGCTGAACCAAAGTATAAATCATATTCTACATTGTAACACCTAACATAATATATTATAAACTATCATATTCTATACCATGTACAATAGTATATAGTACGCCTGGTACTGTGTATATACTTTACATTACACCTGGTATATTGTTTATATACTATATACATTACACCTGGTATTGTTTATATAGTGTAACATTACACCTGGTATTGTGTATATAGTATAACATTACACCTGGTATTGTGTATATACTGTAACATTACACCTGGTATTGTGTATATACTATATACATTACACCTGGTATTGTTTATATACTATATACATTACACCTGGTATATTGTTTATATACTATATACATTACACCTGGTATTGTGTATATACTATAACATTACACCTGGTATTGTGTATATACTGTAACATTACACCTGGTATTGTGTATATACTATATACATTACACCTGGTATTGTTTATATACTATATACATTACACCTGGTATTGTTTATATACTATATACATTACACCTGGTATTGTTTATATACTATATACATTACACCTGGTATTGTTTATATACTATATACATTACACCTGGTATTGTTTATATACTATATACATTACACCTGGTATTGTTTATATACTATACATTACACCTGGTATTGTGTATATAGTGTAACATTACACCTGGTATTGTGTATATACTATATACATTACACCTGGTATTGTTTATATACTATATACATTACACCTGGTATTGTGTATATACTATAACAGTACACCTGGTATTGTGTATATAGTGTAACATTACACCTGGTATTGTGTATATACTATAACATTACACCTGGTATTGTGTATATAGTGTAACATTACACCTGGTATTGTGTATATAGTGTAACATTACTCTTGGTATTGTGTATATACTATAACATTACACCTGGTATTGTTTATATACTATATACATTACACCTGGTATTGTTTATATAGTGTAACATTACACCTGGTATTGTGTATATACTGTAACATTACACCTGGTATTGTTTATATACTATATACATTACACCTGGATATTGTTTATATACTATATACATTACACCTGGTATTGTTTATATACTATATACATTACACCTGGTATTGTGTATATAGTATAACATTACACCTGGTATTGTGTATATAGTGTAACATTACACCTGGTATTGTGTATATACTATAACATTACACCTGGTATTGTGTATATAGTGTAACATTACACCTGGTATTGTGTATATACTATATACATTACACCTGGTATTGTGTATATAGTGTAACATTACTCTTGGTATTGTGTATATACTATACATTACTCCTGGTATTGTGTATATACTATACATTACACCTGGTATTGTGTATATACTATACATTACACCTGGTATTGTGTATATACTGTAACATTACACTTGGTATTGTGTATATACTATACATTACACCTGGTATTGTGTATATAGTGTAACATTACACCTGGTATTGTGTATATACTATATATTACTCTTGGTAGTGTGTATATAATATACATTACTCTTGGTATTGTGTATATAGTATAACATTACACCTGGTATTGTGTATATAGTATAACATTACACCTGATATTGTGTATATAGTGTAACATTACACCTGGTATTGTGTATATAGTATAACAGTACACCTGGTATTGTGTATATAGTGTAACATTACACCTGGTATTGTGTATATAGTATAACATTACACCTGGTATTGTGTATATAGTGTAACATTACTCTTGGTATTGTGTATATAGTATAACATTACACCTGGTATTGTGTATATAGTATAACAGTACACCTGGTATTGTGTATATAGTGTAACATTACACCTGGTATTGTGTATATACTATAACATTACACCTGGTATTGTGTATATAGTGTAACATTACTCTTGGTATAGTGTATATAGTGTAACATTACACCTGGTATTGTGTATATAGTGTAACATTACTCTTGGTATAGTGTATATAGTATAACATTACACCTGATATTGTGTATATAGTGTAACATTACACCTGGTATTGTGTATATAGTATAACAGTACACCTGGTATTGTGTATATAGTATAACAGTACACCTGGTATTGTGTATATACTATACATTACACCTGGTATTGTGTATATAGTATAACATTACACCTGGTATTGTGTATATACTATACATTACACCTGGTATTGTGTATATACTATACATTACACCTGGTATTGTGTATATAGTGTAACATTACTCTTGGTATTGTGTATATAGTGTAACATTACACCTGGTATTGTGTATATAGTATAACATTACACCTGGTATTGTGTATATAGTGTAACATTACACCTGGTATTGTGTATATAGTATAACATTACACCTGGTATTGTGTATATAGTGTAACATTACACCTGGTATTGTGTATATACTTTACATTACTCTTGGTATTGTGTATATAGTGTAACATTACTCTTGGTATTGTGTATATATATACTATAACAACATAAATCACTTTCTAATGTACAAGTTTACAGAAGTGGATACATCAGTAACATTACTATACAATTGTAAGTATTTACTAATACTAATAATAGTTACATTATAATGCAGTTCTATGGTGTCCTCCTGGGATCTTCATATCTCCCAGACATGTTGCACTTTATCTCATAGAACAGAATGAACTGATTGATTCTAAGATGAGTAATAACCTCAGCAGTGGATGGACGCCCCCAGCCTTACCTGAGCTGCCATGAAGGAGAGGTCCATGGTTGCTGGTGGTGTTGGACCCTGTTCCTACAGATCCAGGGCGACCTCAGCTGCGCTCATCCTCCTGGGCTCTTTTAGGTTTTCACATGAGGGGAGGGCAACAACTGGTACCGAGACCCGAGTGACCCAACCTGCTGCTGCCAGGCTCATGCCCAGTCCGGACCACCCCTGACCACCCCTGACCAGGCGGTGTGCTCTGCTTATGGTGCTGTGATGCCTCCTTTGCCATGCGGGGTTAACCCTTCGCTGCCCATCCTCATGGCACCCATACGTGTCGACAGAGAGAAGGCGACAGATGCATGGGTTATATATTATCCATGGCGAGCTATTCTAGTGTGAACGCCTTGGCACAGATTTGCGTGTCGGTGGCGGAATATTCTGCAGCGAGGTTCATTTATAAAGTGATGTGATGGTTAAATAGGTTCCTATGGAAACAAAAGCTCCTTAGGGACCGAGCGAATGAGCGGAGCGACTGACAGCGAAGTTTCCGGCAGATGTAGACCGTGTCGGGAACTTGGTGACGGTCCTTGATTTGGGTTTGGTATAAGGGTCACGGTTCTGGATGGATCATTTTGAAGAGCTGAAAAAGAGCAAAACTAGGGAGTAGCTATAGCAGAAGCAGACAGATCATTGGTGCAGCCTGTGCACAGGGGCCCTAGAGGTCTGGGGCCCATTTATACCTCCAAAGCAGGGGCAAATGTGCATTATGATGAGCTCTTGGACTGCAAAAGGGCCCGTATATTGTTCTTGTACAGGGGCCCCCTTGCGCCTGTGTCCGCCAGCGAGGTATAGGGACACAGACAGCAGAGGGCTCCTGTGCAAGAACAATATAGGGGCCCTTTACTGGCCAAAATGCTTTGGAGGTAGAAGTGGCCCCCTGACCTCTAGGGCCCCAGGTTGCACCAATGATGTGTGCGCTCCTGAAGACGGCTGTGTAACTGGGGGCCGATTCTGCATGAAGATGCGGGGAAATATGTCTCCATGCAGAAAACATACAAAGTGTCAGATGTGAGGAGTCTGCATGGAAACCGAGGCTATTATTATAAAGGATCGATCCAATGGAGAAAGAAAAGAAACTTCCAGATAAACAGTGTCACCGATCCTGGAAATAAGGAGAAAATCGAGAAAATCAATTCTATAATGATGTTATCAGGACGTCACTTATCGATCCGCAAGAGAAAATAGAGACGTCTTCCCCCATGTTATCTCTGGGGAGAATAAAAAAACAAGAATAATCAGATCTAGAATAGAATGCATTATAGTAGTTATATTCTTGTATATAGGGGCAGTATTATAGTAGTTATATTCTTGTATATAGGAGCAGTATTATAGTAGTTATATTCTTGTATATAGGGGCAGTATTATAGTAGTTATATTCTTGTATATAGGGGCAGTATTATAGTAGTTATATTCTTGTATATAGGGGCAGCATTATAGTAGTTATATTCTTGTATATAGGGGCAGTATTATAGTAGTTATATTCTTGTAGATAGGGGCAGTATTATAGTAGTTATATTCTTGTACATAGGAGCAAGATTATAGTAGTTATATTCTTGTACATAGGGGCAGTATTATAGTAGTTATATTCTTGTACATAGGGGCAGTATTATAGTAGTTATATTCTTGTACATAGGAGCAGTATTATAGTAGTTATATTCTTGTACATAGGAGCAGTATTATAGTAGTTATAATCTTGTACACAGGAGCAGTATTATAGTAGTTATATTCTTGTATATAGGAGCAGTATTATAGTAGTTATATTCTTGTACTTAGGAGCAGTATTATAGTAGTTATATTCTTGTATATAGGGGCAGTATTATAGTAGTTATATTCTTGTACATAGGGGCAGTATTATAGTAGTTATATTCTTGTATATAGGGGGCAGTATTATAGTAGTTATATTCTTGTACACAGGAGCAGTATTATAGTAGTTATATTCTTGTATATAGGGGCAGTATTATAGTAGTTATATTCTTGTATATAGGGGCAGTATTATAGTAGTTCTATTCTTGTATATAGGAGGAGTATTATAGTAGTTATAATCTTGTATATAGGAGCAGTATTATAGTAGTTATATTCTTGTATATAGGGGCAGTATTATAGTAGTTATATTCTTGTATATAGGGGCAGTATTATAGTAGTTCTATTCTTGTATATAGGAGGAGTATTATAGTAGTTATAATCTTGTATATAGGAGCAGTATTATAGTAGTTATATTCTTGTATATAGGAGCAGTATTATAGTAGTTATATTCTTGTATATAGGAGGAGTATTATAGTAGTTATAATCTTGTATATAGGAGCAGTATTATAGTAGTTATATTCTTGTATATAGGGGCAGTATTATAGTAGTTATATTCCTGTACATAGGGGCAGTATTATAGTAGTTATATTCTTGTATATAGGGGCAGTATTATAGTAGTTATATTCTTGTATATAGGAGCAGTATTATAGTAGTTATATTCTTGTATATAGGGGCAGTATTATAGTAGTTATATTCTTGTATATAGGAGCAGTATTATAGTAGTTATATTCTTGTATATAGGGGCAGTATTATAGTAGTTATATTCCTGTACATAGGGGCAGTATTATAGTAGTTATATTCTTGTATATAGGGGCAGTATTATAGTAGTTATATTCTTATATATAGGAGCAGTATTATAGTAGTTATATTCTTGTACATAGGAGCAGTATTATAGTAGTTATATTCTTGTATATAGGGGCAGTATTATAGTAGTTATATTCTTGTATATAGGAGCAGTATTATAGTAGTTATATTCTAGTATATAGGGGCAGTATTATAGTAGTTATATTCCTGTACATAGGGGCAGTATTATAGTAGTTATATTCTTGTATATAGGGGCAGTATTATAGTAGTTATATTCTTGTATATAGGAGCAGTATTATAGTAGTTATATTCTTGTATATAGGGGCAGTATTATAGTAGTTATATTCTTAGATATAGGAGCAGTATTATAGTAGTTATATTCTTGTATATAGGGGCAGTATTATAGTAGTTATATTCTTGTATATAGGAGCAGTATTATAGTAGTTATATTCTTGTATATAGGGCAGTATTATAGTAGTTATATTCTTATATATAGGAGCAGTATTATAGTAGTTATATTCTTGTACATAGGAGCAGTATTATAGTAGTTATATTCTTGTATATAGGGGCAGTATTATAGTAGTTATATTCTTGTATATAGGAGCAGTATTATAGTAGTTATATTCTGGTATATAGGAGCAGTATTATAGTAGTTATATTCTTGTACATAGGGGCAGTATTATAGTAGTTATATTCTTGTATATAGGGGCAGTATTATAGTAGTTATATTCTTGTACATAGGGGCAGTATTATAGTAGTTATGTTCTTGTATATAGGGGCAGTATTATAGTAGTTATATTCTTGTACATAGGGGCAGTATTATAGTAGTTATATTCTTGTACATAGGGGCAGTATTATAGTAGTTATATTCTTGTACATAGGGGCAGTATTATCTTATATATAATTGCCGTAGCTCACTTCCGTCATATTCGGCGCTACTTCCGTCGTCGTGGACGTGGCTGCCAAACGGAAGTATATATAAAGGATAAGATATAGTGAAGCTCCTCCTGCCCGCGCTCTCCGCCTGTCACAACACTTCCCCCCGCTGCCCCATCACCCCCCTGCCTGTCACCATAGCCCCCCTCCACTCTCCGGTCACCCCCCCCACTCTCGGGTCACCCCCCACCTGTCAGCACAGACCCCCCCACTCTCCGGTCACCCCCCTCCACTCTCCGGTCACCCCCCGCCTGTCAGCACAGACCCCCCCACTCTCCGGTCACCCCCCCCCCGACTCAGCACAGACCCCCCCACTCTCGGGTTACCCCCCCGACTCTTACCGCAGCTCCATCCAGCCAGCCGCGATCTCTTTTCATGGAGCTTCAGGACCTCTGATGATGTCACGATGATGGGCGGAGTCACAGTTCACATGACCGTGCCATCATCAAAGGTCCTGTCCCGATCTAACCTCCTCTGCGTACTCATCCCCCTGCGCTGCACACTGACCCACGATCTGCTCCCTCACCCCCCGCTCTGCCCACTGACCCCCACTCTGCCCCTGACCCTGCTCTGCCCACTCACCCCCACATGGACCCCCCAACTCTTCCCCCTCACCCCCCAAATTTTCCCCTCACCCCCCAACTCTTCCCCCTCACCCCCAACTCTTCCCCCTCACCCCCACTCTGCCCCCTCACCCCCACTCTGCCCCCTCACCCCCACTCTGCCCACTGACCCTGCTATGACCACTCACCCCCACTCTGACCACTCACCCCCCTACTCTGCCCACTGACCCCCAACTCTTCCCCCTGACCCCCTCTCTGCCCCCTCACCCCCACTCTGCCCCCTCACCCCCACTCTGCCCACTGACCCCCACTCTGCCCACTGACCCCCACTCTGCCCACTGACCCCCACTCTGCCCACTGACCCCCACTCTGCCCACTGACCCCCTACTCTTCCCCCTTACCCCCACTCTGCCCCCTCACCCCCACTCTGACCACTGACCCCCCAACTCTTTCCCCTGACCCCCTCTCTGCCCCCTCACCCCCACTCTGCCCCCTCACCCCCACTCTGCCCCCTCCACCCCCTCTCTGCCCCCTCACCCCCACTCTGCCCACTGACCCCCACTCTGCCCACTGACCCCCACTCTGCCCACTGACCCCCACTCTGCCCACTGACCCCCACTCTGCCCACTGACCCCCTACTCTTCCCCCTCACCCCCACTCTGACCACTGACCCCCACTCTGACCACTGACCCCCACTCTGACCCCTCACCCCCACTCTGACCCCTCACCCCCACTCTGCCCCCTCACCCCCACTCTGCCCCCTCACCCCCCAACTCTTCCCCCTGACCCCCCAACTCTTCCCCCTGACCCCCCAACTCTTCCCCCTGACCCCCTCTCTGCCCCCTCCACCCCCACTCTGCCCACTGACCCCCAATCGGACCACTGACCCCCAATCAGACCACTGACCCCCACTCTGCCCACTGACCCCCACTCTGCCCACTGACCCCCCAACTCTTCCCCCTGACCCCCTCTCTGCCCCCTCACCCACACTCTGCCCACTGACCATACTCTGCCCACTCATCCTGCTCTGCCCACTCACCCCACTCTCTGCCCACTCACCCCGTCTCTGCTCCCTGACCCCCTCTCTGCCCACTCACCCCCACTCAGCCCACTGACCCTACTCTGCCCACTGACCCTGCTCGGCCCAGTCATCCCCGCTCTGCCCGCTGACCCCTGCTCTGCTCACTCACTCTGCCCACTCACCCCTGCTCTGCCCACTAATTTTTCACACTAACACCTGCTGTGCCTACTGACCCCTGCTCTGCCCAATCACTCTGCCCACTAACCCCTGCTCTGACCACTGACCCCCGCTCTCACCCTGCTCTGCCCACTGACCCCCCAATCCTGCTCACTGACCCCCCACTCTGCCCATTGACCCCCCACTCTGCCCACTCACCCCAGCTCTGCCCACAGACCCCAGCTCTGCCTACTCACCCTGCTCTGACTACTGATTATGCCCACTGACCCCTGCTCTGCCCAATGACTCTGCCCACTAACCCCTGCTCTGCCCACTCATCCCCCACTCTTCCCACTCATCCCCCACTCTTCCCACTCACCCCAAGCTCATCGGTTTCCCAGCCAACGAAAGGTCCTGTCCTGGAAGCTACAAGACAGGTGGAGCGAGCCGCCGGAGGGTAAGTATCCTCACTGAGGTTTTTTTTTTTTTATTATCACCATGAACTTCCGGTGGGGAGGGGGGGGGTGCTGGCCCAGAGGGAGGGGGGGCCGCATAGAGTGGAAGCCCAGAGGGACGGCGGCCGCGGGGAGCATGGGGGTGTCTGGAGGAGCGCCTCCATCCTGCCCCCCCCGTATCCATCCTGCCCCCCCCACACCATCCTGCCTCCCCAACTCCATCCCGCACCCCCACCACCATCCTGCCCCCCCCCCCAACATCCAGCCCCGCCACCTCCATCCTCCCCCCCGCCACCATCCTGCCCTGCCGTCTCCATCCTGCCCTGCCATCTCCATCCTGCCCCGCCTTCCCCATCCTGCCTCGCTCGGTCCATCCTGCGCCACTCACCTCCATCCTGCCCCTACGGCTCCATCCTGCCCCTCCGGCTCCATCCTGCCCCGCCTTCGCCATCCTGCCTCGCTCGGTCCATCCTGCGCCACTCACCTCCATCCTGCCCCTCCGGCTCCATCCTGCCCCTCCGCCTCCATCCTGCCCCGCTCACTCCATCCTGCATCTCGCTCCATCCTGCCCCGCTCGCTCCATCCTGCCCTGCTCGCTCCATCCTGCCCTGCTCGCTCCATCCTGCCCTGCTCGCTCCATCCTCACCCCCGCTGTTCTTGCTCACCCGGCTGGTGTTTAAGTCTATTATTTACAACTCTTAAAAATATTATATACAGATTCTAGACTCCCGATTCTTTAGAATCGGGCTCACAGCTAGTAGTAGTTATATTCTTGTATATAGGAGCAGTATTATAGTCGTTATATTCTTGTATATAAGGGCAGTATTATAGTAGTTATATTCTTGTATATAGGGGCAGTATTATAGTAGTTATATTCTTGTATATAGGGGGCAGTATTATAGTAGTTATATTCTTGTATATAGGAGCAGTATTATAGTAGTTATATTCTTGTATATAGGAGCAGTATTATAGTAGTTATATTCTTGTACATAGGGGCAGTATTATAGTAGTTATATTCTTGTACATAGGAGCAGTATTATAGTAGTTATATTTTTGTATATAGGGGCAGTATTATAGTAGTTATATTCTTGTATATAGGGGGCAGTATTATAGTAGTTATATTCTTGTATATAGGAGCAGTATTATAGTAGTTATATTCTTGTACATAGGGGCAGTATTATAGTAGTTATATTCTTGTATATAGGGGGCAGTATTATAGTAGTTATATTCTTGTATATAGGAGCAGTATTATAGTAGTTATATTCTTGTACATAGGGGCAGTATTATAGTAGTTATATTCTTGTACATAGGAGCAGTATTATAGTAGTTATATTCTTGTATATAGGGGCAGTATTATAGTAGTTATATTCTTGTACATAGGAGCAGTATTATAGTAGTTATATTCTTGTATATAGGGGCAGTATTATAGTAGTATAATTCTTGTATATATGAGCAGTATTATAGTAGTTATATTCTTGTACATAGGGGCAGTATTATAGTAGTTATATTCTTGTATATAGGAGCAGTATTATAGTAGATATATTCTTGTACATAGGAGCAGTATTATAGTAGTTATATTCTTGCACATAGGGGCAGTATTATAGTAGTTATATTCTTGTATATAGGAGCAGTATTATAGTAGTTATATTCTTGTATATAGGAGCAGTATTATAGTAGTTATATTCTTGTATATAGAGGCAGTATTATAGTAGTTATATTCTTGTATATAGGGAGCAGTATTATAGTAGTTATATTCTTGTATATAGGGGCAGTATTATAGTAGTTATATTCTTGTATATAGGGGCAGTATTATAGTAGTTATATTCTTGTATATAGGGGCAGTATTATAGTAGTTATATTCCTGTATATAGGGGCAGTAATATGCTAGTTATATTCTTGTATATAGGAGCAGTATTATAGTAGTTATATTCTTGTACATAGGAGCAGTATTACAGTAGTTATATTCTTGTACATAGAGCAGTATTATAGTAGTTATATTCTTGTATATAGGGGCAGTATTATAGTAGTTATATTCTTGTATATAGGAGCAGTATTATAGTAGTTATATTCTTGTATATAGGAGCAGTGTTATAGTAGTTATATTCTTGTACATATGAGCAGTATTATAGTAGTTATATTCTTGTACATAAGAGCAGTATTATAGTAGTTATATTCTTGTATATAGGGGCAGTATTATAGTAGTTATATTCTTGTATATAGGGGCAGTATTATAGTAGTTATATTCTTGTATATAGGGGCAGTATTATAGTAGTTATATTCTTGTACATAGGGGCAGTATTATAGAAGTTATATTCTTGTACATAGGGGCAGTATTATAGTAGTTATATTCTTGTATATAGGGGCAGTATTATAGTAGTTATATTCTTGTATATAGGAGCAGTATTATAGTAGTTATATTCTTGTATATAGGAGCAGTATTATAGTAGTTATATTCTTGTATATAGGGGCAGTATTATAGTAGTTATATTCTTGTATATAGGGGCAGTATTATAGTAGATATATTCTTGTACATAGGGGCATATTATAGTAGTTATATTCTTGTATATAGGAGCAGTATTATAGTAGCTTTATTCTTGTACATAGGAGCAGTATTATAGTAGTTATATTCTTGTATATAGTGGCAGTATTATAGTAGTTATATTCTTGTACATAGGAGCAGTATTATAGTAGTTATATTCTTGTACATAGGGGCAGTATTATAGTAGTTATATTCTTGTACATAAGAGCAGTATTATAGTAAAAACAAGCAAAAAAGAGCTAGCACCACCAGGAAAAAACGTGCAATAAAAGTTGCGCAATTGCACATATTACCTCCAAACTGAATAATGTAAAAAATCGAGAATTTGGCAAAAACATTGTTCAATATCTTGAGCCACTCTGCTGCGTCACGGCATCTCAAACGAGTCAGTCCTACACTATACTTTTTTATTTTAGTTGTGCATTGCTGCCTCAAACATAAAAATATAGTAGGATATCCAAAGCTAAATCTACCTGGTGCATCTCCAGTCTGCTCCCATGTTGCCAATCCAAATGCAGGTGAATAAAAAGCCAACCCAGACGCAGCACACCTGCCACTGATGGAACAGGAGTCTGGACTTCTCAGAGTTAACTCTTACTACACCAGACCAGCACACATGAATGAGGGCAAGACAAGTCCAAGCAAAAGAAGCCTGAGATAACTGAGCCTGAGGGTGGGGTGCGATAACTGAATGTGAACAGCTACCAAGAATGCCATCAACAATACAGATGGGAAACAAGTAAGATCCAATGTGCAAAGTGGTGCAGAGTTTTCTTCTTATAATTGATGTTCTGCTTTGCTGCCCATATATCTAATTAGCAGACAACTTTGGAGAGTGGGGGATGGGAGAAGAAACTGTTTCCAATGATTATGGAAAGATCTTACAAAGTCCCTGTAATAGTTACTGTTACTTTAGTTTGCAACTTTACTGGAGCGAACAATACAGACGCCGGCAGGAGTGAAGCAATGAACCTTTGTAATAGGGAAACCATTTAAAAACAACTTTATTTAGAGCAATTATTCTCCCGCTGCTCAAGATACATTCAATAGACGAGATTCGAGCGTTTATTAGAGATGTTTGGGAAAAAAATCCATTAAAAGCAAAACATAAGCAGCTTAGATGGCGCTGAGTGGGCGCAAATGTAACGAGGCTGCTCTAATGGTGCCAAAAAATTGTATTGTAAGACGCCGCTCCTATGGGGCAACGAAACCCAGAGCCTCCTGAATGCAAGAACTTCAGGGAGGCCAAAAGTATCGGGAACCGATAGAGCAGGTATACAGTGCTGTGAAGAAGGGTCTGCCCCCACCCTGATTTCTTATTCTTTTGCATATTTATGACGTAAATGTTTCAGATCAACAAACAAATATAAATATTAGACAAAGAGAACACAAAATGTAATTTATAAATGAAGCACTTAGTTATTAAGGGAAAAAGTAATCCAAACCTAAAGGGCCCTGTGTGAAAAAGCGATTGCCCCTAAACCTAATAACTGATTGGGCCCTTAGGAGCAACAACTGCAATCAAGCATTTGTGATAACTGGCAACGAGTCTTTACAATGCTTTGGAGGAATTTTGGCTGCTCATCGCAGCAGAATTGCTGTCAGTCACATTGGAGGTTTCCACCTTTTTAAGGTCACAGCATCTCAATCGGATTAAGGTCAGGACTTTGACTCTTAATTTAGTGTTTCTTCAGCCATCCAGAGGTGACTTAATGGTGTGTTATGGATCATTGTCCTGCTGCATAACTCAAGTGCTCTTCAGCTTGAGGTCATGGACAGATGGACGGACATTCTCCTTCAGCTTGAGGTCATGGACAGATGGATGGACATTCTCCTTCAGCTTGAGGTCATGGACAGATGGATGGACATTCTCCTTCAGCTTGAGGTCATGGACAGATGGACAGACATTCTCCTTCAGCTTGAGGTCATGGACAGATGGACGGATATTCTCCTTCAGCTTGAGGTCATGGACAGATGAACGGACATTCTCCTTCAGCTTGAGGTCATAGACAGATGGATGGACATTCTCCTTCAGCTTGAGGTCATGGACAGATGGATGGACATTCTCCTTCAGCTTGAGGTCATGGACAGATGGATGGACATTCTCCTTCAGCTTGAGGTCATGGACAGATGGACAGACATTCTCCTTCAGCTTGAGGTCATGGACAGATGGACGGACATTCTCCTTCAGCTTGAGGTCATGGACAGATGGATGGACACTCTCCTTCAGCTTGAGGTCATAGACAGATGGACGGACACTCTCCTTCAGCTTGAGGTCATGGACAGATGGACGGACATTCTCCTTCAGCTTGAGGTCATGGAAAGATGGATGGACATTCTTCTTCAGCTTGAGGTCATGGACAGATGGACGGACATTCTCCTTCAGCTTGAGGTCATGGACAGATGGATGGACTTTCTCTTTCAGCTTGAGGTCATGGACAGATGAACGGACATTCTCCTTCAGCTTGAGGTTGTGGACAGATGGACGGAAATTCTCCTTCAGTTTGAGTTCGTGGACAGATGAACGGACATTCTCCTTCAGCTTGAGGTCATGGACAGATGGATGGACATTCTCCTTCAGCTTGAGGTCATGGACAGATGGACGGACATTCTCCTTCAGCTTGAGGTCATGGACAGATGGACGGACATTCTCTTTCAGCTTGAGGTCATGGACAGATGGACGGACATTCTCCTTCAGCTTGAGGTTGTGGACAGATGGACGGAAATTCTCCTTCAGTTTGAGTTCATGGACAGATGAACGGACATTCTCCTTCAGCTTGAGGTTGTGGACAGATGGACGGAAATTCTCCTTCAGTTTGAGTTCATGGACAGATGAACGGACATTCTCCTTCAGCTTGAGGTCATGGACAGATGGATGGACATTCTCCTTTAGCTTGAGGTCATAGACAGATGGACGGACATTCTCCTTCAGCTTGAGGTCATGGATAGATAGACGGACATTCTCCTTCAGCTTGAGGTCATGGACAGATGTACGGACATTCTCCTTCAGCTTGAGGTCATGGACAGATGGACAGACATTCTCATTCAGGATTTTTTGGTAGACAGCAGAATTCTTGGTTCCATTCACCACAGTATCTTTCAGGTTCTGAGGCATTAAAACAACCCCAGACCATAATACTATCTCCACCATACTTAACTGTTGGTATGATGTTACTTTTATACCAGATGTAATGGGACATTCACTTTCCAAAAAGTTCAGCGTTTGTCACGTCAGTCCACAGAGTATTCTTCCAAAACGTCTTGGGGATCATCAAGATGTTTTCTGATAAAGCTGAGCTGAGCCTTTATGTTCTTCTTGCTCAGCAGTGGTTTTCGTATTAGATCTTTGCCATGCGGCCATTTTTGCTCGATCTTTTTGTTATGGTGTAGAAATGATCACTGACCTTACCTGCGGCCTTTGAGGCTACAGATCTTTGGATATTGTTTGTGGGGTCTTTTTTGACCACTTGGAGGAGTCTTTGGGTAATTTTAGATGGCCAACCACTCCTGAGAAGGTTTAGCCCTGTTCGATGTTTTCACTATTTGTGGATAATGGCTCTCACTGTGGTTCGCTGGAGTCCCAAAGCTTTAGAAATGTCTTTACAATCTTTTCCAGACTGATCGATCTCAATTACCGGTACTTTGTATTTCATTTGTTCCTGAATTTCTTTGAATCACAGCATGATGTTCAGCTTATGAGTATCTTTTGGTCTACTTGAGTTTGTTAGGCGGGTCCTGTTTAAGTGATTTCTTGATGCAGAAATCAGGCCTAGGTGTGGGTGGGGGAAATTGAACTCAGATTCCCAAAGATGTGATTAACCACAGTTAATTTATAGTTTTGGAGGGGCATCACTTTTTCACACAGGGCCCTGAAGGTTTGGATTTCTTTTTCCTTTAATAATAAAGATCATAATTTATTAACTTCATTTTGTGTTTACTTGGTTCTCTTTGTCTGATATTTACATTTGTTTGGTGATCTGAAACATTTAAGTGACAAACATGTAAACTAATAAGAAATGAGTGGGGGGGGGGGAAACTTTATTACACAACTGTATGAAGAAGACTCTCATATGGAGTACCGTCATACAGTTCCTGCTGTTTCATGAATAGGATGCAAGCTCTTCAGAAAGGCCAAAAGTAGCGAACACGCAGAGAGTATGTATTTATATACATCAGGGTATACGGAAAGATGAAGTAATGACTCTCCTCATACACCGGCTGCACTTAGATAACGATTGGATTGATTTTTCTTCTCCTATGTACTATGAAGGTTCTTGAAATCAACATTTCCCCCTAAAAAGAACTTTTCTGCAAATGCATAGATGTCTGTGTGTGTATATATATATATATATAGTGTGATGTGTATTGTACGTGCTGTGTATGTATTTGCTCTTCACCATGTAGTGTAGGTTACTTGTCTATGTAACTTTGTGTCTTGTGCCACTTATGTAACTTCTTAAAAACTGATACATTCTTGTGTTGCCATGGGAACCCATTTACCCATCGCTAGAGTGAAGGTGTGAGGTGCAGGCGGTTGTCACACAGGATGAATACTAATAGAACCACCCTAAGTGAAGCCTCCGAAAAATTACATTTTACACGTTTATGAGTTTACATGGAAGGAGACCATGAATAAATATAGAGAGGGGTCTCCATCCATCCTGAGGGTCTTCAACTCCTGTGTCCTGGGAGAAGAAGCTTATAGAGCCACAGGTGACCCCACTGATGGAGGAAGGACTTCATTGTCATAGACTCTGGTCGTCTTTTTCAATATGTGTTCATATCAACATATTTATAGTTTCCACCGATCTCAGATTAATTTTATAAAGGTTCAGTCTGTACACACTACACAGTGACTACAGAACAGTGAGTGCAGCTCTGGAGTATAATACAGGAGTAACTCAGGATCAGTCATGTAATGTATGTACACAGTGACTGCACCAGCAGAATAGTGAGTGCAGCTCTGGAGTATAATACAGGAGGTAACTCAGGATCAGTCATGTAATGTATGTACACAGTGACTGCACCAGCAGAATAGTGAGTGCAGCTCTGGAGTATAATACAGGAGGTAACTCAGGATCAGTAATGTAATGTATGTACACAGTGACTGCACCAGCAGAATAGTGAGTGCAGCTCTGGAGTATAATACAGGAGGTAACTCAGGATCAGTAATGTAATGTATGTACACAGTGACTGCACCAGCAGAATAGTGAGTGCAGCTCTGGAGTATAACACAGGAGGTAACTCAGGATCAGTAATGTAATGTATGTACACAGTGACTGCACCAGCAGAATAGTGAGTGCAGCTCTGGAGTATAACACAGGAGGTAACTCAGGATCAGTAATGTAATGTATGTACACAGTGACTGCACCAGCAGAATATTGAGTGCAGCTCTGGAGTATAACACAGGAGGTAACTCAGGATCAGTAATGTATGTACACAGTGACTGCACCAGCAGAATAGTGAGTGCAGCTCTGGAGTATAACACAGGAGGTAACTCAGGATCAGTAATGTAATGTATGTACACAGTGACTGCACCAGCAGAATATTGAGTGCAGCTCTGGAGTATAACACAGGAGGTAACTCAGGATCAGTAATGTAATGTATGTACACAGTGACTGCACCAGCAGAATAGTGAGTGCAGCTCTGGAGTATAATACAGGAGGTAACTCAGGATCAGTAATGTATGTACACAGTGACTGCACCAGCAGAATAGTGAGTGCAGCTCTGGAGTATAATACAGGAGGTAACTCAGGATCAGTAATGTTATGTATGTACACAGTGACTGCACCAGCAGAATAGTGAGTGCAGCTCTGGAGTATAATACAGGAGGTAGCTCAGGATCAGTAATGTAATGTATGTACACAGTGACTGCACCAGCAGAATAGTGAGTGCAGCTCTGGAGTATAATACAGGAGGTAACTCAGGATCAGTAATGTAATGTATGTACACAGTGACTACACCAACAGAATAGTGAGTGCAGCTCTGGAGTATAATACAGGAGGTAACTCAGGATCAGTAATGTAATGTATGTACACAGTGACTGCACCAGCAGAATAGTGAGTGCAGCTCTGGAGTATAATACAGGAGGTAACTCAGGATCAGCAATGTCATGTATGTACACAGTGACTGCACCAGCAGAATGGTGAGTGCAGCTCTGGAGTATAATCTACTGTAATATATAAAGCTGAATGTGTGTGTGTGTGTATGTCCGGGATTGGCATTTACACAGTCTCAACTACAGCCACAAAATTTTGCACAGTCACACGTCTGGACCCCGAGAGCGTCATAGGCTACAGTTGTGGCCAAAAGTATTGACACCCCTGCAATTCTGTCAGATAATCCTCAGTTTCTTCCTGAAAATGATTGCAATCACAAATTCTTTGGTATTATTATCTTCATTTAATTTGTCTTCAATGAAAAAAACACAAAAAAGGGGGTGGACAAAAGTATTGGCACCCTTAGAAAAATCATGTGATGCTTCTCTCATTTGTGTAATTAACAGCACCTGTAACTTACCTGTGGCACCTAACAGGTGTTGGCAATAACTAAATCACACTTGCAGCCATTTGACATGGATTGAAGTTGACTCATCCTCTGTCCTGTGTCCTTGTGTGTACCACATTGAGCATGGAGAAAAGAAAGAAGACCAAACAACTGTCTGAGGACTTGAGAATCCAAATTGTGAGGAAGCATGAGCAATCTCAAGGCTACAAGTCCATCTCCAAAGACCTGAATGTTCCTGTGTCTACCGTGCGCAGAGTCATCAAGAAGTGTAAAGCCCATGGCACAAAGGGACACACACACATCCCCCACGGGGACACACACACACCACAAAGAGACACACACAACACAGAGACACACACACACCACAGAGACCCCCTCCACAAGAACACATACACACACTATAGGGACACATACACTCACCCCACAGACACACACACACAAGCACACCACAAAGAGACACACACACACCACACAGACCCCTCCACAAGAACACATACACACCCTATAGGGACACATACACTCACCCCACAGACACACACACACAAGCACACCACAAAGAGACACACACAACACAGAGACACACACACCACACAGACCCCCCCCCCCACAGGGACACACACACACCACTGGGACACACACACATCAGGGACACACACACCACACAGACAGACACAGATGTGCACAAATCGCCGCATACAACTCTCCTCATACGTCTGGTATCTTTAATTTCCAAACATAAACATCTGATTAATAACAGATGTCAGTCACATGAGCTGTCTATTATGTGTATGTGTGAGGTGACATATACTGTCTGGCTGGGGGGAGGGTTTACTGTTGGCTGGAGATTTATTAGGCTGCCTATAGCAACCAATCACAGCTCAGCTTCTATTTTCCTACAGGTCATTAATATGACATATTCAAATTCTAGTTTGTTATAGCCAACAGCAGTTATTTATTAATCCGGGTGTAGCCGGGTACTACAGCTAGTGTATATATATAGGACGTAGCCGGGTACTACAGCTAGTGTATATATATAGGGCGTAGCCGGGTACTACAGCTAGTGTATATATATAGGGCGTAGCCGGGTACTACAGCTAGTGTATATATATAGGGCGTAGCCGGGTACTACAGCCAGTGTATATATATAGGACGTAGCCGGGTACTACAGCTGGTATATATATATAGGGCGTAGCCGGGTACTACAGCTAGTACAGGATATAACTGAAGATCTCAGGATATCTTGTATAATTCTATTCTATTCCATAAACATGAACACAAGAGATATGGAGTTGCTTCATCACACAAAGCCTCTCTATCATGAGATCTTCCAATTATTTTGCCTTATGAACTTCCCTTCACTTGATAATTTTCTACATATAAAATGAATCTCTCTAATAAAAGTATACTTGTGTCCTGATCAGTTCTCTAGACAGGAGAACCTATAATCCAGCATGTAGAGGGGACATTGGGATCAGACCTCGTCCTCTCCAGAGTAATGATACCGTATTATGGGATCAGTCGGGGGAGACGCTTCATGTATAGATAATGAAGTTTCCAAATGAGCAGCTCACACAGCCCCGGACGCCGAGATTCATCTCATTTCTCAGTGATGTTAATAGATGAAAATCAATCAGGGCAAATATTCATCTGTGGAAGGGAAACACATGCCGAGGGCTAGCGGGCTACGAGCCAATGACTTCTGTGCCTCCTCGAGTCACCAAGTCACATAACATAAAGCCGGAGACACAAACACATTGGAAACATTTCAAGTCTTGTGTCATAGAAAACAAGGCTGTGACCTTGTGTGAGCGACATTCAAGGACAAGGCCAAGGCTGGAGATTCTCTGTATCTACTTCTGTTCTCTGGGAAGTGGATAATATATAAAAGATGAGGACAATGGTCGCCCCTAGGAAAACCGAAATGTGGTCCTCTGTCAGGGCAGGTTCATGGCATCAACCAACCCCTGATATGGAAGAACCACAATCAGATGATCTTCACCCAGGACTGATACTTTGTAGCAAATACACAAATCACATATTATACAATGTGTCCTTACTACGATAGTGGAATTCTGATATCGCCGCAGTCAGTGAAATGACAATAGTAACTAATGGCGATTATTTATTTCCAGATCAAGTAGAGAAATGATGAAAATCACTAAAAAAAATAATAATACTCAATTAGACATAAAACAACCAACCTTCTAGAATTGGGCTGACAATAGGCACAACCAGTGGTGTAACTACAGGTCAATGGGCTCCGATGTAAAATGACCCCCCACCCCCTGCACGTTAGTAAGATATACAGGCCTACATTGTGGTATATACCATATGTCCCCCATCCTGGTATATATGTCCTCCATCCTGGTATAATGTCCCCCATTCTGGTATATATGTCCTCCATCCTGGTATATATGTCCTCCATCCTGGTATATATGTCCTCCATCCTGGTATAATGTCCCCCATTCTGGTATATATATCCTCCATCTTGGTATAATGTCCCCCATTCTGGTATATATGTCCTCCATCCTGGTATATATGTCCTCCATCCTGGTATATATGTCCTCCATCCTGGTATATATGTCCTCCATCCTGGTATAATGTCCCCCATTCTGGTATATATATCCTCCATCTTGGTATAATGTCCCCCATTCTGGTATATATGTCCTCCATCCTGGTATATATGTCCTCCATCCTGGTATATATGTCCTACATTGTGGTATATACCGTATGTCCCCCATCCTGGTATATATGATCCCCCATCCTGGTATATATGTCCTCCATCCTGGTATATATGTCCTACATTCTGGTATATATTTACCCATCCTGGTATATATGATCCCCCATCCTGGTATATATGTCCTTCATCCCAGTATATATGTCCTACATTCTGGTATACAGGGGCGTAACTACAATAGGTGCAGGGGTTGCGATCGCACCTGGGCCCTGCAGCCGAGGGGGGCCTCAAATGTCTCTTTGGCCCATAGACAAAACTAATACTACTAAAGATTTGCAATAATTGGGGGCCCCGTTGAAGCTTTCGCATCGGCCTGAAGTTACGCCACTGCTGGTATATATGTCCTACATACTGGTATATATGTCCCCATCCTGGTATATATGATCCCCCATCCTGGTATATATGTCCCCCATCCTGGTATATATGTCCCCCATCCTGGTATATATGATCCCCCATCCTGGTATATATGTCCCCCATCCTGGTATATATGTCCCCCATCCTGGTATATATGTCCCCCATCCTGGTATATATGTCTTACATTCTGGTATATATGTCCCCATCCTGGGCTCATTCTGGTATACATGTCCCCATCCTGGGCTCATTCTGGTATACATGTCCCCATCCTGGGCTCATTCTGATATACATGTCCCCAATCATTATATATATGTCATCATCCTAGTATATATGGTCCCATCTGGGCATGTATGGCCTCCATCCTGGGTCTATCCTGGTATACATGTCCCCACATCTTGGTATAATATCCCCTTTCCTGGTATAAGGTAATAATCCTGGTATAATGTCATCTATCCTGGTATATGTCTTCCATCCGAACCCAAAGGATAATTGTGTGAGTGATCCGCGCCTCTGTATGATGAAAAGGACGACTGAGATGAATCATACAATGGAGGCTTTATTCATTCCACTATACTCTGCACATCTGGACTATTCCTGCTCTATAATGTCTGACGCTCGGGCGTGAGATTTGCTATAATCCGATCTACTTTCATTGAATGGTTTTCAGCTGCGGATTTCTAGTTTGCAAATTTACATTATTTCCATCCGGTGGGAATTTATACGCTGATTGTGGTGTGACTGGAGGACAAATATCCAGCAAGGTGATCCCAGGTGTAAATGGGACAAGACCAGGAGCTGGAACCTGACAGCAGCGGAGCGGCGGACAGCTCCCTGTACACAAATACAACTGCTGGGTGATCGGGAGGGACTACAAGAATCAGCAATGCCACCACATCCCATTCACCGTCCAGGTCTGAATGTATAATATCAATGACTTCAGGAGATGATACATAGTAATATCTGGCAGTAACTCAGGATCATTCATTATTATATGTGAGACAATGTAATACAATGGAGTTATTACACACTAGATGGTGGCCTGATTCTAATGCATCGGGTGTTCTAGGATATGTGGGGGTGCGGCGGTGCGGGTGTGCGGCGGTGGCCCCCTCAGTTCTCACCCGCTCCAGGCTTCTGTGCAGCCACCTCTCACCCTAGCATGTTTTTCTTCTTCCTCCAGCATTTGTTTTTGTGGCCGCAACTACCGGAACCGCAATTGCCACATCTGCTGCACACTTACCGCAAGCCCCATAGACTATACATGGGGCTTGCCGCAAGTGCACCGCAAGTGTGCTGCAAGAGCGGTCGTTAGGCGGAAAATGCGGCAGATGCATTTTTTTTACTGCAACATTGTGTATTTTTGTGCACTTTTTTCAAAAAAACGCAATGTGCCTTGTGTCTGCCAGCAAAGTGAATGGGAAATCAGCGGCCAATCAGTGTTAGTAACGCCCCTCTGAGTGACTCTGACTTCACGACAGGTCCTGGCAGATCAATTCCTGCTGCGGCTCCCGGACACCCGTCGGAGGGTAAGTATTTATTCTTTATTATTTTTCATACATTTGCCTCTAGTTAACTCTGATTTCGCAGAGTATATTAATATGTGGCGCCCCACCATGTAGGTGCCACAAAAGGGGTACTACACCCATAAAAGCGGTATAGTCACTCCACTGCAAGTGGAACTATGGCCAGTAGGTGGAACCCTAGAACTAACACCCACACACTGGATTAGTAGGTGGGAGGGACCCCGGGAGGGTACGTAGCGGCCTCTAGGGGGAACCAGTGAGTTAGTGAGGAGTAGTAAGAGTGAGGAGTTGGAGTGGGAAGGAGCAGGCAGTCGGCCTGGAGGGCAGGAGGGTCCCCTCGGCTGAGGGGCCCAAGAGAAAAGCAAAGATCCCAGAACCGAAGAAGGTAGAGAGAAACTCGATGGCCGGAGTTTACTCCAGAGGGGAATAGAGTAACCGAGAGTTTGCCCCAAAGAAAACCCGGGTACCGAAGCCCGCACCTGTGAGAACCTATACGGCTCATAGAAAATCCGAAGACCAGGTGTATCTACATGTACGCCTCTGACTCCCGAAGAGCCCAGAGAGAGGGGAGCCAGGAGTAGCAGAACGCTGCAAGGAGCTCAAGAGAAGGTTCAACCGACGGGTACAAGGGAGGGGAGAATGAGGTCAGATTCGTCTTTAAGAGATCAGACTTCACCGCCACTGGGAGGCAAGGAAAGAAATAATAGGAACGGCACACAGGGAGGGATCCATCTACCAGCCAGAAATTCCACTTGCAGCACTCGTAGCCTTTTGCAAGTAACATCTACTGGTATTGAAAGACTGTGATGATGACTGAAAGTTCTCAGTAAAGTACCCGGTGAAGTGAGTTATCGCCTCTGCTGCATTCTTCCCTGCATAAACTGTCTCTTCACAGAATCGCTGCCCCGGCGGTCCAGTCCCGCCTGCGGGGGACTACACCGTCATTGCCGCAATACCAACGACCACCGGAGGACTGTAGCGGCGCTGGTGAGCATCACCAGACACTGCAGGTGGCGTCACGACAAAACTTGTATATACTTTATTTAACCCCTTATTCATTGACCCGCCAGGGCCACAGCTTCGGGCAGCCACCAGTGACATCCCAGACCGAAACCGCCTGAGAGCTGAGTACCCGGCCCTGGGGTGCGTCAAAAACACTGCGAAATCAAATGGGGGCAGTCACACATGTCACAGAGGGAGGAGGGACCAGGATTCTTCCTCCCCTCTGTGACGTCAAGGGGCGGGAAAGCCGATAGTGAAGTCGGCTTTCCCGCCCGCTATATATAGAGAACCTTTGATGATTATATAGTAGATTGCTTATATAAAGCCATCATATTCTGTAGAACTTTACAGTGGAAATCTCTTTATTAATAAAGGGAATGTATGAGAACAGGTCTAACTCTACAGCACCACCCCTTGCCCATAGGCTGAGTCTGGTATTACAGTTCAGCTTCCTTTGATTTCTACAGCGCCCCCCTTGCCCATAGGCTGAGTCTGGTATTGCAGCTCAGCCTCCTTTGATTTCTACAGCGCCCCCCTTGCCCATAGGCTGAGTCTGGTATTGCAGCTCAGCCTCCTTTGATTTCTACAGCGCCCCCTTGCCCATAGGCTGAGTCTGTTATTACAGCTTAGCCTCCTTTGATTTCTACAGCGCCCCCTTGCCCATAGGCTGAGTCTGTTATTACAGCTTAGCCTCCTTTGATTTCTACAGCACCCCCCTTGCCCATAGGCTGAGTCTGGTATTACAGTTCAGCTTCCTTTGATTTCTACAGCGCCCCCCTTGCCCATAGGCTGAGTCTGGTATTGCAGTTCACCTTCTTTTGATTTCTACAGCGCCCCCTTGCCCATAGGCTGAGTCTGGTATTACAGCTTAGCTTCCTTTCATTTCTACAGCGCCCCCTTGCCCATAGGCTGAGTCTGGTATTGCAGCTCAGCCTCCTTTGACACATGAGGTGTTATTAATGATGAGTAATTTCTCTTTTATCAGATCCTTGAAGATAATGCTACATGGCAAGTGTAAAATGAAGCCGTATCAGTGAATGTGGGTCACCAGATGTGCCCGATCTCCGCCGGAGACGCCTCTTGGAGGATTTCTCTACCTCTAGGATGAGGTTTGACAAGTTGATTTTTCCAATATTAAAGTGGCAAGATCAATAGGTGCCATCCCACTGGCGGACAAGACAGAAATGGGCCCCTGGGCAAGAGCAAGAAATGGGCCCCTGTGCAAGAACAAGAAATGGGCCCCTGTGCAAGAACAAGAAATGGGCCCCTGTGCAAGAACAAGAAATGGGCCCTTTGCAGCCTATAATGAACAATTCCACTTGCTCTGGAAGTGGAAACGGGCCCCTTTACCGCTTGGGCCCCAGATTGCACTACTGATATGTCCACCCCTGTGCCATCCTTATGTTCAATAAATAATGGAGCGTGGGCGTCTCTGAAGAAGCAGCTCCCCAGGGGCCCAAGAGGGCCCCAACCTCTGCCTGGATTCAGATTGGAAGGAAACCTTCACTTATACTTTCTGCATCTAATTGTAGGAGATCCAATCTGCGCCGTCTCCTTGGAGACAATGATTCCCCTCATTTCCATCTCACCTTGTTTCCAGGCTGAAAATAACACAAAAAGGGAAAAGGATTGAAAGAGATCACCCAGCTTTACCAGACTCCTGCATGACACATGTGACAAGAAGCTACAACAGATACAGGGGCTGCACTGGGGCCCTGGCGCCTGGGGGGGCCCAAAAGAAAAAGACTAATGCTATTATAGATATACAATAATTGGGGCCTCGTTGGAGCTTTCACATCGGGGCCCATGAGCTTCACATAACGCCACTGACGAGTATCCCATGGTCATAGTCGAGCTGACAATTAAGAAGCTGGGAAAGTTTGTTGACAAAACACAAAGATGATGTAATAAGTATAATGTATAGAATGTATAATGTCTCTCATCAACTTTCCTAAGAGTCTGATAATGATACAATGTATCACACAATCCTGACCTGCAGGGGCGAGAGCTGGACCCTGGGGGAGAGAACGGCCATTATATGATTCCAGGTAGAAACAAATGTGTCATAAGTGAGATAAATATGATGAAGAAAAACAAAGGACGCTCCAATGGATGGAGACGGTCACTTACATGGGGTCTACTGAGACAGAAAGTGGAGAGATGATTAATAGAGATATGAAGCTGATAGCTGGAGGACAGACGGGTAGATAGATAGATAGATAGATAGATAGATAGATAGATAGATAGATAGATGATAGGCTGGGGTCACACACACAGATATCTGGGCAGATATTGTTCACAGATCTCTGGTTGCAGAGAAATCATGGACACATTGCTGGATAAAGAGCTAGCATAGCTCGAAACGTCGCCATATGCCTGAGCTGGAATAAACATCCCTTGCTAAAGAAAGAAGTGCTGTGACCCTCTTTGAACTGTATGTAGATAGATAGATAGATAGATAGATAGATAGATAGATAGATAGATAGATAGATAGATAGATATAGAGATAGATATAGAGATAGATAGATAGATAGATAGATAGATAGATAGATAGATAGATAGATAGATAGATAGATAGAGATAGATAGATAGATAGATAGATAGATAGATAGATAGATAGATAGATAGCAGAACAAAAAGATAGATAGATAGATAGATAGATATAGAGATAGATAGATAGATAGATAGATAGATAGATAGATAGATAGATAAATAGATAGATAGATAGATAGATAGATAGATAGCAGAACAAAAAGATAGATAGATAGATAGATAGATAGATATAGAGATAGATAGATAGATAGATAGATAGATTGATAGATATAGAGATAGATATAGAGATAGATATAGAGATAGATAGATAGATAGATAGATAGATAGATAGATAGATATAGATAGATATAGAGATAGATAGATAGATAGATAGATAGATAGATAGATAGATAGATAGATAGATAGATATAGAGATAGATAGATAGATAGATAGATAGATAGATAGATAGATTGATAGATATAGAGATAGATATAGAGATAGATATAGAGATAGATAGATAGATAGATAGATAGATAGATAGATAGATAGATAGATATAGATAGATATAGAGATAGATAGATAGATAGATAGATAGATAGATAGATAGATAGATAGATATAGAGATAGATAGATAGATAGATAGATATAGATAGATATAGAGATAGATAGATAGATAGATAGATAGATATAGAGATAGATAGATAGATAGATAGATAGATAGATAGATAGATAGATAGATAGATATGAGATACAGTACATAGATCCCCATGCCCATCAGGCGGTTGGACATATTTGCTCTGGTCACATCTCTCTTGGTTTCGCCAGGTTCTCATGTGTTTTCATTGGGAGGAAAGCAGACGCCAGAGATCTCTGCCAGCGGCTTTATTTCCCCTAAAAACAGAAGGATCAGACATTGTAATTCCAACTAAAGACAAAAGAGAGAAGGGAAATAAGCAGATGGGACAAATGTTATGAGGCAACAATATACAACTGGTGAAGCCTGTAGTGGTGAAACGCGCCTCGAGGTGCCCTGTGTGCTCTTCCTGTGCCCTTTGACCCCGGTTTACCTCTTCGTGTCTTCAGGTATCACCTATATACATTGCACTGATTTAGCTGCATTATAAGGCTCAATTGTATGGCATCGCTATGACCCGGCGTGTATGATATGAGGTCTGTGTCTACGTCAATACTCCGTATCCATCATATACACGTCCGTCCCCTCCGGCTGTCTCTAATGGGGGACGCTTCCCAGCTGTATATAACATATGGCTCTAGCAGCCCAGTGATGTCAGTAATTATCCAATAATATATCTGTAATGTCAGTAAATACCCAATAGGACAATAGGCAGCCGCAGAATAATAACATATTGTCTGAGACATCCCATAATAATATCTAAATGATACATTCCCATAAGCAAATTAGACACCTGCTGAGGAGCCACAGACTTACAGGGATGGAGTTATTACATGATATCTGCCGCCACCTTGTGGTCAAATTTCAAAACTGCACTCAAGTGTGATACACAAGTCTCATTTAAAGTGACAGTACAACCATTTACATCTGAATTTATAATCAAACCTTAATATTCCACACTCAGTAAATGGATGAATTACAACAAACCCTTCTAATCATGTCCTCCTGTAAACAAGGTTATTAAATTATAACTTGCCATATGACAGCCCAGAGCTGGACCCGACGTCCATCTTACTAGGGTCTGAGAAGAAGTGGAGGTCTGTGCTTGGTATTGATCCAGCCATGGCTCAGACATCTGATGTGTCAGAAGTCATCAGTCCAGAAAGTTTGGGAACAATCTGTATTAAATATTTCTTGGCTCAGTGTTGAAGTTTGCCCTTCTGTGTCTTGCTCAGTGGTGGTCGGGCTCAGCCTCCTCACCTCGGCTGTGTCTCTGAGCACTGAACACCTTGTTCTTCTGTGTCTTGCTCAGTGGTGGTCGGGCTCAGCCTCCTCACCTCGGCCGTGTCTCTGAGCACTGAACACCTTGTTCTTCTGTGTCTTGCTCAGTGGTGGTCGGGCTCAGCCTCCTCACCTCGGTCGTGTCTCTGAGCTCTGAACACCTTGTTCTTCTGTGTGTTGCTCAGTGGTGGTCGGGCTCAGCCTCCTCACCTCGGCCGTGTCTCTGAGCACTGAACACCTTGTTCTTCTGTGTCTTGCTCAGTGGTGGTCGGGCTCAGCCTCCTCACCTCGGCCGTGTCTCTGAGCACTGAACACCTTGTTCTTCTGTGTCTTGCTCAGTGGTGGTCAGGCTCAGCCTCCTCACCTCGGCCGTGTCTCTGAGCACTGAACACCTTGTTCTTCTGTGTCTTTCTCAGTGGTGGTCGGGCTCAGCCTCCTCACCTCGGCTGTGTCTCTGAGCACTGAACACCTTGTTCTTCTGTGTGTTGCTCAGTGGTGGTCGGGCTTGGCCTCCTCATCTCGGCTGTGTCTCTGAGCTCTGAACACCTTGTTCTTCTGTGTCTTGCTCAGTGTGGTCGGGCTCAGCCTCCTCACCTCGACCGTGTCTCTGAGCTCTGAACAACTTGTTCTTCTGTGTCTTGCTCAGTGGTGGTCGGGCTCAGCCTCCTCACCTCGGCCGTGTCTCTGAGCTCTGAACAACTTGTTCTTCTGTGTCTTGCTCACTAATGGTCGGGCTCAGCCTCCTCACCTCGGCTGTGTCTCTGAGCACTGAACACCTTGTTCTTCTGTGTGTTGCTCAGTGGTGGTCGGGCTCAGCCTCCTCACCTCGGCTGTGTCTCTGAGCTCTGAACACCTTGTTCTTCTGTGTGTGGCTCAGTGGTGGTCGGGCTCAGCCTCCTCACCTCGGCTGTGTCTCTGAGCACAGAACACTTTGTTCTTCCGTGTCTTGCTCAGTGGTGGTCGGGCTCAGCCTCCTCACCTCGGCCGTGTCTCTGAGCACTGAACACCTTGTTCTTCTGTATGTTGCTCAGTGGTGGTCGGGCTCAGCCTCCTCACCTCGGCTGTGTCTCTGAGCACAGAACACTTTGTTCTTCCGTGTCTTGCTCAGTGGTGGTCGGGCTCAGCCTCCTCACCTCGGCCGTGTCTCTGAGCACTGAACACCTTGTTCTTCTGTGTCTTGCTCAGTGGTGGTTGGGCTCAGCCTCCTCACCTCGGCCGTGTCTCTGAGCACTGAACACCTTGTTCTTCTGTGTCTTGCTCAGTGGTGGTTGGGCTCAGCCTCCTCACCTCGGCTGTGTCTCTGAGCTCTGAACACCTTGTTCTTCTATGTCCTCCTCAGTGGTGGTCGGGCTCAGCCTCCTCACCTCGGCCGTGTCTCTGAGCACTGAACACCTTGTTCTTCTGTGTCTTGCTCAGTGGTGGTCGGGCTCAGTCTCCTCACCTCGGCCGTGTCTCTGAGCACTGAACACCTTGTTCTTCTGTGTCTTGCTCAGTGGTGGTCGGGCTCAGCCTCCTCACCTCGGCTGTGTCTCTGAGCTCTGAACACCTTGTTCTTCTGTGTCTTGCTCAGTGGTGGTCGGGCTCAGCCTCCTCACCTCGGCTGTGTCTCTGAGCACTGAACACCTTGTTCTTCTGTGTCTCGCTCAGTGGTGGTCGGGCTCAGCCTCCTTACCTCGGCCGTGTCTCTGAGCACTGAACACCTTGTTCTTCTGTGTGTTGCTCAGTGGTGGTCGGGCTCAGCCTCCTCACCTCGGCTGTGTCTCTGAGCACTGAACACCTTGTTCTTCTGTGTCTCGCTCAGTGGTGGTCGGGCTCAGCCTCCTCACCTCGGCCGTGTCTCTGAGCACTGAACACCTTGTTCTTCTGTGTCTTGCTCAGTGGTGGTCGGGCTCAGTCTCCTCACCTTGGCTGTGTCTCTGAGCACTGAACACCTTGTACTTCTGTGTGTTGCTCAGTGGTGGTTGGGCTCAGCCTCCTCACCTTGGCCGTGTCTCTGAGCTCTGAACACCTTGTTCTTCTGTGTCTTGCTCAGTGGTGGTCGGGCTCAGCCTCCTCACCTCGGCCGTGTCTCTGAGCACTGAACACCTTGTTCTTCTGTGTCTTGCTCAGTGGTGGTTGGGCTCAGCCTCCTCACCTCGGCCGTGTCTCTGAGCACTGAACACCTTGTTCTTCTGTGTGTTGCTCAGTGGTGGTCGGGCTCAGCCTCCTCACCTCGGCCGTGTCTCTGAGCACTGAACACCTTGTTCTTCTGTGTGTTGCTCAGTGGTGGTCGGGCTCAGCCTCCTCACCTCGGCCGTGTCTCTGAGCACTGAACACCTTGTTCTTCTGTGTGTTGCTCAGTGGTGGTCGGGCTCAGCCTCCTCACCTCGGCCGTGTCTCTGAGCACTGAACACCTTGTTCTTCTGTGTGTTGATCAGTGGTGGTTGGGCTCAGCCTCCTCACCTCGGCCGTGTCTCTGAGCACTGAACACCTTGTTCTTCTGTGTGTTGCTCAGTGGTGGTTGGGCTCAGCCTCCTCACCTCGACTGTGTCTCTGAGCACTGAACACCTTGTTCTTCTGTGTGTTGCTCAGTGGTGGTCGGGCTCAGCCTCCTCACCTCGGCCGTGTCTCTGAGCACTGAACACCTTGTTCTTCTGTGTCTTGCTCAGTGGTGGTCGGGCTCAGCCTCCTCACCTCGGCCGTGTCTCTGAGCACTGAACACCTTGTACTTCTGTGTCTTGCTCAGTGGTGGTCGGGCTCAGCCTCCTCACCTCGGCTGTGTCTCTGAGCACTGAACACCTTGCCCTTCTGTGTCTTGCTCAGTGGTGGTCGGGCTCAGCCTCCTCACCTCGACTGTGTCTCTGAGCACTGAACACCTTGTTCTTCTGTATGTTGCTCAGTGGTGGTCGGGCTCAGCCTCCTCACCTCGGCCGTGTCTCTGAGCACTGAACACCTTGTTCTTCTGTGTGTTGATCAGTGGTGGTCGGGCTCAGCCTCCTCACCTCGGCCGTGTCTCAGCACTGAACACCTTGTTCTTCTGTGTTTTGCTCAGTGGTGGTCGGGCTCAGCCTCCTCACCTCGGCTGTGTCTCTGAGCACTGAACACCTTGTTCTTCTGTGTGTTGCTCAGTGGTGGTTGGGCTCAGTCTCCTCACCTCGGCTGTGTCTCTGAGCTCTGAACACCTTGTTCTTCTGTGTCCTCCTCAGTGGTGGTCAGGCTCAGCCTCCTCACCTCGGCCCTGTCTCTGAGCACTGAACACCTTGTTCTTCTGTGTCTTGCTCAGTGGTGGTCAGGCTCAGCCTCCTCACCTCGGCTGTGTTTCTGAGCTCTGAACACCTTGTCTTGCTCAGTGGTAACCTTCAATTATGGGTATGCTCCATATTACTATGTTATTACACATATGCGACACTAGGGGGCAGCAGAGCTCCATCGTCTATATGTATCAGTGTGGGGAGACATTGTATTCTGATATTTTTTGGATACATTTCTTGTTGTTTTCTATTGTTTCCTGCTTTGTTACAATATTAGTACAAGAAGTCGTACAGAATCCGCAGAATTTCTACTTTGCTACAGATTTAATTACATTTGGTTGTCGGGACCCCGGGGGCCCCTGTGAAGGTTTGGGTATTGTATTCTGCATGTCAGGATTATTGGGTTTGGTCTCCGCTCCCTCGGTCTCTGGTGATTTCATCCATCTTCCTGATTATGTAGAGTAGTTTGACTTCACTAATGGGATTTGTTATCTCTGGACTCACAAAGAACAGCTAATCTGGCAGGTCCTGAGCTCTATGGATTATAAACTGTGACTGCAGCGCCCCTTCAGGACAAGCAGGGTATTACATCTCCAATTATATGAAATCGAGAAAACCATGAATGAACTGACAAAGAGGCGATGACAATGGCGGTGACACAATGAGTGCGGGGCACGAATATTTCAGGAGAGGAGTGAGAGGTGACAGGCTGGACAGAGCAGGGATCCCATACAGCACAGAGTATTTCAGGAGAGTATATTGATTCTGTGGGAGGTCAGAGACTGAATATTACATAGCGAAAGGAGCAAAGCCTCACAGCAGCACAGAGGAATTCAAGAGAGGACTTTGCTGATGTTTTGGGAAGTCACAGACGGAGAGTTATAAATTAGAGAAGGTATCCAGCAGCACAGAGTATTTCAGAAGAATGTTGTGCTGATTGGGTGGGAGGTTACAGACTGAGACAGCACAAAGTATTTAAGAAGAGGAGGATGCTAATCTTTTGGTAGGTTACATACTTAGCTGCTTAGTGGAAAAAGCAGTGCACCCAGCAGCACAGAGTATTTCCGTAGAGGAGTGTGCTGTTAGCTGCTTAGTGGTAGGAGCGGTGTACCCAGTAACATGGGGTATTTTCGTAGAGGAGTGTGCTGTTATCTGCATAGTGGTAGGACCCAGCAACATGGGGTATTTCAGTAGAAGAGTATGCTGATCTTATAGAAGGTCACATACTCTTAGCTGCTTAGTGGTAGGAGTGGGGTACCCAGCAGCACAGAGTATTTCCATGGATGAGTATTCTCTTAGCTGTATAGTGGTAGGAGTGGTGTACCCAGCAACATGGGGTATTTCATTAGAGGAGTGTGCTGATCTTATAGAAGGTCACATACTCTTAGCTGCTTAGTGGTAGGAGTGGGGTACCCAGCAGCACAGAGTATTTCAGTGGAAGAGTATGCTGATCCTATGGAAGGTCACAAACCCTTAGATGCATAGTGGTAGGAGCGGGGTAACTAGCAGCACAGAGTATTTGAGTAGACGAATGTGCTGATCCTACAGAAGGTCACATACTGTTAGTTGCTTAGTGGTAGGAGTGGTGTACCCAGCAGCATGGAATATTTCAGTAAAGGAGTGTGCTGATCTTATAGAAGGTCACAAACTCTTAGCTGCATAGTGGTAAGAGCATGGTACCCAGCAGCACAGAGTATTTCAGTACAGGAGTGTTCTGATCCTATGGAAGGTCAATTACTGTTTGCTGCATAGTGGAAGGAGCAGAGGATTCAGCAGCACAGAGTATTTTAGTAGAGGAATACACTGATCCTATAGAAGGTCACATAATCTTAGCTGCATATTGGAAGGAGCATGGTACCCCGCAGCACAAAGTATATCAGAGGGGAGTGTGCTGATCCTATGGAAGGTGACATACTGTTAGCTGCTTAGTGGTAGGAGCGGAGTACCCAGCAGCACAGAGTATTTCAGTAGAGGAGTGTACTGATCCTATGGGAGATCACAAACTCTTAGATGCATAGTGGTAGTAGCAGGGTATCTAGCAGCATAGAGTATTTAAGTAGAAGAATGTGCTGATTGTAAGCTCCTTTGAGCAGGGTCACCTTCATTTTTTGCCTTTTTATTGTATTTCCTACGTTAATTCTATGTTTATTGTATGTAACTACTGTTCTGCATTACCTTTCTGTACCGTATATTTTTCTTATATGTACCGTTGTACTGTAAAGCGCTGCGGAATATGTTGGCGCTATACAAATAAAGTTTTATTATTATTTATTATTATTATTATTATTATTATTATTATTAAAAGGTCACATACTGTTAGCTGCATAGTGGTAGGAGCAGGGTCCCCCAGCAGCACAGAGTATTTCAGTGGAGGAGTGTGTTGATCTTGTTGAACGTCAGAAAAGGAGAGTGACATATTGGAAATAGCAAAAGCTATCAGACTTACAACTTCATAGCTAAGTGAGCAGGATTCCCCAGCAGCACAGAGTATTTAAGGAAAGGAGTGGGATGACATTGGAGAGGTTGCACAGAATGACCAGGGTCCCCCAGCAGCACAGAGTATTTCAGAAGAGATATGTGTTGTGTTTTTATCCCGCAGGACTCAAAGTCCTCATTCGTCTGGATACCCCCCTGTACATGAGCAGGTGTCATCCTCTCCCCAATCCCAGAGACAGGGGGACGCCTCAATCAACATTCACAATTTATATTAAGAAATCAAGTCTACGAGAGCCCTGAAATCACAGAGGGGGAAGGGGGATTGCAGCAAATCTTCATCTAATTAATCATTGTCATCACATCAGTCCCATTAAACAATCTCCCAATTACTGATGCAAAGTTCAGAAAACCAAAGCGAATGACAGGGAAGGTCGCGCTTTGAGTTCGGAGCCTTTCGGGGTTCGGGCTGGTTTGATGCCTCCTTGAGGCTTTCCCCATTTATTCTCTATGGTGGAGACGTCACTTTTCCATCTCAGATGAGAACATTAAATGTGACCTTTGAATACCCTACAATTAGACGCCTTTAATAAAAATCACTGCTAGAACGGTTGTGACAAGTGTCTTCTGCTCCGACACCAAGGAAGTCCCAGGTGAGAGGAGGAGGAGGAGGAGGAGGAGAAGGACGGGGACCCCTCATTAGTCACAGGCAGCCTCGTAATCAAGAACAGAAAATGATACAAAATTATCAAATGTTGCAATTCTAAGTCACAGAAAGGAATCGTCAGATGAAATCCATCCTACTTAAAGGGATTGTCCACTTTTAGGGATGAGCGAGTCTACTCGCTAGGACTCGTTACTCGGCGATTCTTAAGGGACTCGCTGGACTCGGGAATCGGCGAGTCTTTTAGCGAATACTCGCTCAGTAACGAGTCCAAATCCGGCGAGTCGGTTTGCGGCAGGCGGGCTGCTTCGCGGCTGGAGGAGGTAAGGTCAGCTTTGATAGCCCCCCCCCCGCTTTTCAAGGCCGCCGGGTCCAACAGCACCCCCCCCCCCCCCCCGGTTCTCAAGGCTGCCTGGACCCGACAGCACCCCCCCCCAACCCACCCCCCCCCGGTTCTCAAGGCTGCCTGGACCCGACAGCAGCCCCCACCCCCACCCCCCCCGGTTCTCAAGGCTGCCTGGACCCGACAGCACCCCCCCCCCCCCCCCCCCCGGTTCTCAAGGCTGCCTGGACCTGCCACCCAGGGGAAGAGGCTCCAGCCAGCCCCTGAGTCCAATGCTCCGAATCCTAGCGAGTCTGCGATTCCGAGTCCTGTATTATCTATTCGGGACTCGCGAATCCATATTCCCTATTCTTTAACATTGGACTCGCTAGACTCGCCACGAGTACCGAGTCCTGGGCTCGGACTCGTGCGGGTCTAGCGATTCCGAGTAATTTAGGACTCGCTCATCCCTATCCACTTTTCATTAGGTAAAGTTCATACACAGGGGCCAGGACCCCCTCAGTATTGTACGTCCTTCACAGATCTCACATCCATAACAACAATCCACTCACACAATATTCTGCTTTATTACACTAAAAAAAGTCTTACAAATCTTTATATTAATCAGAGCTCCCTTGTCTCTGCAGTGTGTGTGTGTGTGGGGGGGGGGGGTCTGTGTCTCTGCAGTAAGCAGGGGAGGGTCTTTGTCTCTACAGTAAGTGGGGGAGGGTCTTTTTCTCAGCAGTAAGTGGGGGTGGGTGTATGCTTGTAGTAAGTGTGGGCGGGTTTTTGCTTCTACAGTAAGCAGGGGTGGATCTGTTTCTCTATAGTAAGTGGGGGAGGGTCTTTGTTCCTCTACAGTAAGTGGGGGTGGGTCTTTGTCTCTACAGTAAGTGGGGAAGGGTCTGTCTCTCTATAGTAAGTGGGGGAGGGTCTGTGTCTCTGCAGTAAGTGGGGAAGGGTCTTTATCTCTACAGTAAGTGGGGAAGGGTCTGTCTCTCTGCAGTAAGTGGGGGAGGGTCTGTGTCTCTGCAGTAAGTGGGGAAGGGTCTTTGTCTCTACAGTAAGCAGGGGCGGATCTTTTTCTCTATACTAAGTGAGGGTAAGTCTTTGTCTCTCTACAGTAAGTGGGGGTGAGTCTTTGTCTCTCTACAGTAAGTGGGGGTGAGTCTTTGTCTCTCTACAGTAAGTGGGGGTGAGTCTTTGTCTCTCTACAGTAAGTGGGGGTGGGTCTTTGTCACTACAGTAAGTGGGAGGGTCTTTATCTCTCTACTAGCTGTGAGCCCGATTCTAAAGAATCGGGAGTCTAGAATCTGTATATAATATTTTTAAGAGTTGTAAATAATAGACTTAAACACCAGGCGGGGGAGCAAGAACAGCGGGGGTGAGGATGGAGCGAGCAGGGCAGGATGGAGCGAGCGGGGCAGGATGGAGCAAGCGGGGCAGGATGGAGCGAGCGGGGCAGGATGGTGGGTGGCGCGGCAGGATGGAAGCGGAGGGGCAGGATGGAGGCGGAGGGGCAGGATGGAGCCAGAAGGGCAGGATGGAAGTGAGTGGCGCAGGATGGACCGAGCGAGGCAGGATGGCGAAGGCGGGGCAGGATGGAGCCGGAGGGGCAGGATGGAGCCGGAGGGGCAGGATGGAGGTGAGTGGTGCAGGATGGACCGAGCGAGGCAGGATGGCGAAGGCGGGGCAGGATGGAGCCGGAGGGGCAGGATGGAGCTGGAGGGGCAGGATGGAGGTGAGTGGTGCAGGATGGACCGAGCGAGGCAGGATGGCGAAGGCGGGGCAGGATGGAGACGGCAGGGCAGGATGGTGGCGGGGGGGAGGATGGAGGTGGCGGGGCAGGATGGTGGTGGGGGTGCGGGATGGAGTTGGGGGGGCAGGATGGTGTCGGGGGGGCAGGATGGATCCGGGGGGGCAGGATGGAGGCGCTCCTCCAGACCCCCTTCGCTCCCCGCGGCCGCCGTCCCTCTGGGCCTCCACTCTGTGCGGCCCCCCTCCCTCTGGGCCAGCACCCCCCCACTCCCCACCGGAACTTCATGGTGATAATAAAAAAAAAAAAACCTCAGTGAGGATACTTACCCTCCGGCGCCTCGCTCCAGCTGTCTTGTAGCTTCCAGGACAGGACCTGTCGTTGGCTGGGAAACCGATGAGCTTGGGGTGAGTGGGCAAAGCGGGGGTGAGTGGGCAGAGTCATTGGGCAGAGCAGGGGTCAGTGGGCATAATCAGTAGTCAGAGCAGGGTGAGTAGGCAGAGCTGGGGTCTGTGGGCAGAGCTGAGGTGAGTGGGCAGAGTGGGGGGTCAATGGGCAGAGTGGGGGGTCAGTGAGCAGGATTGGGGGGTCAGTGGGCAGAGCAGGGTGAGAGCGGGGGTCAGTGGTCAGAGCAGGGTTAGTGGGCAGAGTGATTGGGCAGAGCAGGGGTCAGTAGGCACAGCAGGGGTTAGTGTGAAAAATTAGTGGGCAGAGCAGGGGTGAGTGGGCAGAGCAGGGGTGAGTGGGCAGAGTGAGTGAGCAGAGCAGGGGTCAGCGGGCAGAGCGGGGGTGACTGGGCAGAGCAGGGTTTAGTGGGCAGAGCATGGTCAGTGGGCCGAGCAGGGTGAGTGTGAGGGTGAGTGGGCAGAGCAGGGTCAGTGGGCAGTGTGAGGGGTCAGTGGGCCGAGCAGGGTCAGTGGGCAGAGTATGGTCAGTGGGCAGAGTGGGGGTGAGTGGGCAGAGAGGGGGTCAGGGAGCAGAGAGGGGGTGAGTGGGCAGAGAGTGGGGTGAGTGGGCAGAGCAGGATGAGTGGGCAGAGCAGGGTCAGTGGGCAGAGTGTGGGTGAGGGGGCAGAGAGGGGGTCAGGGGGAAGAGTTGGGGGGTCAGTGGGCAGAGTGGGGGTCAGTGGGCAGAGTGGGGGTTAGTGGTCTGATTGGGGGTCAGTGGTCAGAGTGGGGGTCAGGGGCAGAGTGGGGGTCAGTGGGCAGAGTGGGGGTGAGGGGGCAGAGAGGGGGTCAGGGGGAAGAGTTGGGGGGTCAGGGGGAAGAGTTGGGGGGTCAGGGGGCAGAGTTGGGGGGTCAGGGGGCAGAGTGGGGGTGAGGGGGCAGAGTGGGGGTGAGGAGGCAGAGTGGGGGTGAGGGGGCAGAGAGGGGGTCAGGGAAAAGAGTTGGGGGGTCAGGGGGCAGAGTGGGAGTCAGTGGTCAGAGTGGGGGTCAGTGGGCAGAGTGGTGGTCAGTGGGCAGAGTGGGGGTGAGGGGGTTGAGAGGGGGTCAGGGGGAAAGGTAGGGGGGTGAGTGGTCAGAGTGGGGGTCAGGGCAGAGTGGGGGTCAGTGGGCAGAGTGGGGGTCAGTGGGCAGAGTGGGGGGTGAGGGGGCAGAGAGGGGGTCAGGGGAAAGAGTTGGGGGGTCAGGTGCAGAGTGGGGGTGAGGGGGAAGAGTGGGGGTGAGGGGCAGAGTGGGGGTGAGGGCCAGAGTGGGGGTGAGGGGGCAGCGTGGGGGTGAGGGGGCAGAGTGGGGGTGAGGGGCAGAGTGGGGGTGAGGGGGCAGAGAGGGGGTCAGGGGAAAGAGTTGGGGGGTCAGGGGCAGAGTGGGGGTCAGTGGTCACAGTGGGGGTCAGTGGTCAGAGTGGGGGTCAGTGGTCAGAGTGGGGGTGAGGGGGCAGAGAGGGGGTCAGGGGGAAGAGTAGGGGGGTGAGTGGTCAGAGTGGGGGTCAGGGGCAGAGTGGGGGTCAGTGGTCAGAGTGGGGGTGAGGGGCAGAGTGGGGGTGAGGGGGAAGAGTAGGGGGATGAGTGGTCAGAGTGGGGGTGAGTGGTCAGAGCAGGGTCAGGGGCAGAGTGGGGGTGAGGGGGCAGAGTTGGGGGGTCAGTGTGGGGGTGAGTGGGCAGAGCAGGGTCAGGGGCAGAGTGGGGGTCAGGGGGAAGAGTTGGGGGGTCAGTGGGCAGAGCGGGGGGTGAGGGAGCAGATCGTGGGTCAGTGTGCAGCGCAGGGGGATGAGTAGGCAGAGGAGGTTAGGTCGGGACAGGACCTTTGATGACGTCACGGTCATGTGAACTGTTACTCCGCCCATCATCGTGACATCATCAGAGGTCCTGAAGCCCCATGAATAGAGATCGCGACTGGCTGGATGGAGCTGCGGTAAGAGTCGGGGGGTGACCGGAGAGTGGGGGGGTCTGTGCTGAGTCGGGGGGGTGACCGGAGAGTGGGGGGTGTCTGTGCTGAGTCGGGGGGGTGACCCGAGAGTGGGGGGTCTGTGCTGAGTCGGGGGGGTGACCGGAGAGTGGGGGGGTCTGTGCTGAGTCGGGGGGGGTGACCGGAGAGTGGGGGGGTCTGTGCTGAGTCGGGGTATGACCCGAGAGTGGGGGGTCTGTGCTGAGTCGGGGGGGTGACCCGAGAGTGGGGGGGTCTGTGCTGAGTCGGGGGGTGACGACGAGAGTGGGGGGGTCTGTGCTGAGTCGGGGGGTGACCGGAGAGTGGGGGGGTCTGTGCTGAGTCGGGGGGTGACCGGAGAGTGGGGGGGTCTGTGCTGAGTCGGGGTATGACCGGAGAGTGGGGGGGTCTGTGCTGAGTCGGGGGGTGACCGGAGAGTGGGGGGGTCTGTGCTGAGTCGGGGGGTGACCGGAGAGTGGGGGGGTCTGTGCTGAGTCGGGGTATGACCCGAGAGTGGGGGATTCTGTGCTGAGTCGGGGTATGACCCGAGAGTGGGGGGGTCTGTGCTGAGTCGGGGTATGACCGGAGAGTGGGGGGGTCTGTGCTGAGTCGGGGTATGACCGGAGAGAGTGGGGGGGTCTGTGCTGAGTCGGGGGGTGACCGGAGAGTGGGGGGGTCTGTGCTGAGTCGGGGGGTGACCGGAGAGTGGGGGGGTCTGTGCTGAGTCGGGGGTGACCGGAGAGTGGGGGGTCTGTGCAGTGGGGGTCTGTGCTGAGCGGGGGGTGACCGAGAGTGGGGGGGTCTGTGCTGACAGGCGGGGGGTGACCCGAGAGTGGGGGGGGGTGACCGGAGAGTGGAGGGGGCTATGGTGACAGGCAGGGGGTGATGGGGCAGCGGGCGGGGGGAAGTGTTGTGACAGGCGGGGGGTGAGCGGGCAGGAGGAGCTTCACTATATCTTATCCTCTTATATATACTTGCCGTAGCGCACTTCCGTTTGGCAGCCACGTCCACGACGACGGAAGTAGCGCCGAATATGACGGAAGTGAGCTACGGCAATTATATATAAGATAGTAAGTGGGGGAGGGTCTTTATCTCTCTATAGTAAGTGGGGGAGGGTCTTTATCTCTACAGTAAGTGGGGTGAGTCTTTGTCTCTACAGAAGGCAGGGGCGGGTCTTTGTCTCTGCAGTCAGTGTGGGCAGGTCTTTTTCTCTACTGTAAGCAGGGGCTGGTCTTTGTCTCTGCAGTAAGCAGGGGCGGGTCTGTTTCTCTATAGTAAGCGGGGATAGGTCTTTGTCTCTACAGGAAGTGGAGCGGATCTTACGTCCACATGTGAATGATATGAAGTGCTATGGAGGAGACCCAGGAGGACCTCACTGCTGACACAGAAACAGAAGAAAGACCAAATCTACGTGAGGAACCAAAATCCTCCCAGGAAAGTGTCTTCTGGACAATGTGACAAGATAAAACTTTTTGGTAAAGTGAATCATTCTACTGTTTGCTGAAAACAGCATGAGGCCAAAGCGCACAGGACCTACAGTCACATATGGAGGAGGGCAGAGGAAAGAGCACAGGACCTACAGTCACATATGGAGGAGGGCAGAGGAAAGAGCACAGGACCTACAGTCACATATGGAGGAGGGCAGAGAAAAGAGCACATGACCTACAATCACATATGGAGGAGGGCAGAGAAAAGAGCACAGGACCTACAGTCACATATGGGGGAGAGCTGAGGAAAGAGCACAGGACCTACAGTCACATATGGGGGAGGGCAGAGAAAGGAGCACAGGACCTACAGTCACATATGGGGGAGGCCAGAGAAAAGAGCACAGGACCTACAGTCATATATGGAGGAGGGCAGAGGAAAGAGCACAGGACCTACAGTCACATATGGAGGAGGACAGAGGAAAGAGCACAGGACCTACAGTCACATATGGAGGAGGGCAGAGAAAAGAGCACAGGACCTACAGTCACATATGGGGGAGAGCTGAGGAAAGAGCACAGGACCTACAGTCACATATGGAGGAGGGCAGAGGAAAGAGCACAGGAACTACAGTCACATATAGAGGAGGTCAGAGAAAAGAGCACAGGACCTACAGTCACATATGGGTGAGGGCAGAGAAAAGAGCACAGGACCTACAGTCACATATGGAGGAGGGCAGAGAAAAGAGCACAGGACCTACAGTCACATATGGGGGAGGGAAGAGAAAAGATGTGACGACCATCCACCGTGAGGCCGAGCTGCTGGTAGGCAGCACCCCGAGAAACCCCGAGACCCTTAACCCCTATACAGGGATCTGGAATTATAGCGGAGCCCAGGGGGTAGCTGCCTATATGAGCAACAGAGCCGGGGAGGTCGCCAGGGGAAAATCAAGACCCGAAAAACGAAGTCAGAAGTCCGAGTCAAAACCGAGAGGGCAGCGAAGGTACAAAATCGTCAGGCAGTAGCAGAGTCAAAAATCCAGGCAAGGTCAGACACGAAACTAAACACACACTATCACTGGGGAACCAAAACTATATCTGGCGGCCTGCAAGCCAGGCTCCAATGTACTTGAAGGGCGTGGCTACCTCCCATAGGCTGGAGCTCACAACCTGATGACCTCATCCGGACCGCCCCTAGATCCAGGCCAGATGGAGATGCACGACTGGCTCCACCCACGCCTCCTCTGACAGAAGAACGCAGGCTGCGCCTAACGGACACCTCTGCAGGGCCCTTTCCTCTGTGACCAACACCACCCAGAGGGGAAACACAGTGGCGCTCAGCGACAGAGGCAGACGTCGCGGGAGCAGTTCCATATGAGGACAAGGCCCTCCTATCACCGGCGCCACCAGCCGAAGGAATCCGGCTCCTCCCAGCGGCTGAGGCAGGAACACCAGCCACCGAGTCCAATGGCGATGTGACAAAAGAGCACAGAACCTACAGTCACGTATGGTGGAAGTCAGAGAAAAGAGCACAGGACCTACAGTCACATATGGGGGAGGTCAGGGAAAAGAGCACAGGACCAACAGTCACATGTGGGAGGTAAGAGAAAAGAGCACAGGACCTACAGTCGCATATGGGGAGGTCAGGGAAAAGAGCACAGAACCTACAGTCACATATGGAGGAGGTTACAGAAAAGAGCACAGGACCTACAGTCACATATGGTGGAGGGAAGAGAAAAGAGCACAGGACCTACAGTCACATATGGTGGAGGGAAGAGAAAAGAGCACAGGACCTACAGTCACATATGGGGAGGTCAGAGGAAAGAGCACAGGACCTACAGTTACATATGGGGGAGGTCAGAGAGAAGAGCACATGACCTACAGTCACATATAGGGGAGGTCAGAGAAAAGAGCACAGGACCTACAGTCACATATGGGGGAGGTCAGAGAAAAGAGCAAAGGACCTACAGTCACATATGGGGGAGGTCAGAGAAAAGAGCACAGGACCTACAGTCACATATGGGGGAGGTCAGGGAAAAGAGCACAGGACCAACAGTCACATGTGGGAGGTAAGAGAAAAGAGCACAGGACCTACAGTCGCATATGGGGAGGTCAGGGAAAAGAGCACAGAACCTACAGTCACATATGGAGGAGGTTACAGAAAAGAGCACAGGACCTACAGTCACATATGGTGGAGGGAAGAGAAAAGAGCACAGGACCTACAGTCACATATGGTGGAGGGAAGAGAAAAGAGCACAGGACCTACAGTCACATATGGGGAGGTCAGAGGAAAGAGCACAGGACCTACAGTTACATATGGGGGAGGTCAGAGAGAAGAGCACATGACCTACAGTCACATATAGGGGAGGTCAGAGAAAAGAGCACAGGACCTACAGTCACATATGGGGGAGGTCAGAGAAAAGAGCAAAGGACCTACAGTCACATATGGGGGAGGTAATAGAAAAGAGCATAAGACCTACAGTCACATATGGGGGAGGACAGAGAAAAGAGCACAGGACCTACAGTCACATATGGTGGAGGGAAGAGAAAAGAGCACAGGAACTACAGTCACATATGGGGGAGGTCAGAGAAAAGAGAAAAGGACCTACAGTCACATATGGGGGAGGTCATAGAAAAGAGCATAGGACCTACAGTCACATATGGGGGAAGTCAGAGAAAAGAGCACAGGACCTACAGTCACATATGGTGGAGGAAAGAGAAAAGAGCACAGGACCTACAGTCACATATGGGGTGGTCAGAGAAATGCGCACAGGACCTACAGTCACATATGGGGGAGGTCAGAGAAAAGAGCACAGGACCTACAGTCACATATGGGGAGGTCAGAGAAAAGAGCACAGGACCTACAGTCACATATAGGGAGGTCAGAGAAAAGAGCACAGGACCAACAGTCACATATGGGGAGGTCAGAGAAAGAAGCACAGGACCTACAGTCACATATAGGGAGGTCAGAGAAAAGAGCACAGGACCTACAGTCAATATGGCGAGGTCAGAGAAAAGAGCACAGCACCTACAGTCACATATGGGGAGGTCAGAGAAAAGAGCACAGGACCTACAGTCACATATGGGGTGGTCAGAGAAAATGCGCACAGGACCTACAGTCACATATGGGGAGGTCAGAGAAAAGAGCACAGGACCTACAGTCACATATGGGGAGGTCAGAGAAAAGAGCACAGGACCTACAGTCACATATGGGGGTAGAGTCAAGAGAAAGAACGCACAGGACAAACAGCCCACATATATGGGGAGGTCAGAGAAAAGAGCACAGGACCTACAGTCACATATAGGGAGGTCAGAGAAAAAGAGCACAGGACCTACAGTCGCATATGGCGAGGTCAGAGAAAAGAGCACAGGCACCTACAGTCACATATGGGGAGGTCAGAGAAAAGAGCACAGGACCTACAGTCACATATGGGGGAGGTCAGAGAAAAGAGCACAGGACCTACAGTCACATATGGGAGGTCAGAGAAAAGAGCACAGGACCTACAGTCACATATGGGGAGGACAGAGAAAAAGCACAGGACCTACAGTCACATATGGGGGAGGCAGAGAAAAGAGCACAGGACCTACAGTCACGTATGGGGGAGGGCAGAGAAAAGAGCACCGGACCTACAGTCACATATGGGGGAGGTCAGAGAAAGAACACAGGACCTACAGTCACATATGGGGGAGGTCATAGAAAAGAGCACTAGGACCTACAGTCACATATGGGGGAAGTCAGAGAAAAGAGCACAGGACCTACAGTCACATATGCGGGAGGTCAGAGAAAAGAGCACAGGACCTACAATCGCATATGGGGAGGTCAGGGAAAAGAGCACAGGACCTACAGTCACATATGGGGGAGGACAGAGAAAAGAGCACAGGACCTTCAGTCACATATGGGGAGGTCAGAGAAAAGAGCACAGGACCTACAGTCACATATAGGGGAGGTCAGGAAAAGAGCACAGGACCTACAGTCACGTATGGGGGAGGTCAGAGAAAAGAGTACAGGATCTGGAGTCACATATGGGGGAGGTCAGGAAAAGAGCACAGGACCTACAGTCACATATGGGGAGGTCAGAGAAAGAGCACAGGACCTACAGTCACATATGGGGGAGGTCAATAGAAAAGAGGCATAGGACCTACAGTCACATATGGGGGAAGGTCAGGAGAAAAGAGCACAGGACCTACAGTCACATAATGGGGAGGTCAGAGAAAAGAGCACAGGACCTACAGTCGCATATGGGGGAGGTCAGAGAAAAGAGCACAGGACCTACAGTCACATATGGGGGAGGTCAGAGAAAAGAGCACAGGACCTACAGTCACGTATGGGGAGGTCAGAGAAAAGAGCACAGGATCGGAGTCACATATGGGGGAGGTCAGGAAAAAGAGCACAGGACCTACAGTCACATATGGGTGAGGTCAGAGAAAAGAGCACAGGACTACAGTCACATATGGGGAGGTCAGAGAAAAGAGCACAGGACCTACAGTCACGTATGGGGGAGGTCAGAGAAAAGAGCACAGGATCTGGAGTCACATATGAGGGAGGTCAGAGAAAAGGAGCCACAGGGACACTACAGACACATATGGGGGAGGTCAGAGAAAAGAGCAGAGGACCTATACAGGTCCATCATATGGGGGAGGGGAGAGAAAAGAGCACAGGACCTACAGTCACATATGGGGGAGGTCAGAGAGAAGAGCACAGGACCTACAGTCACATATGGGGGAGGACAGAGAAAAGAGCACAGGACCTGCATTCACATATGGGGGAGGTCAGAGCAAAGAGCAGAGGACCTACAGTCACATATGGGGGAGGTCAGAGATAAGAGCACAGGACTTACAGTCACATATGGGGGAGGTCAGAGAAAAGAGCACAAGACCTACAGTCACATATGGGGGAGGTCAGAGATGTTTTGGGTGTTTTTCTGGCTCTGGGGGTCCTGACTGTGTAGAAGACATCATGAAATCTAGGTGACAATGTAGATCCAGTGTCAGAAAGCTGGGGGCGTCCTAGGTCAGGGGTCTCCAGCAGGACAATGACCCCAAACATCAAGAAGCCCCAGAAATGGAGGAAACAAAGCGCTGGAGAGATCTGAAGAGGCCGCAATCACCGGATCTAAATCCCATAGATCACCTGTGAAGAGATCTGAAAATTGGGAGAAGACGAGAGACCGGGAGCAGATTATAAAGAAGAGGAGAAACTCCAGGAGGAGAAGCTTGTGGAGGTTATAGAGGAGACTGAGGGCAGGATTATTACACAGGGGGACAACTATGAAGGTGAGGGGGAGAACAATTGTGTCCGGGACATTTTGGGGTTTTGTGAGAAATTTTGTCCAATTTACCTTTGTTTTACCTTTTTTTTTGTGTTGTTCAAAATCATACAAAGGAAATAATCCTGTGTGTAACAGAATGTGTGTATGGGCCACGTCACACACACAGATATCTGTGCAGAGATTGTTGGCAGATCTCTGGTTGCAGTGAAATCATGGACACATTGTTACATTTGTACACAGCCACAAAATAGAACAATGTGTCCATGATTTCACTGCAACCAGAGATCTGCCAACAATCTCTGCACAGATATCTGTGTGTGTGATGTGGCCCTAACTAATATGTTTCTAGGGGAAAAGCTTTATATTCTGGAGCAATGTCAAGGAGCCGTCACTTTTGGTGCTGATGATATAAGGAAAGTCTCAGCCTCAGCTGTGTCAGTGATAATGGGGCTTCATATACAGGAGCGCTGCACACTCCTCCAGTCACTACAAGAACCAAACACAGAAGGGAAGAAGCACAATGAAGATGTATGTGTGCGCGAGCTGCACCCGTCACATCCGATCAGACGCCCATAACACAATGTGACTGATCGAATGCACAGGGAACCATGCAGTCACATGAGCCAGATGGAGCGGCCCGAGCACCGGGCGCAGCCAGGACAACGGATTGCACCAGCGCTGTCCACAGAGGACCGGACATGGGCATTACAGGCTCTGCAACGGCCGCTCAGTGAGAGTGGAGCATGACGTTCTAGACATTCATCTTAAAATGAATGGATGGGTGGAAGGATAGATATTAGGCAGCCGTCACACGCTGCAATATCGTGCCCGATATCGTTTAAGTGATCTGCTTTTTTGATCGCTTAAGCGATATCGTTTGTGCGTCGCTGCGTGTAATCAAGCTATTTTACAATGTAAAATCGCTTGATCGTTAGATCACAGATTTGTGAGCCGGAGCTCATATCAAGCGATAAACGCTTGATCAATCTGCTTCATCGTGGTGTGTAACACCACGATGAACGATCTCCCAGCGGCAGAGCCTATGCTGGGAGATGGTAACTATGGTACACGTCGGGTAACTAAGCGACGCGCGGCGCCTAGTAACCCGATGTGTACCATAGTAACCAGCGAGATCGCGGCTCCACATCGCTGGTGAGTCTGTCTGTGTGACATCTCACCAACGATGTGAGCGATATCGTTAGCGATATTGAACCGTGTGACGGCCGCCTTAGATAGATAATATAGGGCCACGTCACACACAGATAATTGTGCAGATTGTTCGCAGATCTCTGATTGCAGTGAAATCATGGACACATTGTTCTATCTTGTGGCTGTGTACAAATGTAACAATGTGTCCATGATTTCACTGCAACCAGTGATTTTTGACCAATATCTGAACAATTATCTGTGTGTGTGACGTGGCCCATAGATAGAGTAGAAAGAAAGAAAGAAGGATGGATGCATGCCTTTTAGATCAAGAGATAGATGTATGCATAAACGAAAGGTAGCTAGGTAGGAAGGAAGGATGGATGGATGGATGTATAGATGGATGGATGGATGTATGTATGGATGGATGGATGTATAGATGGATGGATAAATGGATGGATGGATGGATGGAGAGAAGGATGGATGATGGACATTAGATAAAAAGATGGATGGAAAGAAAGGAAGGAATGGAGAGAGGGAGAAAGAGAGGGGGGAAGGAAGGATGGATGGATGTTAGCGCCCCGCTAGTCAGCGCGCTACAAAAGGGTACTGCACCCCTAACAGAAGGTGCAGTATGCTTTGTCCTGGTAGTGTCTGGCCCACAAGGGTCTGAGGTACTCAGGTCTCGGGCGGTCTGGTGCAGGGATGTCACGAGTGGTTGGTGCCTGAGCCTGTGCCTTTGGAGACAATAAAAAGGGGAATATTTACAGGGATGATAGTTTATAGAAGTCGTGACGCCACCTGTGGATCCGGTGATGGCACGGGCACTGCTGGAACCTCCGGGGTGATGGGCGGCAGCAAGGTGTTGTGGCTCCCTACAGGTAGAGTGGGGTCCCTGGGGCTGTCAGGTTATGATGGTGGAATAGGGTAGCATGGTAGGAATGGGGCAGCGTAGTCGTTGTGGTGTGGGACAGGTTGGAGAATGGACACACACACAATAAAGTCTTTTTCTGTACCTTTTACTGATGGTTCTCCAGGTACACTCTCCGGGTTGAAGGGTGCACTCTGGGATTTCCACAGCAAGTGGGCTATAGGCCTCCTTGTCCTGCTCCCTTGTCCTGAAGTCCCGTGTGTGTGGAACCAGGCCAGACCTCTCTTCTCTCTCACACCCGTGTTGCTGCACTGAGGGCCCTCACTTGGCTACCGCGATCTCTACCAACCGCCCTACACCAAGACCGGTCTCCACCAGAAGCACTACACTGGGTTGGGCTCCTCTAGAGAGAGAGGTGTCCCATATCACCCTACAGGCCTAGTCCAAGAAGCGGGATTGTGCAGGGCAGCGCATGGAGGAAGGAGAGCGCAGAGGTAGGACAGAGCGAATATAGAGAAGGAACACCACCAGATCTTCAGAGGGACATTGCCTACTGCCAGGACCACCTGGTCCACTACCCTAGCTGTAACAACTGTATACCTTGTTAACCTGCTGATTACCGGAGTAAAGTACCCATGCAGAGTGAGCAGCGTGTCTGTGTTCTTTGCTGATGAACTGTAATTTACCTGCACCGCACCACAGAGACCGCGTAGCCCCATTCCATCCGCACTACCCTATTCCACCATTGTTACCTTACAGGCCCGGGGATCCCGCTCTTCCTGTAGAGAGCCACAACACCTTGCTGCCGCCCATCACCCCAGAGACCCCAGCAGCGCCACTGCCATCACCGGACCTACAGGTGGCGTCACAAACATCATACTCTTTATTATTTTTCATTTTCTTCTTTTAATTGTCACCGCAAGGGCACAGGCTCGGGCACCGACCACCCGTGACATCCCTGCACCCGACCGCCCGAGATCCGAGTACCCAGACCCTTGTGGGCCAATTAGATAGGTGGATGAATGGATTGAAAGATGGATGGAAGGAAGGATTGATTGATGGATCAATGGATAGAGAGATGAATGGAAGGAAAGAAGGATGAAAGCATGGATGGAAGTATAATGGACATTAGATAAATAGATGAAGGGATGGATGATTGGATGGATGGCCGGATGGAAGGCCGGATGGACAGATGGGTGGGTGTAAAGAAGGAAGAAAGGAAAGATGGAAATGTTACAACTTTCGATCTTCTATTGGCATTCTGTGCGTCTTGCCCCTTGTCAGCATGGTGTCCACTGCTTCTCATTTGTTCATGTGATCCTCCTTTCTGCCTTTGTAATCCTCAGCCTACCATCTAGCCATGCTCAAGTATTCAGTGTGAATTCCTGGCTCCCTGTTGCTTTACCAGTCTGATCCACTCCAGCTTCTCCCGCAACTGCCATTGGACTCCAGCAATCTCACCTGCCTCCAGCTTCTCTCTTGATTGTTTAGTTCCCTGACTCAGCTTCTGTTTCCCCAAGCCCAGTGTCATGTAATCCTTATGTGCCCTGCCAGCACTTACTATACTATTGTTTATTGTGCAGATGCAGCTCTCTGGACATTCAGGACTCTTTAAAAGCTGCACTGCACTAATAAGTATTGGACTTGTTTTTCTGTGGATTCCCATTCCCAGGCCTCTGGGTGTTTATTATTCTTGGATTGTGTTTTTTTCCATCATTCTTTTCCTTGTGAGAATTATTAGAGACTTTCTTATTTGTGTTGTCATGCTAGAACTATTTCTAAAGACTTTCAGTTATTATGTTTGATGAACTTACTCATTTGTTTCACTTCACATTATATCTGCCACCTGTGATATATATAGACAGATGGTTCACCTTTAAATTTGGTTTCAGTCTGTCTGTGCTCCCATCTGCTAATGGATCCCTGAGTAATCCTACAGCACATTACAGGATGGTTGGATAGGTGAGTGGATGGATGGATGAATGCATTGGTGGGTGGGTGGGTGGATGGATGGAAGGAGGTATGGATGGATAGGTGGATGGATGGATGAATGAATGAATGAATGAATGGATGGATGAATGGATAGATTGGCGGATGGATGGATGAATGAATGGATGGATGGATAGGTGGGTGAATAGATGGATGATAGCATGGATGGATGGATATATGGATGGGTGGATGCATAGATGGATGGATGAATGGATAGCTATATGGATGGATGGATATATGGATGGGTGGATGGATAGATGGATGGATGGATGGATGGATGAATGGATAGCTATATGGATGGATGGACATATGGATGGGTGGATGGATAGATGGATGGATGGATATATGGATGGATGGTTGGATGAATGAATGAATGAATGAATGGGTGGATGGATGAATGGATAGATGGGCGGATGGATGGATGGATGGATGAATGGATGGATGGATGGATGGATGGATGAATAGGTGGGTGAATAGATGGATGATAGCATGGATGGATGGATGGATATATGGATGGGTGGATGCATAGCTGGATGGATGAATGGATAGCTATATGGATGGATGGACATATGGATGGGTGGATGGATAGATGGATGGATATATGGATGGATGGATAGGTGGGTGAATGGATGGATGAATGGATGGATAGGTGGGTGAATGGATGGATGTTAGCATGGATGGATGGATGGATGGATGGATGGGTGGATGGATAGGTGGGTGAATGGATGGATGAATGAATGGATGGATGGATAGGTGGGTGAATGGATAGATGTTAGCATGATGGATGGACAGATGGATGGATGGATATATGGATGGGTGGATGCATGGATGGATCAATGGATAGCTATATGGATGGATGGATATATGGATGGGTAGATGGATGGATGGATATATGGATGGGTGGATGGATAGATGGATATGTGGATGGTTGGATTGAATGATGGATGGATGGAGACATTGTATTTTTCTAAGGTGATTTCCTCTTTGTATTACAATCTGGTTTACATTAGAAGCAGTTTTTGTCATCTTTATGCTTTTAGCTGGCAGACTTGTCTTCATCTCCATCCTCCATCATGGGGAGATATGGCCGCCCCCTCACAAATTGCCGACCATCCAGAAATGTCTGTAGCGGCGCTTTTTTTCTTGTCCATTTAAAAACAATCATGCGTCCATGACTTCTTCATCTCCAGATCGCGGTACGGATGGTTTTCTTGGCGTTCTTCTCATCTTTGCAGGGGCTGATGCTGCTGATGTCTTCATATCGGCTCTCGCTGTAGGTTTTCCTATTGTAGACTTCTGATTATTTGGGATATAAGTTGGTTTTGGGATTGTTCTTCTTCACTCCTGACCTCACTGACTGCTCTACAGGATATAATTGGTGCATTATAGGACGGTGGATCAGATCTTAGAGGACGTTACCGTTAACCCCAATATTCCCATTGTGTTCAAATATTCGGTGACCCCATGACCCCCAGGCGATGAGGCGCCCCTGTCCACTGTCCCCCGCCTTCACAGCCTCTTTCTGACGACTCGTCTTCCCCCTGCGGCTCTGCGTGTGTTACCCCCTTTGGAGCTTGGTACAAACCAATGTAGCAAAATATGACATATAAAGAGAAGAAATAACACAAACAACCCAACGCCGCATCTCTGAATGCCATCAGCTCTGACTCCACTTGGCCGAGCATCAAGAACTGGTGACAGAAATCTAATGGGAATTTCCAGATACAGAGGTGAAGCTCTGCAGGCCGAAAATAGACACAAGTTATGAACGCAACGATGCAACTTCACCCTCAGGCGAAACACTGTCACATGGTGCGAGGATGAAGACTTATCATCATCAGTAAACTGGGGTAATCCGCATCACAGAGAGAGGATCGGAAATGTATCCGTACAATACACACAGATCAATGAACAAGCAATCATTTCTTTCTCAACTTGTAGCAATAACATTGCCATTACTGCATTCAATATTTCTAAATTGTCAAAATATTAATCCAAATTCTGTGCCGATTAACCACTATCACCACTAGGGGAGCTCCCTCTATACAGAGATACATGATAAGATTCTGTCTGCAGCCACCACTAGGGGAGCTCCCTGTATACAGAGATACAAGATAAGATTCTGTCTGCAGTCACCACTGGGGGAGCTCCCTGTATAAAGAAATACATGATAAGATTCTGTCTGCAGTCACCACTAGGGAGATCTCCCTGTATACAGAGATACATGATAAGATTCTGTCTGCAGTCACCACTAGGGGAGCTCCCATATACAGAGATACATGATAAGATTCTGTCTGCAGCCACCACTAGGGGGAGCTCCCTGTATACAAAGATACATGATAAGATCCTGTCTGCAGTCACCACTAGGGGGAGCTCCCTGTGTACAGAGATACATGATAAGATCCTGTCTGCAGTCACCACTAGGGGAGCTCCCTGTATACAGAGATACATGATAAGATTCTGTGTGCAGCCACCACTAGGGGGAGCTCCCTGTATACAGAGATACAAGATAAGATTCTGTCTGCTGTCACCACTAGGAGGAGCTCCCTGTATACAGAGATACATGATAAGATCCTGTCTGCAGTCACCACTAGGGGGAGCTCCCTGTATACAGAGATACATGATAAGATTCTGTCTGCAGTCACCACTAGGGGGAGCTCCCTGTATACAGAGATACATGATAAGATTGTGTCTGCAGTCACCACTAGGGGGAGCTCCCTGTATACAGATACATGATAAGATTCTGTATCCAGCCACCACTAGGGGGAGCTCCCTGTATACAGAGATACATGATAAGATCCTGTCTGCAGTCACCACTAGGGGAGCTCCCTCTATACAGAGATAAATGATAAGATTCTGTCTGCAGTCACCACTAGGGGAGCTCCCTGTATACAGAGATACATGATAGGATTCTGTCTGCAGTCACCACTAGGGGGAGCTCCATGTATACAGAGATACAAGATAAGATTCTGGTCTGCTAGTCACCACTAAGGGGAGCTCCCTGTATACAGAGATACATGATAAGATCTGTCTGCAGTCACCACTAGGAGGAGCTCCCTGTATACAGAGATACAAGATAAGATCTGTTGCAGTCACCACTAGGGGAGCTCCCTGTATACAGAGATACATGAAAGATCCTGTCTGCAGTCACCACTAGGGGGAGCTCCCTGTATACAGAATACATGATAAGATCTGTCTGCAGTCACCACTAGGGGAGCTCCCTGATACAGAATACAGAAAGATCTGTCTGCAGTACATAGGGGAGCTCCGTAACAAGATACAGAAAGACTGTTGCAGTCCCACTAGGGGAGTCCTGTTACAGAGTACAATAAGATCGTTGCAGTCACACTAGGGAGCCCCTGTATACAGAGACAGAAAGATCTGTCTGCAGTCACACTAGGGGAGCTCCTGTATACAGAGATAATGATAAGATCTGTCTGCAGTCACATAGGGGAGCTCCCGTAACAGAGATACATGATAAGATCGTCTGCAGTCCCACTAGGGGAGCCCCTGAACAGTATACAGAGATACATGATAAGATCCTGTCTGCAGTCACCACTAGGGGAGCTCCCTGTATACAGAGATACATGATAAGATCCTGTCTGCAGTCACCACTAGGGGAGCTCCCTGTATACAGAGATACATGATAAGATCCTGTCTGCAGTCACCACTAGGGGGAGCTCCCTGTATACAGAGATACATGATAAGATCCTGTCTGCAGTCACCACTAGGGGAGCTCCCTGTATACAGAGATACATGATAAGATTCCTGTCTGCAGTCACCACTAGGGGGAGCTCCCTGTATACAGAGATACAGATAAGATTCTGTCTGCAGTCACCACTAGGGGAGCTCCCTGTATACAGAGATACATGATAAGATCCTGTCTGCAGTCACCACTAGGGGAGCTCCCTGTATACAGAGATACATGATAAGATCCTGTCTGCAGTCACCACTAGGAGGGAGCTCCCTGTATACAGAGATACATGATAAGATTCCTGTCTGCAGTCACCACTAGGGGGAGCTCCCTGTATACAGAGATACATGATAAGATCCTGTCTGCAGTCACCACTAGGTGGGAGCTCCCTGTATACAGAGATACATGATAAGATCCTGTCTGCAGTCACACACTAGAGGGAGCTCCCTGTATACAGAGATACATGATAAGATTCTGTCTGCAGTCACCACTAGGGGGAGCTACCTGTATCAGAGATACATAAGATTCTGTCTGCAGTCACCACTAGGGGAGCTCCCTGTATACAGACATACATGATAAGATCCTGTCTGCAGTCACCACTAGGGGGAGCTCCCTGTATACAGAGATACATGATAAGATTCTGTCTGCAGTCACCACTAGCGGGAGCTCCCTGTATACAGAGATACATAATAAGATCCTGTCTGCAGCCACCACTAGGGGAAGCTCCCTGTATACAGAGATACATGATAAGGTCCTGTCTGCAGTCACCACTAGGGGGAGCTCCCTGTATACAGAGATACATGATAAGATTCTGTCTGCAGTCACCACTAGCGGGAGCTCCCTGTATACAGAGATACATGATAAGATTCTGTTTACAGCCACCACTAGGGGAGCTCCCTGTATACAGAGATACATGATAAGATTCTGTTTACAGCCACCACTAGGGGGAGCTCCCTATATCAATACGTTCAGTGTTTTTGTAGTGTTTTTCACTTATTCAAATGAATGGTAAAACCACATCATAAAGGGCAAAAACTTGCATATTGTATACATTTAGCACTTTCGTTTTTGCAAAATAAAACTCTGCTACAAATACTTTCAAAAAGCATGTTTTGCTGTGTTTTTTAGTTGCGTTTTTTGTGTGTAATTAGTCTATAGAACATGCTTAAATAAAGTTAGTTTCATTACAAAAACATTTCAGTCAAGAAAAATAAAATCAGTCGTGTGCAGGAGATTTCTGACATCTCGGAGCTTCTGCTGCTGCTGGAAAAAGCAGATTTTATTTTGCATAAAACTCATCAAAAATCACAGCAACAATGTTTAGAAGTGGGGCAGTGACACTGACTGTGGCACCGACTCTGACACTGACACTGACTCTGACATTGACGCTGACTCTGACACTGACACCGACTCTGACATTGACACTGACGCTGACCCTGACATTGACTCTGACACTGACTCTGCCATTGACTCTGATTCTGACATTGACTCTGACATTGACTCTGATCCTAACTCTGACATTGACTCTGACTCATAGACAATGTTTCAATTTTACACTTTTTTTTGTTATTGACTCTGATAATGACTCTGACACTGACATTGACTCTGACAATGACTCTGACATTGACTCTGACACTGACTCTGACACTGACTCTCTAACTCTGACTATGACTCTGACTCATAGACAATGCCACTGACTTTGACACTGACTCTGACATTGACTCTAACACTGACTCTGACACTGACTCTGACACTGACTCTCTAACTCTGACACTCTGACTATGACTCTGACTCATTGACACTGCCACTGACTTTGACACTGAGTCTAACTCTCTAACACTGACTCTCTGACACTAACTCTGACACTGACTCTGACTCACTGACTGGTATTATAATTCGATCCTGATGGACCATGTTCTTTCAATTTGCACTAACTGTACGATGAAATTGACCACAAATGATCAAATGATCATGATCATGGTTGCATTCCTGAGGAAAGAGCAAGGGTATGCACTGAAACGCGTAGAATAAAAGCACCATTACCCATTGAGCATTTGTGACCTGTTTCATCGTACAGTTAGTGCAGATTGAGGAAACACAGTCCATCAGGATCAAATTATAATACCACTGTGCACGTGGAGTGCGGGTCTTGCTGCAGCTCTATGTATATGCATATACTAGTTGTGAGCAGCAATATTTGTCATTTTTTGTAATATTTATAAAGACCCTACTGCACTATTGTTTCCTCATCTTTTTAGTTATTCTCTGACTCTGACTCTCTGACTCTGACACAGACTCTGACACTAACTGTGGTTCTCTGACACTGACTCCCTGACTCTGACTCACTTACACTGACTCACTAACTCACTGGCTTACTGACTCTGACACTGACTCCCTGACTCTGATCCACTGACACTGACTCTGACTCACTTACACTGACTCACTAACTCACTGGCTTACTAACTCTGACACTGACTCCCTGACTCTGACGCACTGACACTGACTCTGACTCACTTACGCTGACTCACTAACTCACTGGCTTACTGACTCTGACACTGACTCCCTGACTCTGATCCACTGACACTGACTCTGACTCACTTACACTGACTCACTAACTCACTGGCTTACTAACTCTGACACTGACTCCCTGACTCTGACGCACTGACACTGACTCTGACTCACTTACGCTGACTCACTAACTCACTGGCTTACTGACTGACACTGACTTTGACACTGACACATAGAGAGCCCTTCCCATAGTGGTGGTGCTCAGGGCACCTTATATAGTGTTCAGCTGTCAATTTAAAAGTCCACCGGCCCCATCAGCCCGCAGGGTGGAGAATAGCCTCATCTTCCACAAGGAAAAATAAACATATAAACTCGTATGTCCTTGATTTCTGCAGGATCCGTTTCTATAACATTGAAGTCTATGGAGAACAGATCCCATAACTGATCACTATTAATCCTCCGTTTGAAGCAAAAATCAGATCGTTTACAAATGAGAGAGAAACGGAGGATGAATAGTGATCTGTTACGGGATCCGTTCTCCATAGATTCCAATGTTACAGAAACGGATCCTGCAGAAATCAAGGAATAAAGTTGTGTTTGCAGAACGGATCGTGCAGGATCCGATGTAACGATGATCCCTGGATCAGTGATCTGCGCCTTATTGCACAATGAAGAAGCCATAAAACAATGGCAGAACGGAGCTTTTTAACCATTTCTCTCCACACGGAATTAGTTTTTCTTTAGTTTTCCAGGACTTTATATGGTAAAATTAATATTGTCATTAAAAAGAACAAATCATCTCATGTAGATGTAAAAATAAATAAAAAGAAAAGTGCAATAAAAATAAATATCCGGGTTCTTCTAGGATTGGAATCAATTCTCTCGAAAGAGGACAATTCAGTATTAAGGCGGAGACACACTTATGTGAGCTGCATGTGAGTATCTCACATGCATCTCACATGACTCACTCGACCTGGACCTTGCTTTTCTGAACAGGAGCATGGAGTTGATTGTATTTCTATGCAGCTCCACACTCCCGTTCAGAATGGCAGGAGCCGAGCTGGGTGAGTCATGCAAGATGCATGCTTGTATTTCTATGTAGCTTCATACTCTCATTCACAAAGGCAGGAGTCGAGCTGGGTGAGTAATATAAGATGCAATCTTGTAGTTCTATGCAGCTTCACGCTCCCGTTCAGAAAGGCAGGAGATGAGCTGTGTGAGTAATGTGAGATGCATGCTTGTACTTCTATGCAGCTTCACGCTCCCGTTCAGAATGGCAGGAGCCGATCTGGGTGAGTCATGTGAGATGCAAGCTTGTATTTCTATGCAGCTCCACACTCCCATTCAGAATGGCAGGAGCTGAGCTGGGTGAATCATGTGAGATGCGTGCTTGTACTCCTATGGAGCTCTATGTTCCCATTCAGAATGGCAGGAGCTGAGCTCTTTGAGTCATGTGAGATACATGCTTGTACTTCTATGCAGCTCCATGTTCCCATTCAGAAAGGCAGGAGCTGGGCTGGGTGAGCCATGTGAGATGCATGCCTGTACTTCTATGCAGCTCCATGTTCCCATTCAGAAAAGCAGGAGCTTGGCTGGGTGAGCCATGTGAGATGCATGCTTGTACTTCTATGCAGCTCCATGTTCCCATTCAGAAAGGCAGGAGCTTGGCTGGGTGAGCCATGTGAGATGCATGCTTGTACTTCTATGGAGCTCCATGCTCCCGTTCAGAAAGGTGGTGGTTTTTGTTGCAGATTTTTCTGATTCTTTAGAAATCTGCAACGAAATTGCTGCAAAAATTGACATGAAGCAGAATTATTTCTGCACCAAACTGCAACGTGCGCAGGGGCCTCCTGGATTCCCATTGACTTTGCTGCATCAGGATTCCCCTACAGACTTTGGGACAAATCTGCACTCAAAAATGCATCAAAAACGCGACGTGTGCACAGGGCTTTCTGGTTGTCATTGAAAGCTATAGAAGCGGGATCGCTCCCTTGACGCTCTCGTGTCTTCATGCAATTTTCCATTCTATAAAAATGGCAAAAAATCCTGCAAATCCCTGACACAAGTGACTGCGGATGCCACGTGCCCCCCCCTCTATTTAAAGGGCCAGCGCATTCCGTGCAGATCATCCCTGTCTTCATCATGGTAGGATGGGTTTGTAGATCTGCACAGACACAAGGAACAGAAGGAGGAAACCATCTGGGTAAAAGCAAAAATACATCTGCCGCCGTCTCAGGGACAAATATCTATAAATATCGATGCGCTGAAGAAGAAGTGTCTGCGCCGACTGGTCCCAACGTCTCTGCCGCGGCTTAAAGCCACACGCACTCTTTATAAGACGTATATACTGTTCACAGCTGAAGATTTGTTACAATGTGTCAGTGTAGATAATAGTTGGACAATGGAGGGTGTTGACGCTGAGGACTGGCACACAGAACCTGGCATGTAACCATAGTGGGTTCAGAGGTTGCAGTCGCAGCTGGTACCCGAGAGGACCCTGTAGGTAGAGGCCGGTATAGTAAGAAGAGGGGTGTCACAGTGGTCTCTCTTACTTTGGAGTCTTGTGACTTCATATTAAACGTTTTTCTTTTTCCTTTGGCAGTTCAGGAATTAACGTCAGTTTCTGTTGCTGCAAAGCGCCTTAGGTCTCTTCCCAGATGTGGCTACTTTGCGATCACTCCCATCTCCTTTATATGGTCACATGATCCAGCATTCCTTGCTGGTGATTAAATGTCATTCCTGGCCTGGTTACCTTTGTTGAAGGAGCTGTTCTGGAGAACCTGTCTGCTGCCTAGGAGTGTGACAGCACGTGGGAAGTTGTTTGTTGTTCCCCTGTCTGTCTTTACTTCCCCTATTGTTGTTATTAGTGCAGTGGTTGTGACTAGTGCTCCCGCTGGGCATCTCCCTATTGAGGGTTAACATCAGGGCCAGCAAGAGACTAGGTATCCTGCTCGGCCACAGGGTGATAGAGCCTGTATAGGGACAGTAGGGAGATCAGGGCACAGCTGCACCTCTCCCCGTTTCCCTATGAGCAGGGTCCTCCGCTGTATTTGTCCCCCAGATGTTTCCCCAGTCTGTGTGTAGTGTGCCGGACACTGTCACGCACTGTATCCGGACGCTCCCTAGTCGGCAGCGTGACAAGGAGTTTCTCACTATAGATTTTGCATTTTTAGGCCAAGTTATGCCAATTGGCTGGGTGCTGCTTCCGCGGAGGCCGAATGTACACAGTGTACAGAGTCGGAGTGCCACAGCGCCATATATGTGTAGTGGACATTCTTGGTACTGCAGCTAAAATCATATTCACTTCAATAGGAGATGAAGTGCAGTACCGAGAACAGCCACTAAATGGTGTATAGAGCTTCAAATAAATGATTAGTGTTTGACACCCATTGATCTGATACTGAAGACCTAGCCTAAGGACTGGTCAATTATATATAAGGTCTGGATAACCCCTTTAACTGTGGGACCCCATAGCAATGGTCACACTTTATACCCCATTATTCTATGTTATTCTCTATTCAGACAAAAAAATGCATAGTAAAAACTATAGGAATTATAATGGCAAATGTAATAGGCACAAACCCCTATATAAATGCTAAATTTGTCCCTAAAACAAATCAAAGCAAAAACGTGTTCATTGGTCGGTCAGTATCATCTGTTTTGCATCTTGCATTATTTGGAATATATGAAAGGCGTGGATTTTAACAAGAAAGACATATTTCATGTTTTTTTATACCTAGTTGAGTGATAATAATCCATGCCCTAAAATAGCGTTTAAGTGATAATAATCCATGCCCATCAATAATGGGGTAAGTGATAATAATCCATGCCCATCAATAATGGGGTAAGTGATAATAATCCATGCCCATCAATAATTGGGTAAATTATAATAATTCATGCCCTGCAATAATGGGTAAGTGATAATAATCCATGCCCATCAATAATGGGGTAAGTGATAATAATCCATGCCCATCAATAATGGGGTAAGTGATAATAATCCATGCCCATCAATAATTGGGTAAATTATAATAATTCATGCCCTGCAATAATGGGTAAATGATAATAATCCATGCCCATCAATAATGGTAAATGATAAGAATCCATGCCCATCAATAATGGGTAAATGATAATAATCCATGCCCATCAATAATGGTAAATGATAATAATCCATGCCCATCAATAATGGGGTAAGGCTGGCTTCACACCACGATTTTGTGCTGTCTGTGGGGATCCTTGTTTTTGCAGGATCCCCTGGACAGCCACGAATTCAAACAGATCCCTGCATTCGGATGGCAAATAGCCATCTGTTTCTGATTCTATGCAGGATCCGTGTGGATCCTGTGATCCCTCTGTCTCTCCCTGTTCTCCCTGCTTCTCATTTCTCCATCTCCTCTCCCCTGTCCTCTCCCCTCCATTTTCCTAAATCTCCTCTCGGAGGGTACTTCACCTCTTTTGACGTCACCCAGCTGATCAAGCTCACACGTCTTATTTAAGGGGTTAATTGCCGCGACACTTATCCTGATGTATAGGAGCAAGCATATGGCTATGTTCAAGGCTATGTACAGCTAAGGTGGCATCTATGAGAATGGAACACAGTAAATGCTGCTATAGAATATAAAGAAAAAATGAGAGTCTTAGCTTGCTGTAGCCCCAGTCCACAGACACACTATACCAACAGGTTTTAATTGCAATCCACAGGCATAAAAATCCCAGACTAGCAATTGCAGACCGCATGAAGCAACAGTGCGTTAGGACCCGGTAGGATGAGAGCACTTTGGTGCAGTTACCGGGCTCTTCCCCAATGGCCATTGTTGAAGCTAAGACTCCCATTTTTTCTTTATATTCTATAGCAGCATTTACTGTGTTCCATTCTCATAGATGCCACCTTAGCTGTACATAGCCTTGAACATAGCCATATGCTTGTTCCTATACATCGCATGGAGCTAGCCGCGGTCCTGAAATAACAGCGGCGTGCAGCCGCAGGAGTCCAATTCCCGGATCCTCCCGGATCGGGGCAATCAACCCCCGTAGGCTCCCATGTTAGGGAGCGCCGGATTGCCCCGGATCCGGGAGTAGGCAATTAGAGGAGACATTCTCCTCTCAGACACAAAAACGCTGCAACGTTTTTGTGTCCGTGAGAGAATTCTGAATTCTCCCGGATTGTTCCGGACAGATAGAAACCTGATGGCAGAGAGCTGTCATCTGGCTTCTATCCGGCCCCGCAGGCTACTATGGGGCCAAAATCCAGTCCGGGGCTGTCCGGTTTACACGGACAGCCTCAGATCGGATCAATCCCGCTATGTGAAGCCAGTCTATAATAATTATTCATGTCCTTCATTAATTGTAAAAGTGATATTAATCAATGGTCTGAAATGATGTAGTACTATTAAATGATAATAATCCATGCCCTGCAGTAATGGGGTAAGTGATATTAATTTATGTCCTGCAATAATGGGGTAAGGCTGGTTTCACACTGCAGTTTTTTCCCTGATCAGGTTTGTGTATCAAAACCAGGAGAGTAACTTGCGGAGACAAACTATGGCCAGGGTCACATTTGCGGTTGGACCCTGGCCTGCCGGATTCCGGTTTCAACTTAGCAATTTTTCCATCACCGCACAGCGTTTCCGCTATGCGGTGCTGGAAACCGCAGTCCCTAGTTACCCGGTGTTTACCTGCACGACCTGTCACACAGGCAGCGGCTCGGAGGGCGTTTTACAGCGCCGCACAGGAAACCGTTGCAGACACGGTTTCCTGTGCGGCGCTGTAAAACACCCTCCGAGCCGCTGCCTGTGTGACAGGTCGTGCAGGTAAACACCGGGTAACTAGGGACTGCGGTTTCCAGCACCGCATAGCGGAAACGCTATGCGGTGATGGAAAAATTGCTAAGTTGAAACCGGAATCCGGCAGGCCAGGGTCCAACCGCAAATGTGACCCTGGCCTATGATTGACAGACTGACAGCTGCTCTGGGTTTGGAGACTCCTGGTTTTGGCACACAAACCTGATCAGGGAAAAAACTGCAGTGTGAAACCAGCCTAAAGGTACAGTCACACGTGGCAATATTGCATGCAATGTCACAGGCAATTTGCTGGTTGCAGTGAAATCATGGACACATTGTTACATTTGTACACAGCAACAAGATAGAACAACGTGTCCATGATTTCACTGCAAGCAGCAAATTGCCAGTGACATTGCATGCAATATTGCGACATGTAACGGTACTCTGACAGCCCCGGACCGGATCAGTGCACAGAACTGGAGGGGTAATTTGCCCTCCGGTCCGGTGTGCAGCCGTACGCAGCTGCCGCCGTTGATAGGTCAGGACCGCGCCTAGCTCCCTGTGAGCCGTGGTCCAGAATCATCAGCAGCGTCAGCTGCGTACGGCTGCACACCGGACCGGAGGGCAAATTACCCCTCCAGTTCTGTGCACTGATCCGGTCCGGGGCTGTCAGGGTCATCCCGGACAGCCCCGGACCGGATCACACTGCAGTGTGAAGCCGCTCTTAGCCATGTCCTGCAGTAATGGGTTAATTGATAATAATCCATGCCCTGTTATAATAGGGAAAGTGATTATAATCTATAATATATTGCCGATGAGTAAGGGCGGTCTATCCGAAACGTGTCTGGCAAGGAAGGTTGTAATGTTTGTATGTAAATAAAGGAATCCCTGAACCTTATGGACACGTGGCCCTGAATATTCTCCTTTCTTGGATTTAATGATGGAGACCGGCCACTTTCAGGGGCCCGGGGGCCCGAGGGCGTATTGGAGTGAGGTGAGCAGCTAATCCATTCCCTAATTCCCACATGTGTTTGATTATAATCTCTGCCCTGCAATATTATTGTAACAATATTCCTTGCTCCTTTGTGATACAATGTAACAATCTATGCCCTGAGACATTGAGGTGACAATAATAAGTGTTTAGAGATACTGAGATAAATGGTAATAATCTATGCCCCGATAGCATATGAGAAGTGGTAATTATCCATGCCCTGCTGTCACACTGAGGTAAGTGATAATACTCTACACTCTGATTTATATTGGTAAATAGTTATAATCCATGCCCTAAAATATTTTGGCTACGGATAATAACACGTCCTGAGATATTGAGGTAAATGGTAATAATCCATACCCTAATGTTTTGAGGTAAGGCCGGTTTCACATCACGATTTTAAGATAGAAGAGGGACAGGCAGGGAGAGACAGGGACAGATAGGGAAAACAGGATACACATGGATCCTGCATCGGATCGGATACGGATGGCTATTTGCCATCCGATTGCAGGGATCTGTGTGGATCCGGGGCTGTCTGTGGGGAACCTGCCAAAACTCGGATCCCCACGGACAGCCACAAATCGTGATGTGAACCCGGCCTAAGTGGTTTCATTCATTTCTTATGGCCACTTTACACGCGGCAACAGGAAGAGAGAAACCGGCAGGTGTCGGAGACAATTGTACCTTTTACCTTCAAAACACCTTGAAGTGGCTGCATGTAAATCAGGTATCTGCCAGGTGTTTTGAAGGTAAAAGGTACAATTGTCTCCGACACCTGCCGTTTTCTATCTTCCTGTTGCCGCGTGTAAAGTGGCCTTTAGGGTTTTGTGGTTAGTGATAAGAACCCATGCCTTGATGTATTTAGGTAAATGGTAATAATCCATGCCCTGCTATAATAAAACAAGTGGTAATAATCCATAGCCTGATATTTTATGGTAAATGGTAACAATCCATGCCCTGGTGTATTTAGGTAAGGGTAATAATCTATGCCCTGATGTATTTAGATAAGGGTAATAATCCATGCTCTGGTGTATTTAGGTAAATGGTAATAATCCATACCCTGATGTACTATGGTAAGAGTAATAATCTATGTATTTAGGTAACTAGTAATAACCCATGCACTGATGTGTTATGGTAAATGGTAAAAATTCATACCTCGATGTTTTACGGTAAATGGTAATAATCCATACCCTGATGTATTAAGGTAAGGGGTAGTAATCCATACCCTGATGTATTAAGGTAAATGGTAATAATCTATGCCTTGATGTTTTATGGTAACTGGTAATACTCCATACCCTGATGTATTAAGGTAAATGGTAATAATCCATGCCCTGATCTTTTATGGTAACTGTGGTAATAATCCATACCCTGATGTATTAAGGTATCTGGTAATAATCCATACCCTGATGTATTGAGGTAACTGGTTATAATCCATACCCTGATGTATTAAGTTAATGGTAATAATCCATACCCTGATGTATTAAGGTAACTGGTAATAATCCATACCCTGATGTATTAAGGTAACTGGTAATAATCCATACCCTGGTGTATTAACGTAAATAGTAAAAATCCATACCATGATGTTTTATGGTAAATGGTAATAATCCATGCCCTGATCTTTTATGGTAACTGGTAATAATCCATACCCTGATGTATTAAGGTAACTGGTAATAATCCATACCCTGATCATTTATGGTAACTGGTAATACTCCATACCCTGATGTATTAAGGTAAATGGTAATAATCCACACCATGATTTTTTATGGTAACTGGTAATAATCCATATCCTGATGTATTATGGTAACTGGTAATAATCCATACCCTGATGTATTAAGGTAACTGGTAATAATGCATACCCTGATGTATTAAGGTAAATGGTAATAATCCATACCCTGATGTATTAAGGTAACTGGTAATAATCCATGCCCTAATGTATTAAGGTAACTGGTAATAATGCATACCCTGATGTATTAAGGTAAATGGTAATAATCCATACCCTGATGTATTAAGGTAACTGGTAATAATCCATACCCTGATGTATTAAGGTAAATGGTAATAATCCATACCTTGATGTATTAAGGTAACTGGTAATAATCCATACCCTGATGTATTAAGGTAACTGGTAATAATCCATATCCTGATGTATTATGGTAACTGGTAATAATCCATACCCTGATGTATTAAGGTAAATGGTAATAATCCATACCCTGATGTATTAAGGTAACTGGTAATAATGCATACCCTGATGTATTAAGGTAAATGGTAATAATCCATACCCTGATGTATTAAGGTAACTGGTAATAATCCATACCCTGATGTATTAAGGTAACTGGTAATAATCCATACCCTGATGTATTCCATCCAACCAGATGACACACACACATCAGCGCTGTCACATGACGTCTCTCATACACGTTGGAAAGGACATGTCTTTTAATGGCGGACCCCCCGGCGGACCCCCCGGATATATTTGGCTCATGCTGCTCTTATTGTACAAATAGAAACATTCAATCAACAGGAGGAAATTCAAGAAATAGAGAAAGAAAGCAGTGATATGTTCTCAGTGTCCGCTCCCCCGGGCTCAGTCCTCCGGATATACACCGCACGTCCACAGGGGGCGCTCTACACAGAAAAGTCTGTGGGCTTCATCTCAGGCGTCTTAAAGGGGCGGCGTCGCCTCATTCATCGTCTTTATAATGTGGTATAAATGTAGACAAATATTATGACAATCAGGTTGAGGATGGTCCCGATGATCCCCAGCAGGGCCAGGATACTCTCCTCCTTGCTCTCCTTTTCTTGGCTTCCACGGTCGTCTTCATTGCCGCCAGTGATTACCATCTTGGTCCGATATTCCAATGTGCCTCTTCCCTGTCTTACCTGAAATCAGAAGAGTATAGTGTTACATGTCAGATAGACAATGAGTAATACCGCACGAGCGGCATAAACAGTGCCATACAGTGAAAGCATCACAGTGCAAGGAAGCCCCAGACAACAGCAGCATCCAATGTCACAGTATACTACTGCCATATAACACCGCCACACAGTGCCCATATAATACCCCCATATACTGCCATATACAGTGAGCAGATAACACCGCCACACAGTGCCCATATAATACCCCCATATAGTGCCATATACAGTGAGCGGATAACATCACCACACAGTGCCCATATAATACCCCCATATAGTGTCATATACAGTGAGCGGATAACACCGCCACACAGTGCCCATATAATACCCCCATATACTGCCATATACAGTGAGCAGATAACACCGCCACACAGTGCCCATATAATACCCTCATATACTGCCATATACAGTGAGCGGATAACACTGCCACACAGTGCCCATATAATACCCCCATATACTGCCATATACAGTGAGCAGATAACACCGCCACACAGTGCCCATATAATACCCCCATATACTGCCATATACAGTGAGCAGATAACACTGCCACACAGTGCCCATATAATACCCCCATATACTACCATATACAGTGAGCGGATAACACCGCCACACAGTGCCCATATAATACCCCCATATAGTGCCATACACAGTGAGCGGATAACACCGCCACACAGTGCCCATATAATACCCCCATATAGTGCCATATACAGTGAGCGGATAACACCGCCACACAGTGCCCATATAATACCCCCATATACTGCCATATACAGTGAGCAGATAACACTGCCACACAGTGCCCATATAATACCCCCATATACTACCATATACAGTGAGCGGATAACACCGCCACATAGTGCCCATATAATACCCCCATATACTGCAATATACAGTGAGTGGATAACACCACCACACAGTGCCCATATAATGCCACCATATACTGCCATATACAGTGAGTGGATAACACCGCCACACAGTGCCCATATAATACCCCCATATACTGCCATATACAGTGAGCGGATAACACCGCCACACAGTGCCCATATAATGCCACCATATACTGCCATATACAGTGAGCAGATAACACTGCCACACAGTGCCCATATAATACCCCCATATACTGCCATATACAGTGAGCAGATAACACTGCCACACAGTGCCCATATAATACCCCCATATACTACCATATACAGTGAGCGGATAACACCGCCACATAGTGCCCATATAATACCCCCATATACTGCAATATACAGTGAGTGGATAACACCACCACACAGTGCCCATATAATGCCACCATATACTGCCATATACAGTGAGTGGATAACACCGCCACACAGTGCCCATATAATACCCCATATACTGCCATATACAGTGAGTGGATAACACCGCCACACAGTGCCCATATAATACCCCCATATACTGCCATATACAGTGAGCGGATAACACGGCCACACAGTGCCCATATAATACCCCCATATAGTGCCATATACAGGGAGCGGATAACACGGCCACACAGTGCTCATATAATACCTCCATATACTGCCATATACAGTGAGCGGATAACACGGCCACACAGTGCTCATATAATACCCCCATATACTGCCATATACAGTGAGCGGATAACACTGCCACACAGTGCCCATATAATACCCCCATATACTGCCATATACAGTGAGCGGATAACACCGCCACACAGTGCCCATATAATACCTCCATATACTGCCATATACAGGGAGCGGATAACACCGCCACACAGTGCCCATATAATACCTCCATATACTGCCATATACAGGGAGCGGATAACACCGCCACACAGTGCCCATATAATACCCCATATACTGCCATATACAGTGAGCGGATAACACTGCCACACAGTGCCCATATAATACCCCCATATACTGCCATATACAGTGAGTGGATAACACTGCCACTCAGTGCCCATATAATACCCCCATATAGTGTCATATACAGTGAGTGGATAACACCGCCACTCAGTGCTCATATAATACCTCCATATAGTGTCATATACAGTGAGCGGATAACACCGCCACACAGTGCCCATATAATACCCTCATATACTGCCATATACAGTGAGCGGATAACACCGCCACACAGTGCCCATATAATACCCTCATATACTGCCATATACAGTGAGCGGATAACACCGCCACACAGTGCCCATATAATACCCCCATATACTGCCATATACAGTGAGCGGATAACACCGCCACACAGTGCCCATATAATACCCCCATATACTGCCATATACAGTGAGCGGATAACACCGCCACACAGTGCCCATATAATACCCCCATATAGTGTCATATACAGTGAGTGGATAACACCGCCACTCAGTGCTCATATAATACCTCCATATAGTGTCATATACAGTGAGTGGATAACACCGCCACTCAGTGCTCATATAATACCTCCATATAGTGCCATATACAGTGAGCGGATAACACCGCCACACAGTGCTCATATAATACCCCATATAGTGTCATATACAGTGAGTGGATAACACCGCCACACAGTGCCCATATAATACCCTCATATACTGCCATATACAGTGAGCGGATAACACCGCCACACAGTGCCCATATAATACCCCCATATACTGCCATATACAGTGAGCGGATAACACCGCCACACAGTGCCCATATAATACCCCCATATAGTGCCATATACAGTGAGTGGATAACACCGCCACTCAGTGCTCATATAATGCCACCATATAGTGTCATATACAGTGAGTGGATAACACCGCCACACAGTGCTCATATAATACCCCATATAGTGTCATATACAGTGAGTGGATAACACCGCCACACAGTGCTCATATAATACCTCCATATAGTGCCATATACAGTGAGCGGATAACACCGCCACACAGTGCCCATATAATGCCACCATATAGTGCCATATACAGTGAGCGGATAACACCGCCACACAGTGCTCATATAATACCCCCATATAGTGCCATATACAGTGAGCGGATAACACTGCCACACAGTGCCCATATAATACCCTCATATAGTGTCATATACAGTGAGCGGATAACACTGCCACACAGTGCCCATATAATACCTCCATATAGTGTCATATACAGTGAGCGGATAACACTGCCACACAGTGCCCATATAATACCCTCATATACTGCCATATACAGTGAGCGGATAACACTGCCACACAGTGCCCATATAATACCCCCATATACTGCCATATACAGTGAGTGGATAACACTGCCACTCAGTGCCCATATAATACCCCCATATAGTGTCATATACAGTGAGTGGATAACACCGCCACTCAGTGCTCATATAATACCTCCATATAGTGTCATATACAGTGAGCGGATAACACCGCCACACAGTGCCCATATAATACCCTCATATACTGCCATATACAGTGAGCGGATAACACCGCCACACAGTGCCCATATAATACCCTCATATACTGCCATATACAGTGAGCGGATAACACCGCCACACAGTGCCCATATAATACCCCCATATACTGCCATATACAGTGAGCGGATAACACCGCCACACAGTGCCCATATAATACCCCCATATACTGCCATATACAGTGAGCGGATAACACCGCCACACAGTGCCCATATAATACCCCCATATAGTGTCATATACAGTGAGTGGATAACACCGCCACTCAGTGCTCATATAATACCTCCATATAGTGTCATATACAGTGAGTGGATAACACCGCCACTCAGTGCTCATATAATACCTCCATATAGTGCCATATACAGTGAGCGGATAACACCGCCACACAGTGCTCATATAATACCCCATATAGTGTCATATACAGTGAGTGGATAACACCGCCACACAGTGCCCATATAATACCCTCATATACTGCCATATACAGTGAGCGGATAACACCGCCACACAGTGCCCATATAATACCCCCATATACTGCCATATACAGTGAGCGGATAACACCGCCACACAGTGCCCATATAATACCCCCATATAGTGCCATATACAGTGAGTGGATAACACCGCCACTCAGTGCTCATATAATGCCACCATATAGTGTCATATACAGTGAGTGGATAACACCGCCACACAGTGCTCATATAATACCCCATATAGTGTCATATACAGTGAGTGGATAACACCGCCACACAGTGCTCATATAATACCTCCATATAGTGCCATATACAGTGAGCGGATAACACCGCCACACAGTGCCCATATAATGCCACCATATAGTGCCATATACAGTGAGCGGATAACACCGCCACACAGTGCTCATATAATACCCCCATATAGTGCCATATACAGTGAGCGGATAACACTGCCACACAGTGCCCATATAATACCCTCATATAGTGTCATATACAGTGAGCGGATAACACTGCCACACAGTGCCCATATAATACCTCCATATAGTGTCATATACAGTGAGCGGATAACACTGCCACACAGTGCCCATATAATACCCTCATATAGTGTCATATACAGCGAGCGGATAACACTGCCACACAGTGCCCATATAATACCCCCATATACTGCCATATACAGTGAGCGGATAACACCGCCACACAGTGCCCATATAATACCCCCATATAGTGCCATATACAGTGAGCGGATAACACGGCCACACAGTGCCCATATAATACCCCCATATAGTGCCATATACAGTGAGCGGATAACACGGCCACACAGTGCCCATATAATACCCCCATATACTGCCATATACAGTGAGCAGATAACACTGCCACACAGTGCTCATATAATACCCCCATATACTGCCATATACAGTGAGCGGATAACACTGCCACACAGTGCCCATATAATACCCTCATATACTGCCATATACAGTGAGCGGATAACACCGCCACACAGTGCCCATATAATACCCCCATATAGTGCCATATACAGTGAGCGGATAACACTGCCACACAATGCCCATATAATACCCCCATATACTGCCATATACAGTGAGTGGATAACACTGCCACACAGTGCCCATATAATGCCACCATATAGTGCCATATACAGTGAGCGGATAACACTGACACACAGTGCCCATATAATACCCCCATATAGTGCCATATATAGTGAGTGGATAACACCGCCACACAGTGCCCATATAATACCCCCATATACTGCCATATACAGTGAGCGGATAACACCGCCACACAGTGCCCATATAATGCCACCATATAGTGCCATATACAGTGAGCGGATAACTCTGCCACACAGTGCCCATATAATACCCTCATATAGTGTCATATACAGCGAGCGGATAACACTGCCACACAGTGCCCATATAATACCCCCATATACTGCCATATACAGTGAGCGGATAACACCGCCACACAGTGCCCATATAATACCCCCATATAGTGCCATATACAGTGAGTGGATAACACCGCCACACAGTGCCCATATAATACCCTCATATACTGCCATATACAGTGAGTGGATAACACCGCCACACAGTGCCCATATAATACCTCCATATAGTGCCATATACAGTGAGCGGATAACACCGCCACACAGTGCCCATATAATACCCCCATATAGTGCCATATACAGTGAGCAGATAACACTGCCACACAGTGCCCATATAATACCCCCATATAGTGCCATACACAGTGAGCGGATAACACCGCCACACAGTGCCCATATAATACCCCCATATAGTGTCATATACAGCGAGCGGATAACACTGCCACACAGTGCCCATATAATACCCCCATATACTGCCATATACAGTGAGCGGATAACACTGCCACACAGTGCCCATATAATACCCTCATATAGTGTCATATACAGCGAGCGGATAACACTGCCACACAGTGCCCATATAATACCCCCATATACTGCCATATACAGTGAGCGGATAACACTGCCACACAGTGCCCATATAATACCCTCATATAGTGTCATATACAGCGAGCGGATAACACTGCCACACAGTGCCCATATAATACCCCATATACTGCCATATACAGTGAGCGGATAACACCGCCACACAGTGCCCATATAATACCCCCATATAGTGCCATATATAGTGAGTGGATAACACTGCCACACAGTGCCCATATAATACCCCCATATACTGCCATATACAGTGAGTGGATAACACCGCCACACAGTGCCCATATAATACCCCCATATACTGCCATATACAGTGAGCGGATAACACTGCCACACAGTGCCCATATAATACCCCCATATACTGCCATATACAGTGAGTGGATAACACTGCCACACAGTGCCCATATAATGCCACCATATAGTGCCATATACAGTGAGCGGATAACACTGACACACAGTGCCCATATAATACCCCCATATAGTGCCATATATAGTGAGTGGATAACACTGCCACACAGTGCCCATATAATACCCCCATATACTGCCATATACAGTGAGTGGATAACACCGCCACACAGTGCCCATATAATACCCCCATATAGTGCCATATATAGTGAGTGGATAACACCGCCACACAGTGCCCATATAATGCCACCATATAGTGCCATATACAGGGAGCAGATAACACGGCCACACAGTGCTTATATAATGCCCCCATATACTGCCATATACAGTGAGCGGATAACACTGACACACAGTGCCCATATAATACCCCCATATAGTGCCATATATAGTGAGTGGATAACACCGCCACACAGTGCCCATATAATGCCACCATATAGTGTCAAATACAGGCAAATGCCATACATTGCAAAGATGACAAATGTAGTAACGGATAAAATGAAGAGATGCCAATTATACCGCCATACTGCCTGACCTCAACCCTGTATTGTTATATACTGAACAAATAGCCCAGTGCTCAAATAATAGTACCACACAGTGCTGAATTATAGACACTTTATAATACCGCCATACTACCTGCACATAAATGCCGCACAGTGGAGATATAGTCATGTCACTCAGTGCTCAGATGAAAAGTGTCATACAGTGCCCTATACCACAAATGTGCACCAGTAGTGCATGTCATTGCCTTATAATACCGCCATATTGTCTGCACAGCACTCACATGTAGAGAACAGACCTCTTTGGGGTCCAGTGCAGGGCGCAGCGTCCTCCTCTGTCCGCCGGCTTCTCTGCTTGTCAGCACGTCATATTACATGGTAGATCAATGGGCACCATTGGCATCATCCTATTTTACATGCCAGCTCAGGTGGCACATACCGCCTGAGTATTCAGGTAGTAGTTAGATGACACCAATCTCGTGACTAACCCAGTTCTGTTGCACCACTGACATGACCCTGTGATAGACCCAGCTCTGCTACATTTCTGGCTGCTCTGCTATACCTCAGGGCTTGTGACATACCTAGCTCTGCTATTTGGTACACCGGTGCCCAGCTCTATATTGAATGTTGAGGCAGCTCAGCTCTGCTATATCACTGACATATTGCTGCCACCTCCTCACAGAAACGTCTCTGCAGCTGAGCTCTGCTGCACCAGTTCCTCATCCTCTGCAGCTCAGCTCTCCTGCACCAGCTCCTCGTCCTCTGCAGCTCAGCTCTGCTGCACCAGTTTCTTGTCCTCTGCAGCTCAGCTCTGCTGCACCAGTTTCTTGTCCTCTGCCGCTAAGCTCTGCTGCATCAGTGTCTCATCCTCTGCAGCTCAGCTCTGCTGCACCAGTTCCTCATCCTCTGCAGCTCAGCTCTGCTGCACCAGTTCCTCATCCTCTGCAGCTCAGCTCTGCTTCAACAGTGCCTCATCCTCTGCAGCTCAGCTCTGGTGCACCAGTGCCTCATCCTCTGCAGCTCAGCTCTGCAGCACCAGTTCCTCATCCTGTGCAGCTCAGCTCTGCTGCACCAGTTCCTTGTCCTCTGCAGCTCAGCTCTGCTTCAACAGTGCCTCATCCTCTGCAGCTCAGCTCTGGTGCACCAGTGCCTCATCCTCTGCAGCTCAGCTCTGCAGCACCAGTTCCTCATCCTGTGCAGCTCAGCTCTGCTGCACCAGTTCCTCATTTTCTGCAGCTCAGCTATACTGCACCAGTTCCTCATCCTCTGCAGCTCAACTCTGCTGCAATAGTTCCTCATCCTCTGCAGCTAAGCTCTGATGCTCCAGTGCCTCATCCTCTGCAGCTCAGCTCTGCTGCACCAGTTCCTCATTTTCTGCAGCTCAGCTATGCTGCAATAGTTCCTCATCCTCTGCAGCTAAGCTCTGCTGCTCGGGTGCCTCATCCTCTGCAGCTCAGCTCTGCTGCACCAGTTCCTCATTCTCTGCAGCTCAGCTCTGCTGCACCAGTTCCTCATCCTCTGCAGCTCAGCTCTGCTGCACCAGTTCCTTGTCCTCTGCAGCTCAGCTCTGCTGCAACAGTTCCTCATCCTCTCCAGCTTAGCTTTGCTGCACCAGTTCCTCTGCAGCTGAGCTCTGCTGCACCAGTGCCTCATCCTCTGCAGCTCAGCTCTGCTGCACCAGTTTCTCGTCCTCTGCAGCTCAGCTCTGCTGCACCAATTCCTCATCCTCTGCAGCTCAGCTCAGCTGCACTAGCTCCTCATCCTCTGTAGTTCAGCTCTGCTGCACCAGTGTCTCATCCTCTGCAGCTCAGCTCTGCTGCACCAGTTCATCATCCTCTGCAGCTCAGCTCTGCTACAACAGTTTCCTCATCCTCTGTAGCTCAGATCTGCTGCATCAGAGCAAAACCCTCTGCAGCTCAGCTCTGCTGCACCAGTTGGTGATCCTGTGCAGCTCACCTCTGCTGCACCAGTCCCTCTGCAGCTCAGCTCTGCTGCACCAGTTCCTCATCCTCTGCACTTCAGCTCTGCTGCACCAGTTCCTCGTCCTCTGCAGCTCAGCTCTGCTGCACCAGTTCCTCATCCTCTGCAGCTCAGCTCTGCTGCACCAGCTCCTCGTCCTCTGCAGCTCAGCTCTGCTGCACCAGTGCCTTATCATCTGCAGCTCAGCTTTGCTGCACTAGTTTCTTGTCCTCTGCAGCTCAGCTCTGCTGCACCAGTTCCTCATCCTGTGCAGCTCAGCTCTGCTGGCCCAGATCCTCATCCTCTACAGCTCAGCTCTGCTGCACCAGTTCCTCATCCTCTGCAGCTCAGCTTTGCTGCACCAGCTCCTCATCCTGTGCAGCTCAGCTCTGCTGCACCAGTTCCTCATCTTCTGTAGCTCAGCTCTGCTGCACCAGTTCCTCATCCTCTGCAGCTCAGCTCTGCTGCACCAGCTCCTTGTCCTCTGCAGCTCAGCTCTGCTGCACCAGATCCTCATCCTCTACAGCTCAGCTCTGCTGCACCAGTTCCTTGTCCTATGCAGCTCAGCTCTGCTGCACCAATTCCTTGTCCTATGCAGCTCAGCTCTGCTGCACCAGTTTCTCATCCTCTGCAGCTCAGCTCTGCTGCACCAGTTCCTCATCCTCTGCAGCTCAGCTCTGCTGCACCAGTTCCTCATCCTCTGCAGCTCAGCTCTGCTGCACCAGTTGGTTATCCTCTGCAGCTCAGCTCTGCTGCACCAGATCCTCATCCTCTACAGCTCAGCTCTGCAGCACCAGTTCCTTGTCCTCTGCAGCTCAGCTTTGCTGCACCAGTTCCTCATCCTCTACAGCTCAGCTCTGCAGCACCAGTTCCTTGTCCTCTGCAGCTCAGCTCTGCTGCACCAGTTCCTCATCCTCTGCAGCTCAGCTCTGCTGCACCAGTTGGTTATCCTCTGCAGCTCAGCTCTGCTGCACCAGATCCTCATCCTCTACAGCTCAGCTCTGCAGCACCAGTTCCTTGTCTTCTGCAGCTCAGCTCTGCTGCACCAGTTCCTCATCCTGTGCAGCTCAGCTCTGCTGGCCCAGATCCTCATCTTCTGTAGCTCAGCTCTGCTGCACCAGTTCCTCATCCTCTGCAGCTCAGCTCTGCTGCACCATCTCCTCATCCTGTGCAGCTCAGCTCTGCTGCACCAGTTCCTCATCTTCTGTAGCTCAGCTCTGCTGCACCAGTTCCTCATCCTCTGCAGCTCAGCTCTGCTGCACCAGCTCCTTGTCCTCTGCAGCTCAGCTCTGCTGCACCAGATCCTCATCCTCTACAGCTCAGCTCTGCTGCACCAGTTCCTTGTCCTATGCAGCTCAGCTCTGCTGCACCAGTTCCTTGTCCTATGCAGCTCAGCTCTGCTGCACCAGTTTCTCATCCTCTGCAGCTCAGCTCTGCTGCACCAGTTCCTCATCCTCTGCAGCTCAGCTCTGCTGCACCAGTTCCTCATCCTCTGCAGCTCAGCTCTGCTGCACCAGTTGGTTATCCTCTGCAGCTCAGCTCTGCTGCACCAGATCCTCATCCTCTACAGCTCAGCTCTACAGCACCAGTTCCTTGTCCTCTGCAGCTCAGCTCTGCTGGCCCAGATCCTCATCTTCTGTAGCTCAGCTCTGCTGCACCAGTTCGTCATCCTCTGCAGCTCAGCTCTGCTGCACCAGCTCCTCATCCTGTGCAGCTCAGCTCTGCTGCACCAGTTCCTCATCTTCTGTAGCTCAGCTCTGCTGCACCAGCTCCTCATCCTGTGCAGCTCAGCTCTGCTGCACCAGTTCCTCATCCTCTGCAGCTCAGCTCTGCTGCATCAGCTCTTCATCCTCTGCAGCTCAGCTCTGCTGCATCAGCTCCTCATCCTCTGCAGCTCAGCTCTGCTGCACCAGTTCCTCATCCTCTGCAGCTCAGCTCTGCTGCACCAGTGCCTCATCCTCTGCAGCTCAGCTCTGCTGCACCAGTTCCTCGTCCTCTGCAGCTCAGCTCTGCTGCACCAGCTCCTCATCCTCTGCAGCTCAGCTCTGCTGCATCAGCTCTTCATCCTCTGCAGCTCAGCTCTGCTGCATCAGCTCCTCATCCTCTGCAGCTCAGCTCTGCTGCACCAGTTTCTCCTCTGACTACACAACAGGGCATAACAGGATAAAGAAAAGTGTCCATATAATATCGCCACATAGTGTCACATATCTGCGTCATGCAATTTCCTAATATGACCGCTGCACTAGAAACTGATGAAGGTACCCAACGGTTCCACAAAAATATCACATACTGCCAAATAAAAGTAGAATCCATTGGCTACAAACTACTGCAAAACAATATGTTCAAGACATGAAATAAAAGGGCCATGGTGTGCTCATATCACAGTGCAGGAGACTTGTAGAAGTCCTGAGGTCCCTTCCCCTCATGCTATACAATGGCCGGTGCTGATTTCACATTCGATCACCTCCAGAGCAGCATTAATAATTCTGCCTCCTCCATATTACATTGTGGGATCCTGAATGACCCCTGACCTGTACACAGTGTCCTGCAGATGGACATATCCCTACACCTGTCCTGTGATCTAGGAGCCCCCGGTGCCCGCCTCTGCCCATTGTCTCGGCGGGTCTCCGGGGGTCCGCAGATCTGTCACCGGGTCCTGGAGGTTCTAGATGTGGATTCATCTCATTGGAATCTTTCTTGAGTTGCCCAGAAGCGAAAAAACAAGAAACAGAAGCTCCTGCTCCAAATCTCATCTGTCACAAGTGTTACCCATCAGAGGAGAATTAGGGTGGAATTGTGTTATTCACATCGACCACCGGTCACACGAGCGTCCCGGTCATTGATAATAAATGGAAGAGAGCCCAAGACAGGCAGAAGGAATCATCCGTCTATCCATCCATCCATCTATCCATCCGTCTATCCATCCATTATCCATCTATCCATCCATTATCTATCTATCTATCTATCTATCTATCTATCTATCTATCTATCTATCTATCTATCTATCTATCTATCTATCTATCTATCTATCCCTCTATCCATCTATCCCTCTATCCATCTATCTATCTATTTATCCCTCTATCTATCTATCTATCTATCTATCTATCTATCTATCTATCTATTATCTATCTATCTATTTATCTATCTATCTATCATCTATCAATCTATCTATCTATCATCTATCTATCCATCATTTGTTTATCTATTTATCATCTATGTATCTATTATCTACCCAACCATGTATTATCTATTTATCTATCCATCCATCATCTGTTTATCTATTTATCTATCATAAAACCCAGTTACACACAGATAATTGTGCAGAGATTGTTCACAGATCTCTGGTTGCAGTGAAATCATGGACACATTGTTACATTTTGTGGCTGTGTACAAATGTAACAATGTGTCCATGATTTCACTGCAACCAGAGATCTGTGAACAATCTCTGCACAATTATCTGTGTGTGTGACGTGGCCTATAGTATCTATCCCTCTATCTGTCTATCTATCTATCTATCTATCTATCTATCTATCTATCTATCTATCTATCTATCTGTCTGTCTATCTATCTATCTATCTATCTATCTATCTATCTATCTATCTATCTATGTGTCTATCTATCTATCTATCTATCTATCTATGGCGGCCATCACACGCTGAGATATCTCTAGCGATATTGTAAGCGATCACGTGCACGCGCGATCGCTTACAATATCGCTCACATCGCTGGTGAGCTGTCACACAGACAGACTCACCAGCGATGTTGGCCAGTGAGATGGCTGGTAACTATGGTACACATCTGGTTACTAGGCGCCGCGCGTCGCTTAGTTACCCGACGTTTACCATAGTTACCATCTCCCAGCATAGGCGCGGTCGCTGGGAGATGGATCATCGTGGTGTCATACACCACGATGATGCAGATCGTCACATCGCTCATCACTAGATCTGAGAACCGGAGCTCAGATCTGCGATGTCACGATCAAGCGATTTCACATCGTAAATCGCTTGATTACATGCAACGATTTCTTGCCCGATATCGCTTAAGCGATCAAAAAGGAGATCGCTTAAACGATATCGGGCAAGAAATCGTTCCGTGTGACGGCCGCCTATCATATATGTTTCTATCTATCCATCCATCCATAATCTGGTTATCTATCTATCTATCTATCTATCTATCTATCTATCTATCTATCTATCTATCTATGTATCATCTATGCATCTATTACATATGCTCATCAACCACTCCACGGTGACCCCAGATCTGATGAGTCCTAAGCTGACATCCCTGTCCTCCTTGTTCTCCCTATCCCACTTCTAAATGGGCGGACACCATCTCAACCCCAGACGACCTGGGGGCGATGAGGGTGCTAAGTTGCAGCTGTGGAGTTGCTGGCCAATATATGTACCAAGAACCCCAGCAAACAAATAGATAAGAATATTGAGGTGCTGCAGTGAATGTTTTCTGGTTGTTTGTTCCAGCATCGCAGCTTGCACCAGTTCACACTATATCTTGAGTGCTATGCAGTTTTTTTTTTCTATTAATGTGTAATATGTGGAGTTGCTGGCTCCGTAGCTGCACTTAGCCCCCTCATCACCCCCAGGTGGTCTGAGGTTGAGATGGTGTCCACCCACTTAGAAGTGGGACAAGGAGGACAGGGATGTCAGCGTAGGACTCATCAGATCTGGGGTCACCGTGTCGTGGTTGATGAGCAGACAGACATTGGCCAATGTATGAACCAAGAACCCCAGAAAATAAAAAAATAAGAATAATGAATTTTTTGAAAAAAACTTACGTTTTTACATTTTTTCCTCAAATATAAACCGCTTATTAGCATGTGTGCATTATTGGTAATAACTGAGTGCTGCAGTGAATTTTTTCTGGCTCCTATCCATCTATATATCATCTACCTTCCCATCTATCTATCCATACATGTATCCATCCATCCATCCATTTATCATCTACCTTCATCTACCTTCATCTATTCTTCTATCCATTTATCTATCATCTATCTACCATCCTATTTATTATCTATCTATCTATCTATCTATCTATCTACCATCCTATCTATCTATCTATCTATCTATCTATCTATCTATCTATCATTCTATCTATCTATCTATCTACCATCCTATCTATCTATCTACCATCCTATCTATCTATCTATCTATCTATCTATCTATCTATCTATCTATCTACCATTCTATCTATCTATCTATCTATCTGTCTCTCTCTATATCTATCTATTTATCTATCTATCTATGCCTCTATCTATCTATCTATCTATCTATCCATCTGCTCAGAATTACAGCAATGCCCCATCCTCAGATGAACCATCTGTTACACATTAGATGTATTCAAACATTTATCATAAAGTTTCTTGCAGACGATTTTACAAGGCGATGTGCCTCCATACAAATCTTCCTCCATGAAGTTATCACTGTTCCCTGATGTTATGACTCCGGCTACAAACCTGTCTGATCCTTTCACGAGTCCGCCGGTGACCTTGCCGCCTGTCCTGACTCACGGCTGTGGCTTTATAGAGAAGATAAAATGTATCTATCTTTCTTCAAGGGTCACCGACTGCGCAAAAAATATCACTTTACTAAGAAAGAAGGAACCGCGCTCATTCCTCTCCCGTAATCTATAATCTCTGGCGCTGATCATTTCTTTTATTCTTTTATATATGAAACATCCCTGAGAAATGGCTCTTATTATCTCTCGCTGGGGTTAATGCAGGAACATTAATACGGTCGGTGTAACACAGAGGAAAGTTACTTCTGCGGGTACAATGTGATATCATGCCATGTTCTAGAAAGAGATAAATCACATTGTAGTGATAGAGGTAAGAGGAGCAAAAGAGATGAGAATAATGGGAAGGAGATAGAAGGAAAACACAAAGAAAGGCAAAATATTGGGTGAAAATCATGTAATATAATACTAAGTGCTGTATACATAAAGGAACCAGTGGGGTGACGTGAGGCTCAGGGGCCCCGATGTGAAAGCTCCACCGGGGCCCCCAATTATTGCAAATCTTTAATAGCATTAGTCTTTTCCTATAGGTCAAATGGACTATTGGGCCCCCTAAGCTACAGGGCCCCAGTGCAGCCAATGTATCTGTTGTAGTTACACCCCTGGAAGGAACTATAGATAAAGGAGGAAAGAAAAGGAGTTCAAGAGAAAAGTAAACCAGAGAACAGGCAGAATGCAAGAATGTGTGGATCAATGTAACGAAATGTGAACGAAAAGAACAAAGGAAATAAAAACTGAAATAGGCTTAAAATTGTCATAAAATAATGTTTGATAGGATGAAGACGATGAGGTCCAGGTGTATGAGCCAGAAAAAAAAAGAAGGGATGATAATGTAGGGAAGAATGAGCGAAAGAAAGAGGAAGAAACAGAAGAAGATGTGGGGCAAAAGAAGAAGAAGAAGAAGAAGTGGAGGACAAGAGAAAGAAGAAGACGTGGAGGACAAAAAGAAGAAGAGGAGGACAAGAAGAAGAAGAGGAGGACAAGAAGAAGAAGAAGTGGAGGACAAGAAGAAGAAGTGGAGGACAAGAAGAAGAAGAAGTGGAGTACAAGAAGAAGAAGAAGAAGAAGAAGAAGAGGAGGACAAGAAGAAGAAGAAGTGGAGGACAAGAAGAAGAAGAAGTTGGGGACAAGAGAAAGAAGAAGACGTGGAGGACAAAAAGAAGAAGAGGAGGACAAGAAGAAGAAGAGGAGGACAAGAAGAAGAAGAGGAGGACAAGAAGAAGAAGAGGAGGACAAGAAGAAGAAGAAGTGGAGGACAAGAAGAAGAAGTGGAGGACAAGAAGAAGAAGAAGTGGAGGACAAGAAGAAGAAGAAGAAGTGGAGTACAAGAAGAAATGGAGGACAAAAGAAGAAGTAAATAAGTCTGTGGAGCCTCGGTTAGGAGTCTCAAACACAGGACTAGCCAGATATCCTTCCAGGATTTGTGTTGAGCGCTTTAGCCGTCTGCCCGCAGTGTTTTCTTGGACTGGTCTCCCTGAGATCAGTGAATACTTTGTTTTGTTGGTCTACTAGGCCTTGCTCCCACCTAGCCAGAATCCTACTCCACACTGATGAGGGGCAACACCCCGAAACAGCTGTCTGTGGATGGATACCCGGCCTTGGTATTCCCTTGTCATATCTCTAATCTTGTAAAAGAGTTGGATATTGACTGAAAGGGCCACTTAATATGGTGGTTATGGTGTTCTCTGCAAGGAGCCACCCCTTGACTGGGTCCTTCCCTGGAGGGATATATGGCTAGTCCTGTGTTTGAGACTCCTAACCGAGGCTCCACAGACTCTATTTGCATGTTCATATTTCCCAGGGGGCAATGTGCCTAGGAATTCACTGTGTTTGAGCGCTTTAGCCAGCTGCCCGCAGTGTTTTCTTGGACTGCTCTCCCTGAGATCAGTGAATACTTTGTGAAGAAGAAGAAGTGGAGGACAAGAAGAAGAAGAAGAAGTGGAGGACAAGAAGAAGAACTGGAGGACAAGAAGAAGAAGAAGAAGTGGAGGACAAGAAGAAATGGAGGACAAGAAGAAGAACTGGAGGACAAGAAGAAGAAGAAGAAGTGGAGGACAAGAAGAAGAAGAAGAAGAAGAAGAAGTGGAGGACAAAAACAAGAAGAAGAAGAAGAAGTGGAGGACAAGAAGAAGAAGAAGAAGAAGTGGAGGACAAGAAGAAGAAGAAGAAGAAGAAGAAGAAGTGGAGGACAAGAAGAAATGGAGGACAAGAAGAAGAAGTGGAGGACAAGAAGAAGAAGTGTAGGACAAGAAGAAATGGAGGACAAGAAGAAGAAGTGGAGGACAAAAAGAAGAAGAAGTGGAGGACAAGAAGAAGAAGAAGAAGAAGAAGAAGTGGAGGACAAAAACAAGAAGAAGAAGAAGAAGTGGAGGACAAGAAGAAATGGAGGACAAGAAGAAGAAGTGGAGGACAAGAAGATGAAGAAGAAGTGGAGGACAAGAAGAAGAAGTGGAGGACAAAAACAAGAAGAAGAAGAAGAAGTGGAGGACAAGAAGAAGAAGAAGAAGAAGTGGAGGACAAGAAAAAGAAGAAGAAGAAGAAGTGGAGGACAAGAAGAAATGGAGGACAAGAAGAAGAAATGGCGGACAAGAAGAAGAAGAAGAAGTGGAGGACAAGAAGAAGAAGAAGAAGAAGAAGAAGAAGAAGTGGAGGACAAGAAGAAATGGAGGACAAGAAGAAGAAGAAGAAGTGGAGGACAAGAAGAAGAAGAAGAAGTGGAGGACAAGAAGAAGAAGAAGAAGTGGAGGACAAGAAGAAGAACTGGAGGACAAGAAGAAGAAGAAGAAGAAGTGGAGGACAAGAAGAAGAAGAAGAAGTGGAGGACAAGAAGAAGAACTGGAGGACAAGAAGAAGAAGAAGAAGAAGTGGAGGACAAGAAGAAGAAGAAGTGGAGGACAAAAACAAGAAGAAGAAGAAGAAGAAGTGGAGGACAAGAAGAAGAAGAAGTGGAGGACAAGAAGAAGAAGAAGAAGAAGTGGAGGACAAGAAGAAATGGAGGACAAGAAGAAGAAGTGGAGGACAAGAAGAAGAAGTGGAGGACAAGAAGAAGAAGAAGAAGAAGAAGTGGAGGACAAGAAGAAATGGAGGACAAGAAGAAATGGAGGACAAGAAGAAGAAGTGGACGACAAGAAGAAGAAGAAGAAGTGGAGGACAAAAACAAGAAGAAGAAGAAGTGGAGGACAAGAAGAAATGGAGGACAAGAAGAAGAACTGGAGGACAAGAAGAAGAAGAAGAGGTGGAGGACAAGAAGAAGAAGAAGAAGAAGAAGTGGAGGACAAAAACAAGAAGAAGAAGAAGAAGAAGAAGAGGAGGACAAGAAGAAGAAGAAGAAGAAGTGGAGGACAAGAAGAAGAAGAAGAAGAAGAAGAAGAAGTGGAGGACAAGAAGAAATGGAGGACAAGAAGAAGAAGTGGAGGACAAGAAGAAGAAGAAGAAGTGGAGGACAAGAAGAAGAAGAAGTGGAGGACAAAAACAAGAAGAAGAAGAAGAAGAAGAGGAGGACAAGAAGAAGAAGAAGAAGTGGAGGACAAGAAGAAATGGAGGACAAGAAGAAGAAGTGGAGGACAAGAAGAAGAAGAAGAAGTGGAGGACAAGAAGAAGAAGAAGAAGAAGAAGTGGAGGACAAGAAGAAGTGGAGGACAAGAAGAAGAAGTGGAGGACAAGAAGAAGAAGAAGAAGAAGTGGAGGACAAAAACAAGAAGAAGAAGAAGAAGAAGAGGAGGACAAGAAGAAATGGAGGACAAGAAGAGGAAGTGGAGTACAAGAAGAAGAAGAAGAAGAAGTGGAAGACAAAAAGAAGAAGAAGAAGAAGTGGAGGACAAGAAGAAGTAGAGGACAAAAAGAAGAAGAAGAAGTGGAGGACAAGAAGAAGTGGAGGACAAGAAGAAGAAGAAGAAGTGGAGGACAAGAAGAAGTAGAGGACAAAAAGAAGAAGAAGAAGTGGAGGACAAGAAGAAGTAGAGGACAAAAAGAAGAAGAAGAAGTGGAGGACAAGAAGAAGTGGAGGACAAGAAGAAGAAGAAGAAGAAGGAGAAGAAGTGGAGGACAAGCAGAAGAAGTGGAGGACAAAAAAAAGAAGATGAAGAAGTGGAGGACAAGAAGAAGAACAAGAAGAAGAAGAGGAGGACTAGAATAAGAAGAAGAAGAAGAGGAGGAGGACTAGAATAAGAAGAAGAAGAAGAGGAGGAGAACAAGACGGAGAAGAAAAAGTGGAGGACAAGAAGGAGAAGAAGAAGAAGAAATGGAAGACAAGAAGAAGAACAAGAAGAGGATGACAAGAAGAAGAAGAAGATGAAGAAGTGGAGGACAAGGAAGAACAAGGCAAACATCAAGGTAAGAAAAGAGAGAGATGGGCAGAGAAGAGAACAAATGTCAGAGAGACGAACAAGCAAACATTGACCCGAGAAGAAAGAGAAGGGTAGAAAAAAGAAGAAGTGTCAGAGGGAGAACAAGACAAACATCAAAACTAAGAAAAGAGAGAGATGAGAAGATAAAGAGAACAAGAACCAAAGGGAAGAGTAAAACTGAGAATATAAATAGTTCTGGTCTGAGGTTCCACAGGATGAGGAAAGTCTCCAGGATATTACTGCAGTTACACATGTTAGGGTGCTTTCACATCTGCGTTTTTCGTAATTCGCGGCAGATGCGGTGAAAAAACCGCATCTGCCGCGTTTACCGCATAACCGTTCCACTTGCGGCGCGGTTGCGGTTTTTTCTATGCAAAGTATAGGCATACTTGCGACAGGTGCGGCAGGTGCGGTTTTGCACTTGCGGCAGGTGCGGCCGCGAAAAAAACCGCGGCTTACTGCGTTTTTTTTTCGCGGCCGCACCTGCCGCAAGTGCAAAACTGCACTTGCCGCACCTGTCGCAAGTATGCCTATACTTTGCATAGAAAAAACCGCAACCGCGCCGCAAGTGGAACGGTTATGCGGTAAACGCGGCAGATGCGGTTTTTTCACCGCATCTGCCGCGAATTACGAAAAACGCAGATGTGAAAGCACCCTAATTCTGATCCATCCATCGCTCAGCTGTGCCCCTACACACTATATACCAGCGTTCCTCTCTGTAGCTGTAAGGAGGGGTAGTGTCACCTGATTCATTAAGAAACGCACACCTCCTAATTAACCACGCGAGGCTCGTAGTGGCGTTCTCCACTTTAGCGCCTTGTCACAGACATTATTCCAGTCTTTGATGGAGTAAGAGTTGTGGCTCAGCAAATGCCAAATTCATGGCGAGCCTCAGTCACCAGACTCCCCGCGCCCCGACATCCCCCCTTCACATACTTTGTTGAAAATGCTGGAAGTCACATTTTTTTGTGCAAACAAACAGAAAAACAATGCAACATTTCAAGTCTTTTTTTTCCAGAATTCTTGAAAAAAATCTATAATGAATCCGCCCCTAAAAGTTGCAAAATTCCAAACTGCAAATATTTTGCAACATTTCAGACACTTTTACATCTGAGCCTTAATCTGAGGCTTTACTGTTACTCATAATGATATGCTCCTTCTAATTCTTACTCCTTCTTCCTATTTCTCTTCTTGCCTTGTGTTCTGGTTGTTGGTTTTTCCTCCAATTCTTGGTCAAAATTTCACACAAAACCCCCAAAATGGGCCAAATTCTTGGCACCATTCCAAAATTGTGGGTACACACCTTTGTTTTCTGCATCTGACGCTCATTCACACTCACCTATGACAAGTAACAGGAGTGGGCAATATGAAAATCACACCTGAAACCAGATAAAAAGGGGAGAAGTTGCCTCAATCTTTGCATAGTGTCTGTGTGTGCCGCACTAACCATGGAGAACAGAAAAAGAGCACCAAAATTGTGGAAAAAAGTCCGTGTTCAGAGATCTTGATGTTTCTTTTTTTATGGTGGGCAACATAATTAAGAGGTTTAAAAACCCATGGCACTGTAGCTAATCTCCCTGGATGTGGACGGCAGAGAACAATGATGAAAGGTTGTAACGCCGGATAGTCTGGATGGTGGACAGCAGCCTGTGGCAAGGTGTACAAAGTGACACTTGCTACTACGAGGCTCAGCTGATAAATTAATGGATATGCGTCTCTTAGTGATTCAGGAGACACTTCCTAATCACGACGGAAGAAGAACAAGGTGTCACGACAGCCTGTTACAATGTGTGGCGTGGGTTACATTTTCTTAATTTGGCCGGATGTATTGATCTTTTGTTTGTTATTTCATTTTGGCTGAGACATTGTTTCTTGCCAGATGATTTGGAGGGTTTATTGTCTGAGTTGGTGTATTGCTAATTTAATTACCTCACCCCCGTATGTTTAAATCACTCAAAGGAGGATGAACCTCTTAATTTGAAATCGCTGTGTACTATGTTGGTGCTACATAAATAAAGATTATTATAATTATATTATTAAGGAGAATTAAGCATTTAGCTTGAAATCCAGCCAATAAGAGCACAACCTTATTCCACCAAACCTGGAAGACCACAATAACCTGAGATGAATGCTCGGGCTATGTAAAAGGACTTGCTTCAGTCACCAGTAGTTCATATGCTACATGGCTTCAATCTAGGGGCTCCGGTCCCAATTGGAAGACCACAACCTTAGTCTAGGAATTTTGCTTCCGGCTGCCAGGATCATATCATGTCTTCATACTCTACATGGCCTCAGTCTAGGACCTTCAGCTCCGACAAGAGGAGCACCAGAACTGTATCTGCAGGAGTTCAGCCTAGGGTTCAGATGGAATATCAGAGACTATTTAAGGAAGATACCCAGGTAGGGACAATTCAGACATCAGGCTACAGACTTTGCTGTGCTCGGTCAGCGTCCTAAGCTTGTCACTATTCCTTTCTCGGAGGGTGTCTGCCTAAAGTGGGGTGCTGCTGGATTGGAGTAAGTGGCCCTGGAAGTCCCGAATATTCTAATCCCTGGTGAGCCAGTGGAAGGGTGAGACTCTGTTGCCTGTTACATTGTGTGTTGTGCTTGATTATGTGTTATATGCCTTTGAGTGTTGGGGATCCAATAAAGTCTTACTATTGTGTGGTTCCCTCACCCTGTGTTATCTGAGTAGTGATCGGCCCACGGGTAAGGAGTTCAGGAGTTCAGTTGGAATGAGCCCGGTCCATGCGGTCTTTTTAAAGGCAGCTAGGCCAGGGGACAACAGCACCCACTGACCCCCGTGTCTACACAGAGAGCACCCACTGACCCCCGTGTCTCCACAGAGGACAGCACCCACTGACCCCCGTGTCTCCACAGGGGAGAGCACCCAATGACCCCCGTGTCTCCACAGAGGAGAGCACCCACTGACCCCCGTGTCTCCACAGAGGAGAACACCCACTGACCCCCGTGTCTCCACAGAGGAGAGAGCCCCCACTGACCCCCGTGTCTCCACAGAGGAGAGCACCCACTGACCCCCGTGTCTCTAGAGGAGAGCACCCACTGACCCCCGTGTCTCCACAGAGGAGAGCACCCACTGACCCCCGTGTCTACACAGAGAGCACCCACTGACCCCCGTGTCTCCACAGACAGCACCCACTGACCCCTGTGTCTCCGCAGAGGAGAGCACACACTGACCCCCGTGTCTCCACAGAGGAGAGCACCCACTGACCCCCGTGTCTCCACAGAGGAGAGCACCCACTGACCCCCGTGTCTCCACAGAGGAGAGCCCCCACTGACCCCCGTGTCTCCACAGAGGAGAGCACGCACTGACCTCCGTGTCTCCACAGAGGAGAGCACCCACTGACCCCCGTGTCTACACAGAGAGCACCCACTGACCCCCGTGTCTCCACAGGGGAGAGCACCCACTGACCCCCGTGTCTCCACAGAGAGCACCCACTGACCCCCGTGTCTACACAGAGAGCACCCACTGACCCCCGTGTCTACACAGAGAGCACCCACTGACCCCCGTGTCTCCACAGAGAACAGCACCCACTGACCCCCGTGTCTACACAGAGAGCACCCACTGACCCCCGTGTCTCCACAGACAGCACCCACTGACCCCTGTGTCTCCGCAGAGGAGAGCACGCACTGACCCCCATGTCTCCACAGAGGAGAGCACCCACTGACCCCCATGTCTACACAGAGAGCACCCACTGACCCCCATGTCTCCACAGAGAGCACCCACTGACCCCCGTGTCTCCACAGAGGAGAGCACCCACTGACCCCCGTGTCTCCACAGAGGAGAGCACCCACTGACCCCCGTGTCTCCACAGAGGAGAGCACCCACTGACCCCCGTGTCTACACAGACAGCACCCACTGGCCCCCGTATCTACATAGAGGAGAGCACCCACTGACCCCCGTGTCTCCACAGAGGAGAGCACCCACTGACCCCCGTGTCTCCACAGGGGAGAGCACCCACTGACCCCTGTGTCTCCACAGAGGAGAGCACCCACTGACCCCCGTGTCTCCACAAAGGAGAGCACCCACTGACCCCCGTGTCTCCACAGAGGAGAGCACCCACTGACCCCCGTGTCTCCACAGAGCAGAGCACCCACTGACCCCCGTGTCTCCACAGAGGAGAGCCCCCACTGACCCCCGTGTCTCCACAGAGGAGAGCACACACTGACCCCCGTGTCTCCACAGAGGAGAGCCCCCACTGACCCCCGTGTCTCCACAGAGGAGAGCCCCACTGACCCCCGTGTCTCCACAGAGGAGAGCACACACTGACCCCCGTGTCTCCACAGAGGAGGGCACCCACTGACCCCCGTGTCTCCACAGAGGAGAGCACCCACTGACCCCCCGTGTCTCCACAGAGGAGAGCACCCGCTGACCCTTGTGTCTCCACAGAAGAGAGCACCCGCTGACCCCTGTGTCTCCACAGAGGAGGGCACCCACTGACCCCCGTGTCTCCACAGAGGAGAGCACCCACTGACCCCCCCGTGTCTCCACAGAGGAGAGCACCCACTGACCCCCGTGTCTCCACAGAAGAGAGCACCCACTGACCCCCGTGTCTCCACAGAGGAGAGCACCCACTGACCCCCGTGTCTCCACAGAGGAGATCACCCACTGACCCCCGTGTCTCCACAGAGGAGAGCCCCCACTGACCCTCGTGTCTCCACAGAGGAGATCACCCACTGACCCCCGTGTCTCCACAGAGGAGAGCCCCCACTGACCCCCGTGTCTCCACAGAGGAGAGCACCCACTGACCCCCGTGTCTCCACAGAGGAGAGCCCCCACTGACCCCCGTGTCTCCACAGAGGAGAGCCCCCACTGACCCCCGTGTCTCCACAGAGGAGATCACCCACTGACCCCCGTGTCTCCACAGAAGAGAGCCCCCACTGACCCCCGTGTCTCCACAGAGGAGAGCACCCACTGACCCCCGTGTCTCCACAGAGGAGAGCACCCACTGACCCCCGTGTCTTCACAGAGGAGAGCACCCACTGACCCCCGTGTCTCCACAGAGGAGAGCACCCGCTGACCCACGTGTCTCCACAGAGGAGAGCACCCACTGACCCCCGTGTCTCCACAGAGGAGAGCATCCACTGACCCCCGTGTCTCCACAGAGGAGAGCACCCACTGACCCCCGTGTCTCCACAGAGGAGAGCACCCACTGACCCCCGTGTCTCCACAGAGGAGAGCACCCACTGATCCCCATGTCTCCACAGAGGAGAGCACCCACTGACCCCCGTGTCTCCACAGAGGAGAGCACCCACTGACCCCCGTGTCTCCACAGAGGAAAGCACCCACTGACCCCCGTGTCTCCACAGAGGAGAGCACCCACTGACCCCCGTGTCTCCACAGAGGAGAGCCCCCACTGACCCCCGTGTCTCCACAGAGGAGAGCCCCCCACTGACCCCCGTGTCTGCACAGAGGAGGGCACCCGCTGACCCACGTGTCTCCACAGAGGAGAGCACCCACTGACCCCCGTGTCTCCACAGAGGAAAGCACCCACTGACCCCCGTGTCTCCACAGAGGAGAGCACCCACTGACCCCCGTGTCTCCACAGAGGAGAGCCCCCACTGACCCCCGTGTCTCCACAGAGGAGATCACCCACTGACCCCCGTGTCTCCACAGAGGAGAGCACCCACTGACCCCCTTGTCTCCACAGAGGAGAGCACCCGCTGACCCCCGTGTCTCCACAGAGGAGAGCACCCACTGACCCCCGTGTCTCCACAGAGGAGAGCACCCACTGACCCCCGTGTCTCCACAGAGGAGAGCACCCACTGATCCCCGTGTCTCCACAGAGGAGAGCACCCACTGACCCCCGTGTCTCCACAGAGGAGAGCCCCCACTGACCCCCGTGTCTCCACAGAGGAGAGCCCCCACTGACCCCCGTGTCTCCACAGAGGAGAGCACCCACTGACCCCCGTGTCTCCACAGAGGAGAGCACCCACTGACCCCCGTGTCTCCACAGAGGAGAGCCCCCACTGACCCCCGTGTCTCCACAGAGGAGAGCACCCACCGACCACCGTGTCTCCACAGAGGAGAGCACCCACTGACCCCCATGTCTCCACACAAGGGGTTAAAGAACAGCTTCAATGAGAAGAACAGTGAACAAGTGAAGAAGCAGCAGATAAAGTAAGAGTAACCATTAAAAGAAGACAAAGAAAAACATGAGTGAAAAGGATACAAATGGCAGGAAGAACAAGACGCTGTAGGACATGAGAGGAGGAAAACCAGAAGACACAAAGCTGAACTAGGGGCAGAAGAAGAAAAATAATTAACTTCAAAAGAAAAATAACTTGAATATGAAAAAAAGAAAATAAGAATGACAGGAAGAGGAGAAAGATGAAGGGATGGCAGAATAAGGAAAGAGAAGAATGAAGAAAACCAAGAAAAACAATGGACGTAAGAAGTAAAATAACAAGAGTAGAGTGGGAATCTGTTCTGTATATAGGGGAGACAGGGCAGAAACATAGAACAAGAATGAACTCTTATCGCCACACAATAAAAGAAAGAAGGACAGATCTACGTGTGCCTAAACAGTTCTGTAGCCCTGATCACACCATAATTAATAGGAAAATATTAGTTTTCAAAGGTAATTTCAAGTCCCAAACAATCAGGAGAGTCTGGGAATATAAAGTAATGATGACCTTTGCCACATTCAGAGCAGGAATGAATGTGTCACATGGATTTATGTCTTTCTACATCAATTGAGGAAACTTCAAATCTTGGACCAACCACTAATCAAAGGACAATAAAGCTATCACATGTGTTATCTCTGAACTCTGATGTTTACTACCCCAGATGCTCTTCCTCCTCCTAGCGCAGACCACTATGCTCTGCCTATCCAACCCTGTAATGTGCATATTGTGTGGTCACATCTGTGTCATTACTAAGCCTGAAGAGAGACCTGATTGTGTCGAGAGCTCCTATATTCAGTCCGCCATTAAAAGGTATCAACCACTGAGGACTCTCAGATTCGGATATTCTCTAAAAAGAATAAGAAACACAGAAGAAAATGATAAGAGGGAGAATAAGGAAATTCACTCAAATAGATACAACGAAATCTTCAAAATAAAAACAGGAAAAATATAGACTGAAAACAGGAAGAAACAGAAGATAAATAGTACAGAAACAATAAAACAAGGAAGAGTAAAGAAAATAACAAGTAAAAAAACTGGAAATAAGAAGAAAAGGAATAAAACAACAGAAAGAAGAAAAGGAAGAGAATATATAAAAAACAACTTAAAATGAAATGAACTGAAAAAAGAAAGATAAACACAATGAAAAGAAAATAATGAGCCAAACAAAAGAACATAGAGCAGAAAGAAGACAGTAAAAGAACAATTAAATATGACGAAAAGTGGAAAAATAACAAAATAATGAAATAAGGGCATAGGAAGAAGAGAAAGAACAAACATAATAAAAGGAAAGAGATGAACATAAAGAAAGAGAAGCACTGGTAAGAGAAGAAGAGAAACAAGGAGTGTCAGAAAGAAGAACAATAAGATGTGTTAAGAGAATGAGGAACACAAGGAAAGAAGGAGGAAGAGGAGGAGCAAATATAACAAAAGAAAGAGGCAAACATGAAAAAGGAGGGGTAATAGAAGAGAAACAAGGAGAGTCAGAAAGAAGAACAATAAGATGTTGTTAAGAGAATGAGGAACACAAGGAAAGAAGGAGGAAGAGGAGGAACAAATATAACAAAAGAAAGAGGCAAACATAAGAAAAGAAGAAGGAGTAAGAGAAGAGAAACAAGGAGTGTCAGAAAGAAGAACAATAAGATGTGTTAAGAGAATGAGGAACACAAGGAAAGAAGGAGGAAGAGGAGGAACAAATATAACAAAAGAAAGAGACAAACATGAAAAAGAAGGGGTAATAGAAGAGAAACAAGGAGAGTCAGAAAGAAGAACAATAAGATGTGTTAAGAGAATGGAAAACACAAGGAAAGAAAGAGGAGGAACAAATATAACAAAAGGAAAGAGGCAAACATGAGAAAAGAAGGGTAAGAGAAGAAGAGAAACAAGTGTCAGAAAGAAGAACAATAAGATGTAAGAGAATGAGGAACACAAGGAAAAAGGAAAGGAAGAGGAGAGGAACAAACATAAAAAGGAAAGAGGAAATATGAAAAGAAGGGTAATAGAAGAAGAGAAACAAGAGTGTCAGAAAGAAGAACAATAAGATGTGTTAAGAGAATGAGGAACACAAGGAAAGAAGGAGGAAGAGGAGGAACAAATATAACAAAAGAAAGAGGCAAACATGAAAAAGAAGGGGTAATAGAAGAGAAACAAGGAGAGTCAGAAAGAAGAACAATAAGATGTAAGAGAATGAGGAACACAAGGAAAGAAGGAGGAAGAGGAGGAACAAATATAACAAAAGAAAGAGGCAAACAAGAAAAAGGAGGGTAAAGAAGAGAAACAAGGTGGTCAGAAAGAAGAACAATAAGATGTGTTAAGAGAATGAGGAACACAAGGAAAGAAAGAGGAGGAACAAATATAACAAAAGGAAAGAGGCAAACATGAAAAAGAAGGGGTAAGTAGAAGAGAGAAACAAGGAGATGTCAGAAACAAGAACAATAAGATGTATTAAGAGAATGAAAAACACAAGGAAAGAAAGAGGAAGGAGGAGGAACAAACATAAGAAAGGGAAAGAGGCAAACATGAAAAAGAAGGGGTAAAGAAGAAGAGAAACAAGGAGTGTCAGAATAGAAAACAATAAGATGTGTTAAGAGAATGAAGAACCAAGGAAAGAAAGAGGAAGAGGAGGAGGAAAACGATAAGAAAGGGAAAGAGGCAAACATGAAAAAGAAGGGGTAATAGAAGAGAAACAAGGAGTGTCAGAAAAAGAACAATAAGATGTGTTAAGAGAATGAAAAACACAAGGAAAGAAAGAGGAAGAGGAGGAGAAAACGATAAAGAAAGGAAAGAGGCAAACATGAAAAAGAAGGGGTAATAGAAGAAGAGAAACAAGGAGTGTCAGAAACAAGAACAATAAGATGTAAGAGAATGAAAAACACAAGGAAAGAAAGAGGAAGAGGAGGAACAAATATAACAAAAGAAAGAGGCAAACATGAGAAAAGAAGGGGTAAGAGAAGAGAAACAAGGAGTGTCAGAAAGAAGAACAATAAGATGTAAGAGAATGAAAAACACAAGGAAAGAAAGAGAAGAGAGGAACACATATACAAAAGGAAAGAGGCAAACATGAGAAAAGAAGGTAAGAAAGAAGAGAAACAAGGAGTGCATAAAGAACAATCATAGATGAGTATTAAAATGAGAACACAAGAAGACAGAGAACGGGAAGAAGCTGGAGAAAAAACTCATCAAGAATACAGGAACAATACATATGAAAATGAAACTAGAACTGAGGAAAACAACAAAACAAAAAAAGAGGAATAATCAGAGGAAGAAGAGGGATATGAAGGAGGAAGAAAAAAGCGAAGAAATAAATGGCAGGAAGAACAATAATAAAAGATAAGATGGAAAAACAATAACAGGCAGAAGAAAAAAGAGAAACACGAAAGAGAAACATCAAGAGGAAAAAGAACAACTTTAGAAAGAAAGAAAATTGGAAAAACAATGAGCGAGTAGGAGATAGAGAAGCAGATGAGGAGAAAAGGATAGAAAGTGAAAGACAAATATCAACAACAAAGGAGGAAGAGGAAACGAATAAGCAAGAAGAAAAGGGGGAAAGAAGAAGAATAAAAGGAAGATTCATTAAAAGAAGAACAAGAATAAGAGGCAGAAGAATATATAGAAAAAAGATCAACGTCAGCTCCAAGGGTAAAACTAAGAAAAACATCTGCAAATATGCACCAAGTTAATCACACCGCATGACCACATCTTCAGATGACCTGGATACATTTACTCTGTTAGGAAGAAAATGAAAATCAATACAAGAAAAAAGTTGGGATGTAATAAAGAAAAGACAAAGCTCAATCATCAGGAAGAAGAAAATACCAGGAAGATGCATTAGATAAGAATAAGAGGTAAAAAGAAAAAAGGGGAGAGAGAAACGTCAGCTCCAAGGGAAGAAGCCAAAGAAAAAGGTCAACCTGGAGAATAATGAGAGAACAATAATGTAAGGAAGACTGAACTGAAGGAAGAAATCAACAACCAGAGAAACAAAGATGAACAGTAACAGAAGATCCAAATGGAGAAGAACAAGAATAAGAAGGACAGTATGTAAGAAGGTGATGAAACCAAAGACAAAAACAGGGAGAAGATAAGAAGTAACGTGACGATGATTGACAGAAGAGCAAGAAGGAGGAGAAGAAAAACATCAAGACTGGAAACAGAAGTAGAAACATAAACTAAGCAAGAAAGACATTATCTCCAACAGCAAAAGAATGATAACAACATAAAGAAAAACGGAACCTGAAGCAGAAGGAAAAAACAGAACAACAATCAGAGGTAAAGGCAGAGAAAAAACAACAATCAGAGGTAAAGGAGAAGATAAAACAACAATCAGAGGTAAAGTAGAAACAAAAAAACAATCAGAATAAAGGAGAAGATAAAAAAACAATCAGAGGTAAAGGTAGAAGAAAAAACAATAATCAGAGGTAAAGGTAGAAGAAAAAACAACAATCGAGGTAAAGGCAGAGGAAAAAACAACAATCAGAGGTAAAGGTAGAAGAAAAAACAACAATCAGAGATAAAGAAGAAGAAAAAACAACAATCAGAGATAAAGGTAGAAGATAAAACAAAATCAGAGGTAAAGTAGAAACAAAACAACAATTAGAGATAAAGGTAGAAGACAAAAAACAATCAGAGGTAAAGGTAGAAGAAAAACAAAATCAGAGGTAAAGGTAGAAGAAAAACAACAATCAGAGGTAAAGGTAGAAGAAAAAACAACAATCAGAGGTAAAGGTAGAAGAAAAAACAACAATCAGAGATAAAGGGAGAAGAAAAACAACAATCAGAGTAAAGGGAGAAGAAAAACAACAATCAGAGGTAAAGGTAGAAGAAAAACAACAATCAGAGGTAAAGGTAGAAGATAAACAACAATCAGAGGTAAAGGCAGAGAAAAAAACAACAATCAGAGGTAAAGGTAGAAGAAAAACAACAATCAGAGGTAAAAGTAGAGAAAAACAACAATCAGAGGTAAAGGTAGAAGACAAAACAACAATCAGAGGTAAAGGCAGAAGAAAAACAACAATCAGAGGTAAAGGTAGAAGAAAAACAACAATCAGAGGTAAATGAAAAGGAAAAAACAACAATCAGAGGTAAAGGTAGGAAAAAACAACAATCAGAGGTAAAGGGTAGAAGAAAAAACAACAATCAGAGGTAAAGGAGAAGAAAAAACAACAATCAGAGGTAAAGGTAGAAAAAAAACAACAATCAGAGGTAAAGGTAGAAAAAAACACAACAAGAGTACAACAAGAAGAAGTTCACAATTAAAGTATAAGAGGAACAAAAAAAAATCAGAGGTAAACTAAAGAAAAGACAACAAAAGAGGTAAAGGCAGAAGAAGAGAAACAAAGAGTGTTTAAAGATAAAAGCAAGAGAGGAAGAGGCAGACGAAAAAAATCACAACAGTAAGAGTAAATGAAGAATAAAAAAAAACACACAGAGGAAAGAGAAGAGAAAACAGCAAAGGGGAAAGGATGAGGAAAAAACAACAATCAGAGGTAAAAGTAGAAGAAAAACAACAATCAGAGGTAAAAGTAGAAGAAAAACAATCAGAGATAAAGGTAGAAGAAAAACAACAATCAGAGGTAAAGGGAGAGGAAAAAACAAGAGCAAGAGTCACAAGAAGAAGTTCTAAGATTAAAGCATAGAGGAAAATAAAGAAAAACAGGAGCTCAAACCTAAAGAAAAGACAACAACCAGAAGTAAAGGCAGAAGATGATGAGAGGAAGATGTTTTAAAGAATAAAAGCAAGAGAGAGAGGCAGACGAAGAAGTTCCCAGATTACAGTATAGAGGAACATGAAGAAAAACAAGAGAAACAGCACAGAAGAATGAGAACGAGAGGAAACAGAAAAGCAGAAAGGATGAAGAGAAACATCAACTGGAGGGAAACAATGAATAAGCAGGAGCAAGAAGAGCGAAGTAAACCAAAAGGAGAGGAAGGGCAAAAAGTGATGATGAGGATGAGAGGAGGAAGATCAACACAAAGACAAGAAGTGAAGAAGAAAGATAACAAGGGAGGACTGAAAAGCAAAGAAATAGAAGAGCAGATATAAGATAAGAACGAGGAAGATAAGAAGTAAGAAGGAGCAGGAAAGGAGAAGTGAAGTGAAAGAAAAGAAGATGGAAAAAGGAAAAAGTGAGAGTAGAGGATCGTGCCTTGTTCCTTAGCGTCACTGAGGATTTGGTTACATAGTAACATATATAATGCGGATCATTGATTTACTGGTAGTTCTGAGGTATCGGGCAGGGGACTAGTGATGGGCGAGCGTCCTCACCACTGCTCAACACCCGATCGAGTGATAGCATGTGCTCGAGTCCCCACCTCACATGATTCAAGGTTGTTGACAGCCAATCAACATGCAGGGAATGCCTACCCATCAAGGCTACTGGCATTATTGTGAGTGGCCGGCCGCATCACGTCATCAGGTCTTATAGGAGACCCAGGGCTATGATGTGCAGCACACTGCAATCCAGGGAGATCTAGGAGCGAGAGCATAGATTAGAGCAGGTATATGGGCAATATTGTACACTGGCACCCTTTACTGCCTTCCATGTGGCATTAAAGGGTGTTTTTAGCCTGGTTTAGCCTAAATAGTTTAAAAATAATGACTGGGGTCCCCCCTATTTTTGATAACCAGACAAGGTAAAGCAGACAGCTGCAGGCTGCTATTATCAGGCTGGGACAGTCCATGGTTATTTGTCCCTTCCCAGCCTAACAATATCAGCCCACAGCTGCCCCAGACCGAGAGCATCACGAAGATGAGACATTCGGGTTCTTCGCCCCGGCTCTTTCCAAGTTGACCTGGTGTGGTGGCGAATCGGGGACATATTTTTTAGGGTTGATGTCAGTTGTGAGCTATCAGGTGGCATCAAGCCAAGGGGTTAGTAATGGAGAAGCATCTATTAGACACCCCCATTACTAACCAAGTAAGTACAAAAATCATCATTAAAAATTTTTATATTATTAGACTCCCCTACACTTTTCCCTCGTTCACCAATTTAATATCACAAATGATCCCACGAAGCTTTACCCTTTAGACTGTAAGCCCACAGGGCCAGGTCCTCTCCCCTCTCTACCAGTCTGTCATTGTTAGTTTATTGCTGTAATTTATATCTATATATTGTATGTAATCCCCTAAGTCCCCTATGAGCACCATGGAATCAATGATGCTCTATAAATAAATAATAATTAATAATTATATTATAATTAATATTATAATTATTATATTAATAATAATAATAATAATAATACTCTGTCTATAAATGTATTTATACATTTCAATATGTGTATGCATGTGTATGTATGAACAGTTGATGAATACATGTGTATACAGTATGTCTGCATATATCAGTTTATGTATGTGCATGTATAAATGTCTGTAAGTGTGTATATATAGTGGGTGAAATAAGTATTGGACACGTCACCAGTTCTCTAAGTAAATATATTTCTAAGGATGCTATTGACATGAATTTCTCACCGGATGTCGGTAACAACCCATCCAATCCTCACAGGCAAAGAAATCAAAACATAGATGTCCATACATGATGTGGTGTAATATGAGAAATGACACGGGGAGAAGTATTGAACACATACATTAAAAAAAGGTGTAAAAAGGCCTGGAAAGTCCTGACACCAGCTGAAATGTATCAGTAAATAGTAATCCTGCCACTTAGTGATAAGAATATCAGCTGGTTCAACTGATGGCTCATACAAAGGAGTCTCATTACTAAGGAGCTACACAAGAAACATCTCATGATTGGTAAAGCCAGTGAGCTGTCTCAGGACCTTCACATCCTTATTGCAGCAAAACATACCAATGGCATTGGTTGCAGAAGAATTTCTAAACTACTGAAGGCTCCTATGAGATCTGATGGGACCATAATCCAAAAGGTGAAAACCATGATTTCACAATAAAACGGTCACGAGCAGGTGATTCCCTCAAGATTTCAGACAGAGGAGTGAAAAGAATTATCAGAAGAGTTGGTCAAAAGCCAAGAACCATCTGTGGAGAGCGACAGAACGACCTGGAACCAGCAGTGACAAGTGCTTTACAGAAAACAGCAAGGTTCCTTGGCCTGTATGCACACCCCTGTATGCACGCTCCTATATGCACGCTCCTGTATGCACGCTCCTGTATGCACGCTTCTGTATGCACGCTCCTGTATGCATGCTCTTGTATGCACGCTCCTGTATGCACGCTCCTGTATGCACGCTCCTGTAAGCATGATCCTGTATGCATGCTCCTGTATGCACGCTCCTGTATGCACGCTCCTGTATGCACGCTCCTGTATGCACGCTCCTGTAAGCATGATCCTATATGTACGCTACTGTATGCACGCTCCTGTATGCACGCTCCTGTATGCACGCTCCTGTATGCATGCTCCTGTATGCACACTCCTGTAAGCACGCTCCTGTATGCACCCTCCTGTATGCACGCTCCTATATGCACGCTCCTGTATGCACGCTCCTATATGCACGCTCCTGTATGCACGCTCCTGTATGCACGCTCCTGTATGCACGCTTCTGTATGCACGCTCCTGTATGCATGCTCTTGTATGCACGCTCCTGTATGCACGCTCCTGTATGCACGCTCCTGTAAGCATGATCCTGTATGCATGCTCCTGTATGCACGCTCCTGTATGCACGCTCCTGTATGCACGCTCCTGTAAGCATGATCCTATATGTACGCTACTGTATGCACGCTCCTGTATGCACGCTCCTGTATGCACGCTCCTGTATGCACGCTCCTGTAAGCACGCTCCTGTATGCACCCTCCTGTATGCACGCTCCTGTATGCACGCTCCTGTATGCACGCTCCTGTAAGCATGATCCTGTATGCATGCTACTGTATGCACGCTCATGTATGCACGCTCCTGTATGCACGCTCCTTTATGCACGCTCCTGTAAGCATGCTCCTGTATGCATGCTCCTGTATGCATGCTCCTGTATGCATGCTTCTGTAAGCATGCTCCTGTATGCACGCTCCTGTATGCACGCTCCTGTATGCACGCTCCTGTATGCGTGCTCCTGTAAGCATGCTCCTGTATGCACTCTCCTGTATGCACGCTCCTGTATGCACGCTCCTGTATGCATGCTCCTGTATGCACGCTCCTGTAAGCACGCTCCTGTATGCATGCTCCTTTATGCACCTCCTGTATGCACGCTCCTGAATGCACGTTCCTGTATGCATGCTCCTTTAAGCATGCTCCTGTATGTATGCTCCTGCATGCATGCTCCTGCATGCACGCTCCTGTATGCACGCTCCTGCATGCACGCTCCTACAAGCATGCTCCTGTATGCCTGCTCCTGGATGCACGCTTCTGTATGCACGCTCCTGTATGCATGCTCCTGTATGCACGCTCCTGTAAGCATGATCCTGTATGCATGCTACTGTATGCACGCTCCTGTATGCACGCTCCTGTAAGCACGCTCCTGTAAGCACGCTCCTGTATGCACGCTCCTGTATGCACACTCCTGTATGCACGCTCATGTATGCATGCTCCTGTATGGATGCTCCTGTAAGCATGCTCCTGTATGCATGCTCCTGGATGCACGCTTCTGTGTACACTTTCTTGTATGCATGCTCCTGTGTGCACGCTCCTGTATGCATGCTCCTGTAAGCACGCTCCTGTATGCATGCTCCTGTAAGCACGCTCCTGCATGCATGCTCCTGTATGCACGCTCCTGTATGCATGCTCCTGGATGCACGCTTCTGTGTACACTTTCTTGTATGCACTCTCCTGTGTGCACGCTCCTATGTGAAAACTCCTGTGTGCAAACTCCTGTGTACACATTCCTGTATGCACGCCCATGTGTGCGCACTCCTTTATGCATGCTCTCATGTGCATGCTCCCGTATGCGCACTCTCATATGCACGCTCAGCATCCAAGACTTTCACGTCGATAGCACCTTTACTTAGAAAATTGGTGACGTGTTGAATACTTATTTCACCCGCTGTCTATACATATGTATGTATAAATGTCTACAAATGTGTACATAAGTGTGTATACGTCTAGGCATGTATATGGCAGAATTTCTGTGGCCTAGTTCACATCTAATGCAGGTCTGCGTTTTGCTGCATTTGCGTTTCTATGCATTTTTACCGCAAAAAACGCATCCAAACGCGTGTATTTTTGGCCCCATTGATTTCAATGGAAAACGCATAGAAAACACACATGCAAAAACTTGGGCTGTTGCGTGTAGGGCTGCGTTTTTGCATGCATTTTCTATTTTTAGTGGAAGATTCCGGATTCTGCACATAGAAAAGAGCAGGAAATAATTTGATCCATTAAATTTGCAGCTGATACATGGGAGGGGACGTTCCATCACTTCTGCCACATTGGCACTTTTTCGCTGGGTCTCACGTCTTCTACGCTGTTGCTAGGCGACTGAGAATCTGGGTACCGGCGCGATGTGCTGCGATCTCCGTCTTGGGAAATCACTTACTGCTACTTACTAATCAAGGCAGCATCAGAGCAATAATAGGAGAAAATGGGGGGCACCGAGCAGAGCCGCGCCGGAAATATCACCCCCGCAGGAGAAGGGGCGCACAGACCGAAATATCACCCCCATAGGAGAAGGGGCGCACAGACCAAAATATCACCCCCATAGGAGAAGGGGCGCACAGACCGAAATATCACCCCCGCAGGAGAAGTGGTGCACAGACCGAAATATCACCCCTGCAGGAGAAGGAGCGCACAGACCGAAATATCACCCCCATAGGAGAAGGGGCGCACAGTCCACAATATCACCCCTGCAGAAGAAGGGGCGCACAGACCGAAATATCACCACCACAGGAGAAGGGGTGCACAACAGGAATATCACCCCCGCAGGAGAAGGGGTGCACAAACAGGAAATATCACCCCCACAGGAAAAGGGGCACACAGACCGAAATATCACCCCCATAGGAGAAGGGTGCACAAACATTAATATCACCCCCACAGGAAAAGGGTGCACAAACAGGAATATCACCCCCACAGGAGAAGGGGTGCACAGACCGAAATGTCACCCCCACAGAAGAAGGGGCGCACAGAACAAAATATCACCCCCATAGGAGAAGGGTTGCACAAATCAAAATATCACCCCCACAGAAGAAGGGGCGCACAGACCGAAATATCACCCCCACAGAAGAAGGAGCGCACAGACCGAAATGTCACCCCCACAGAAGAAGGGGCGCACAGAACAAAATATCACTCCCATAGGAGAAGGGTCGCACAAACAGGAATATCACCCCCACAGGAGAAGGGGCGCACAGACTGAAATGTCACCCCCACAGAAGAAGGGGCGCACAGAACAAAATATCACCCCCCACAGGAAAAGGGGTGCACAAACAGGAATATCACCCCCATAGGAGAAGGGTCGCACAAATCAAAATATCACCCCCACAGAAGAAGGGGTGCACAGACCGAAATATCACCCCCACAGAAGAAGGGGCACACAAACCGAAATATCACCCCTACAGAAGAAGGGGCACACAGACCGAAATATCACCCCCACAGGAGAAGGGGTGCACAAACAGGAATATCACCCCCAAGGAGAAGGGTCGCACAAATCAAAATATCACCCCCACAGAAGAAGGGGCGCACAGACCGAAATATCACCCCCACAGAAGAAGGGGCACACAGACCGAAATATCACCCCCACAGAGAAGGGGCGCACAAACAGGAATATCACCCCCACAGGAAAAGGGGCGCACAGACCGAAATATCACCCCCACAGGAGAAGGGGTGCACAAACAGGAATATCACCCCCATAGGAGAAGGGTCGCACAAATCAAAATATCACCCCCACAGAAGAAGGGGCGCACAGACCGAAATATCACCCCCACAGAAGAAGGGTGCACAAACAGGAATATCACACCCGCAGGAGAAGGGGTGCACAAACAGGAATATCACACCCACAGGAGAAGGGGTGCACAAACAGGAATATCACCCCCGCAGGATAAGGGGCACACAAACCGAAATATCACCCCCCCCAGGAGAAGGGGCACAGACCGAAATATCACCCCCACAGGAGAAGGGGCGTACAAACAGGAATATCTCCCCCGCAGAAGAAGGGGCGCACAGACCGAAATATCACCCCACAGGAGAAGGGGCGCACAAACAGGAATATCACCCCCACAGGAGAAGGGGTGCACAGACCGAAATATCACCCCCACAGGAGAAGGGGCGCACAGACCAAAATATCACCCCCCAGGAGAAGTGGCGCACAGACCGAAATATCACCCCCACAGGAGAAGGGGCGCACAAACAGGAATATCACCCCCAAGAAGAAGGGGAGCACAAACAGGATTGTCACCCCTACAGGAGAAGGGGCGCACAGACCAAATATCACCCCCCAGAAGAAGGGGTGCACAAACAGGAATATCACCCCCGTAGGAGAAGGGGCACAGAGACCGAAATATCACCCCCACAGAAGAAGGGACGTACAAACAGGAATATCACCCCCACAGGAGAAGGGGCGCACAGACGGAAATATCACCCCCACAGGAGAAGGGGCGCACAGACCAAAATATCACCCCCCCAGAAGAAGGGGTGCACAGACCGAAATATCACCCCCACAGAAGAAGGGGCGCACAGACCGAAATATCACCCCAACATGAGAAGGGGCGCACAAACAGGAATATCATCCCCCCCCCCCCCCCCGAAAAAAAGGGGTGCACAAACCCAAATAACACCCCCCAGAAAAAGGGGTGCACAAGCAGGAATATCACCCCACAGAAGAAGGAGCGCACAAACCAAAATATCACCCCCCCTAGGAGAAGGGGTGCACAAACAGGAATATCACCCCCCCCCCCCTCAGAAGAAGGAGCGTACAAACCGAAATATCACCCCCCAGAAGAAGATAACACATATATATAAATAAATGCATATAAATATATATTGCAACATTGTTTATTATTATTGTTAGTGTAATATTTATAAATATACACACAGTTATATATTGAAACAAATATCAAATTAACAATAATAATAACCAGGGAGGACAGTGAACCTCGCCGGGCCATGATGTCTGTGCACGAAGCCGGAAAATGAGTCTGGAGGATCGAAACGCACGGAAAGAACTTCAAAATGTGTTTGTTTTTCTTTTTAAACTGGAAGATGGGCAGAAAAAATGAAAATATGAAAAAAAATAATATATAAATATATGTGTATGCATGTGTATATATAGCAAAATTCAGGCAGCACTCCAAAAAATAAGAACTAGGGTGCATCGTTGTGCAGATCATATATATATGATTTTTCACACATTTACCCCCTGAAAAAGAACGACCTGAGAAACAGCAAAAGAAAACAACTAATAATAATATTTACTTTTGAATCATTTGCTTTTTTCAATATTTTTTAGTTAAAGATATTAAAAAGATGTATTTTTATTTTAACTAAATTCTGTAAAAGTTTTATAAATATATATAGATATATTTTTTTTTAAATTAGAATATAATTGTTATTTATAACTAAGTAATTTATTCATTTGGGAAACAGATAAAGTTTGCCTCTTCTCGTTTTAAAGCAACAAGCCCCCACACCCCCGGTGACTGCTGCACACATTGTATAAGCGATGCTCATTGGTATAACGCACCTGTTAATAGAGTATGCTAACTAGGAAATATAGAGAGGCAAGGTTGATGGTGATGATGATGAGACTTTATTTGTAACTTTCCCACTCATTGAACCTTCCTCCTTCCATTCCACCACCACACCACCAAGGCTGCCTCCTTCCACTCCCACACCCTCAGGACTGCCTCCTTATACCACCCCACTCCACCAGGGCTGTCTCCTTCCACCCCCAAACCACCAGGGCTGCTTGTTTCAACCACCCCAAACCACTAGGGTTGCCTCCTTCCACTCCCACAACACCACAGCTGCCTCCTTCCACCACCCACCCACCAGGGCTGCCTCCTTCCACCACCCACACCACCAGGGCTGCCTCCTTCCACCACCCCACACCACCAGGGCTGCTTCCTTCCACCACCCACACCATCAGGGCTGCCTCCTTCCACCCCCCACACCACCAGAGCTGCCTCCTTCCACCACCCCACACCTCCAGGGCTGCCTCCTTCCACCACCCCACACCTCCAGGGCTGCCTCCATCCACCACCCCACACCACCAGAGCTGCCTCCTTCCACCACCCCACACCACCAGAGCTGCCTCATTCCACCACACCACACCTCCAGGGCTGCCTCTTTTCTCCACAGCACTTGGGCTGCCTTCTTCCACCACAACCACCACCAGGGCTGCCTCTTGCCACCCCATACCACCAATGCTGCCTCCTTCCACCACCCCACACCACCAGGGCTGCCTCCTTCCACCACCCCATACCACCAATGCTGCCTCCTTCCACCCCCCACACCACCAATGCTGCCTCCTTCCACCACCCCACACCACCAGGGTTGCTTCCTTCTACCCCCCACACCACCAGGGCTACCTGCTATGAGCAGCTTCCAACATAGTGAGAGCTCAGAAATTCCCCAAAACTGGAAGTCCCAAGATTCCCAAAATTGGAGGGTTTCTCTAGAAGTTCTCCATCAAGTGGGAAACCTTCTAGTCATTGCTGCCATGTTGTAGAAGAGGTTCTTACCCTGCACAGCATCAAGATGTGGGGTGCAGCCCAGAGCATACTGCTGGCAGCGGGGCGCCCATGCTGGTCCACGATGTGATGTCAGAAGATGACCCAAGTGTCCTACTCATTGGTCGGTCTCAGCTTTCTTGTACGACCAAAAGAGTCATTTCCATGGTCAATGTCTCAGCTCTTCCGAGAAGACAAGATCCTAAGATGTCACATGGATACAAAGCTGGAGGTGATCTACTCAGCGACCCAGACTTCTCCACACTCCGCTGAAACTTCTTCTGGATCCACACTTCATTCTGGAGCAGCTCGACGTCTTAAGAAAGGAGGGGAAAAAAGCAAAGTATATCAGATGAGAAATTCACCAAGGACCCTCTACGTCATGGGGCTTGTAGGGTCTGTGCGTCTGTCCAATAGGGTCTGCGGATGGGGAGAGCGGCTCAGGAGATGTGCGCTGTACTAAGGATTTAAGAAGCAATAGTCAACAGCAATAGTCTATGCCTATCGCTCTCTCGCTCGCTCCCTCCCATCCCTGGGAATCCCAGCACACCCCCTCCTGCTTCACTAACCCTTTCACTGGAGCAGCACATGCTCCTTCTCTTACTTTCTTACAACTTATCATTATTGTTCCTTTATTGCCTCTGATATCAGGGAAAGAGAAGCTTGAGGTCTTCGCAACACTTAGTAAAGATGAGTTAATCGATTTGTAGGATCTTGGTCCAAGGACCACATTAGGGATCCAGAAGATCTGCAAGATGCCTCCTATCTCCCTCATTGCCCAGTACAGCTACATTATCCCTCCATATCCAAAAAACCCCAATGATTGCACCGTCGGCATGAGTACACGGGACCTTATATCGTTGATTGCAAATTGTTTTAGGCAATAAAGGTTAATCCCACTAATAAGAATAGATGATAATTGTATAATCAGGTGCCATGAATGGAGGTCCATGTAAATCCAGCAGTGCCTCACACTCTATACCCTGATAGATCGAAAGAAGTGGATGAAGCGGTGGCTACATAGGGGCACTCCCGGTCTATTTATATGGGTAGTGGCATAGCTTGAAGCTCATGGGTCCCGATGCAAAAGCTCCAACGGGGCCCCCAATTATTCGGCTCCAGGTCCCGGGTGCGATTGCAACCTCTGCACCTGCACGTAGAATACATAAGACCTCTGTTCTCCGACAGTTCGGACCCCTCTTAATCATCCCTCCCCTCCGTTTCTGTGTTTTGAGTAAATCTCTTTAGATCACCGTGTTCTACATACTATCAATATGTTATGAAGGGAGACATTCATTCATTATCTTCATCTCATGCATTCTAATCTGATAAGGGAAGTGTTTAGTTGCCTCTTGTTTCATTGTTACATATAATCAAGTTTCAGCAGTTTGAAACATTGTTGTTTTTGCAAATATAAAGTTGCAGAATATCCTTTTTTCTGACATTTAGAGGAAACTTAGCACCATTCCAATGAGTAAAACCTTTCCAACACTAATATGAATTATAAAGTTACAGAAATCGCTCTACACATATCCTCCTCACTCAGTGACAGCCCTTTTCTGCTCGTCTCTTGTCCTCCTGCATTGAATCATCTCTTACAATTGTCCTCGTAATCTGCAGCATTGATGATTCCATTTTCCTTGATATCTTTCCTCCATAGTCGCAATATCTTGGTGAAATCTCTCCTGCACTCGTCGCTCGCTGCTCCGGAGTTTGATGGGAGAAAGTCTAGATGTGAATGTAAGAAATGAACTATTAAGGACATGATACAGCCGAAATTCTAATACACTTCCACCAACTCTTCATCGTTATCTGCTCTTATTTACCTCTAATGTGAACGCTCCCCTGCAGCCTTATTCTTTACCTTGCAACAAATGGAGAAACTCCTCATCTTGAAGAAGCTTATGAATCTGAGATCCAATAAAGACTCCCTTCCTTTATCTTTGCTTAACTCAACCTTGCAAATCTATCAATGAGATACTCGAATGCTTTTACATTTGTATCCATTGAATACATAAAGTCCTTCATTAGGCTCAACTTTACCTGCAATGGTGGTAATACAATCTTAAGCGCTGGATGCCGGACATTGGGACATTGTTACTTTGTGGCTGAATGTTGGAGGCCGGTCTCTCTCCCCTCAAATAGAAAGCAGCAGGACTTTGTGTGTCCACCCTGGAGACCAAGTAAGAGGATAATAAGTCACCACCAAGGGGCCACAAATGTTGGTCATAGTTCAGACTTCCCCCCAACAGATGTTTCATATTGTCGAAGGTCACACAACCAACTGGAATTGACGGTAGCGCATTGCTGTTGTGCAGCTTTTAGGTTTGTTTTGGACGAATTGATGAAGAGCCTTCATTCCTCTGGATTATGATTTATATTCTGAGGTTCCATTAAACTGTTGATTTTGTTGAAGACACAAGATCACCATCCATGAAGAAGTATTGGACAAGAATTTTATCCAAAATCTGCAACTAGGAGAGTCTATTGTTGAACCTAAGCGGTCAGCTTTACTCTAAACCTACCTAAGAGCTTGGCCTTACTCTGAACCTAAGAGCTTGGCCTTACTCTGAACCTAAGAGCTTGGCCTTACTTGAACCTGAGAGTTCAACCTTACTCTGAACCTAAGAGCTCGGCCTTACTCTGTAACTAAGAGCTCAGCCTTACTTTGAACCTGAGAGTTCAACCTTACTCTGAACCTAAGAGCTCGGCCTTACTCTGAACCTAAGAGCTCAGCCATACTCTTAACCAAGAGCTTGGCCTTACTCTGAACCTAAGAGCTCAGCCATACTCTTAACCAAGAGCTTGGCCTTACTCTTAACCCAAGAGCTTGACTTTACTCTGAACCTCAGACCTCAGCCTTACTCGGAACCTAAGTGCTCCCCATACTCTAAATTTAAGAGTTCGGCCCTATTCTGAACCTGAGAGTTCGGCCAGCCTCTTAACCTAAGAGTTTGGCCTTACTCTGAACCTAAGAACTCGGCTTTACTCTAAATCTAAGAGCTCAGCCTTACTCTGAATCTAAGAGCTCATTATTACTCTGAACCCAAGAGATTAACCTTATTCTGAACCTAGGAGCTCAGCCATACTCTGAAGTTAGGAGCTTGCCTTACTCTGACCCTAAAAGCTCAGCCTTACTCTGAACCTAAGAGCTCAGCCTTACTCTGAACTTAGGAGATCAACCTTATTCTGAACTTAGGAGTTCAATCTTACGCTGAACCTAAATGCTCAGCCTTACTCTGAATCTAAGAGTTCAGTCTTACTCTGAACCTAAGAGCTCGGCTTTACTCTGAACCTGAAAACTTGGCCTTACTCTGAACTTAGGAGCTCAGCCTTTCTCTGAACCTAAGAGCTCAGTTTAACTCTGAACCTAAGAGCTTGACCTTACTCTGAACTTAGGAGCTCAGCACTACTCTGAACTTAGGAGTTCAATCTTACTCTGAACTTATGAGCTCGGCCTTCCACTGAACTTAAGAGCTCGGCCTGACTCTGAACCTAAGTGCTCGGACTTACTCTGTAACTAAGAGCTCAGCCTTACTTTGAACCTAAGAGCTCAGCCATACTCTTAACCCAAGAGCTTGGCCTTACTCTTAACCAAAGAGCTTGGCTTTACTCTGAACCTCAGACCTCAGCCTTACTCGGAACCTAAGAGCTCCCCCATACTCTAAACTTAAGAGTTCAGCCCTATTCTGAACTTAAGAGCTCGGCCTTACTCTGAACCTAAGTGCTCGGACTTACTCTGAACCTAAGAGATCAGCCTTACTCTGGACCTCAGAGCTCGGCCTTCCTCTAGACTAAGAGCTTGGCCTTACTCTGAACCCAAGAGCTCGGCTTTACTCTGAACTTAGGAGCTCGGCCTTTCTCTGAACCTAAAAGCTCAGCCTTACTCTGAATCTAAGAGTTCAGTCTTACTCTGAACCTAAAAGCTTAGCCTTGCTCTGAATCTAAGAGTTCAGTCTTACTCTGAACCTAAGAGCTCGGCTTTACTCTGAACCTGAAAACTTGGCCTTACTCTGAACTTAGGAGCTCAGCCTTTCTCTGAACCTAAGAGCTAAGTTTTACTCTGAACCTAAGAGCTCGGCTTTACTCTGAACCCAAGAGCTCAGCCTTACTCTGAATTTAGGAGCTCGGCCTTACTCTAAACATAGGAGCTCAACCTTACTCTGAACCTAAAAGCTCAGCCTTACTCTGAACCTAAGAGGTCGGCCTTATTCTGAATGCAAGAGCTAGGCCTTATTCTGAATCTAAGAGTTTGACCTTGCTCTGAACCTAAGAACTCGGCCTTACTCAGAACCTAAGAGCTTAGTCTTTCTTTGAACCTAAGCGCTCGGCCTTACTCTGGACTTAGGTTCAGAGTAAGGCCAAACACTTAGGTTTAGAGCAAGGCTGAGGTATTAGTTTCAGAATAAGGTTCATCTCTTGGATTCAGAGTAAGACTGAGCTCTTAGGTTCAGAGTAAGGACAAGCTCTTAAGAGCTCAGTCTTACTCTGAATCCAAGAGATTAACCTTATTCTGAAACTAATACCTCAGCCTTGCTCTAAACCTAAGTGCTTGGCCTTAATCTGAACCAAAGAGCTCAGCCTTTCTATGAACCTAAGAGCTTGGCTTTACTCTGAATGTAAGAGCTCGGCCTTACTCTGAACTTAGGAGCTGGGCCTTACTCTGAACTTAGGAGCTGGGCCTTACTCTGAACCTAAGAGCTCAGCCTTTCTCTGAATGTAAGAGCTCGGCCTTACTCTGAATTTAAGGGTTCAGCCTTACTCTGAACCTAAGAGTTCGGCCTGTCTCTGAACCTAAGAGCTTGGCTTTAATCTGAACATAAGAGCTCATTCTTACTCTGAACCCAAGAGATCATCCTTATTCTGATCCTAAGAGCTAGACCTTACTCTGAACCTAACAGTTCGGCCTTACTCTTAACCTAAGAGCTCAGCCTTATTTGAAAATTAAGAGGTTGGCTTAACTCTGAACCCAAGAGATCGGCCTTGCTCTGAACCGGAGAGCTCAGTCTTACTTTAAACATAAGAGCTCAGCCTTACTCTGAACCTGAGAGCTCATCCTTACTCTGAATCTAAGAACTCTGCCTTACTCTGAACCTAAGAGCTTGGCCTTACTCTGAACCTCAGCACTTGGCCTCACTCTGAACCTAACAGCTCAAATTCACTCGGAACCTAAGAGCTCGACCTTACTTTGTACCTGAGAGCTCGACCTTACTCTGAATCTAAGAGTTCAGCCTTACCCTTAATTGAGGAGCTCAGCCTTACTCAGAACCTAAGAGCTCAGTCTTTCTTTGAACCTAAGCGCTCGGCCTTACTCTGTAATCTAAGAGCTCAGACTTACTCTGAACCTAAGAACTCAGCCTTACTCTGAATCTAGGAGCTCGGCCTTACTTTAAACCTAAGAGCTTGGTTTTACTCAAAACATAAGAGCTTGGCCTTCCTCTGAACCTAAGAGTTTGGCCTTACTCTGAACCTAAGTGCTCAGCTTTACTCTGAACTTAAAAGCTTGGCCTTACTCTGAGTTTAGGAGCTCAGCCTTACTCTGAACCTAAAAGCTCAGCTTTACTCTGAACCTTAGAACTCAGCCTTTCTCTGAACCTAAGCGCTCAGTCTTACTCTTAACCTAAGAGCTCAGCCTTACTCTGAACCTAAGAGAGCTCAATTTTACTCTGAAACTATGAGCTTGACCTTACTCTGCACCTGAGAGCTCGGCCTTACTCTGAACCTGAGAGCTCGGCCTTACTCTGAACCTGAGAGCTCAGCCTTACTCTGAACTTAGTAGCTCAGTCATACTTTGAACTTACGAGCTCAGCTGGTGAGGAGGTCTGGGCCATCACCCTTTCCCTGCTCCTCAACCAGCCCGGCGCTAATACCCCCTCACCTCCTCCCAAGGATCAGGATACACAGCATCTCCCAATAATAAGGAAAAACATTATGACTCTTCAGCACAAAGTGCACACACGTCTTCTCAGCTTGCGGTATTGAAGAGACTAAAACTATCAGCGACACCTGCTGGTAGAAGAGAACTATTTAAAGGCCAGGGTGTGGTCACATGACAAACCCAAAATATTGTAGAGTTGTTATATAATTGACTCCTTCCCCATCCATACAGTAGTTCCAGTGTCTGACTTTACTGGCAGATCCCCGATGATCCCTAATATTCGACATCTACCAGGGGTGATAGATCCGTTCAGCATCCACAGACCCGTCATCCTTCCACTTTAAAGAAAACCAACTCTTTTCCTGTATTTTCCCTCGAGTGACTGTAACAAGACAATTTATGGCTCCAAACATATTAATCAAACAGTAACAAGGAGCAATTAAATCTTGTCAATACCGACACGCGGCGGCGGATCTGTCACAAACCGCCAGGCTCAGCTGAGATTCTCCTGCCTGAACTGATTATTCATATCTGTCCTTTACGTCTGTTTACCAGGACACACCGGGTCCACACAGCGCTGAGCCGATATAGCAAAGGTCACAGAACCGAGGGTCAAATGCAGAACAACAAGCGCCAGAGTCATGGAATGGATCCAACCAGAGGAAGAGGCAAGAACTGTACAGAACATCTCCTTACTACACAAGTCTCCTCCTGTAGAAGAACTGAGCCCTTAGAGAGGAAGAAACTATACAGACCAATGTAAACATTGTGTATATACTGAGTTACCTCTGTATTATACTCCAGAGCTGCACTCACTATTCTGCTGGTGCAGTCACTGTGTACATACATTACATTACTGATCCTGAGTTACCTCCTGTATTGTACTCCAGAGCTGCACTCACTATTCTACTGGTGCAGTCACTGTGTACACACATTACATTACTGATCCTGAGTTACCTCCTGTATTATACTCCAGAGCTGCACTCACTATTCTGCTGGTGCAGTCACTGTGTACATACATTACATTACTGATCCTGAGTTACACCTGTATTATACTCCAGAGCTGCACTCACTATTCTGCAGTCACTGTGTACATACATTACATTACTGATCCTGAGTTACCTCCTGTATTATACTCCAGAGCTGCGCTCACTATTCTGCTGGTGCAGTCACTGTGTACATTACATTACTGATCCTGAGTTACCCCCTGTATTATACCCAGAGCTGCACTCACTATTCTGCTGGTGCAGTCACTGTGTACAGACATTACATTACTGATCCTGAGTTACCTCCTGTATTATCTCCAGAGCTGCACTCACTATTCTGCTGGTGCAGTCACTGTGTACATACATTACATTACTGATCCTGAGTTACCTCCTGTATTGTACTCCAGAGCTGCACTCACTATTCTACTGGTGCAGTCACTGTGTACACACATTACATTACTGATCCTGAGTTACCTCCTGTATTATACTCCAGAGCTGCACTCACTATTCTGCTGGTGCAGTCACTGTGTACATACATTACATTACTGATCCTGAGTTACCACCTGTATTATACTCCAGAGCTGCACTCACTATTCTGCAGTCACTGTGTACATACATTACATTACTGATCCTGAGTTACCTCCTGTATTATACTCCAGAGCTGCGCTCACTATTCTGCTGGTCAGAGTCACTGTGTACATACATTACTGATCCTGAGTACCCCTGTATTTACCCCAGAGCTGCACTCACTATTCTGCTGGTGCAGTCACTGTGTACAGACATTACATTACTGATCCTGAGTTACCTCCTGTATTATCCTCCAGACTGCACTCACTATTCTGCTGGTGCAGTCACTGTGTACATACATTACATTACTGATCCTGAGTTACCTCCTGTATTATCCTCCAAGCTGCACTCACTATTTGCTGGTGGCAGTCACTGTGTACATACATTACATTACTGATCTGAGTTACCTCCTGTATTATACTCCAGAGCTGCACCACTATTCTGCTGGGGCAGTCACTGTGTACATACATTACATTACTGATCCTGAAGTTACCTCCTATATTATACTCCAAGCTGCACTCACTATTATGTTGGTGCAGTCACTATGTACATACATTACATTAATGATCCTGAGTTACCTCCTGTATTATACTGCAGAGCTGCACTCACTATACTGCTGGTGCAGTCACTGTGTACATTACATTACATTACTGATCCTGAGTTACCCCTTGTTTATACTCCAGAGCTGCACTCACTATTGCTGGTGCAGTCACTGTGTACATACATTACATTACTGATCCTGAGTTACCTCCTGTTTATACTCCAGAGCTGCACTCACTATTCTGCTGTGCAGTCACTGTGTACATACATTACATTACTGATCCAGAGTTACCTCCTGTATTATACTCCAGAGCTGCGCTCCACTATTCTGCTGTGCAGTCACTGTGTACATACATTACTGATCCTGAGTTCCCCCTTGTATTATACCCCAGAGCTGCACTCACTATTCTGCTGGTGCGTCACTGTGTACAGACATTACATTACTGATCCTGAGTTACCCCTGTATTATCCTCCAGAGCTGCACTCACTATTCTGCTGGTGCAGTCACTGTGTACATACATTACATTACTGATCCTGAGTTACCTCCTGTATTATCCTCCAGAGCTGCACTCCTATTCTGCTGGTGCAGTCACTGTGTACATACATTACATTACTGATCCTGAGTTACCTCCTGTATTATACTCCAGAGCTGCACTCACTATTCTGCTGGTGCAGTCACTGTGTACATACATTACATTACTGATCCTGAGTTACCTCCTATATTATACTCCAGAGCTGCACTCACTATTCTGCTGGTGCAGTCACTGTGTACATACATTACATTAATGATCCTGAGTTACCTCCTGTATTATACTGCAGAGCTGCACTCACTATACTGCTGGTGCAGTCACTGTGTACATACATTACATTACTGATCCTGAGTTACCTCCTGTATTATACTGCAGAGCTGCACTCACTATACTGCTGGTGCAGTCACTGTGTACATACATTACATTACTGATCCTGAGTTACCCCCTGTATTATACTCCAGAGCTGCACTCACTATTCTGCTGGTGCAGTCACTGTGTACATACATTACATTACTGATCCTGAGTTACCTCCTGTATTATACTCCAGAGCTGCACTCACTATTCTGCTGGTGCAGTCACTGTGTACATACATTACATTACTGATCCAGAGTTACCTCCTGTATTATACTCCAGAGCTGCACTCACTATTCTGCTGGTGCAGTCACTGTGTACATACATTACATTACTGATCCTGAGTTACCTCCTGTATTATACTCCAGAGCTGCACTCACTATTCTGCTGGTGCAGTCACTGTGTACATACATTACATTACTGATCCTATACTGATCTTGTAATCCTGGAATCCCTCAGATGTACTGACTGTTTTTAATAACTATCAGAAGTCATATATAATCTTTACAGTGTCTCATCTTTCTTTGCAGACCTTTCCTTATGTGTTGCAACTTATTTGTCCAGAATTAGTACAATGTGGCTGCGTTATTTCGTGTGTGGTGCCACACTGGAGAACATGTCATGTTTGATATTGCACTTTATCCCCAGTTGGATTTGGTTGCAATACCAGACCTGACCCATGGAGCGGCGTGGCGCTGTTTCAGGAATCCATATGTTGGTAACCCCATATAATGTATCTATATGGATGTGTCCATACAGGTTGTGACGTGTAAGCAGGCGTGTCATCCTCCCCGTCCTCCATGTCACCATCGCCCGGTCACCCCTGTGTTGTACCCGCCGCTCCTCTGGACACAGACCGCCATCGAGGAGGGATTAGCATCAGAAAAGTTCATCTTAACCATTTTCCATTATGTTTTTGGCACCTTCCTCGCTGTGGAGGACGAGTCACATCTCCACCTTTATAGACATGGAATATTTATGAGCTGCCGGCTTTTATTAGCCGAATCCTCAAGGTGACACCTGTGATCGGGCGTCTCCTCCGCTGTGGGGAAAGGAGATTGCAAATGATAATAAGCGGGCGCTCCGCTCTCCGGCCACTAGGCACAGCCGGGTCATTATTAGTGTTATCAATATTTACTAGACTAGATGGGAGACTGGTGCTATCGCATCGGGAGGGCGGTGATGTCACAATGGGGGCGGCCCTGTGGTGCTGTCTCTCCCCCTGTGTGCTCTCTCCCCCTGTGTGCTCTCTCTACACCACTGTCCTCTCTCGGCCCTGTCCTCTCTCCACCTGTGTGCTCTCTCTGCACCACTGTCCTCTCTCGGCCCTGTCCTCTCTCCCCCTGTGTGCTCTCTCTGCTGCACTGTCCTCTCTCCCCCTGTGTGCTCTCTCTGCAGCACTGTCCTCTCTCCCCCTGTGTGCTCTCTCTGCTGCACTGTCCTCTCTCCCCTGTGTGCTCTCTCTGCTGCACTGTCCTCTCTCCCCCTGTGTGCTCTCTCTGCAGCACTGTCCTCTCTCCCCCTGTGTGCTCTCTCTGCAGCACTGTCCTCTCTCCCCCTGTGTGCTCTCTCTGCAGCACTGTCCTCTCTCTCTCCCCTTGTGCGCTCTCCCTGCTCCACTGTGCGCTTTTCTGCGCATTCTCTCTGCCCCCTGTGTGCTCTCTGTGCAATCTCTTTGCCCCGTGCACTCTATCTGACCCCCTGTGCACTCTATCTGACCCCTGTGCACTCTATCTGACCCCTGTGCACTCTATCTGACCCCTGTGCACTCTCTCTGCCCCACTGTGCGCTCTCTCTGCCCCTGTGTGCTCTCTCTGACCCCCTGCCCTCTCTCTCACTCCCCCCTGTGCGCTCTCTCTGCCCCACTGTGCACTTTCTCTAGCTACCTGTGCACTTACCCCTCCCCCTGTGCGCTCTCTTTGCTCCACTGTGCACTCTCTCTGCCTCTTGTGCACTCTCTCTGCCTCTTGTGCACTCTCTCTGCCTCTTGTGCGCTCTCTCTGACCCTCTGTGTGCTCTCTTTGCCCACTGAGCGCCATCTCTGGCTACCTATGGCCAGGGGACTTGATGTGACATTGGATCGTGTCCCAGGATCGATGTGACGTCAGCCTGTGTCTGGGGGGCTGGATGTGACGTCAGCCTGTGTCCGGGGACTGGATGTGATGTCAGCCTGTGTCCGGGGGGCTGGATGTGACGTCAGCCTGTGTCCGGGGGCTGGATGTGACGTCAGCCTGTGTCCGGGGGCTCGATGTGATATCAGCCTGTGTCCGGGGGGCTGGATGTGACGTCAGCCTGTGTCTGGGGGCTGGATGTGATGTCAGCCTGTGTCCGGGGGCTGGATGTGACGTCAGCCTGTGTCCGGGGGGCTGGATGTGACGTCAGTCTGTGTCTGGGGCTGGATGTGACGTCAGCCTGTGTCTGGGGGCTGGATGTGATGTCAACCTGTGTCCGGGGGGCTGGATGTGACGTCAGCCTGTGTCCAGGGGCTGGATGTGATGTCAACCTGTGTCCGGGGGGCTGGATGTGACGTCAGCCTGTGTCCGGGGGGCTGGATGTGATGTCTGCCTGTGTCCGGGGGCTGGATGTGACGTCAGCCTGTGTCCGGGGGCTGGATGTGACGTCAGCCTGTGTCCGGGGGGCTGGATGTGACGTCAGCCTGTGTCCGGGGGCTGGATGTGACGTCAGCCTGTGTCCGGGGGCTGGATGTGACGTCAGCCTGTGTCCGGGGGCTGGATGTGACGTCAGCCTGTGTCCGGGGGCTGGATGTGATGTCAGCCTGTGTCCGGGGGCTGGATGTGATGTCAGCCTGTGTCCGGGGGCTTGATGTGACGTCAGCCTGTGTCCGGGGGGCTGGATGTGATGTCAGCCTGTTTCTGGGGACTGGATGTGATGTCAGCCTGTGTCCGGGGGCTGGATGTGATGTCAGCCTGTGTCCGGGGGGCTGGATGTGATGTCAGCCTGTGTCCGGGGGGCTGGATGTGATGTCAGCCTGTGTCCGGGGGCTTGATGTGACATCAGCCTGTGTCCGGGGGGCTGGATGTGATGTCAGCCTGTTTCTGGGGACTGGATGTGATGTCAGCCTGTGTCCGGGGGCTGGATGTGATGTCAGCCTGTGTCCGGGGGGCTTGATGTGACGTCAGCCTGTGACCAGGGGCTGGATGTGATGTCAGCCTGTGTCCGGGGGGCTGGATGTGACGTCAGCCTGTGTCCGGGGGCTGGATGTGACGTCAGCCTGTGTCCGGGGGCTGGATGTGACGTCAGCCTGTGTCCGGGGGCTGGATGTGACGTCAGCCTGTGTCCGGGGGCTGGATGTGACGTCAGCCTGTGTCCGGGGACTCGATGTGACGTCAGCCTGTGTCCGGGGACTGGATGTGATGTCAGCCTGTGACCAGGGGCTGGATGTGATGTCAGCCTGTGTCCGGGGGCTGGATGTGACGTCTGCCTGTGTCCGGGGACTGGATGTGACGTCAGCCTGTGTCCGGGGGCTGGATGTGACGTCGGCCTGTGTCCGGGGGGCTGGATGTGACGTCAGCCTGTGTCCGGGGGCTGGATGTGACGTCAGCCTGTGTCCGGGGGCTGGATGTGACGTCAGCCTGTGTCCGGGGGCTGGATGTGACGTCAGCCTGTGTCCGGGGCCTGGATGTGATCTCAGCCTGTGTCCGGGGCCTGGATGTGATCTCAGCCTGTGTCCGGGGACTGGATGTGACGTCAGCCTGTGTCCAGGGGACTGGATGTGACGTCAGCCTGTGTCCGGGGACTGGATGTGACGTCAGCCTGTGTCCGGGGGCTGGATGTGATCTCAGCCTGTGTCCGGGGCCTGGATGTGATCTCAGCCTGTGTCCGGGGACTGGATGTGACGTCAGCCTGTGTCCAGGGGACTGGATGTGACGTCAGCCTGTGTCCGGGGACTGGATGTGATGTCAGCCTGTGTCCGGGGGGCTGGATGTGACGTCACCCTGTGTCGGGGGGCTGGATGTGACGTCAGCCTGTGTCCGGGGGCTGGATGTGATGTCAGCCTGTGTCCGGGGACTGGATGTGACGTCAGCCTGTGTCCAGAGGCTGGATGTGACGTCAGCCTGTGTCGGGGGGCTGGATGTGACGTCAGCCTGTGTCCGGGGGCTGGATGTGATATCAGCCTGTGTCCGGGGGCTGGATGTGACGTCAGCCTGTGTCGGGGGGCTGGATGTGACGTCAGCTCATGTCCGGGGGGCTGGATGTGATATCAGCCTGTGTCCGGGGGGCTGGATGTGATATCAGCCTGTGTCCGGGGGGCTGGATGTGACGTCAGCCGTGTCCGGGGGCTCGGATGTGTACGTCAGCCTGTGTCGGGGGCTGGATGTGATCGTCAGCCTGTGTCTGGGGGCTCGATGTGACGTATCAGCCTGTGTCTGGGGGGGCTCGATGTGACGTCAGCCTGTGTCGGGGGCTGGATGTGAGTCAGACCTGTGTCCGGGGGCTGGAGGGTTGACGTCAGCCTGTGTCCAGGGGCTGATGTGACGTCACTGTGTCTGGGGGCTGGATGTGACGTCGGATCGTGTCTGGGGGGCTCGATGTGACGTCAGCCTGTGTCTGGGGGCTCGATGTGACGTCGGATCGTGTCTGGGGGGGCTCGATGTGACGTAATTTATACTGATGTTAGATCCAAAGGAAAAAAAAAATGAAAGTAATTGTAAGTGGAAGTGAACAGCGATGACCTAACTGTTGACGAGTCGCGTATGTTGGTTGTTAAAAATGGGACCAAATGTGTAAATGATGAATGAGCTGCCAGAGAGGAAAGCGGAAGACTCCAGAAGCTCCAGATTGTCTGAGACAGGAGCAGCTGCGAGGTAAGAAAAGAGGAGACACCCGGAGAAATTGGGGAGCCCCGGGGGGGACAAGAGATGGCAGGGGGTCCGGCATCATCTCCAACATGTCCGACCCCTATACAAGCCCTGAAGAAGAGCCAAGTCCTGCATCCACCCAGGGGTCAGAGAAGATCCGAGCCGCCACCCTGGGGCATGATGAGACTTGTAGTCCCTCTAGGTTCCAGTGTCTAATTATTCATTTTATTGTATGTTGGGATTTGTAGTGTCTTGGTGCTTCAGAGTGTTTTTTTTAGCTGGGACTTATTGTTCCTTTTCTGTAGTTATCCATATTAGTTTGCGCTGGGACTTGTAATACCTCACTGATCACTGTGCAATGTCCAATTGACCTCAAACATATATGACTTTGGTTAAACACATGGTCGCTGTTCTTCACTGCGGAGCTGTCACACACAGTCTGTAATGTTTATTCAGTGATTTACAGCTTTCTCTCCTTATCTCTATTGATGTGCTGTGACGTCTTCTCACCATCCAGATTACCATTATATGGCTGCTGCATTCCCTACTTCAGCTTTTATATGAGCAGCTTTTGCTGCATTTTTGCTGTTTTTTATGCTTTTTTTACTGTTTTTGTTGTTTTTTTCTGGTTTGTTTTTTTGTTGCTTTTTTGTTGCTTTTTTGCTTTGTATTTTGTTGTTTTGTTGCTTTTTTGTAGCATTATGTTAGCTGACTTTGTGGTGTCATTTGTCTCCAGTAACATGTTTAATAAAGTTAGTTTCATTCACCATAAAAGCAAGTTGCCTTTTTGCACTTTCTTGTTGCTTTCAACGGTGAAAAAATGCTGCAAAAACACTGAAATAATTGACGTCGCTTCTTTCAAAAAGGCTGCAGTTTTCCATTTCAGTCAGGAAAAAAGAATCAATCGTGTGCAGGAGATTTCTGCACATTCTGCCATAAAACCCATGAAAAAATGCAGCAAAAAAGAAATGTGTGAACATGGAGTTATTCCTATCTACTTATGTTCCATCTATCTCCGCTCCTCTTTGCTCTATGAAACCAAAACTGTCAATCAAAGAAGGGAGAACAAGCAGATGAGGAGGTGACCTGAACTGTTTGGCCCCACCACGTGCACTGAACTGTGCCACTCCATGGTGCATTGATCTGTTTGGCCTCACCACGTGCACTGAACTGTGCCGCGCCATGATGCACTGAACTGTGCCATGTCATGGTGCACTGAACTGTGCCATGTCAAGTGCACGAACTGTGCTGGCCACGGTGCACCGAACTGTTTGGCTCCGCCATGGTGCACTGAACTGTTTGGCCCTGCTGTGGTGCATGAACTGTTTGGCCCCACCACGGTGCACTGAACTGTTTGGCCCCAACATGGTGCACTGAACTGTGCCGCGCCATGGTGCACTGAACTGTGCCGACCCATGGTGCACTGAACTGTGCCTGTCATGGTGCACTGAACTGTGCCGTGCCACGGTGCACGAACTGTTTGGCTCCGCCATGGTGCACTGAACTGTTTGGCCCTGCTGTGGTGCATTGAACTGTTTGGCCCCACCACGGTGCACTGAGCTTTTTGGCCCCGCCACGGTGCACTGAACTGTTTGGCCCCACATGGTGCACTGAACTGTGCCGCGCCATGGTGCACTGAACTGTGCCGACCCATGGTGCACTGAACTGTGCCGTGCCACGTGCTTGAATTGTTTGGCTCCGCCATGGTGCACTGTACTGTTTGGCCCTGCTGTGGTGCATTGAACTGTTTAGCCCACCACGGTGCACTGAACTGTTGGCCCCAACATGGTGCACTGAACTGTGCCACGCCATGGTGCACTGAACTGTGCCGCACCATGGTGCACTGAACTGTGCCGCGCCATGGTGCACTGAACTGTGCCATGCATGGTGCACCAAGCGTCTGTGCTTAGTCTAAACAATCATTTTGTGCTTTGAGTGATGTCAGTGATGAAGAAAAATCCAACTTCTCCTCCTGATAATCTTGAATATGAATGGGGGACGATCATCCCCATTATCACCCTATAAGCCTCATCCCTTCAGATCCTTCCAAAATTAAAAAGGAACCGAGCAGATAACGAGCTCCTCATCTCCGCAGATCTCATTAGACGCGGCTCCGGTGTCGTCTCCATATTTGCCTAGTTAATAAAGTCAAACAGGAAAGCGGCACTTAATGTGCTGTGAATTGTGCCGCTAAGCCTGGAGAGAAAGCAATTAGGCAGAGATTGAGCGCCAATACCCAGGACGGGCTACACAGGACCGCGCCCTTTGCCGCCCCCCCAGGCACGGCCCTGGCGTATAATTGGTGTAAATGAAGCACAATTTTAAAAGCATTTTGTTCTTTATCGCCTCCATTTTTACAGTTTCCCTCGCGCCGGCGGAGATAACAAGGGTCGTGATTGGATGGAGCGATGGTTCACAGGGGAGCGTGCCGGGGGGGCGCTGCCCGAGAGCAAGACGTCTGCAAGATCACTACTGTCATTGACACAACACATTAGGGGACTCGGTACCAGACACGTGGGACCGTCTCACACATTCCTCCAGATCCTCCGGGGCCCGAAGAGAGACAAAATTTACAGGATGTATCCACTCCGCCTGTTACATTGTGTCACCATGACTGTGCCCGACAGCGGCTCCTCGAGGGCCACAAGGAGGACGAACCGGACCACCTGCAGGGTCCTAACATAAAGCTTGTGGCCCCAATGCAAAATCTCCAATGTGGCCCCCAACTATCCCAGGTCTTTAATATTAATAGTCTTTTGAGCCCCCCGTAGGCTCCAGCGCCCGATGCGATTGCAGCCCTCACACTCATTAGATAAACCGCAGCTTCCGCCAGTGCACAGATATGATGGGTGATGCCGCCTGCATAATAAGAACAGTGGTGTAACGTGAAGCTCATGGACCCCAATGTAAAAGATCCAACGGGGCCCCCAATTATTACAAATCTTTAATAGCAATAGTCTTTTTCTATAGGCCAAATGGACTTTTGGGTCCCCCTAGGCTCCAGGGCCCGGGTGCAACACCTATTGTAGATACGCCCCAGCTACTATCCCATCAGTGCTCCTCTTCATGCTTTACACTGCAGCTCTGCTCTGTTATAATGGATGGGTTCAGCTGACTTAATTCTGATCTGTATAGTCTGATAATGAGCTGCTGTTGGATCAGAGGCTCAGGCAACTACTGCTCTGTATCTTCTCATGCTTTACACTGCAGCTCTGCTCCAATAGGCACAGCTGGGGCCGATGTCTTCAGCTCATAACTACAGATCAGCCCCATGGAGAGCAGCACTGCACACACAGGCTGATAGATCAGCACCATGGAGAGCAGCACTGCACACACAGGCTGACAGATCAGCACCACGGAGAGCAGCACTGCACAAACTGGCAGACATATCAGCGCCATGGAGAGCAGCACTGCACACACAGGCTGATAGATCAGCACCATGGAGAGCAGCACTGCACACACAGGCTGAGAGATCAGCACCATGGAGAGTAGCACTGCACACACAGGCTGAGAGATCAGCACCATGGAGAGCAGCACTGCACACACAGTCTGACAGATCAGCACCATGGAGAGTAGCACTGCACACACAGGCTGACAGATCAGCACAATGGAGAGCAGCACTGAACACACAGGCTGACAGATCAGCACCATGGAGAGCAGCACTACACACACAGGCTGACAGATCAGCACCATGGAGAGCAGCACTGCACACACAGGCTGACAGATCAGCACCATGGACAGCAGCACTGCACACACAGGCTGACAGGTCAGCACCAGGACAGCAGCACTGCACACACAGGCTGACAGTCAGCACCATGGACAGCTGCACTGCACACACAGGCTGACAGGTCAGCACCATGGACAGCTGCACTGCACACACAGGCTGACAGGTCAGCACCATGGAAGCTGCACTGCACACACAGGCTGACAGATCAGCACCATGGAGAGCAGCACTGCACACACAGGCTGACAGATCAGCACCATGGAGAGCAGCACTGCACACACAGGCTGACAGATCAGCACCATGGAGAGCAGCACTGCACACACAGGCTGATAGATCAGCACTATGGAGAGAGCACCTGCACACACAGGCTGACAGATCAGCACCACGGAGAGCAGCACTGCACACACAGGCTGACAGATCAGCACCATGGAGAGCAGCACTGCACACACAGCCAGACAGATCAGCACCATGGAGAGCAGCACTGACACACAGCCAGACAGATCAGCACCATGGAGAGCAGCACTGCACACACAGGCTGACAGATCAGCACCATGGAGAACAGCACTCCACATGCAGGCTGACAGATCAGCACCATGGAAGCAGCACTGCACACACAGGCTGACAGATCAGCACCGCAGGAGAGCAGCACTGCACACACAGGCTGACAGATCAGCACCATGGAGAGCAGAACTGCACACACAGGCTGACAGATCAGCACCATGGAGAGCAGCACTCACACGCAGGCTGACAGATCAGCACCATAGAGAGCAACTGCACACACAGGCTGACAGATCAGCACCATAGAGAGCAGCACTGCACACACAGGCTGACAGATCAGAACCATGGAGGACAGCACTGCACACACAGGCTGACAGATCAGCACCATGGAGAGTGCACTGCACACACAGGCTGACAGATCAGCACCATGGACAGCAGCACTGCACACACAGGCTGAAAGATCAGCACCATGGGACAGCAGCACTGCACACACAGGCTGAAACATCAGCAACCATGGAGAGCAACACTGCACACACAGGCTGACAGATCAGCACCATGGAGAGCAGCACTGCACACACAGGCTGACAGATCAGCATCCATGGAGAGCACACTGCACACACAGGCTGACAGATCAGCACCATGGAGAGCAGCACTGCACACACAGGCTGACAGATCAGCACAATGGAGAGCAGCACTGCACACACGGCTGACAGATCAGCACCATGGAGAGCAGCACTGTACACACAAGCTGACAGATCAGCACCATGGAGAGCAGCACTGCACACACAGGCTGACAGATCAGCACCATGGAGAGCTAGCACTGCACACACAGGCTGACAGATCAGCACCATGGAGAGCAGCACTGCACACACAGGCTGACAGATCAGCACCATGGAGAGCAGCCTGTACAACACAGACTGACAGATCAGCACCATGGACAGCAGCACAGCACACACATGGCTGACAGATCAGCACCATGGAGAGCAGCACTGCACACACAGGCTGACAGATCAGCACCATGGAGAGCAGCACTGCACACACAGGCTGACAGATCAGCACCATGGAGAGCAGCACTGCACACACAGGCTGACAGATCAGCACCATGGAGAGCAGCACTGCACACACAGGCTGACAGATCAGCACCATGGACAGCAGCACTGCACACACAGGCTGACAGATCAGCACCATGGAGAGCAGCACTGCACACACAGGCTGACAGATCAGCACCATGGACAGCAGCACTGCACACACAGGCTGACAGATCAGCACCATGAGAGCAGCACTGCACACACAGGCTGACAGATCAGCATCATGGAGAGCAGCACTGCACACACAGGCTGACAGATCAGCACCATGGACAGCAGCACTGCACACACAGGCTGACAGATCAGCACCATCTAGGAGCAGCACTGCACACACAGGCTGACAGATCAGCACCATGTAGAGCAGCACTGCACACACAGGCTGACAGATCAGCACCATGGAAAGCAGCACTGCACATACAGGCTGATAGATCAGCACCATGGAGAGCAGCACTGCACACAAAGGCTGACAGATCAGCACCACAGAGAGTAGCACTGCACACACAGGCTGACAGATCAGCACCATGGAGAGCATTACTGCACACACAGCTGACAGATCAGCACCATGGAGAGCAGCACTGCACACACAGCTGACAGATCAGCACCATGGAGAGCAGCACTGCACACACAGGCTGACAGATCAGCACCATGGAGAGCAGCACTGCACACACAGGCTGACAGATCAGCACCATGGAGAGCAGCACAGCACACACAGGCTGACAGATCAGCACCATGGACAGCAGCACTGCACACACAGGCTGACAGATCAGCACCATGGGACAGCAGCACTACACACACAGGCTGACAGATCAGCACCATGGAGAGCAGCACTGCACACACAAGGCTGACAGATCAGCACCATGGAGAGCAGCACTGCACACACAGGCTGACGGATCAGCACCATGGACAGCAGCACTGCACACACAGGCTGACAGATCAGCACCATGGACAGCAGCACTAACACACAGGCTGACAGATCAGCACCATGGAGAGCAGCACTGCACACACAGGCTGACAGATCAGCACCATGGACAGCAGTAGAAACAAATCCTGCAAAAAACAGGATCCACCCTGACAGCCCAAAACCATGGTGTGGAGCCGGCCTTACAGCTCTGCTCTTATATGGCACATGATGATTGATATTTGCTCAGCTACAATGTCTTAAAATAAGTCTGAAGTAAACCTTGTATCTCAGTGTTTCTCTGCCATGCTTTTCACTGCAGCATTGATCATTACCTTTAGTTGAGCTGGCAGTTGTGATAATGTGAAATTCTTCTCCTTGGGATATAGCACAATACACTTTTATTTAATTTTCCACTCAAACCTTCATCTGCAACATTGTGACATCCCCCCCCCCCAGCGACAGGAGTTCACTGTACAGTGTGGACTTCCCCTTTAAGGTTCCTTTAGATACAGTTTTTGGACTGATGATCAATATTCTGCACACATGACCGGGGGACATTGAATATCAGATTGTCAATGTCTATAATGGAAAAATCTGTATTAAAAAAAATAGACGTTTTCAGAAAAGGGGGTTCTGTGTCCCTGGAGTTTCTGTTCTTGCTGATCCGGCTCCGGTTTGAGAAGATAAAGGGATTAAGGTAAAACATGATGATGAGACGGGATTGAGGAGCGGATTTGTGAAAGGTCGGCGGTTTACAAGCGTCGCATCGGGGTCTCGTAAAACGGAGTTTATTTGTTTTTCAGGATAATCCCACCTGATCCGTACACGGAGTGTGAATGACGACAGCGACCGTCACAGGAGACAGCTGCGGCCGGAGGAACTGCCCGTCATGGGGTTAATGGGAACCGATTGATTGGTGCAAAACTGCAAACTAAATCTTACTTTTCTCCATCTATACCCTTGGTCTGGGACAACTCATACAGTCCCATGGCTTCCAGTACTACCTGTACGCTGACGACACTCAGATCTACCTCTCTGACCCTGACGTCACCTCTCTGCTGTCCAGAGTCCCGAGTGTCTATCAGCCATATCCTCCTTATTTTCTCTACTGTCACAATCCCGAAGTGTCTATCAGCCATATCCTCCTCCTTCTCCTGTCGCCTCTTAAACCTTAGACAAAACTGAACTCATCCTCTTTCCTCCATCTCATCTTTCATCTTCACCACCTGATCTATCTATTATGGTAAATGGCATCATGCTCTCTCCCACCTCAAATTCGCTGCCTTGGAGTAACTCTTGACTCTGCCCTGTCCTCCAAACCGCACATCCAAACTCTCGCCACCTCCTGTCACCTCCAGCTCAAGAATATTTCCAGAATCCGTCCTTTCCTCAGCCCTCAATCTACTAAAATTCTTGTACATGCCCTCATCATCTCCCGTCTTGACTACTGCAACCTCCTCTTCTGTGGACTCACTGCTAACACTCTTGCACCTCTCCAGTCTGTCCTTAACTCTGCTGCCCGACTAATCCACCTCTCTCCTCGCTTCTCCTCCACTTCTTCCCTCTGCAAATCCCTCCACTGGCTCCCAATTCCCTAACGAATCCAGTTCATACTAACACTGACCTACAAAGCCGTCCATAACCCGTCTCCTCCCTATATCTCCGAACCAATCTCCCACTATCTTCCATCACGTAATCTTCGATCCTCCCAAGACCTCCTCCTCTCCTCCACACTTACCCGTTCCTCTGGAATTCTGCGTCCCAACACGTCCGATTATCCACCACGCTCAGATCCTTCAGACGGAACCTGAAAACCCATCTCTTCAGGAAAGCTACAGCCTGCAATGACCGAGCCGCTGCCCCACCGCCTCCGAAGCTGCTGCCCCAGCGCCACACCACCTGATCTGCTGACCCACCGCCACCAGAGCTGCTGCCCCACTGCCTTCGAAGCTGCTGCCCCACCGCCACACCACCTGATCTGCTGATCCACCGCCACCAGAGCTGCTGCCCCACTGCCTCCGAAGCTGCTGCTCCACCGCCACCGGAGCTGCTGCCCCACCGCCACTGGAGCTGCCGCCTCTCCACCACCAGATCTGCCGCACCCCCGACCTTCTGTCTCCTCCCCCAACATCCTGTAGAATGTAAGCCCACAAGGACACGCATCTCTCCCCTCTGCGCCAGTCTGTCATTGTTAATTTGTTTACTGTAAATAATAATAATCCGGTTCAGTTCCCGTTATTGTGTGTTTTTTTAAACAGATCCTTTTGCAAAAGTGAAAGCACCCGCTGCTGGGGAGGGTTTTCGCAGGATTCCGGGCATGCTCAGTAGGCATGTCAGATCCAGTTTTACTGAATACGGCATAATCTGGTAAAGCCGCATCAGGCACCCATTGACTTCCATTATAATTGATGCTGGATCATTCTGAATCCAGTTGGTTACGGTTTATTAATTGGTCCAAAAAAACATGAAACATTTTTTGCACTAGTTTAAAATCAGGACCTGATGCAACAGGACATCACTGAAAGGTGTGAACTGCGCCTTAGTCTGGATTCCAGGTGACTCCTTATTTACATACCTGACATTTACACCTCAGCAACGAGGAGCATGAGGTCGCCTCGATGACGATCCTTAATCCCGCGAACAATCCTGTCGTGAATAGAAACATCATTAATTGACCATAGAAGGAGTCAGACGCCCGCACCGCGTCCTGAGCCAGCCCAGAAAATGTGTCAAACACAAATCGCGACCAGTCAGAGGAATATTCAATTCCCCAAAAGTGAAAACTGTCAACATTAATTATAGAATTCATCCCAGCGGGACGAGATGAGGATTGAAAACCGCCCCGAAGGCGTCAGATATTGAGGAAAAGAATTTAATGAGGTTTCACTTCATGCAAACAAACGCGGGCGCTGCGGGGGGGGGAGGGAGCTGCCCTCTCATTGGCTGTCAAGACCTAAACTGACTTTGCATCACTCGATAGAATGTTTAGAACTCTGAGACTTTGTTGTATTCTTTTGAATTGATACATTGTTTATGGCTCCGCCCCCTCCTGTCCACACAGTCTGGAGGGCTATCATCAGAATTAAGGTATCTGCATCTAACGGGGTTTACAAGAGACTGCCAGTCCATGCTGCACAGACCTGTTTCTATATAGACTGCCTGTCCAGACTGCACAGACTTGTTTCTATATAGACTGCCTGTCCAGACTGCACAGACTTGTTTCTATATAGACTGCCTGTCCATACTGCACAGACTTGTTTCTTTATAGACTGCCTGTCCAGACTGCACAGACTTGTTTCTATACAGACTGCCTGTCTAGACTGCACAGACTTGTTTCTTTATAGACTGCCTGTCCAGACTGCACAGACTTGTTTCTATACAGACTGCCTGTCCAGACTGCACAGACTTGTTTCTTTATAGACTGCCTGTCCAGACTGCACAGACTTGTTTCCATACAGACTGCCTGTCTAGACTGCACAGACTTGTTTCTTTATAGACTGCCTGTCCAGACTGCACAGACTTGTTTTCCATACAGACTGCCTGTCCAGACTGCACAGACTTGTTTCCATACAGACTGCCTGTCCAGACTGCACAGACATGTTTCTTTATAGACTGCCTGTCTAGACTGCACAGACTTGTTTCTATACAGACTGCCTGTCCAGACTGCACAGACTTGTTTCTATACAGACTGCCTGTCCAGACTGCACAGACTTGTTTCTATACAGACTGCCTGTCCAGACTGCACAGACTTGTTTCTTTATAGACTGCCTGTCCAGACTGCACAGACTTGTTTCCATACAGACTGCCTGTCCAGACTGCACAGACATGTTTCTTTATAGACTGCCTGTCCAGACTGCACAGACTTGTTTCTATAGGATTGTATCACATCAATGCTTTATGAGAGCATATTCTCATAATAGAGGGGTCATCAGCTAAACAGCCTGGAATCCAGGGAGATACTTGTTATCTGTGCTGAAACACTGTAACAAACTTCCTACTGTGAAAGCTATGACTTCTGAGTGGAACAGCCTATATAATAATAATAATAATAATAATAATAATAATAATAATAATGGAGGTATCCTCGGATTCCCCGTGTAGCTGAGCTCGGCGGCGGCTCCTCTGGCGGCTTCACATCCGGGGCCCTGGTGAGATTTTTTACTAATTTGTTGCTATGATTTCAGCAGATGTTATAGTTAATAAGGTTCAATTTAATTACCAGACACCTCTGAATCTAGGACACCGAGAAGTGGCCGAAGGTAATTACCACCTCAGCAGAATGTTTGGCTGTGAGGCTAACAGAGTGTATCCCATCAAAGGCTTAGATACCCCGGCTCAGCCGACAATGTAACATGTGAAAGGCTTAGACATACAGGCTTAACTCACAGTATTAAGGCTTAGATACAGTAGCTCAGCAGATGGTATCACGCATGATATGACTGGATACATGAGATAAGCAGAGTATCACACAAGACAGGATCAGATATAGGCAGGGTCGGACTGGCCTGCTGGTGAGCCGGGTAATTTCCCGGTGGGCCTCAGGTCCCCTGTGCTGAACAGACAGGGCCCGTACAGCAGCTCAGCAGCATATGACAGGTGTAAATGCAAAGTTAAGCAGCACAGTATCACATACTATAAGATTGTATACACACATGAGACTTAGATACACCAGTTTAGCGGATTGTATACACACACATCAGCTCAGGAATCAGTATCACATATGATAGGAGTCACTACAATGGCTGAGGAGACAGTATCCAACATAAGATTAGATACAGCAGCTCTACAAAAACTATCATACATGATGGGATTAGATGCAGCTGCTCAAACATTGTGGTGTTAGATACAGCTGCTCAGCAGTCAGAAACACATGATAGGATTCAGGGGCGGATCTACCGTGGTGCAGCTGGTGCAGCTGCACCAGGGCCCCGACCGGCTAGGGGGCCCCTGAAGCTCCCCCGGTCCTCGCCGACGGCCTATAGCACCGCGCTCCCCCGCTGGCTGCTGCACCAGGGCCCCCCGGTCGCTTGGTCCACCACTGATAGAATAACAAATGACATGATTAGATACATCAGCTGAGAACAGTATTGCAAAAAATAGTATTAGATGCAGCAAACGAGATCACACATGACAGGAGTAGATGCAAAGCTCAGAAAACAGTATCACACTTGATAGGCTTAGATGCGCCATCTCAGCAATACTATGTCATACATGATAGGATTAGATACATCAGCTTAACAGACGGCATCACACACGAGCATCACAATGTCCATGTAGGTGACAGCCCAGCAGGCCGATATGGACGAGTGTCATCTGCCAGGTCATGTCCGCACAGTGCGGGGGTCCAGACACCGGGGGGCAATGACTGAACAGGGGTGTAACTACAATAGGTGCAGGGGCTGCAATCGCACCCGGGCCCTGGAGCCTAGGGGGCCCCAAAAGACCCTCTGCCTATGGAAAAAGACTAATGCTATTAAAGATTTGCAATAATTGGGGGCCCTGAGCTTCAAGTGACATCACTGCAACCTCACATATAGAATCTATCACACAGCTATAAGTGCAGAAGAATGTAGAGCTGCGAGGCTTAGATACGGTATCACACTATACACAGCAGCTCCAGACTACAGGATGCAAAAGTTGATGAAATGAAGAAAAGTATCAAATGATTGAAATCGTGACCGAGTCCACGTGTCCATCTCAGCTGTTTGTTCTGTTAAAGATTCAGAAAAAGTAATAAATTTAAAATGGTTTTTGCCCGAACAACGATTGCAATATAATCAGCCCCAGAGCAGGAAATCTAACGAAGGAGAGAAAGCAAATATCTGAGCAGATGTCAATCGGAGAACTTTATTACAGGATATATCTATATAATATCTAGATACACAGAGAAAGATGATCTACATACAAGTGCAGTCACTGTTTACATACATTACATTACTGATCCTGAGTTACCTCCTGTATTATACTCCAGAGCTGCACTCACTATTCTGCTGGTGCAGTCACTGTGTACATACATTACATTACTGATCCTGAGTTACCTCCTGTATTATACTCCAGAGCTGCACTCACTATTCTGCTGGTGCAGTCACTGTGTACATACATTACATTACTGATCCTGAGTTACCTCCTGTATTATACTCCAGAGCTGCACTCACTATTCTGCTGGTGTAGTCACTGTGTACATACATTACATTACTGATCCTGAGTTACCTCCTGTATTATACTCCAGAGCTGCACTCACTATTCTGCTGGTGCAGTCACTGTGTACATACATTACTGATCCTGAGTTACCTCCTGTATTATACTCCAGAGCTGCACTCACTATTCTGCTGGTGCAGTCACTGTGTACATACATTACATTACTGATCCTGAGTTACCTCCTGTATTATACTCCAGAGCTGCACTCACTATTCTGCTGGAGCAGTCACTGGTGTACATACATTACATTACTGATCCTGAGTTACCTCCTGTATTATACTCCAGAGCTGCACTCACTATTCTGCTGGTGCAGTCACTGTGTACATATATTACATTACTGATCCTGAGTTACCTCCTGTATTATACTCCAGAGCTGCACTCACTATTCTGCTGGTGCAGTCACTGTGTACATACATTACATTACTGATCCTGAGTTACCTCCTGTATTATACTCCAGAGCTGCACTCACTATTCTGCTGGTGCAGTCACTGTGTACATACATTACATTACTGATCCTGAGTTACCTCCTGTATTATACTCCAGAGCTGCACTCACTATTCTGCTGGTGCAGTCACTGTGTACATACATTACATTACTGATCCTGAGTTACCTCCTGTATTATACCCCAGAGCTGCACTCACTATTCTGCTGGTGTAGTCACTGTGTACATACATTACATTACTGATCCTGAGTTACCTCCTGTATTATACTCCAGAGCTGCACTCACTATTCTGCTGGTGTAGTCACTGTGTACATACATTACATTACTGATCCTGAGTTACCTCCTGTATTGTACTCCAGAGCTGCACTCACTATTCTGCTGGTGCAGTCACTGTGTACATACATTACATTACTGATCCTGAGTTACCCCCTGTATTATACTCCAGAGCTGCACTCACTATTCTGCTGGTGCAGTCACTGTGTACATACATTACATTACTGATCCTGAGTTACCTCCTGTATTATACTCCAGAGCTGCACTCACTATTCTGCTGGTGCAGTCACTGTGTACATACATTACATTACTGATCCTGAGTCACCTCCTGTATTATACTCCAGAGCTGCACTCACTATTCTGCTGGTGCAGTCACTGTGTACATACATTACATTACTGATCCTGAGTTACCTCCTGTATTATACTCCAGACCTGCAATCACTATTCTGCTGGTGCAGTCACTGTGTACATACATTACATTACTGATCCTGAGTTACCTCCTGTATTATACTCCAGAGCTGCACTCACTATTCTGCTCGTGCAGTCACTATGTACATACATTACTGATCCTGAGTTACCTCCTGTATTATACTCCAGAGCTGCACTCACTGTTCTGCTGGTGCAGTCACTGTGTACATACATTACATTACTGATCCTGAGTTACCTCCTGTATTATACTCCAGAGCTGCACTCACTATTCTGTTGGTGCAGTCACTGTGTACATACATTACATTACTGATCCTGAGTCACCTCCTGTATTATACTCCAGAGCTGCACTCACTATTCTGCTGGTGCAGTCACTGTGTACATACATTACATTACTGATCCTGAGTTACCTCCTGTATTATACTCCAGAGCTGCACTCACTATTCTGCTGGTGTAGTCACTGTGTACATACATTACATTACTGATCCTGAGTTACCTCCTGTATTGTACTCCAGAGCTGCACTCACTATTCTGCTGGTGCAGTCACTGTGTACATACATTACATTACTGATCCTGAGTTACCCCCTGTATTATACTCCAGAGCTGCACTCACTATTCTGCTGGTGCAGTCACTGTGTACATACATTACATTACTGATCCTGAGTTACCTCCTGTATTATACTCCAGAGCTGCACTCACTATTCTGCTGGTGCAGTCACTGTGTACATACATTACATTACTGATCCTGAGTCACCTCCTGTATTATACTCCAGAGCTGCACTCACTATTCTGCTGGTGCAGTCACTGTGTACATACATTACATTACTGATCCTGAGTTACCTCCTGTATTATACTCCAGACCTGCAATCACTATTCTGCTGGTGCAGTCACTGTGTACATACATTACATTACTGATCCTGAGTTACCTCCTGTATTATACTCCAGAGCTGCACTCACTATTCTGCTCGTGCAGTCACTATGTACATACATTACTGATCCTGAGTTACCTCCTGTATTATACTCCAGAGCTGCACTCACTGTTCTGCTGGTGCAGTCACTGTGTACATACATTACATTACTGATCCTGAGTTACCTCCTGTATTATACTCCAGAGCTGCACTCACTATTCTGTTGGTGCAGTCACTGTGTACATACATTACATTACTGATCCTGAGTTACCTCCTGTATTATACTCCAGAGCTGCACTCACTATTCTGCTGGTGCAGTCACTGTGTACATACATTACATTACTGATCCTCATTCACCTCCTGTATTATACTCCAGAGCTGCACTCACTATTCTGCTGGTGCAGTCACTGTGTACATACATTACATTACTGATCCTGAGTTACCTCCTGTATTATACTCCAGAGCTGCACTCACTATTCTGCTGGTGGAGTCACTGTTTGATGACCTCGGCTGGATGTTGGGGGTTGTTATCCAGCTGCAGAATATATTTGGAGTAGATCAGACGCCTCCTGATGGGATCACATGATGGAGAAGTGTGTGCCGGGTTTTCTCAGCAGCGAGGACATCATTAATCCGCTATGCCTATAGACCCTCTATACTGTGCCTCTTCCATTCAAGCCATTTGCTGCTATTTTCCTACCGTAGGTCCTATGTTGAGTAAACTTCTTACTTTGCAGTTCCTTTTCCCACACCTGCCTAATACTTTTGCACATTGCTGTAAATTAGGGGGTTCGAAGATGAAATCGTAATAGTTTGCATGCAAAGTTACATAGTTACATTATGTATGGGATCCTGCTCCCAAAAAGAGACAATAACTATGAGTCTCCTCTAGATACAATTACTTACAGTTCTGTGATCCTCGTATCACCCGTATTGTAATTAAATGTAACTCATTAGAGCTTTGCCACCGGGATGGGGGAGTCCTCTACCACTCAGGGGGCCCTATTCTATTCTGCATTGTTCTGGAGGGATTGTGTATGTTGCACATATTATTCAAAAATTTAAGATCCATGGGACTGTAGCCAACCTCCCTGGCTGTGGCCGCAGAAAGAAAATTGATAATGCAAATGATAGCAAAAGAGCCCAGAACAACTTCTAAAGAGATGAAAGGTGAACTTCAAGCTCAAGGCTCATCAGTGTCAGATTGCACCAGCCGTCGTTGTCTGAGCCAAAATGGACTTCATGGGAGACGACCAAGGAGGACGCCATTACTGAAAAAAAATCATAAAAAAGCCAGACTGGAATTTGCCAAACTAAATGTTGACAAGCCACAAAGCTTCCGGAAGAATGTCCTATGGACAGATGAGAGAAGACACATCAGCTCTATGTTCACAGATGGCTAAATGAAGCAAGAAAAGAACACTGTCCCTACTGTGAAACATGGAGGAGGCTCTGTTATGTTCTGGGGCTGCTGTGCTGCATCTGGCGCAGGGTGTCTTGAATCTGTGCAGGGTACAATGAAATCTAAGGACTATCAAGGGATTCTAGAGAGAAATGTGCTGCCTGGGGTCAGAAAGCTTGGTCTCAGTCGCAGGTCTTGGGTCTTGCAACAGGATAGTGACCCAAAACACACAGCTAAAAATACCCAAGAATGGCTAAGGGGAAAACATGGGACTATTCTGAAGTGGCTTCTATGAGCCCTGACCGAAAATAAGGAAAACACTTTGAATCAGAAGGTGTGTCCAAACTTTTGGTCCATACTGTATATATGTTATATTTACCTTGTGGTGTCTGATATCCACTTTCACCATCATCGTATCCTCCTATCCTCTGATTGGTTAGAGACCAGAACAGGTTCCGGTAGTCATATTTGCGCACCCAAGTGATGGGTGTACAAATATGGTTCCCGCTTGTGATATGAAACCACCAGCGGTACTGTCGATACCCTACAGCAACGCCACCCAAACTTGATCCCCCCACAAACCCGTCGCCGCAGCTTGACACCAGCCATTTTGCCCCCCGCCCACTGCAAACACCCTACAGGTCCGGAGATGGTGTCACAATCATGGGTGGAGCTGGATCACATGACTGTGATATTACCACAGGTCCTTTTCCTGTGCACAGTGAAAGGGGCACACACAGTGCTGCCCTCACCTCCCTTAGTCTCCAAACACCACCCTCCACCTCCCCTGGTCTCTGCCGCTGCCCTCACCTCCCCCAGTCTCTGCATGCTTCCCTCACCTCTCCCGGTCACTGCACGCTGCCCTCACCTTCCCCGGTCACTGCACACTGCCATCACCTTCCCCGGTCTCTGCACGCTGCCCTCACCTCCCCCGGTCTCTGCTCACTCCCCTTACCTCCCCCGGTCTCTGCTCACTCCCCTTACCTTCCCCGGTCACTGCACGCTGAGCTCACCTCCCCCGGTCTCTGCACGCTGCCCTCACTTTCCCCGGTCTCTGCATGCTGCCTTCAACTCCCCCTGGTCTCAGCATGCTGCCCTCACCTCCCCCGGTTTCTGCACGCTGCTCTCACCTCCCCCAGTCTCTGCATGCTGCCCTCACTTCCCCCGGTCTCTGCACGCTGCCCTCACCTCCCCCGGTCACTGCACACTGCCATCACCTTCCCCGGTCTCTGCACGCTGCCCTCACCTCCCCCGGTCTCTGCTCGCTCCCCTTACCTCCCCCGGTCATTGCATGCTGAGCTCACCTCCCCCGGTCTCTGCACGCAGCCCTCACCTCCTCCCATCTCTGCACACTGCCCTTACCTCCCCCGGTCTCTGCACGCTGCCCTTACCTCCCCCGGTCTCTGCACGCTGCCCTCACCTCCCCCGGTCTCTGCACGCTGCCCTCATCTCAACCGATCTCTACACGCTGCCCTCACCTCCCCCGGTCTCTGCACGCTGCCCTCACCTCCCTGGTCTCTGCACGCTGCCCTCATCTCAACCGATCACTACACGCTGCCCTCACCTTCCCCGGTCTCTGCATGCTGCCCTCACTTTCCCCTGGTCTCTGCATGCTGCCCTCACCTCGCCCGGTCTCTGCACACTGCCCTCACCTCCCCCGGTCTCTGCACGCTGCCTCACCTCCCCCAGTCTCTGCACGCTGCCTCACCTCCCCAGGTCTCTGCATGCTGCCCTCACCTCCCCCAGTCTCTGCACGCTGCCCTCACCTCCCCCGTCCTCTGCATGCTGCCCTCACCTCCCCGGTCTCTGCACGCTGCCCTCACCTCCCCGGTCTCTGCACGCTGCCCTCACCTCCCTAGTCTCTGCACGCTGCCCTCACTTCCCCCGGTCTCTGCACGCTGCCCTCACCTCCCTCGGTCACTGCATGCTGCCCTCAACTCCCCGGTCTCTGCACGCTGCCCTCACCTCCCTAGTCTCTGCACGCTGCCCTCACTTCCCCCGGTCTCTGCACGCTGCCCTCACCTCCCCGGTCTCTGCACGCTTCCCTCACCTCCCTAGTCTCTGCACGCTGCCCTCACTTCCCCGGTCTCTGCACGCTGCCCTCACCTCCCCAGTCTCTGCACGCTGCCCTCACTCTCCCCCAGTCTCTGCACGCTGCCCTCACCTCCCTCGGTCACTGCATGCTGCCCTCACCTCCCCCAGTCTCTGCACGCTGCCCTCACCTCCCTGGTCTCTGCACGCTGCCCTCATCTCAACCGATGTCTACACGTTGCCCTCACCTACCCCGATCTATGCAAGCCACTCTCCAGCTCCCTCGGTCTCCACACGGTGAGGGCAGAGAGAGCACACAGGCGGGGCAGAGACAGTTCACGGGGATCAGAGAATCAGAGAGCACAGGGGGGCTAGAGATAGAACACCCAGGGGGCCAGAGAGTGTGCACAGGGGCAAGGGCAAGTGCACAGGGGGAGAGAAAGTGCACAGGGGGGGACACAGCTCAAAGGAGAGCACAGGGGGAAGAGAGACAGCACACGGAGGTGGGGTAAGGAAGAGAGCATTCAAAGGAGACAGCACACAGAGAGGGCAAAGACAGCTGCCACCTTAAGCGCGACAGAGCACCAACAAAACAATTAAAATGTATCAAATGTGTTTACAAAATAGTTCAACCTTACAAAAATATCATTATATCAGTGTTTAGATATGAGAAACAGAATTTCTTTGAATCTTGATTGGGGCTTATCCACCATCCGGACTATCCTCTATTACAATCTTTCATCCATTTTCCTCTGCCATCCAAGACCAGGGAGATTAGCTACAGTGCCATGGTATAAACTTCTTGATTATCCTGCGCACCGTGGGCAAAGAAATATCAAGATCTCTGGAGATGGACTTGCAACCTTAAGATTGTTGATATTTTTCCACAATTTTGGTTCTCTTCTCTTTCTGTTCTTCATACTAATTGTGGCACACCCAGACACACAATGTAGTGATCAAATCAACTTCTCTCCATTTTATCTGGTCTCAGGAAAGCTTGAATTTGTTGGAACTTGATTGTGGCTTATCCACCATCCGGACCATCCGGTGTTACAACTTTTCATTAATTTTTCTCAGTTGTCCAAGACCAGGGAGATTAGCTACAGTGCCATAGGTTGTAAATGTCTTGATTATGTTGTGCACCATGGACAAAGGAACATCAAGATCTCTGAAGACAGACTTGCAACCTTGAGATTGTTGATATTTTTCCACAATTTTGGTTCTCACATCCTCAGACAGTTGTCTTCTCTTCTTTCTGTTCTCCATGCTTAGTGCGGCACATGCAGACACACAATGCAAAGATTGAGTCAAATTTTCCCATTTTTATCTGGTTTCAGGACAGTTAAATTTCTTTTGGAACTTGATTGGGGCTTATCCACCATACTGTATTACAACCGTTCATCAATTTTTCTCTGCCATCCATGTCCAGGGAGATTAGCTACAGTGCCATGGGTTGTAAACATCAAATGAAATAAACATGTCTGATAAAACTGTGATTGTAACAATTTTCTGGGAGAAATGTTTCATTCTCTGGAACATTTTCAAGGGGGTCAATACTTTCAGCCGTGACTGTACATGGGTATTGATGGAAAAGATGCCCTGCAACGGGAGTTGAGGATATTCTGGAATGGGAAGGCAGATGCTCTATGAAAGGGGCTGTTGGTATTCTGCAATTTTGGAGAAGATGTGCAGCAATAAGGGGCTATAGATAGAGTTTGACTGACAGCTACTTAAGGTGTAACTATAGTCACATCCAGACCTGCATTTATAATTCTGCTGGTCTCTTCTTTGATTTCTGCTCCACATCGCTCTGAGTCTCCTGTTTAAAGGATACAGAGCTGAGATGTAACAGCGGATACAGAGCTGAGATGTAACACCGCATACAGAGCTGAGGTGTAACACCGGATACAGAGCTGAGGTGTAAACACCGGATACAGAGCTGAGATGTAACAGCGGATACAGAGCTGAGATGTAACACCGGATACAGAGCTGAGATGTAACACCGGATACAGAGCTGAGGTGTAACAGCGGATACAGAGCTGAGATGTAACACCGGATACAGAGCTGAGATGTAACAGCGGATACAGAGCTGAGATGTAACACCGGATACAGAGCTGAGATGTAACACCGCATAGAGAGCTGAGATGTAACACCGGATACGGAGCTGAGATGTAACACCGGATACGGAGCTGAGATGTAACACCGGATACGGAGCTGAGATGTAACACCGGATACGGAGCTGAGATGTAACACCGGATACGGAGCTGAGATGTAACACCGGATACGGAGCTGAGATGTAACACCGGATACAGAGCTGAGATGTAACACCGGATACAGAGCTGAGATGTAACACCGGATACAGAGCTGAGATGTAACACCGGATACAGAGCTGAGATGTAACACCGGATACAGAGCTGAGATGTAACACCGGATACAGAGCTGAGATGTAACACCGGATACAGAGCTGAGATGTAACACCGGATACAGAGCTGAGGTGTAACACCGGATACAGAGCTGAGGTGTAACATCGGATACAGAGCTGAGATGTAACAGCGGATACAGAGCTGAGATGTAACACTGGATACAGAGCTGAGATGTAACAGCGGATACAGAGCTGAGATGTAACAGC